>JAJHSJ010000005.1:80610586-80819769 GCA_021015155.1 Magnolia officinalis | reverse complement strand
TCTTCCATTACGTCTTCCACAATTTCATCTTCATGCCACTTGTCTACTTGTCCGTCACAAAATTGAAGTTTCCATGAGGGAACTCTGCCGCGAAATGTTTGAGGCCTCCACCCTTGAGACAATTGCTTTTTATTTCCCTTGATTCTAGACTTTGCCTTTGTGTTTAAGTTTCGTGGAGGGTTTACCCACCAATTAGCACCATTATGCTTGTTACAACATTCTGGTCGATGAGCTGCAACTGGTCGAGAAAAAGGGAAGCACATAGCACTAATTATGTTTGTTGCAGAACTTGTAGAGGATCAACACACTAACTAGAAATCATCCAAATGGAGGTAGAGATTGGAGGATTAGGGTCAGTTTTGGAGATGGAGATGATGGAGATGAAAATGGGAGGATTAGGGTGGGTTTTGGATGGACAGAAATGGTGGTTAGGTTTTTTTCTTTCTTAAGGAAAGATGCATAAGGGCTTTGGAGTACCCAAAAAAACAGAGATAGAGAGAGAGAGAGAGAGAGAGAGAGAGAGAGAGAGAAGATTTTTTATTTTTTATTTTTAAGGAATAAAGAAGAGATGATCAATCCCAAGGACAACTTCCTCTGATATGATGTGGATCAAAGATCAAAGAAACAATGATGAATGTGATTGTGGTTAACCACAATCCTCTAGTTAAAAGTAAAACTTTGATTCCTCAATGCACAATGGCTTTGCACATCGAGGTATGGGCCCTTATGTAGGCTCTTAAACAATAGAAAACCTAACCTAGGAAGAGGCAAAGATTGCCTCCCTTAAGGTTGTCTAACAATGTACCACAAGTGGAGGTATTTTCACTCCCCATTAAAAATGACATAAGATTAAAGCAAAACAAAAGAATAACGATTTTGATGACCCATGCAATCACAAGGTCCATACACATGAGGCCAAGTGAGGCCCACACATGCAGCATGTGAGATCATGCAGGGAACACGTTACTTCTTGCATGGCACTAGTTTGAAAGCCCTAATTGTGTCACGGACATAAAATGGATGGTTATAATGAAAAAGGTCGATAGTCCAATTTCAACAACAACAAAAATGCCGTTCTTCAATAAACCTGATTTGGGCAATGTACCTCCATCTATCTGCCTCCAGACTGAGGATTTGGATGTTTTGGAATCATTTACATGTTTCCCACATGCATAGTGTGCGTTCATATGGAATCATGGAACATACTCTGGCAGAGCATCAATATCTTTCTCTAGGCAGACTTTAAACATATTTAGATCCTATAATAGAGAGATTTAGAGAAACCGATAAGAAAAACATAATTATTCACCCCTTTACTCTAACACTAACCTGACTCTTATAATATAAAAGGTATCCATAGAGTTTCCATGGGAACATAAAGCATGTTCTTGAAATCAACAACCACCAGACACTGGCCACAAGAACCACAAACGTAGGAAATCCAGCTGTCGTTTGCACTGGTGGAAATTAAAACATGTATATAGAAAACGAAACATCACATCAGAGGAAAGGAAATGTGTGGAAAGAGTCCATGTCACATAAAACTACCTTGTAGTTCATTCTCTTTGTAAACAGCTGCCATGTTGACTGCCAACCAAGTAAAACGGCTACTCCGGACAGCCAAATTATCTGGCAGAATAGAAACAAAGAGAGTAAGATACCACTATAACTTTCCCATGGAGTGGGTTACATTAAATTTAACAATGTTATGATGCCTTACATTTCCCAAAGCGAGCAAGCCCCGGTCGAAGAAGAGAATAACACCCAAAAATGTGAAAAAGAAACCAAAGCCTATGAGGCCAATGCCAACCTCTGCAAAGTCACCATTATTCCATTGGTTATCCGCATAATTCTACATTCTTATAAACAAAATTGTATGTTAGAAAAATGAGGGCAAATATGACACATTATCACATGCACTAAGGAGTGAAATGGGCCTCCCAAGTTACCAATGGGTCATTTTGGATCCCTGGATCTTCACATGAGAGAGAGAGAGAGAGAGAGAGAGAGAGAGAGAGAGTTCCATTGATAGAGAAATCTTTGCTTTCATGAAAAAACTCTTCTCTATTTGAGGTATCTTTTATGGAAATTCTTACGTGACAAGTTCCATGGGCCATGCCATCCAAATGCTACAACACTCAAGTTCTGTGGAAATCAAGTTTTAAAGAGGAAAATTCCACACACATCACTTGCATGGGAAACCATATGGTTAGCCAACATAAAGAAATGCAGAATCAGTAAAGCCCATAGAGGAAGTCACTATGGTCTTATGAAGGGCTGCAAATGGACCGGGTCTGGTGTGGGCTTGGACCCAAATTTCAAACCTATCAGGCTGCACTATTCAAATTCTGGCTCTGCTCTACCTAGACCTAGCCCAGTGCCAACCCTAGGGCCATGTTTGGAAACCATAGATTCCATGCAAAACCGCGGAAAAGGAGAAGGATTTTCTTTTATGTGACAATTTGTGTTGTTTGGATAGCAAAGAAAGGGTGGATTCCACCAAGCAATCGTTGCACTTTTACAAATTTTGGATTATTGGCACAAGAAAGTAGGTGAGTATTGTGAGAGGAATATGAGGTTTGCACTTGCTACCAAATAAGAACTCAAAATTGGAATCCATGTTCAATAGTTATCATGAAAATCATCATTGCAATTTTTTTTCTTTTTCTTGCTTTTGCCTTGGCTTCCATGTATCCAAACATGCCCTAGTCTTAATTTAGCCAATTCACGAATAAAAAAGGGAGCCACAACAAGTGGAGCAAGATTTTGAGCCCCTAAAATAAATAGCTAAACAATCCATTCAATGATGAAGACCTCACTTTTTTGTTCACCAAATTCGTAAGACATCCTCCTGACTGCAAGCACTCTCGTGCACAAGCAAAATAGATGCAAACCTGGAAAAGGAAAAAAAGAATGATCGTGATGATGCAAGCTTGTTTAATATAGTCAAAGTCCTTTTCCATTTCTTGACAATAGTCAAAAGTATTTACCATCTAATCTCTCAACAAAAAGGTATAGGGATTTATTTATTTTTTCTTTTTCTAAGGGTAAAAGTATTGCGAATTATTTGATATTCTGGCAGCGTAGGATGCTTGATACACGAGGACTCTGAAACTGACACGTGGCATAATGAAATCAAAATAAAATGCCTAAATAGTGGAACCTGTAGAAACCCCACTTTGCCATCCTACTGAGGTGACATTGAATGTTGCTCATCGTATGATGTTTGTCAAATTGTAATGCCATTGGACTCTAATTTTCAATTTTTGGTTTCTCAATTGCTCCATATCCATCACATGCATATCCCATATTTTCATGTATCATAATAGGCTTAGAAAGGCATCAAGGAAGGTCCCTTCAAGAGGCATAGAGTCCCGTACATGTCAAAACATGCACCGCATTTTAGACCATTGAACACGCATATACGGTTATACCCCAAATTGAGGTTGTTTTTAACCCCAACACGAAGCGTTGGAAAGCATATCAAAAAGAAACTTTTACTTTAAAAGCTGTGCTGACAGTCAATAGAGGAGGCATTGGCACCAATCTTCTAGATCACTAAGCAGCGCCAGAGGCACTGATGTTGCCCATTCTACATGTCTTCCAATGGGTAGACTGGTTGGCAACAAAAGCATGGACACTGACTTTCTGTACTAACAAGCCTCACCAGTAACAGTGATGCCTTTTGTGCTAACAAGCGGCACTGCTAACAGTGGCCCCACCCTTCCTCCTCATTCTAGTCCTATATGGAATTTTCTAGAAAAGTGTGATAATGCATTTTCCATAAGGATTATTAGCATTTCCCACGCCTCTGCGGTCATAGCTGAGGTCTATAAATTGCCCCCCATTGTTTCTTTTTCCCTATGACACATTCTAAACCATAGCCTTCTCACTCTACCTAAACTATAAAAGAAAAGGAAAAAAAAAAAAAAAAAAAAAAAACAAAAAAGAATCCCAGAGAAAAACCTAAAATAAAACCATAATCTCAAAGGACCACAAGATTAGTGAGGATGGGCGTACCCAGATGAGTTCTAGTATAGTAACCTAAATTCTAGTTTCTTTTTATTCAAGTTCTGATTTTCTCTTTAGTTCTCTCCTCTTCACTAATTGATTCATGCACATTGAATTTATTTTATTTCTAATGAATTGGCATTGTATTGAAAAAGAGAAAGACAAACTAGCAAGAAAACAAAAAAGAAAAAGAAAAATTGCACACAAAGGGGCACCAAAGCCAGCCTGAAAGTAGTAAAGCTAAACAGCCATCAGCTGGACATCAGTAAATCCCCCCAACTAGATTGAAAGAAAACAGTTGGACACCCTGCAACAGCTTAATGCTTGCCCATTGAACAGCCCAAAAGGGTAGATCCTTCTAAGAATGGCCCCAGCCAAGCATGTCTTTCCTTCAAAAATTCTAGCATCCATTGAGCAAGATGCACCACAGCCCTGATTTGATGTGTAGTGCCCATGCATTCTTCCCACAAGGCCTGAGCAGTTGTCCAAGAGCTAGCAAAGAAATCTGCCACTGTTTCAGAGACACAAAGGGGCACCACATTCCAATGATGTCAAATTTCCTAAAAATCCCAGCCCAAATCTATCTCACAATTTTGCAGTGTAAACAGATGAGGTGCATCTTCTGCATTGGCTATGCACATGATACACCATTTCAGCAGAGGAATACCCCTATTTTGAAGATAATTCAGAGTTAACACCTCTATTCTGAAGATGATTCAGAGTAACACCTTGTCCCAGCAAGGTAGCCAACAGAAGCATCCGCTTTTGATGGCGTCCCAAGTTTTCCATACGGCATGAGTCCAAGAAGAAGGGTCTTCAGGAGCAGAGATGGCATTACACAGCAATCAGGCTGAAATTTTACCATCACCATGCAGATTCCATACCCTACGATCAGTCCCAAAATTCCTGAATTGGAGAGCTTACAAGGAACTCAGCCCTCAGCAGCATGGAGAGAAGCTCAAATCTTAGCATCCTTGAGATTGCGACAGAAGCCAAGGTTCTAGAAAATTCCACCATTTAAGATTTGATACACATCAGCTACTTTTCAACTTCTGTTGATAGAGATGCGGTACAAGGGCCTGAACTGGATCCAGAATGGCTCCTCCATGGCCTAGGTGTCCTCCTGGAAATGAACGTTGGAGCTATCGACAATTTTGAATTTGGTGTGGTTAGAGAATAAAGGGAATACTGATGAAATCGACTTCCAAATTGGGAGCCAGATCACCCCCCAGCTTTATTGGTATCCCATCCATTGTCCAACACACTGTACTTAGCTGATAAAATCTGATATAGGAAACAGAGTGTCGCCATTTCCTATACCACACCACCATTTAGCTAGCAGAACATAATGTAGCAAGATAAAGCAGGATAATACTGAGACCACCAGCAGCATGACGGTACCAAACTTCCAACCAGGCGACAAGATGATATATATGGGAGCCCGACCCACCATTCCACAAGAATTTCTTCCGAATCACTTCTTCCACAAAAAGGTATTCATGCATATTCGTTCTTCTTTTTAACATAAACTTCACATCCCTCTCAATGAAAGAAACTTGTCTTGCTTTAAGAAATCAAGCCTTTACACCGTCTTTATGATCAAGGGAGCAGAGAGTGGGTATCCAAAGAGAGAATAGATCCCTACAAATGCATAATTGATCAAATTTACACCTTGTTTTACCTTCGGTTTTTGGTTTTTGGCGTCTTAGATTCTCTACCCATTTAATTTTCTTTTTTTTTTTTCTTTGTTTCTTTTTTGTGGCCAGTCTAGTGTTTCTCTGGAATCAGTTCTCATCAAATTAAGGGAATAGACAATCAGCATCACTTATTGCATTGTTGTCAATATTCTATATAAATCGTGGAGCAGAGCCAATGGCTCTGACACCGACCATTTGTCACTGTAATTCATTCTCATTTGCATTCCTTTTTTGTCCTGATTTGATCCCAGCTCTAGTAGTCAGTTTTAATTCGTTTTACGTTTCCTTTCCAGTAGCTTAGTATTTATAACTAGCCATAGTATCCAATTACAAACTTGTTCCCAATTTGCCAAATCAAGGTTGTTATGCGTACCCAATTGTGTTGTAGTAAGCTTGAATCCACTACTACTCTATACCCATGAGGCGATCTTAAACATATTTGGGTCCATTTGCCCTAATCAAACAGTGGCAATTACAACCTAGGGATAGAAGTCAGTCAGATCGACTGCCTTAGATCCATCCTTCTTTTCTGCATAAGTTTTTAGTGTGTTTTTGGACAGACCTGAAATTTTCGCATCCTACAGAACCCATTGTAACCAAACCACATTCCAAAATCAGATTGGTTCAACAACCCTAACCTCTGCTTTGTGGATAATTATCTGTTGAAATAGAACAATTGGATATTTTCCATTTCAACCGTTTCATAAATGTCCACTGATCCTATAGATAATCAAATAAGCAAACTTTTTGTTTAAGATGCATCTAAACTGGGACCCATGATTTGAACAGTTCAATTTGAACTACTTGTAATCCAAATGTAAAATTTATTAATGCTTTTGTATCATCCATCACAATCTGCCATAGGTATCCAAGTTTTGCTCAAAAAGAATTTAGTGATCAAACAAGCAATATATTGATAAAAGCATGGTCATAGCTCATTCATTTCATATTTTACTGGGCTTTCATGACTCCATCAAGAAATCCTTTGATACTGTCTAACTATATATTACCTAGAATCCATATAAACAATATATTGGAAAAACAATGATAGCTCTCAGCTCTCATTGTTTTTCCAATAGAAAATGACTTCTCCAAGCCAAGAAACATATGTGGAATTTGAGGTTAGCGAGTGACTTCTCCACATGCAATTACTCAAGCAGCATTTCACTGTATTTTTCGTTTAATCCAAGAAGAACTATATAGGATCCTCAACCAAAGGCTTTGCATAGTGTACTCGCATTTTCAGCTCTGACAAGTGGGTCGATGGTTTGTTAAATCTACACCACTGGTCAGTGTGCAGCTTGTGCCCAACAAGGATGGAGCACGCCCTTCCAGAAGATCCTAGCCACCAATCTTGGGACTTCTCTCAATTGAATGTAGTCCATTTCCGTATTTCTCATCTAAACCTTCTATTTGCAGAAAACAAACTGAACCGTTATGAGTCCTATCAAAGAGATTTTTGGGGAATGGACAGCCCCTCCACAATTGGGAAGCAACTGCCCAATGGTGAGATCATCAAACCATGACTGCACTGGTCAGAATTAAGAAGCCAAGCATATCGTCCAATCTCCCATGACCATCAAGATGACATAGCACTAAGGGCCTGTTTGTTTTTTGAATTCGTTGGTAAATGCATTTTCCCTAAGCATTTATTACTTGCTCAGGGAAATGCAGTGAAGTGTCAGAAGTTATCATAGCCAATGTCACTCATTTGAATATTTTGCAAAAAGCAGAGCAACTTCTGTGGGTCTGATCAAGAGGTATGTGTTATATCCAAACCGTCCATTCATTTGCCGAGCGCATCTTAGGCCTGAGACGAAAAATTAGACAGATCTACCTATCAAGTGGACCACACTGCAAAAGCCAGTGGGGGATTGAACGTTATGGTGGGCCCTACAAACTTTTTAACAATGAAAATCATTATCACCGCAGCTATTTATGGTGTGGTCCAGATGATCTAAGGATATGATTCATTTTTTCGATAATGCTATATAGAAGGTGATGCACTCCATCAAATACTCTCGTGGACTACCGAGAGCTACATTAGTCTTGTCTACTCTTCGAGCCCTACCCAGAGATCCCCATAGATTTCCCTTGGAAATCTCCTCTGCAGTTGGGATTTCACATTTTCCATCCGGCCACCATTTTTCAGCATCCATCAAACGCGCGTATGGGTCATCATGACCCATTTTGCTATGAATTCACCGAACCCAAAAAAACACGCTCTAAGGTTTATTCCCTTATGCAGTTGACGGGTCACAAGGACTGAATGAAAATCATTTCGGTGTACAACATCGATCACCACCCAAACCAGAACGTATCGCCCCATAGCAGACCATTTCATGCCAATACAGCTGTGTGGTTTGTGGACAAAACCAGTTCTTATCAGACGAAACATTCCATTTCCAGACAATACTCTAAACCTGGGTCACAAGCATATTGATCCAGAATTCAACACATCTTGCAATGTACCACCTTGAGCCCTTGCATCGCGCGCAGCCATAGAATCGCCTGAGATAACTACACTGACTCAACATGCTTGCACAGGAGATTAAGCCCAGTCCTACAATATCAGTTCTACTTCAACAGTAGCCTTATCAGGAGATCCCAGCTATGGCCAGTAGGCCAGCGGTCATGGATCGCCTGCGGTCGGCATCATGAAGGGAGCCCTGCTATTGCTCGAGAGGTCCTTCAGTCTGAATAAGCTGGGCCAACGGTTAGAAAACCATGGATCTGATGGGCCACACCATGGGTAAACCATGCCCCACAGATACAGCAACGGTCCACGTTCAATGACAAGGAGAAAAAGCTAAAGACTGGATGCGAAGGAAGATATTCTCGGATCATGGCCCATCGACAGCGGGGCCAACCAGATTAACGGTCTGGATATCTAAACATGGCCCACTGGTCTAATAATAACGTGAAATTTGAACCGTCGATTGGATGCCCTAATGTAATTCGCCCAAAAATGACGAGTAAAGATGGAAATTGTGTGGTTTGCATACCTTTGAATGAATATGAAGAAAATCGAAAGCGCTGTTTCCTTTTTTTGGGATCGAAGCTTCGACAATCATCCGTTTCGAGATTTCAAGTGTTGTATTTCTTAAAATGATGGTGATGGGAAGGAAGAAAGTGAAGAAATTCCAACGCAGAACTACAGTGTGTTTTTGACGGAAACGGATTGGCTACTCCCCCTTACACCAGCCAATGGCTGATGGTCGGTGCTCTGTGAGCCCTACCATGATGTTTGTTTTTCATCCATGCCTTCCATCTATTTTTATAGATCATTTTACAATGCGAAACCAAAAATGAGATATATTCCAATCTCAAGTGGACCACATTACAGGAAACAGTGTTTAATGAGCTTCGACCGTTAAAAACATTTTGGGGCCATAAAAGTTTTGGATCAAGCTGATTTTTGTTTGTTCCCTTCATCTGGGCCTATATGACCTAATCAATAGATTGGATGTAAAATAAACAGTACAGTGGGCCTTAGGAGGATTTTAATGGTGGATATCCAATCTCACAAACATCCCAGTGGGCCCCACCTACGTTCCAGCGAAGGAATTTCCTGCGAAAGGCTTTCGCAGGAAATCCGCGTCCACCGCGATGCATGTGTCTTATCCACGCCGTCCAATCGTTTTACCAGCTCATTTTAGGGAAACGGATTGGCTACTCCCCCTGCCACCAGCCCGCTGGCTGATGATCGGTGCTCTGTGGGCCTCACCATGATCTACGTGTTTCATCCACTCCGTTCATACATTTTTACAGGTTATTTTAGGGATTGACACCAAAAATGAGATGGATATAAATCTCAGGTGGACCACACCATAGGAAAACAATAGCGATTGGATATCCACCATTAAAATCCCCCTAAGGCCCACTGCACTGTTTATTTGACATCCAATACGTTGATTGGATCATACAAGCTCGGATGAAAGGAAAAAACAAATATCAGCTTTATCCAAAACTTTTATGGCCCCAAAAAGTCATTAATGGTCCACGCTCATTCAATACTGTTGTTTACTGTAATGTGACCCACTTGATATTGGGATATACCTCATTTTTGGTCTCATACCATAAAATGATCCGGGAAAATAAATGGATGGCATGGATGAAATATATACATCATGGTGGGGCTTACAAAGCACCGGGGAGTAGCCCATCCGTTCCCCATTTTAGGGAATGATCCTAAAGTTAAAGCATATCCAAAGCTCAAGTTTGGTAGTTTGAAGGGTGCAGGAATTTCATATCCTCTTGTATCTTTGGCACCGCAAGGTAAAAGAGCTTTCAAATTTGGAGCTTTAAATCCTTCGAAAAGAAGGTTTAAAATCTAAAATAAAAGCTTGAATTACATCTAGAATCCTTCCAAAGTTGTATGTGTAGCATGTATGTTATTAGATTATTAATTTACTAGGCACATTTCCCACTGATGATATCCCAAAACAATTGGATTATCAATTGCATCACTACGAATTACTATGATTATCTCAGTCTAAATATTGTTCATGTGAATCAATGGTTAAAAATCATTAGTTAATCACTTGTATGTGATCTTGTGCTTGTTGCCCATCCGAGACTTGAAATTTCATCATTTATCATTTATGGCAAAGTATATATTTCAAGGGGCTTATTACAATAATTGTGTCAAATATTGCATACATACATTAATTATATATATTAATGTTGATTTAGTAATTAAATTCAAACCCTGTAAATATGCTATGCATAAGATTCCGAATCCATGGTACCAAACGAAATAGTTAGATTTCAAATCTAAGGGGTTTCAAATCTAGTGGGTTTCAAATGCACACTCCCAAGCGGGCCTACACCACACGAAATAATGAGGATAATGATGTCCATTGAAAATTTTGTAGGGCCCATAGTGATGTTTATTTGTCATCAAATTTATTCATAACCCACATAGACATGGATGAATTAATGGAATGCAAAAATATTAACTTGATCGAAAGATAAGCTTAGCCACAAGAAATTTTCAACAATAAGCATTTTTATATCATGTGTTGTCTACTTAAGCTTTGGATATACTTCATCTTTTAGTTCATGCCTTAAAATGAGCTGGCAAATGAATGAACAACACAGATGAAACGCATACATCATGATGGGACCCACATAGCTTTGGACACAGCTCATTGGCTGGTATTGTGCTGGGTCACCTGACAAGTTGACAACCTGGAGTTGTGGGGCTCACCTTGATTGTGTGTTTTAAATAACGATGTGTTTTTCCAATTTATCATACAACATGAACCTTGGAGCTGTGGGGCTTACCTTGATTGTGTGTTTTAAATAACGATGTGTTTTTCCAATTTATTATACAGCATGAACCCAAAATGAAGCAAATTCAAAGCTCGAGTGAACCACATCACCATTGAAACCTTCCCACCATGATATTCATTTGTTATCTAACTTGTTTATAAGTTCAACTAGACTTAGACGAAGTGAAAATAATCAACTTGATCTAAAACTTTTGCGTTCCATGAGAAGTTTGTAATGCTTAGTGTTCAATTTCTATTTTTTCTTGTGATGTGGCTTGATTGAGTTTGGATTTCTTCATTTTTTTGTCTCATACCCTAAAATGAGTTGAAAAGGGTAGATAAAACAAATGACTTGTAATGTCGAGTGTTCAATCATCACTCTTTCTTACGACGTGACCTAATTGAGTTTTGGATTTCTTCATTTTTGGACTCATGCCTATTAGTGCTTGGTTTTCGGCTATTGGATGCAGGCATGCTAGAATTGAATTTGCGACTCAATTCAAACCGAACAACTATGACCCCAAGTGCCGATATAGGCAGACATGTATATGATTGATATGATGATTGGACCTATTTAGAGTATATGATGTGTACAAGGCTCACTCAATGTGTAAGTAGATCAGGCGAATTCAAAGGATAGGGTTTGTCCTCTGATGATGGGTTACACATTTACCTTCCGTATGAAAGGATTTTTCGATACAAATAAAATAAAATGCAAAAATGAATTCTTACAGTCAATTGCAAAGAACGGTTGTGAAACACCTTTCTAAGTTGAGAATTGAATCCAATGTACGAGCGTAGACTCAAATTACAGCTAAGTTGAGAATTGAATCCAATGTACGAGCGTAGACTCAAATTATTGGTATCAGAGCCATGCTCAGCTAATCTTTTTGGTTGGGGTGGATGTAATGGACAGGACTACCTTCAGGTATCTTTACGATCTTCAGATGTTTGGCTTAGTCTATCTCCTTTTAATAGTAGATAGATACACAGTCGCCATGATTAGTATGCTCTACAGTTGCGCTTCGTGCGATCTTCTGTATCAGAACACTTGGTTTGATAGTATCTGTTGAACAAGTTGGATATAGAATTCCTACTTCTGGACATCAAGTTCTAGATTGGTGAGTTTTTGACCGTTGAGCCCATGGAGAGGCGTTAGGTCACCCTTTGTAGCCAATATGTTCTTGATAAAAGGAATTTGAATTGTACCAAACTATGCTCTGCACTCTGAAGATAGTTAAGTACTTGTGGTCGCCCTTTCTTGCTCATCCATCCTGCCCTTTCAGGTTATCATGTCAACGGCTCGCTCTCCTCGTTCTCCTTTTTTGTCTTCTTCTTCGTCTTCGAAGTCTCTTCTTTAGCGTCTTATAGTGGTAATAAGTATGAGTTTTTATATGAAATAGAGTATGCTGATGAATAGGTCCCCGCAACTCATCTTCCGTTTCAAACCCTTATCAGTACTTCCAGAAAAACCACAGTTCTCTTTCTGCCAAATTCAAGCAGCTTGTCCGCAAGCAGCATGTTCCCATCAAAGAATACGCTCTATCTTCCAAGTTTGATCAAGCTCCCATCAGGGCCAATCAACTTGAAGAGTTTGTTCCCCTTCAGTTACCCAGTGAGAAACTTCCTGAATGGTGTTCTCAAGGCTACACGCACATGCATTTTGGTGCTGTTCGCCTCGCCATCACCTTTCATGGACGAAAAGGTCTTCCTACTGCCTATAAAGTTGCTCTTTTGGATACACGGTTCCGACAATATCAGCACGCAGTTATTGGCACTATTCAGACTACACTGAATATGGGTACGGTGTTTATCACCCTGTATCCTAACTTCAATCTTCAGTTTGGTGATGCTCATCTCTTCAGTGCGCTTCAAGCTCAAGTTCAGCTTTCTGGAGCTGACTTACAGGATGGTGCTATTACAGCCACTTTGCACTATCAAGTTGCTTTTCGCATCTAGAATCATGCTCTTGATCTACCTTTTCCTGGTCTTGCATCTCGGCAAGATGCTCTGCTCATTTGTGTGGATCAGAATGATGTTCCTAAATGCACGTTTGTTCCACGACAGCTTACCCAAGCACAGTTGAAAGAAATTCTTCCAGCCTCTTGGATCACTAATTATGAGAAACAGTTGGAAACTACTCAAGTAATCTCCAATGACAAGGCATCCTTTGTTCGTCACAAGGACAAGACAGTGGAAACAAAGTTTGAAGTTGACTCCCAAGCCTCTTCCGTCTTTGTTACTCCACTTCCTGAGCTCAATTGTGTTTCTGCAGCCAGCCCTGTTTCTGGCCAGCTCATTGACGGCAAATTTGTTACTGAACCAGCTCCTTCTGGTCCTGATCCCAGCGGTACTCTTTATACTGCTTGGCGCCGCCGCAACAATCTCCACATCTGGTGGGATGAATGTTCCTGTGATGATTGCTATGATGATTGTCTTGATGACAAGCCGCGCAAGCCTAATTCTCTCCAGGCACGACTCCAACAACGTTATGAATCAGGAGATCCTGAAGTTGGTCTTCTTGGTGAACCTTCTGGCAAATTTGAGTTCTATGTTCTTTATCCTAAGCAAACGCCAGTCACCTCTCCTTCTCCTGCCTGCAAGCCATTGCCACCAACCTCAAAGTCCACACCTCCATCACCACCCTCTGCAAATCCAAATCCGCCCACACAGCCAAAGCCACCTCTTATGCCCTATTATAAAAAAGCCTTATCCCATCTTCGCTGTTCCCAATCCAACCCTCAAAAGCCTCATCCAATCTCTACTCCATCCATGGTATGTACCTATGAGCCTACAGATGATCCTCATTTTCCCATCTATGATGATTTTGAGTACCCAGCAGAACGAACACGTTATGTTTGGAAAATTAAAGACCCTCCTGGTCTCCATCCTGATGGTTCCCCCAAACGTGTCTCTGCTGCTGAAGTAGCTCTCAATTGGCAAGCTGAAAATGCCGCTCAACAAAATCAAGCGTTGCAACAAATCTTGTATCACCAGCAACAGCTCGCTGCTACTGTTCAAAAGCAAAGTCCAGTGATTCCTCTTCTTGAAGCTCGAATCGCTGCTGTTGAAAAAGAATGTTATTATATAGCCTCCACCGTTCGTGATTCTAACCTACTCCTGCAAAAGGAGATGGAAAGAAAATCTCTCAAGGCTCAGCTTCATGATATCAAAAATCCGCCTCGCCCTGCTCGTTCCATTTACCCTGATATCCCCTTATTTCCTCCACCATCAACTCTTTCCTATCCGTCTCAACTTCCTCCTTCTTCTCAATTTCAACCACTCCCTCTACAACCTCCTCCTCAACTGCCCTGGATCCCTTCACCTTCTCCTACTGTCCCGTGGGCCACTCCACCCTCTTCTTATACTTTTCCCACACTACAACCTTCTCCATCACAATCTTTTCAACCTACTCGTCGTCCTCCTCAACCTCGTCCTTCTCACCCTCTTCAACCTCCTCTTCAACAGGTCCCTGTTCCTTCTTCTTCTTCTAAAGGCAAGCAACCCATTGATTCAGATCATGATCATCCATTTACTTTTGATCTGATGGCCTCATCGGTTCCATCTGCTGAGTATATGCCTTCTGAGCCAGCGAACCCGATAGCTTCTTTTCTCAGAGCCAGTGCTTTGGTTCCTTCATCTTCAGATGCTTCCACATCATTTGACAATACATCCAGTATCAATTCAGATGTGTCAGATGCACCTGAACAGCTCATGCATCAACCACATGGTACTATACCTGCTCAACAGCCTCCGGCTCCTCCTCCTCATCCTGATCCTCAGGTTGATGAAGTCGCCAGTGATATTGATGAAGATAACCAACCTCCTCCACAGCAGCCTCCACGTGTTGTTGTTTCTGAGAATGATCATAAGAAGCTCTTCACCCTCGATGATATTCCTCCCCATGAATGGCAACAACGTCTTATGGATATTTACGCTTGGATGAAAGACGACCTCCATACTCCCGGTGCTACTGCTCGTAATACATGCGAAAAGGTTGTTGCTCGTCTCAGTGGTACGTTGCGTGAATGGTGGAATATGCTAGGTGAATATTGCCAACTCCAGCTCTTGAATGAAAACAATATTGAAACCTTTCTTGGTATGCTCTATGTGGAATTTATTGGTGATTCTACGTCTTATACCAGAATTGCTAGAGAAGAATTCTTGCAGATGAAAGTTTGCTCTTTCGAGAAAATGATATGGACAGGCATTATGCAAAAATGTCTAAACGATTCTACATCATTGGTGGAAAAGATGATGTCAATCTCAAGCAAGTTTATCTCAATTCTCTTCCCGAACCTCTTGGTGATGAAACAACCAAACTTCTTGAACAGAGAAACCTTCCTCTCCAAGCCGCCACCTTAGGCCAGCTACACCAGACGTCCCTTCAGGCTATCCAGAAATTTGTGCAATCAGCATAAGTTCCTGAAGTGTGCAGAAAAGATGAACACACGTCTTGGTTCAGCTTGTGAGAAGCCTTATCTCTCCATCAAATGCAAAGATAAGAAATCATGTGACTGTTCCTATAAGAAAAAGAAGCATCATTTCCATCGACAGCGTTATCCCAAAGATGGCACTCTTCGCGCTGAATTCAGACCCCGCAAAAGATACAAGAAAAAGCATAAGCGTCTCTGGCGTTGTCTCAAGAAGAAACCCTTTCGCCACAAGAATACTGATCGCTGTTACATTTGCAATAAAAAAGGACACTTTTCCAAACAGTGCCCTCAACGCCATCGCCAAAAATATGCCAAGATGATTGAAAAGGCATTTGCTCTTCTTCCCCACATAGATGATGATTTGGAATCTCTCTATTCTCTTTGTGATGAAGGAGATCCTTCCATGATGTTATTGATCCGTCAATCATCTGCTGACGATGATCCCTCTGGCGTCTCTTCTGATGGTTCCAGCTCTTCTGATGCTGAGGAAGTTACCAGCATTTCTGATGCTGACTTCTTCACTCCGGTCATGTCCATCAGTCCAACCCCGCTAGTCCAAGTTGAACTGCATCCAAAGCATTCCCCTTGCTCAATCCCTGTCATCGCCTTAGCCGACACTGGTGCTGCCATTTCCATCCTCAATCCCTCCATACTCCCTGATTCCTATTGGTCTTCCCATTCCCAATTCTTCAGAGCAGCCAATGGAAAAGTTTTTCATGTTGATAAAATTTCCCATCCTCTCTCCTTAAAACTCTTTCCAAACCTTACCATTACCCATTCTTTCCTTGGTTCTTCCCTCTCCGGTAAAGACCTCATCCTCGGTTTTGATATTCTCCATAAGATCCCTGGTCTTCAATGGTTACCTACTGGTCTCCAGTACAAAACCTTTCATATTCCTTGGTCACAAATCCCAAATCTCCATTTGACACAACCCATCCTCACCATTAAGAACCTTTTGGTTGAACAATGTTGTGCCACCTCCCATTCTGAGTTTGCTAAGAAACATCCTTCTCCTCTTTGGACCAGATCTGAGTTTTTTGTGAGTCTTCCCTTCAAGCAACATGTTGAAGTCACTCCAACAAAAGCAAGTCACCCAGGAATGAATCCAGATCATTTGAAACTTGCAAATGATGAACTTGCCAGCCTCCTGGCTGAAGGTCTCATTGAACCCACAGATTCCCCGTGGGCTTGTGAAGCTTTTTACGTGAACAAGCATGCCGAGCAAGTTCGCGGAAAACTTCGCCTTGTCATCAACTATAAACCATTAAACACATATTTGCAGGATGACAAGTTTCCATTGCCAAACCGTGCGTCTTTATTTCAACATTTGACAGATGCTCATCTCTTCTCCAAATTTGATCTAAAGGCAGGTTTCTGGCAACTGGGTGTCAACCCAGCTGATCGGCACAAAACAGCTTTTACTGTCCCAAATGCACACTATCAATGGACAGTCATGCCCTTTGGATTGAAATCCGCTCTTTCTCTTTTTCAGAAAGCGATGGTACGGATCTTTCAACCCATTCTTGATCATTGTTTGATCTACATTGATGATCTTCTTCTCTATTCGCCTGATGAAAAGAGTCATAGTGATCTCTTGCAACAATTCCATGCAATCTGCGTTGAACATGGCATCATGCTTTCAGAAAGAAAAATGCAGTTGGCCCAAGCCAACATTGACTTTCTTGGTATGGAAATCAGAAATGGTTCGTATGCTCCCCAGCCACATATTGCTGCTCATCTTCTGGACTTCCCTGATGTTCTTACGTCTGCAAAGCACATCCAACAGTTCGTTGGCATTGTTAATTATGTCTCTGATTTCATCCCGCATGTGTGCACTCATCGTGATGTTCTCACTGCCTTACTCAAGAAAGATGCTCCCTCTTAGAATGATTCCCATACTGCTGCAGTTAGATCTCTCAAGAAGATTATTCAACGTCTTCCTCCTTTGCAAATCCCAAACAGATATGGTGAACGCATTCTCCAGACAGATGCTAGTGACACCCAATGGGGTGTTGTTCTTCTTCAAGACATCAATGGTACTCGTCATGTTTGTGGATATCGTAGTGGTCAGTTCAAGTCCTCCGAACAACACTACCACTCTACCTTCAAAGAAATCCTTGCAGTGAAAAATGGTATTTCTAAGTTCCAGTTCCATCTTCTTGGCCATCATTTTTTGGTAGAGATGGATCTCTCAGCATTTCAAAGATGCTTGAGTTCAAGCAAAAGATGATTCCAGAACCACAGTTATTACGTTGGTCAAATTGGTTCTCTCGATGGAGTTTCACAGTGAAAAGATCAAAGGAACAGATAACATTCTTGCTGATTTTCTGTCTCGTCTTCCTCGCAAACACCCTCCAGAACCTACAGCCTCACCAGCCATCCATGCACTCTCTATCCCCTGTATGTTCCCCATAGATAGAATACCCAGTCTTCCTCTTGAGCTCCAACAGCAAATCCGTGATCTCTATATTGCTAATAGACCTACCCATAACCTCAAAACCTTCCTTGAAATCCACCTTTTTAGAAATGACCCGGTCTTTCGTCATATACCTCATCCTCATTATCCATACTTAATACCCCTCTCCTTTAGAGACCTCTATTACCTACCCAATGAAGCCCTTTGTTTCCTTTTCTACTTAATCCAAAGCTATACCATCATGATCATCTTCCCTGTAGATTCCCTTCACCTCTACATAGCTAGAAACAATTGGGATGACATCCACACCACCTCCCTCATGACTCCAAATCAGAAGAATTTAAAGGTGTTCCTCGAATGGTTCCATCCTTTGGCAGCTTGGCATTCCATCCTTCATCATCACAGTGCATTTGTTGAATATATTGAAATCACTTTCAGAAATCCTTTGAAGCTGGTATCCTCTGATGCTACTGGCTCCCATTATTACATTCCAGATGTTGATGATGACAAAGTTGTGGTTCGTGGTACCAGAAATTTCAACCTTGCTCAACAATGGAATAACCTTGATGGTACGTTCCATATGTTCAAGTTACAGATGTGTGAACTCAACAATGTCAGACAAGCAGATATTCCCAGTGAAGTCTGGTTAACTCCAATGGCCACACCAGAGCACCATGACCTATGTTTGAATCATTTCATCGATTATCTTGACAGAAACATGAAAATTCTCATGGCTCCTTCACCGACCTCTCCTACTGCAGATTCACCCGACTCCATTTACATGGCCCCAGATACTGATGACTCAGGACCTGACTGAGTTCTCTCCAGCAAAAGCCTGCCTGCATGACGTCTGCAGCTTTGAATGATCTTTTCATCCAGTTATAAATATGTCCGTGTCAGTGTGTACAGTGTGTGCATGCAACCATCACTATCGGTCGTTATCAAACACTCTCATATCTATCGCAATATCAGTATGTATAAAGGTTTGCAAACCACGTGTGGTGCTTACAAAGCACGTTCCCAGCTCTTTCTCCAGCTGTCACTCTACAGCTACGCTCGTCCATCCAGCTGTCACTCTACAGCTACGCTCGTCCATCCAGCTGTCACTCTACAGCTAAGCTCGTCCATCCAGCTGTCCTCTTCATTGATGAACAATGACAGAAGCCCCTACCTGCAAATTACTCTCTTCACTCCACCTCTTCTGACAATCTGCACCAGCAATCCTCTCCCCCCAAGAAGATAAGCTTTTCTGGATTGAAGATGTGTTTCAAATCCGCCACAGCCGGTCTCTCCCATCTATAAATACCCATGTATGCTCAGATGTAAGCAAGGCCCACAACAAGAGAAGCTAAGAAAAGAAAAGAAAGAAGTTCTCTGAGAAAGAGTTGTAATAGAAGTGTCTTAGTCTTGTAAATAGTTTGAAAGTGATATATAAGAGATATATGTGAGCTAGTCTTTTTCAAGTCATTATTAAGTCCCTTTCATCTTCTCTCTTTACTTTAGCATTGAATTTCTGTGTTATCTTCTTTTACCTTATGCTCTTAAGAAAAACTGTTTGTTTTAAAATCCGTCCTCGAGTTAAATGTTTATTATCTTATCAGTTCTCTAGATTTGTTTTAATCACTGATATTATCTTCCTTGCTCCCTCTCATCGCACTATCCATTTGAGACCACATCAGTTACCTACTATGTCATGTCTTCGCCTGAGCTTACCTCTGCTATATTAGTTTGTTTAGGTTTGTTTTTTATTTGTTTATTTGTTTGCATTTGTAGCATGTGCTTACATTTTTCTAAACGTGTTTAGATTAATACGTGCTACAGTACCAATGCTACAGTACCCGTGCTACAGTACTACT
Source organism: Magnolia officinalis (assembly GCA_021015155.1). NCBI lineage: Eukaryota > Viridiplantae > Streptophyta > Magnoliopsida > Magnoliales > Magnoliaceae > Magnolia > Magnolia officinalis. The sequence continues at coordinate 80,800,077 of JAJHSJ010000005.1, read as the reverse complement.
GCTACAGTACTACAGCTACAGTAACACTGCTACAGTAACATACTGTTATTTGTTGTCATTAGGGTTTAGGGTTTAGTTTAGGGTTTAGGTCATGTGTCTCCCTGTGCAGTTTATTGGTATCAGAGCCAACTACTTTATTAATGTTACGGATTATATTACAGAATATAAACGACAAGCTAAAAGAAATGGATTACACTAATAAATATAATTGACTTAGCAGGAAGTAAAGGATTATACTACGGAATGTAAAAAGACTGGTAATTGAAAGATAATATTTGGTTTTGATTGGGTTGATATGAGACGTTTTGTTTTGCTGAATTCCTTTACTATTTATAACATTAATCCTACCATCTAAATCTTTCCCAAGTTCTGACAGTTACTATAACCGCTCGACACTTCATGACTTTCTCCGTTTCTTCTTCTATCATTTGTCTCGTAACTGCTTCTTTACGATTGCTCTTCCATCGGCCGCTTAAACAATAACATGGCATTGTTTAATGCACTCCAGCTATAGTACCATAAAATCCTATTCATACAGCTCTGCAGATCTTCAAATACACCACGCGGATCCATCCAGATCACATGTAACTTGCTTTGATTAGTTCTCATGATGTAACACCCTGAATTTCGGGGGTCGAGTAATGCCCAACTCTCGAGTTTTCGAGTGTCACTTATGCCTCGCAGGAATAAATGATTAGGTTTGTTTGTTTGGTGTACAACATTCGAGAAATTAAATGGACCATGTAATGTACATTGAAGTAAACATAACTTAAATTTAAGGTCGATAGCAAAATAATGCATATACGTTCAGTGTACGAGATCGCGTCCTAGCCAAATAAGTGTAGTAAACATTTTTTTACAAAATGTCCCTGTCGTACGGCCCCATCACTGGCTCTAGGGAAAACTATATCGACCCACCCAATAATTGGAAATATGAGATCTCCTCCTCTGAGTCTATGGACGCCTCATCTAGTGCATCGGACTTTGTGATACCTGCATCTAAGATAGGATCTTGGTTTTTTAAAGCATCATCTCAAAGTGAGAGTGAGTGATCAACTTAGTGGTTCCATTTGATGGGTTTTTTGACCCATCGTCGACCAGTCGTGAGTCTCGCTCAACCGGTCGAAGGCTGGTGGTCGACCAGTCATGGAAGACGAGTCATGGCACGACTCAAAGTCCAGCGACTGTGGACTATTTTTTCCGGGGTGCTCGACCAGTCGAAGGAGGTTTTCGACCAGTCGTAGGTGGCTCTCGACCGGTCGTGGACTTGGTTCAACCAGTCGAGGTTACGCAAATTTGTTCCGCAATTTTGCGCAAATTTCGTATCGCAAGTCCTTTCGCATCTGGGATGCGGAAGGGAGTTTCCTAAAACTATAAATAGGAGTTCCTAAGGCTTTCTAGGGAGGATAAGAGGATTTCCTAAAGCTTTACAAGGGATTTGTTAAAGGGTTTAGGGCTATCAAAGGTGAGAGAGAGAGAGGAAAAGAGAAAGAGGAAAAGAGAGAGAGAGAGGAAGCTTATAGAAGGGAGATTATGCTCGTGGTGGTTATCTACTGTGCAATCTATATCTCAGCGCTTCTATGTCCTCATAATCGGTGAGATCTCTCCGTTTTCTTTGTTTCTCTCATTGTTTATCCACTCCTGCGTGAGTGAAGAAGTTTGTAACATTCTACTTCATAGTGGATTGTTGATCTGGACGAGGTCCCGTGGTTGTTACCTCTTTGAGGGTTTTCCACATAAAATCTCTTGTGTGGTGTGTGATTGATGCATTGATTGTTTTTCATTGCTTTATTATCCATAATTCTGGTTGTTCTGGAGGGCTAGATCCTAAGGTTTTGTGCAAGGCCCCAACACCATTATCATCAAGTTACGCAAGTTATCAAATCCACATGCACAATTAATAAAAAGCAATTTAAACATACAGTCCCTAGACACTTTTGTTAATGCGCGTGCATGCTATTATGATATGATGCATGCCCTCGTCATCCAAACACTTTCTCATAGCGACTCTAACTTCACGTTCGCAAATGACCAATACTCCCTCATCATGCGACCTCAACTGCCAAGTCATCACACCTAACTAATGTCAATGTTCGAAGTATCGGTATCGCTACAAGTTTCGCTAGCCAGGGATACGAAAACAATATCGATATCGCCGATAATATTGCTAATAATCGGAAATACGGGGAAACATCGAAAAAACGGTGAAATTTTCAATGAAACTTTAGGAGATGTTAAAATGGAAATATTTGCATATATAGAAATAAAATAATTGTAAAAAAAATACATACATAACAAGTTTCCATTTAATGGGGCCTTAAAAGTATGTGATATTGTAAGAAATCAGTTCAACCATCCCATCCAACCTATTTAACCATCCAAACATCCATTGATATTGCAAAATATCAACAACACATGATATTTCACCAAGAAATCATCAACAATTGGAAAGGAAATGAAAGATTGTGGTCTCAATATCATGCATGTTGAACACTACATACAACCATGTGCCCATGAAAAAATATGAAATAGTAAATTATCGTTGATACACTTATGATACAAGCATTACTTAGAATTTTCATAGTCGAAAATATTGGCAATACATTGGTGATATTAATACATTGGCAATATAAGCGACACCTAGAATTTACATAGTTGAAAATATTGGTGATTACATTAGCAATATTGATATGTTGGTGATACTTAGTGATACATTGTTAATACCTGGAATTTCTGATACTACTGGTGTTATCGATATCGCTACCAGTGTTATCAATATCGTTGAACTAGAGATAAAGATAATATCGTAGATATTTCAATAATATCGAAGATAATTCGAATACCGGCTAATGCAATGCGACAATGGTCATGCTAGTCGAGTGTTTAGGTAAGTCTATTCATCTAGCAAGGTTGAGGAAACTAAGGCACTCCCACGAAATCAAAGGCCCTAACCCGATCGCGAGGCCCAGGGTGGTCGTGGTGGCCCCGTGCCTACGACCATTGATCCGTCTGGATTCATCACTCCCAACTGAGCTCATACAAAAGGCGGGATTTTTAAACTGAATTGCTCGCAGTCAATACGGGGAGACTCGTCACCCTAGCGTAAGCCGACAACTCGAACACAGCGTCACATACCACCATACCCGGATCTCGAGACTTGTAGATTGTATCATTAGCAGTTGTAAGTGGGCATTCCAGGGGCGTAGGGTGTCCCAGGTTCAGACAGGCGTGATCATACATGATGAACACACATGGTTGGCCAGCTAGTGGGCTAATTCAACTGACTCAAGCAAACTATGGCATAACTGCCACTGGGTGCAAGTATCCCGTGTAGTCCAACTATTGTCGGTTATCCGTCTTCAGCCTGGATCAGTCGAATTGGCCTAGGGCAGCCGATCCAATAGGACTGCCCTTGTGAGTTTTTCTGATTTGCTGGCCAACCCAACTAACCAATAAACTAAAATTTTATAGCATGCCAGAAACATTTCTATTTCAAGAATAAGAAAACATACTTATCAGTAATTCAGGATATTCCAGTTAATATGGGCAATCAAATAGACATGTAGGTGCATTATTCAATCATCGTAGAATTTACACCATTAGGATAAATAGGTGCATGTATCAGGGGATAATGTAGAGTACATGGGCATAAATTTCAATAAGTCCAGTCTATTCTAGCACTTGTTCAAATGTTCAGCTACACTAGGCATCATTTACAATTTATGGAGAACAATCAATCTAAGAAGTGTTCACTGATTTGCATGCAACTATAATTTCACTACACAATCATTATTCGCGACATAGGTTTGATAATTGGAAACCTAAAGGTAATGATCCGCACCTAGGGGTGGTTCATCTATTTCCTACCACTGCTCTTGGGATTTCCAACTCGAGTATTGACTGATCGCTCTTGCCGACGGCTGTTCCCTTATGACGTGGCAGGGTTGCGAGCTCCGACATGGCCACGACGGTGGGGAAATCCTCCAAACCAGCTCCCCAAAGAGCTCCCAACTTCACTTCTCCCTACTCCCCCGAGAGTGAGTGTGTGAATTTTTGGGCTTAAATAGTCTAGGTTTTGTGAGGGTCATTTTTCTAACATGCATGCCCCTAGTGGGCTAGATTTTGGCCCACGAGGCTCTTTCATAGGCCCGCTGTCTCATCCGCTCCATGGGGCAAGCGCCCCATCATAGGATCCGCGATTGGTCCAAATCGGGTGGAGATTGGATGCCTTGATCGACCGAGGGGACCCTACTTGCGATCGATGGCTATCGGTGCTAGATCGAGGCCGCGGTTATACAGATATGAGTAGGAAAATATCTTTAACTCATGGCTCGAGTTTAGTCGCAATCCGATAGTCGAAAAATCGCAATTTCGCAAATGAGTGCCTACTTCACTTAAGTTTCAGATTCATGTCTAGGAGAATCGCGCGCTTCAAACACTTCCTTCCCAGCTCAAGTTGTGCGGTTCATGGCATCATCTGGGTTTGTTGTCCATGATGGACATCATGCCCAGTGAGGCCGATGGTTTCCTATAGTTTCAAACTTAGCAGAACTTCAACGGGCGGTCCACGGTCATTTTAGTTTATCGAAGTAGATTTTGGGAGGGTCGACCCCGCGGCCCATTTCTGGTTCCGGTCATACTTAGATTTAGCTACATTTGTGATGTCATCCTTTCATAGCTTGGTGACAGTGGCACCCGACGTAATTTATTCCTAGTTTCTAGGGCTTCGTGCATGTGCCTCATGTGGGCTGCCTAACGTGGTCCTGAGGCGGTTCCGCTAGTGGACGCCCTATAATACAATAACAATTTGGCCTGGGTGTTACACATGAGAAATGGTGACGATAGGGATGAACATTGCCCCTAACATTGCTTTGCCTTTGGAAAAGGTAAAATCGACATGCAACCCTTAATTAATGTGGTATTAATTACCTACACATGGCGACACTCCGATAACCATCCTCAGCCGATTCATCGCAACACATCAGCGGTAACTGCACTTTATCAAAATGAGACTCGAACAACGTTTCAACATGTGTTCTTACATCATTTCCAACCAAATCATAATGATGCCATAATAAATAGTTCATCATCTCGGCCGATATAAGCATTGTTTCAATATTCTTTCATTCTTACGCTTCCTCTTCCTTTCGGAACATCCATATTCGAATTTCAATCTTGTCTTCGATCAATGGCTGCCTCATCGCCTTCCTCTCCCTCATTCCAACAAGATGATCTTGTCATGGTGATGGATGCAATAAAATAATCTTCAAGTCACTATTGGAGATTATTACTTCATGGGTCTGACATTTTCTCCAACAATGGACGTTAATATTGTTAGCATGATGGATCCCCTGTTTACCATCTACCCTAGTGAAATTCTATTAATTCAATCTGGATCCATCCTTGAACCTGCCAATGCCATGGAGAATCCTCGGTCATGGTCGAAGCCACTATTACAATGGGATGCTTGGTTCGCTCGTGTTTCCTCTCAATATGAGGCAACATGGAGAATTTTGGGCATTTACGAATGCATCAAGCTATCCGCGCATGATTATCCATCAAATCCCGCTTTTCTTATCACAATTTTAACATTTTGGAGTTCTTCAACCAATACATTTTTCTTCAAATTCGGTCCCATGAGTTCAAATATCTTGGACATCACGACTTTGAATCAACTTCTTCCCTTCGGTGAAGCCGTCTTCCCTGGTTTCACACAAAAGGAAGCCAGATGCTTTAGGAATAAAGCTAGTAAAGCCCATTCTCATTTTATGAAGGCGTACTGCAAACGTAGTGGACCGGTCAATTACTAAGAACATATGGCTTTCCTATTGCTCTGGAATTGCCGAATGCTCTATAAGTTACAAATGAGTACGTTCATCTGTCTGAGGCACTTGCTCAAGGTCGAAAACTTGCTCTAGCACCTTTTGTACTCGGCCACATATACAGAGGCTTATACGAAATCACCACCAAAGGTCTATATCTAAGAGGAAAGCCACTATTGCTTCTTCATATGTGGATTTACGAGTACTTCCGTCCTTCCCTTGTACACAATTCCATCCACTCCGGAGTCGCTTATTCTTCCTACGACAAATGCATCATCAATTGCCCTCAAGAAGTTTGATCATTTTCAATATATATGAGTAATCTATTCTTTTCTTTGGATAGAGGCAAGCGGATTCGGTCGTTCATCCCATTCCATGCAGAGAATATGGCCATGCTTGGTTCATTGGCTCATATGAACAAGAGGGTGATCAAGAGGTATCTCAGATGCACCATGCATGGGAAAGCTAGCTCGTTTATAGGGATCTCCCTTATGGTGGTACGATTGATACTGGAAAAAATGCTAAAGCCAAGATTGAACAGTACTGCCCGAACTTGTTCGCTCACCAATTTGGCCTAGTCCAGTGTATCCCTTACCCATTCACTCAAACAACATGCAATCAACCTCCTTTCAGTTCATTGGTCGCAATAGCATCGATCTCTACTGTTCTCTCCTCTCTTCTTTTCAGGAAGCTAGCCCGACTCTCGATCTTCCCTATTATCTGAACCAACCTCAAATAATGGACATCTTTACTGTCTAGTGGGGTAACCATTATAAGAAACTAATTAATAAACCTTCACAAGACATTATAGCTCAACTCTTTTCTATCATAAAGCTTAGAGGGAAGAAAAGAGCAGTGTCCTAATCGATCACAACTCCTCGTCGAAAAACAAACCGAAGACCAAATCGACTGCTACATCTTCCCCACAAACGTCACCAACCCAAACACCAGTTATTCAACCAAAGTGCCAAAAAACTACGGTGAAGGTACCTGTTGCCCCTACATCTCCACCAACTTGTCAGCCTCCATTAACTCCGAAGAGAATTCTTGACCTGAGAGCTCCTCTTGGTTCTCCCCTCAGCCCCCTACTATGGTTTTCAAGCGTATCGATCCACCTTCCCAGCCGATTACTACAAATCGACTGTTGCCAATTTCATTGAAAGGACAACGGTAATCAAGTACTTCCTCGATCGAGGTCGTATCTTCATTTGAAAAATACTTAAAAACCAAATATTAGCTAGGACTCTCCGCTGAAGATTACCCTAAAGAAATCGACGAAGGTTTGAAACGTCACTAAGAAGCTCATTATCATAAATGCTGGAAAAAATGGTGGTAGGATAGGGAAGATTAAAAAATCTAGATCTTTTGTTTGATGAAAAATATCTCACTCTCTATCACCCCAGCCCACCACCATTCCCCACTTCAACATGAGCAATGACACTTATTATAAAAAAATCCACAGATTGCAGCAGACAATTAGTCACCTACGACATCCGTTCTGATTTAGGTGGAGGTTACTTACCTGTACAATTATTTTAAATCTTTTTTATTTCTCATGTCGATTAACTTTATCCTTTTTTTTATAGTTACTCGAGAGCTATCAGCCGCAGAAAAATAAGTTATAGTGGCACAGCCGTTACAGCAACGTCAACTAGTGACTGATGCTCTTTAAGTTTGTCAATGTACAAATTGTCAACTCCGAGGACATAATCAACATTGAAGCTCTTCCTTTTCATGACTCTCTTGAACCCATGACTCTTATCACTAAGTTTAAATACATGGTCGATCTTTCCCAAACACCACCGGTTGGTGTCGACCAAGAACGGGAAGAGGAATAACCCCTGAGTGCTACTCCTCATAGTTTTGGCAAAAGATCACCTCCTCGACCCATTTCCTCATCTATTGAGCAACTTCCTCCATCTCTTGAAGAGTCTTCATCTCATGAGGCGCATATGTGCGAACTAATGATAAAAGAGACTCCAATGACCTATGTTACTCTGCCTAATTCACCCCCAATACCCACATCAACACCAGCATTCACGGACAAAGCTTCAACTCTTCCTGCTTCTGTTAAAGACACACTTCCAATCAATGACATCCTCTCCTCTCTCAAACGGACTCTTACCGATGATCTCACTGTGGCCGAGTCACCTTCTCTCTCGACTAGTCTGTAGAATCTCAAGGAAGAACTCCAAATCCTCATACAAGTAGGGTTATCTTAAACCATGACAGTTGAGAGGATTGATAGGCTCAATTAACTGATCAAATTATATAGTGTTTTCTCTTGCTCAGATCCTGACCTCATGGACAAATTACCGGCTCTCTAGGAATTCTTGGGATTCGTCAAAGAAGAACACAAGCTATGTGTTATCGTTGGCTGCTTCGAGACAGAGCACACAACAACAAAATCTCAAATGGCTTTTGTCAGAGACATCACCAACAAGCTTTCAACCAGTAATGTTGAGTTAAAAACATCTGGGTCCGAGTTGGAGGAGATGGAAATCAAAATCATAGCTCTAGAGACAAAACTGATGACTATAAAGAAGAGCTATGAGAGAGAAACACGCTGAGTATGGTTGTTAAAAGAAAACGGTTGAGGATTTGGCAATGTTCACTAGAGTCCAAACTACAAACATCAGTCGACTCCATCAGGTTGTTATCAAGCACAAGGTTGTTTTACGCATGGTGAAGGGTCAGTTGGAGGGGATTAAGGCATTGTGAGACCCGTATCCTAGCCCGTACCGATCCATAAGCTCTGCAGTCTTCTCGGTCGAATTCCAACAACCCACGACCTACGGATTTTGTTTGCAATGACCCTTAAGTTCAATCATGTAAGCTCGACTCGGATCGACCCAGAGTTAACGTCATAGCGACCGCCTTGTCGTCGCGGTTCTAACGCCGCGTCTCATGCGGCAATCTGAGTTGTACATCAAAAGATGTGGGCCGCGCTTTATTGGACCTTGATCGTGTTTGTGGGACCCACCTATGACATGGCACACCACCCTGTGCGTGCATGACATCATCATCTTCATAACTTCCTAGCCACTTATAGCTAGTCTAGACCCCTAGCCACCTATAGCTAGTCTAGACCCCTAGCCCCTATCAAGCAATAACTCTCTTACCTTCATTATGACATGCCATTATTACATCTTTCTCTCTCCCTTATCTCCCTCCCTCTCTCCTTCTTTCCTCATTTTCTCCCCTAGCAACTAGAGGCCATGGACGTCCCAACTCATATCCATGGCTAACTCTTTCCCACCTTAGATTCCCCATATTTTGCCATCAAAAACTCATCTCCACCGTTGGAGGAGCCCCATTGAAGCTTTGGAGCATTAGGAAGGAATAAGAAGGAAGGTGGGTGATTCTCTCTCTCTCTCTTTCATTTTGTGTGATGTGTGGCCCACTCGGATGGACCCCACCTTAGTGTATGTCTTATCCACACCATCCCTGCATTTGGTGGCCCATCTGAGTAAGGCCCACCTTGTATGTGTACTTTACCCAGACCGTCGGGCGTCCAGGGACGTCCCTGGAGGTCAAAATGGAAACACAAAAATATTAATTTGTTTCAAAGTTTATTGGTTTATTGGGTGGGCCACTCCTACAGGCCCCGTTTTGATGTATGGGACTAATCCACGCCGTCCATTCCTTTCTCCACTTCATTTTAGGCGTTGAGCCGAAAAATGAGGTTGATCCGAGTATCTGGTGGGCTATAGCGTTGAAAACAGTGTCATTACCGTTGAATTACCTCCCCTGATGTTCTTATACACCGAAATATATTGATATTGAACTCGTTTGGACGGTCTTGAACGACAGAGTACAATGGACGGATTAGATTTACTTGATGTGGGCCCTTCCTGTGAAAAACCACAGAAAAACATTAAAAAAAAAAAGAAGAACAAAAAAATTTAATACAGGCAGCACCTGCGTCAGCAGCAGGCGCTGCTGCGTTGACTGGTGGGCAGCAGGACCACGGCTCTAGCCGTGGGCCCCACCGTGATGTGTGTCATGATCCACACCGTTAATTTTGTGGGCCCCTTCTTAAAGTGGGCCCCCTATAAAAATCATACTGATCCGAAACTCAGGTGGCCCCCATCACAGGAAACGGTAGGGATGAACGTCTACCATTGAAACCTTTCTGGGCGTCCAGGAGTTGTGGACCATTACGAAATTTGTTTTTCCTTTTCATCCACGCACGTGCGACCTTATCAGCGGGTTGGACGGTATATAGACACTATGGTGGGCCCCACATGGGACCCAATATGTATGTTTTCTACCCACACCGTCCACAGCAGTGGACGGTTAAACCCACTGAGATGAATGTGTTTTCTCCACGCTGTCTGTCCGTAAGATGGCCTACCATGTGGGACCCAACTGCTTGTGTTTTATCATCACCGTCCACACAGCAGGATGGTACGTGGGGCCCATCTTGATGCGTACATATACACACCGTCGCTGGACGTGGCCAGCAATGAAATGTGAACTGACGGCAGGGGTGTACTGGCCACCTGCAACAAAAGCATACATATATAGAATAAAATATATTATATTATTATATATGTAATATTATTGTATTAAGTTATTGGGAAAGGTGAGCCCTACGTGGGACCCACCTCTGTTGTTCTTTAAAGTAGCATTTGCTGCATGTACGAAAGTTATGTAGCTGACCTGTGACGTGTAGACCTGCTGCAGTACACGCCAGTAAGTTCTGTGGGTCCCGCCTCTTCCATTCATGCCGTCTAGCTATGGGACCCAACATGATTCATGTGTATTATCCAAACCCTTCCTCAGGAAGGTGGACCCTGATGAAGGGTGGGCTATATTCTTCACCGTCTAGACATATATGGACAATGCTGAACTGATTAGAATGAGGCTGTAATGGGCCACCCAATAAATGTATATATATTTTTTTTTATCTAAATCCTCCACCCATTAGACATAGACCCACCATGGTAGCGTCCGTCCGTCCTAGCTTAAACAGCTGAAAACCAATCTTCACGATCTTTTACAATTCTGCCACCTAGGCATGGGTTGTTGCCGTCCCATGGGATACCTTGGACGGTCCAGATCATGAAAAGTGATGATGGGTGGGGCCCACTGTCAAAACCCAGTAGTGAGCACGTCCGTCACTGGACGTTTTGCGCATAAGGTAACTGTTTCGATGCTTTTAAAAAAAAAATTGGTGGGGCCCACTTCTTATGATATTCTCAGGGATCTACTCCGTTCATCATTTTCCTCAGCAACTTATAAGCCCATGGGTCAAAGTATGAAGTATATCCGAACTCTATGTGGGCCACACGATCCATCTATGATGAGACACTACCCATCGTTGAAGCAACCCTAGTTATCCTTACGTGCATGGATATGGAATGTTGTTTATTTACAAATTTGCCACTCTCCCTTCTAGAATAGTCTGTTGTTCGTTCCTCCCTACTGCACCATCCAAAAGAAGTGAAATTTGGCGAATATCCATCATTTTTCGTGCTCTTTCCATCGGTTCAGTTTGGGTCCCGATCGCCCAAGGATGTCCAAGATGCTTTCTTAATGGTTATTGTCTGATCTTACTCATCGGATCACTTATACACTGATTCAAGGAATGAATTTTGACATGTACGGCTAATTTGTGGTCATTAGGCCACATATAAAGTTTCAAACTGAATGGATGGTGGAAACCCTGTGATCAAGCATTTTGGCTAACTTTCAGGCCACTTGAGCTTCAATTTCTCGAAATTTTCGAATCACTGGCGTGTAAATCGTCGATCTTGGTCCCCTGGGGTCCGTCCCTTGCCTTGGTGAATTATGAGTGTTAAATTCATGCTTTTAACACCCCTTTTGCAGTCCATGCTCCTAAATACACCTTGCATCACAAACATGATTAAAGGAGAGCGTTAAATAGTATCATGTACGGAAATCAGGTAATAATTTGGATATAATATGCAATATTCGACCCTCATCAGTAGCGTGTGGGGGCCCACCTTGTATTGATGTAGGTGCACACCTAGCCGTCCATCTGTTGTGCTATTGTGCAAGGACTACCGTGATGTATTTATGGGCATCCGTTGAGGCCCACCTTGATATATATACATGAGGCCCATGTGATTAGGCCCATTTTGAGGTATTTGCGGCCCATGGGTTAAGGGCCATTGAGATGTGTTTGGGGCCCATGGGTTAAGGCCCGTTGATGCGGCCCACTTGATATATTTGGCCCATTGATGCAGCCCATCATGATGTATTTTTAACTCATGTGCGGGGCCCACCTGTTTGTATTTTCGGCCCATGTGATGGGGCTCACCTATTGTGTATTTATGGCCCATTAGCGAGGCCCATTGTGATGTAATTCCGACCCATATGTCGTGGGCCGTTATGATATATTTTCGGCCCATATGATGTGGCCCATTGTGATGTAATCAAGGTCCATTGATGTAGCCCACTTGATGTGTATTAGGCCTTTGTGCGAGGCCATGGGCCCACTTTATGTTCACCTCTATGGGGGGGGGGGGGGGGGGGGGGGGGGCACTCCTTGAGTGCAATGTTGGTTAAATGTCCACATTGATGAGCGATGGTGGTTGAATATCCACATTGTGACCTTCCCTTAGGCCTTGTTCGGCCGATTCCGAGTGTCGATTTCGATTGTCAAGGCCGATTGTCGAGACCTATATGGTGTAGATGCGACCCGTAGTTGGGGCCCATTGTGATGAATTCGTGGCCTATGGGCAAGGCCCATTGTGATATGTATTAGGCCCATAATGCATGACCCATTTGATGTATTCGAAACTCATGTGTAGGATCCACATGTCATGTATTTAAAGCCCATGGGCAAGGCCCACCCATTGTGCATATGTGACCCTTAAGTAAGGCCCATTGTGTTGTATATTAGGCCTTTGTGTGAGGTCGTGGGCCCATTATATGTTTGGCTTTGTGTGAGGCATTCCTTGGGGACTATATTGGTTAAATGTCCACATTGTCGAGGTCGATTGTTGATACCGGTTATTGATACCGATTATGAGTATGTGACTGCATAACATCATAATACATGTCCATACGCATCATCTATGTGTTTGTTATGAGATGTGATTGACCATTGCATATGCCATATGGCAGGTTGTTCATAGGGCTCCCTGATAGGTGGAGTTGCCCCATATGAGAGCATGACATGCACAGGATTGATGCATGACTGGATTGTTTGACTCATACATCTTGCATTGTGTGTTATGATTACTGTACGCCCTAGCGACATCAGGGTCGTAGCCTCCACAGGTATTTCGTGGATGGCCAGATGGGACACCGGAAATCTGTTCTACATGGGGTGCTATAGATATCCCTGGGTGAAAGTCCCTAAACCCTCTTGGTTCCAGAGGTTGCTCCAACGTCTAGACCGAGTGGATACATGAGCGCATGAGGGCCGTATACCATTAGGCCGCGTCTCCCACTGTGTCGTGGTCGGTTGGAAGGGGGTATGGCCTTACCTGCCCGAGAGGAGGGGGCAATGCTAGGCTGAGTTTGACCAGCTCGAGGAATGGGTCCGCTATCGACGAGCCGGGGCCCGATATTGGCAGGCGGATAGTGAGGTCTCTTCCACTCACCTTGTTGTGCGCGATGGGGCGACAATCTGGTTTGGAGTGTAATAGACCCCGGTGATGATCCCAGAGAGGAACGGTACTGATATGTGGACTTATTGAGCAGAATTTGCATACTCATACATTCATTTCATTCACTATCCACTCGGGCTGGTGGTGCGCAACTAATTGTTGTGTACCTTCGCATGGCAAGGATTTCGGTTGGGCGCGCGACTAACCTGAGATCAGGAGTTTACCACATTGAGTCTGACTATCCAAATTTAGGTATGAGACTGGTTTGGATAGAAGTTCTTTGTGATAGACCCCATAGCTTGTGATACTACGTACTATCATCCCGACTTCACACTCCAGCATGGTCATTTCATTCGCATCGCATATTGCATTACATCCGCAGGTATATGACATTTTGGGTTGCTATGTTTCTGTACTTATATGGGCTAGACAGACTTAGCAGGATTTGTATAATTGCATCGCATCTTCAGCAGCTGATATTGTTTGACTTATGGACTTGTCCATACTTCTGCTTATTCCGATAATGTACGATTTATGAATTACCTGTAATTTCGATATTGTATGATGATCACATTATATTGAATACTTGGCACTTACCTTGTGCACACACTTACACCACCCTCTAAGCTTTCTATAAGCTTATGCACGATAGATGCGTGCAGGTGATGTTAGGTTGCAGCAGTGTCGAGCTTGGAGCATGCAGCGGTCTTCTGGAGCTTGATTTTCGATTTATGTATTTCTCTTTCAGCATTGTACTCAAATGATTATATTAGTGGATATGTGATGATGATGTTGCCTTTGTGAATTGGGTAATCTTGTGGTTATGCTTATTTTGAGTTAAATGTACACAAAAAAAAAACCTCCTTGTAGGATCCCAGGATCGGAATCTGGCGTATGGACGCTAGGAGCCGAGAATGGGGTACTACGGAGGCTGTCGGCACCGGATTCGGAGATAGGGATTCCTGTGAATCCGATCTCCGGGTTTGGGGCGTGACAGGCATCAATCCAGCGCTTTTCTTCTTTTGAGTTGTAATTTTGTATCAAGAAACATTCATTAATACAATCGGCCTTCGAACCTCCTTTTACTATCTAATGCCTTAGCTTGTTTTTCTCTCATTTTGTAACTAATTGCTGACTTGGCCCCAGAATACGAGAAGTCATGCATTACATTCCGAATTAAAAGCCTGGAAGGCTACACGTCCCTGACTTCTCGGGATATGAAGCGTCTTTTCTTGCCATAACCACTCCAATTGTGGGCTTCTGGATCATCTATTTAAACTGCTTCGAATCTCATCCGAATTCATATCACCATAAACTGTCCAATCTTCCTTTCTTACTACCATGGCCTCCAACTTTTCTTCATTCATTATTGGTGCCAAAGAGCTACATGCAGGAGATCTTTGACTAGGGTCTGACTGACTTTTGTCAATCTCTATTGCTTTTTGATGTGAACTATTTCATCAGGGAAGCCTTGACAGCGCTCGAACCAAAGACCATGCTGGAGGACCTTCTTTAGAAGTTGAAGCGTCTGTACTTCATTTGGCAGCATTATTTCAAGCTCACCTTTGAATCTAAGTAGCTCCGACAACAACCTACAACCAAGGAGGATTCTTTGGAGGTGAACAAAGCTCATGAGCTAGCTTGGAATGAACGACTGTGATGGGCTTAGACTCATAAATTCAACTGAACTATGCTCTACATGCTATAGGTGCAATGTACTGGACTATTGGAGGAATTTAAGGAGATGGAAAATTCTTTGTTTGCTAGAGATCTTCTTGTTCCCGAAGATCTCTCCTTCCTGGACTCACAAATCACCATTTACCAGGCTCGGTTGAAAGTAAGCCTAGCTGGGAAGAGAGAGGTTGAGAATAGAGTCTTTATTCACAGCATCTGCGTCAACCAACTTCTTTATACTCTTCCAGTCCTTATTGAAAAATGGGTCGACTGGAAATCCAAGCAAGAGCGAAATGAAGCTGAGAAGCAAACCTTTCTCACAGAATTTGAAGAAATGAAGGCTAAAATGGCTTGAATCATTCGGGCACCTTGTTTCTTTTTTCTCCTTTTTTTTTTTTATTTTGCTTTTGTAATGTGGTCGATGACTGGAAATGCATTTGAATAAATTACTTTTTTATTGGATTTTCACATGCGTCATGATTGAATTTCGTAGTATATTGTAGAAAGACATCAAATTTTCCTTCTAGGATATCGAACCATTTCTTCGCAATCAGTCGTAGCTTAAGATATTCAGAGTGCTCAATTAACCTGATCTATTTACCATCGTGGCACAAGGTCTAACAGATGGCTACCCTTAACCGATTTAAGATATAGTGTGGCTCATCTCATTAATATCCCTCTTCAACTGAACTTATCCATCGTAGCTCGGTCGCTCAAAACTTAGCCTTTTTTCTTTTGTTTTTGTATGCATAACCGCATGCTGACTCGACTGCAGTGAATGCATAACATTTTTTGAGAAAAATAATTTATTCCCATTGCGTACTCCTACTTTTCAAGAACTGAAATGGAAACCCATCCGTTTAACTCAGGTTTCTCAACCACCAAACCCTATTCGATGCATACATTTATTGCTCTTAATGGTGCTCATAAAAGCACATCTCATTCAGATTTGCAACACACCCTAACCGATATTTCAACTATGAGCCTTGTAGTCATGGCTTCCTCCCTTTTCTTTTTGCAATCCTTGACGATTCTGAAGGAGATTCTTGAAGAAGGGATTGACTATTTCTCCCATTCTTCCTTCCTCCATGATATCTATCCTTTCACAAGAGATGTTTCTGAAGCGGTAAAGACTGATGAACCTTTACGAGAGGTTCTAGAAGTTCTTTCGGATTTATAGCAGCTCGAGGGTGCCTATTCCAAAGCCGATTTAGAACTATAATAATGTGTTGACCTTCTAAAGGAACGATCGACCATCTGTGCTGAGTCTAAGGCCCACTCGGCTTACTACAATGTCGTATGGAAGAATCGGCTACACTTGACTCATCAACATCACTTCGACCAAAAGATGTTGCGGTCATCGAAGTCTCAGTGTTCCAACCTCTTCACACACCTCTACCCAGACCATGATTGGCCAGATTCTCATGATCTCCTAACCTTCATCGAGTCCTAGATAGAGTTCTATCAGTCTTGTGGAGAATCTAGTAGTTCCAAAGAACTAAAGGCTGAGTACAAACTTATAGTTGTCAACTGACGCCTTGACGTTGCCATTGGCTTTCTTTACCAATTCATGGCCAAATATTCATTGTGTAGAAGCAAGCACATGCACGTTAAGGAGGCAAAAGAGTTAGCCACTAAGAAATTTGAAAAACTCATAACAACCTACTTATAACATGACCGGTCGGTCGAGCACTTCCCTTTCTTTTTATGTTTTTAAAAAAAATCAAATGGCCTATAATTTTAAGACCTATTTTCTTGCAATACAAACTGTTTGTATTTATTCTTTCACCAGTAACAAGATATTGTAATCCCTGCCCTTTAAATCCTTTTAGCCTGTTCCTGGACTACCTCCCACAACGAGAGATAATGCAGCTTCAGGAATTGGTTATTAATGGGAGCCTTTGCAATTTTTTCATTCATATCCTTCAAAATATACGCCTCACATTTAAGGACTTGGACGATGATAAATGGTCCATCCCATGTGGGAGACTTTTTTTTTTCCCAAAGCACAATTCATATGACCGATCAATAAAATGACTTTCCAAACCATATCACGTTCTTTGAAATATTTTCCTTTTACCCTTTTGTTATATGCTCGAACGATGACTGTTTTTATTGGCAATGATAGAATCAAGGGCTTTCATTCAGACTTCATCCAATCTTTTGAATTCAACCAGCATTGCGTTCACAAACTTAAGATGAGTTAACTCGACCTAATATGCGGTCCTCAAGGATGGTATTGTGACCTTTAAGGGCACCATTGCATCATGTTCGTAAGTTACGAGGTGAATTTCTATATGCCCACAATGCCTCTGATAATTTCGTATGCCATTTTCAAAAATTTTCCTCGATCCTCCTTAAGATGTTCTTAATCACCTTGTTACTGGCATCGGCCTGCCCATTGGTCTATGCATAATATGGCGTTATATGGCGTTGAATGCCATACTTGTCCGCCATCGCCTGCACCTCTTTTGATGAAAATGTGACGCATTGATCCATTGTAATGGAAATCTCATACCAATGAATGATGCCATTTTCAATGAATTCTATGACTTCTTGGTGGTCGACTCCTTTCATGGGCTTTGCTTCCACCCATTTGGTGAAATAATTAGTCACCACGATGATGAACGAATCCATTCGCGATGAAGGTGGGTGAATCCGACCTATCAAATCAATTACCCAGCTTTGGAAGGGCTAAGGCTTAATGATTGAATATATTTTAGTGGTAGACACATGCTGAATCGGCCCATTTTTTTGTCAAGCCTCACAACCTTTGGCATATCGTATGCAATCAGGCGTCGTTGTTGGCCAAAAGTACCTGCAACACCTAAGTGTGAGTCTCATTTTCCTTCCTACATAGTGAGCTCCACATATCTCTTCATGGACTTCACCCATCGTCAATAAAACCTTTCTTTTATACAGACATCAGAGCAAGACTTCGTCGGCCCCTTTTCGGTTGAGTTCACTATCAATCATGACATAATTTGTGGCTGATCTCCTCACATTCCTATCTACCTTAGTGTGCAGGCTCTGAAGATAGCCCATGAGAGGAGCCCTCCAATCCTCTTCTTCTAAGTATATTTGACACATTTTCATAATATTTTCTCTTTAAAAACAAATGATAGGGACCTTTTCTAGATAGTAATCGTCCTTTCGGCCAATCCTCCCAAGACGTCGAGCCTTGTAGCTAACCGTGTCATTTCATTGACGTCCTCATTATAATCCTTAGTAATATGCATCAATTATACTTCTTCAAAATTATCCAATATTTGAGTCATATAGGATGATTCCTAGCATAATTAGAAAGATAAGAAGACACCGAATAAAAAAACGCTAAGATGAAAAAGATGTGTAGTCCATTGATAATATGAGGTTGCAAAAATTTTCAATTTCAATAGGTTTATTGCTTGTAATTTTTTTAATATTTTTAGTTATTATATTATTTTTAAAATTTTAATGGTAGTTTATCATCAATTTTACTTTATCCCCACCAAATTTCATTACATTTCGAGTTATAAAAAAATTCTAAAAATTCTGAAAGTACTAGTTGCCTAAAACCAATGATTTTCGGTATAGTTTATAAAAAGTCTTAAATTTAACATTATTTTAGTTTTATTTTTATATTTTATTCATTTTATATAAAACCAAACTCATCAAGCTTCAATCTGGCTTTGAAATCACCTTAATCGAAATTGTAGAACAATATATGCGAATTTCTGAAGCCAATGCACTTGAACTGTCAAAATTTGAACATGTAAAATATTACTGAACAGGGGGTGACGGTGGCACCGTGGATATAATGGTGGCACCATCGATTTTTGTCCAGATTTTGATGGTGGCACCGTCGGGTTCTATCCAGAAACTCTATTTTTATTTTTTATTTTTACGGGGGCACTGTCGGAGTCGGTTCATGCTCTATAAAATTTGAACTTCCACTCTTTTGGATGGTTTTGGTGGACTCCACATTACTCCTTTTAGTCTCAAACATGTGTGAATAAATGCATGAACATATAATCAAATCGAAAAATCAGAGGTAACGTCCAAGGACGTCCAATTCCCACTTCGTAAAAATCTAACATGTTACAATTTACCTCCCTTAAAAACAATTTCGTTCCCAAAATTGCTAAGGCTTCTATTACATTCATATTTAATGTGCTTGTTTGTGAATACGTTAACCCCGCCTATAGTGAGTGAGCTCGTACACATTGTTGGGGCTATTTTTAGTGATCCGATCTACTTATATGACTTAGTATAGTTCTTGAATCTTCATTGTTTCCCTTTGATGAGTTCATCACTAATGTTCTGAAGATGACTTGGATCCTACTAAATAATCTAACCTTATGTAGATCCTAAATCTATTCCCTTCGATCATGGGCCAGTGGGCTATGGGTCCACCATGATTCCGCCCCGTCACTCCGCTTGGATGGACGCATATACCAACTTAACTAGGCTAGATTCATAACATTCTACCCCCTTTAAAAATATTTCTACCCTCGAGGCTTAAGAATTTATGCCTCCTTCCGTACGTTGGGACAAGTTGTAATTTGGAACATAACTTTCTAATTATTTGGTGCCCACCGGAAGGACTTCTTTGGGTCTAAACCCCTATTGGTTATCTTTAATACTTTCCAAGGGTGAAGTAACAAACTTTTGGTTGTCAGTGGTTATGGACAGCCCCTACCACAAACGACTCCAACAACCCAACGTCTCAGGCTAAATCGAAACGAGTATGATCCTCTGATACAACTAATTCAATTTACTACTCAAAAAAAAAAAAAAATCATAACCTAGGAGAAGTAAAAGACCACAACTATAATTTTAAGCTAGATTTTTATATTTTCTAGAAAAAAAAAAAGAAGGTAAAGATGAAATATAATAGTTCTTGTGTGGAATGTGGCCCGACCACATATGAGGAAGCAATGCAATTCCATCATGTCATCGTTTAGAAGTAGGCAATTAATGATGAAATGACTTCTATAATGAGTAATGAAATATGAAAATCATAAATTTATCTCCAAGATCAAAACTCATAGGTTGCAAGTGGATGTTCAAAAGAAGGATGAAAATATATGGTACAATAGAGAGACTTAAGACAAGGTTAGTGGCTAAAGGCTTCAAAGAAAAATGAATAGGCTTCTTTAATGCGTATGCACCAATTATTAGAATATTTATATTATAACAATTCAACTTGCTTTAACATCTATTTATCATTTTAAAGTATTCTAAATAGATACAAAAGTCGCCATTTTAAATGAAGATTTAAAAGGGAAAACATACATGGAACAACTTGAAGATTTTATGATGCTTAGATAAGAACATAGTGTGTTTAAACTTATAAAATCTCTATATTGTTAAAAGCAAGCTCGTGAATATTGGCATGAAAAATTCAATCAAGTAGTTTTATCATATAATTTTAAAATAAATAAATTTGACAAATGTATATACAATAAGCTTGTTTATTTATTTATTTATTTAGGGAGTCATTATACGCTTGCATGTACATGACATGCTTGTATTCAGAATTAGAAATTTCTAATCTAGTAATTGATATAAAAGACATGGTCAGAGCTAATGTTATATACTATATTATGTATCAAAATAATAAGAAATGATAATAAGTTCTCTTTAAGACAATTTTATTACATAGAAAAGATCTTGAAAAAGTTCAAATACTTTGATTCAAAGTCAGTATATACTCCTTTTTAATCTTAGTTTTATACTGTATTATAATGAAGGAAGATATATAACAAAATTAAAATATGCAAAAGTGATTGATAATTTAATGTATATCAGGCATTGCACATATGCTGCAAGTAGACTAATTATATACTCATAATCATCGTCACATGCACTTGAATGCACTATCTAGAGTATTAAATTACCTCATAAAGAATGTATTATGATTTAACTATATTGGTTATCACGCTATATTTGAAGGAATAGATATGCTAGTTGGATAATACATTTGGTTAAAATCTAAGTTCATGAGTGGATGGATATTCATTTTTTGAAGTTTTCCTGCTAAAATAAAATATGAAAAGTAAAATTGCGTGGTGGGATACCACGACTATACACAGAAGCTTATAGAAGCTATGGAATGAATGTCTATGTCCTAAGAGGAGGGCGGTGGTAGATCAAGACTAATTAAAATTTATGTCATTTAACACACAATTCTTACTTAAATTAATACGGCTATTTAAACTAAGCAAGCTAATTTAAATTAATTATTTAAACTAAGTAAGCCAAGTTAAACCAAGGTAATTAACTCTAAGTTTTGCAAGCTAATAGAGGGTCCAATCATATAGACTATATAAGATATACCAATAAAGGAACTAGTCTATAAAGGATAGTATACATGTGTGTGGGATGTGTTATTATTTCAATCTTATCATTCATTTAATCATGCATACATATAATTCAATTAAACAATCACATAAGCATAATTAGAAAAGTGCTCAATTGATAATTCTAAATACAAGCATGTATTGTGGTTCGATTTCCCTACTTCACTCCCAGTAGACGCACTCTCCCTAAATGTACTGGATTTCACTATTGGTGGCGTTGGGGGCCTTGCACAAAATCTTAAGATCTAGCCTTCCAAAAAAACCAGAATTATGGGATAATAAAGCAATGAAATAAATTGAAACAGAAACCACACCACACAAGAGATTTTTACGTGGAAAACCCTCAAAGAGGTAAAAACCACAGGACTTCGTCCAGATCAACAATCCAATATGAAGTAGATCGCTACAACCTTCTTCACTCACGCAGGAGTGGATAAACAATAAGAGAATAAAAGAAAAATGAGAGATCTCACCGATCACGAGGATGTAAAAGCGTTGAGACGTTGATTGCACGGTACATCACCTTTACTGTTACGCCCCAAACCCGAAAATCGGATTAACAGGAATCCCAATCGCTGAATCCGGTGCCGATAGCCTTCGTAGTACCCCATTCTCGGTTCCTATCGTCCATATGCTAGATTCCGATTCTGGGATCCTACAAAGAGGATTTTTTTTTGGTACATTTAACTCATAATAAGCATAACCACAAGATTATCCAATTCACAAAGGCAACATTATCATCATATATCCACTAATATAATTATTTGAGTACAATGCTGAAAGGAAAATACATCAATCGAAAATCAAGCTCCAGAAGACCGCTACACGCTCCAAGCTCAACACTGCTGCAACCTAACATCACATGCACGCATCTATCGTGCATAAGCTTAATAGGCTTATAGAAAGCTTAGAGGGTGGTGTAAGTGTGTGTACAAGGTAAGTGTCAAGTATTCAATACAATGCCACCATCATACAATACAGGAAATACTGGTAATCTATAAATCGTACAATATCGGAATAAGTAGAAATACTGACAAGATCATGAATTATCAAAGTAAGCAGAAATACTAACAAGATCATAAATCATATGATAACAGAGTAAGTGGAAATACGGACAAGTCCATGAGTCAATCAATATCAGAATATGCAATATATGACAGCTATGCAAATGAGGAGTCATAAAGAGCCAAATATCATATGCTGAGGATGCGATGTAATATGCAATTCCTGATGAGTTCACGAATAACGTCAGTCGTATCCAGACCATATAAATGCAAAAACGCAGTAACTCAAAATGTCATATGCCTGCCGATACAATATGCGATGTGAATGAAATGACCAAGTAAAAGGTTAAGGTCGGGATGATGGTACGTAGTATCGCAGACTATGGGGTCCATCACAAGGAACTTCTATCCAAACCAGTCTCATACATAAATTTGGATAGTCAGACTCAATGTGGTAAACTCCTGGTCTCAGGTTAGTCGCGCGCCCAACCGAAATCCTGGCCATGCGAAGGTACACGTAACAAACAATTGCGCATCACCAGCCCGAGTGGATAGTGAATGAATGAATGAATGGGTATGCAATTCTTGCTAAATAAGTTCACATATCAGTACGGTTTCTCTCTGGGATCATCACCGGGATTTAGTACACTTCAAATGGCACTGCCGCTCTCCCAGCCGCACATTCCAAGTGAGCGTAAGAAACCTCACTATCCGTCTGGCCAATAGTCTGCCAATACCTATTTAGCACGTTGATAGCGGACCCATTCACGAGCTGGTCAAACTCAGCCTAGCAATGCCCCCTACGCTCAGGTGGGTAAGGCCACACCCCCTCCCAACCGACCACGACACAGTGGGAGACGCAGCCTCTTGGTATTCGACACTCGGGCGCTCATGTGTACACTCGGTCTCGACGTTGGGGCATCATCTGGTATCAAGAGGGTTTAGGAATTTTCACCCAGGGCCATCTATGGCAGCCCGATGCTAGTAACAGATTTTTGGTGTCCCATATAGCCATCCACGATATGTCTGTGGAGGCTACGGCCCTGATGTCGTTAGGGCGTACAGTAATCACAATGTAAGATGCATGAGTCATACAGTCCAGTCATACATCAATCCTACGCATGCCGTGTGCTCATGTGAGATAACCTCCGCCTATCGGAGAATCTCATATCAACCTGCCTAATGACATGTGCAATGGTCAATCACATCTCATAACAAACATGCAGATGATGCGTGTGGGCATGTATCATAGTGTTATGCTGTCACATACTCATAGTTGGTATCGAATGATATACTCGTAATCGGTATCGATAACTGGCACCAATAATCAACCTTGACAATGTGGACATTTAACCAACATTGCCCCTAAGGAATGACCCCCATAGAGCCAAACATAAAATGGGCCAACGGCCTCACACAAAGGCCTAATATTCAACACAGTGGACCTTACTCATAGGCCACTTATACACAACAGGTGGGCCCTGCTACATGACATGTGGACTCCACACATGGGTATCGAATACATCAAATGGGCCATGCATCATGGGCTTAATACATATCCCAATGGGCCTTGCCCATAGGCCACAAATACATCACAGTGGGCCTTACTCATGGGCCATGAATACATCATGATAGACCTTGCCCATGGGCCTCAAATACATCACAATGGGCCTTGACAAATCGGAATCGGAATCGGCCTCGATACTCGACCTCGACAATCGGAATCGGCCTAAACAATCAGCCTCGACAAATCGGAATTGGCCTCGATACTTAGCCTCGACAATAAGAATTAATCAATAATCGGAATCGGCAAATCGGTCACGTCAATCGGCAATCGGTCACGACAATCGGGATCGTTCGATCGATAGTCAGAATCGACAAATCGGTCACATCAATGGGAACCGACAATCGGCCATGACAATCGGGATCGATCGATAATCAGAATCGGTAAATCGGTCTCGTCAATCAGAATCGGCAATCGGTCACGATAATCAGCCTCGATCGCTAATCAGCAATCGGCCACAATAATCAGAATCGGCAATCGATCACGACAATCAGAATCGGCAATCTGTCACGACAATCGGAATCGATCGATAATCAGAATCGGTAAATCGATCACGTCAATCGGCCATGACAATCGGAATCGATCGATAATCAGAATCGGTAAATCGATCACGTCAATCAGAACCGGCAATCAGTCATAACAATCGGAATCGATCGATAATCGGAATCGACAATCGGTCATGATAATCGGCCTCGATCGCTAATCGGCAATCGGCCACAATAATCAACATCGATCAAAAATCGGAATCGGCAATCGGTCACGACAATTAGAATCGGCAATCGGTCACGACGATCGGAATCGATCGATAATTAGAATCGGCAAATCGATCACGTCAACCGGAACAGGCAATCAGTCATGACAATCGAAATCGGCAATCGGTCATGATAATCAGCCTCAATCGCTAATCGACAATCGGCCACAATAATCAAAATCGATCGATAATTAGAATTGTTGATCGGCCGAGCATGGCCTAACGGAAGGTCATAATGTGGACATCTAACCATTATTGCCCATCAATGTGGATATTCAACCAACATTGCTCCAAGGAGTGGCCCACATAAGGCCGAACATATAGTGGGGCTACGGCCTCATACAAGGATTTGATATACATCATAATGGGCTTTATACAAGGGCTACATATACAACAGGTGAACCCTGCATAAGCAGCAAGTGGGCCTACTCATAACATACCCATCAAGATGGGTCATAAGTATATCAAAGTGGGCCTCATAACATGGGCCTCATATATGGCCTCAACAACCAGGCCACAAATACATCAAGATGGGCCTAATCACATGGGTCTCATATATATCAAAGTGGGCCGAATAAATCATATGGGCTAAATCAATCAAATGGGCCGATACAAGCGGGCCGATCAAATAGACCGATACAAATGGACCGATTCAAAATCATTCATCCATTGTTAGAAATCATTAAAGAACTAAATATGAATCATATCTAAAGGATTAATTGGACCATACCACAATGGCAGTGGTGACAATGATTCACACTGTTAAAATTTAGGGGGCCCACCATAATGTTTATTTTTTCATCCAGTCTGTCACGCCCCAAACCCGGAAATCGAATTCACAGGAATCCCGATCGCCGAATCCGGTGCTGACAGCCTCCGTAGTACCCCATTCTCGGCTCCCAGCGTATATACACCAGATTCCGATCCTGGGATCCTACAAGGAGAATTTTCCCAACTTACATTTATCTCGTAATAAGCATAACCACAAGATTACCCAAATCACAAAGGCAACATCATCATCACATATCCACTAATATAATCATTTGAGTACAATGCTGAAAGGGAAATATATAAATCAAAAATCAAGCTCGAGAAGACCGTTGCACGCTCCAAGCTCAACGTTGTCGTAACCTAACGCCACCTGCACGCATCTATCGTGCATAAGCTTATAGAAAACTTAGTGGGTGGTGAAAGTGTGTGCACAAGGTAAGTGTCAAGTAAGCAATACAATGCCATAATCATACAATATCGGAAGTATTGGCAAGATCATGAATCATACGATAACAGAGTAAGCGAAAATATTGACAAGTCCATGAGTTATACAATATCAGAGTACGCAATACAGATCAGCTATGTAAATGAGGAGTCATAAAGAACCAAATATCAGATGCCGAGGGTACAATGCAATATGTAAATCCTGCTAGGTTAGTCTAGGCCATATAAGTACAGAAAACATAAAACCCAAAATGTCATATGCCTGCGAATGCAATATGCGATGCGAATGAAATGACCAAGCTGGAGTGTGAGGTCGGGATGATAGTACGTAGTATCGCAGGCTACGGAGTCCATCACAAGGGACTTCTATCCAAACCAGTCCCATACCTAAATTTGGATAGTCAGACTCAATGTGGTAAACTCCTGATCTCAGGTTAGTCGCGCGCCCAACCGAAATCCTGGCCATGCGAGGGTATATGTAACAAATGGTTGCACACCACCAACCCGAGTGGATAGTGAATGAATGAATGAATGAGTATGAAATCCCTACTCAATAAGTCAACATATCAATAAGGTTCCTCTCTGGAGAAAATCACCGGGGTCTATTACACTCCAAACTAGATTGCCACCCCATCGCGTACAACAAGGTGAGTGCAAGAGACCTCACTATCCGCATACCAATATCGGGCCCAGCTCATCGATAGCGGACCCATTCCTCAAGCTGGTCAGACTCAGCTTAGCATTGCCCCTCCTCTCGGTCAGGTAAGGCCGTACCCCCTTCTAACTGATCACGAAATAGTGGGAGACGCGGCCTAACTGTATATGACCCTCATGCGCTCATGAATCCACTCGGTCTAGATGTTGGAGCAACCTCTGGAACCAAGAGGGTTTAGGGACTTTCACCCAGGGATATGTATGACACCCCATGTAGAACAAATTTCCGGTGTCCCATCTGGCCATCCACGAAATACCTGTGAAGGCTACGGCCCTGATGTCGCTAGGGCGTACGGTGGTCATGTCACACAAATGCAAGATACATTAGTCACACAGTCCAATCATGCATCAATCCTGCGCATGTCATGCTCTCATATGGGGCAACTCCGCCTATCAAGGAGCCCCATGAACAACCTACCCTATGGCATATGCAATGGTCAATCACATCTCATAATCAAGCATGCAGATAATGCGTATGGGCACGTATTATGATGCTATGTTGTCACATACTCATAGTCAGTATCAATAACCGACATCAACAATCGGCCTCGACAATGTGGACATTTAACCAACATTGCCCCCAAGGAATAGCCACATAGAGCCAAACATATAATGGGCCCACGGCCTCGCACAAAGGCCTAATATACAACACAATGGGCTTTACTCAAGGGCCACATATACACAACAGGCGGACTCTGCTCATGGTCCTAATACATATCACAATGGGCCTTGCCCATAGGCTATGAATACATCACAATGGGCCTTGCCCATGAGCCTCAAATACATGAATATGGGCCCTACACATGGTTCTTGAATACATCAAATGGGTCATGCATCATGGGCCTAATACGTGTCATAATGGGCCTCAACTACGGGTCGCATGTAATCATATAGGTCTCGACAATCGGCCTTGGTAATCGAAATCGGCCTCGGCAATCGAAATTGACACTCGAAATCGACCGCGATACTCGGCCTCAATAATCGGAATCGGCCTATATAATTGACCTCGACAAATCAAAATCGACCTCGATAATCAGAATCAGAATTGACAAATCGGTCACATCAATCGAAATCGGTAATCGGTCACAACAATCGGAATCGGTCAATAATCGGAATCGGCAATCGGTCACGTCAACCAAATCGGCAATCGGCCATGACAATCGGAATCGGTCAATAATTAGAATCGGCAAATCGGTCACGTCAATCGGTC
Organism: Magnolia officinalis; assembly: GCA_021015155.1. NCBI lineage: Eukaryota > Viridiplantae > Streptophyta > Magnoliopsida > Magnoliales > Magnoliaceae > Magnolia > Magnolia officinalis. The sequence continues at coordinate 80,772,193 of JAJHSJ010000005.1, read as the reverse complement.
ATGATAATCGGTCCCGATCACTAATCGGTAATCGGCCACAACAATTGAAATCGGTCAATAATCAGAATCGGCAAATCGCTCACGTCAATCGGAATCGGCAATCGGTCACTTTAATCAGAATCGATTGATAATCAGAATCGATAATTCGGTCACGTCAATCGGAATCGGCAATCGGTCACGTCAATCAGAATAGATTGATAATCAGAATCGGTAATTCGGTCACGTCAATAGGAATCGGCAATCGGACACGTTAATCAGAATCGATCGATAATCGGAATCGGCAAATCGGTCACAACAATCAAAATCGATCGATAATCAGAATCGGTAAATCGGTCACGTCAATCGAAAATCGTCAATCGATTATGATAATCGGCCTCGATGATTGGTCAAACAAGTCCTAAGGGAAGGTCACAATGTGGACATTAAACCATCATTGCCCATCAATGTGGTCATTTAACCAACATTGCTCCCAAGGAGTGGCCCACATAGAGCCAAAACTAAACATATAGTGGGCCCATGCCCTCACATAAAGGCGTCATACACAACACAATGCCCACATATTATGGTTACATACACATCACTATGGGTCGCATCACATGGTCCTAATACGCATCACGGTGGGCCGCATCACATGGGCCTAATACACATCGTGATGGGCCACAATCCATGGGCCTTAAATACAACAAGTGGGCTGCATCAATGGGCTGCACCAATGAATCTCATATACACAACAAGTGGGCCCCGCACATGGGCCAAAAATAGAACATGATGGGCCTCATCAATGGGCTTCATATACATTAAGTGGGCCACATCGATGGGTCGCATTAATGGGCCACAAAATACATCAAGATGGGCCTCGCAGATGGGGGCTTGGATTACATCTAAAATCATTTCAATAGTGGCAGGTGCGACATGTGTATCACTGTACACATCATTTTATGGGGCACATGGCACCCTAATGATGATCGGTACCGCCTAAACATTGTCTATGTAAATCGGTATAGTCCAACATTGTCCAGCACCGTCAAAACATTATGGACGGCGTGGATATGGAGCATTCATCGAGGTGGGGTCCACAGCACCATCCAAACATTGTCCAACACCGCCCAGACGTCCTAGACGGTGTGGATGAGACAATTACATCACTGGTGGTAGGTGTACCATCAGATGGATGGTTAGATAAAACACATCCTAAGGTGGGTCCCACGTAGGGCCTACCATATAATAATAATATATATTATTATCATTACCATTATATTATTATTTATTTTTATTTATTTTAAAAAGATGCAGTGCCCAGACCCGCCAAATCAGACCGGGGCCCACCATTTAAATGATCCTGGAAAAATGGATGGACGGTGTTGATAAAACACATACATCAGGGTGTGGCCCACCGTCCAGCAATCTGGACGGTGTGGGAAATACATACATTCAAGGTGGGCCACGTTTGGATGGCCTGGATGGTACATATATACCAGGTGGCCCACACGTCGCAGGGATAATACGCACATCATGGTGAGGTCATCAGAAACGTCACTACAGCAGCTATATCTGCGGGTGTGACCAGCAGATGGACGGTGTAGAGGAAAAACAGATGGACGGCGGGCTGTACAATAAATGCATCCAAGGTGGTCCCATACTAGCATGACAGACGGACGGTGTGGATGAAATCCACACGTCAGGTGAGTCCTGTGCGGTGGACAGATGGACGGCAGGGATATACCGCCTATACATCCAGGTGGCCATGTCCGTGAAATGGACGGTGTGGATAAAACCATGCATTACAGTGGTGGTCCCCACGGTCAAAACAGTTGGACGGTGTGGATGATACCTGCGACAGGGCCCCACCATCCATTGTTGTACAGTGGGATACAATACATCATTCAAGGTGGGCTCCACACACAAGGATGGTGTGGATAGCCACACGTGGCCCAACAGGATATGAAACAAATACATATGGGTAGGGCCCACCGTCCAGACAGCTGGACTGTGTGAATAGAATACATATATCGAGGTGGCCCACTGTCCAGATGGTGGACGCGTGGACACAACACATATCTTATCAGGGCCCACGTGGCACCTATCCAAAAAGGTCCAACACCGTCCAGCACTGTCTGGACGATGTGGATTCATACATACATTCATATGGGCCATGCTCGTCCAGAACTGACGGACGGTAGTGATAAAACGCTCACATCAAGGTGGATCCCACTCCCACGTGTCACACGTGTAGGATGAGTCCTCATCACCAAACGAATGGACAGAATATATAAAATACATACATCAGGGATAGCCCCTCTCTGCACCGTCCAGAAGTGGACGGTGTGGATTTTCACATCAAAACAAGGTGGGCCCCACACGCTGCCCTGGTGGGGTCCACGTCCAGCAGATGGACGGTATGATGAAACCCATATGTCACAGTGGACCACACGTGTACGGTGTGGGTCCAAGACATACATCACATCGGGTACCACAGCAGCACGGACAGTGCTGCTTGCTGCAACGTGCAGCCCACCCCAAGCCCTGCACGTCCAGATGGGCGGTGCAAGATACAATGTATCAGGGTGGTCCACGTTGGTGTTGCCCACTTGGAGTTTGGATCAAGCAGATATTTGTGTTTCCACTTTCCCATCCAGGCGTCCTGGACGTCCAGCGGACGGACGGCCTGGATGGAATACATCATCAAGGAGGCCCCACGTCCGGCCAAATGGGCTGAAGGCCTAGGTGGCTGGACACATCAAGTGGGCCACACACCATTACAAGAGAGAGAGAAATAAAAAAAAAGGGAGAGGTCGGAGTAGCGGAGGGACCCCACCATTATGGGCACCTCAATCCTCATACAAATCATACGTCAAGATGGGTCTCACCAATGTGGCCCTTAAATCACAAAAAGATAAATACAAGATCACCCACCTTTGATCTACTCCTCCTCCTTCCGCCAAAGCAACCTAGAGCTTCAAAGGACGAACTTCAACGGTTGAGATAGGTTTTGGAGGGTGGGGATGGGAGATAGGAAGTGGGCCACACAAGCTCCCTCTTTGGGAAGCCATGGACGATCTCTCTTTGGGATTGCTTGAAAGTGGAGTTTGAAATGAGAGAGAGAGAGAGAGAGAGAGAGAGAGAGAGAGAGAGAGAGAGAGAGAGAGAGAGAGCGAGAGAGGAGAGAGAGAGAGAGAGAGAGAGAGGATGGGATGTAAGAGAGAGAGGGATGGGTGAGTGAGTGATGGATGTGGTGAGTGATGGGTGTAAGAACTTTTTGACTTTGGGATAGATGGTGTAAGAACCTTTTTGACTTTTGGGGTTACTTGGGGATGGGTGTGAGGTGATGGTGTACTTGATTGAGGTGATTGACTGATGGATGTGACAAGTTGTAGAAATTCTCTCAAAATTCGCACGCGAGGTATTTTCCTCGAACAGAACGCGGGCCCACATCTCCTGGTCAGGGTATCGCCTCGGCGTGTGAGACGCGACATCGGAACCGCGGCGACGGCGCGGTCGCTAAGGTACAAGTCTCGGGTCGAGTCGACTCTAAAATACGGGATACAACTCAAGATCACGGGCAACTGCTATTTACGAGTCGCGAGTCACTGGAATTCGATTGGTAGGACTGTGGAAGCCTATAGAACGGTACGGGCTAGGATACAGGTCTTACACAGTCTATTCCTAGGGTTACGAAGACCTGGACAGGGGAAACAAACAAATATCATATTAATTCAAAATTTTGTAATCCAAAATGGGATTTCAATGGTAGGCGTTCCACTTCACTGCATTCTGTAGTGTGGCCACATGATATTAGATCTGTTTCATTTTTGTCTCAAGCCTTAAGACGGGTTACCAAATGGGTGGACGTTTAGATATAACACATATCTTAGTGGGGCCCACATAATTTACTGCCATCAATCAAGCAACTAGGACAGCTTAGATATAATACGTACATCATGGTGGGATCGTGTTGCACCCAGCACGTCACCAAAATGGGCTCCACATCCACACACAGGTGGGCGGTAGGGATACAACATACTCAACATGGTGGAGTCCAGGAGCGTGTCCAATGGATGGATGGCCTAGATATCATACGTGTGGAAGGAGGGGTCCCACCGTCCTTAGGTGTGGACGGTGAGGTAAAACACATACATCGTTGGTGGTTCCCACCAAATGGATGACGGTGGGGGTATACATACATACATCAGTGCGTTCCACGTGGGGCCCACCATTACGTTTACCTGCCATCTAAACTGTTCATAAGGTCACACAGACCCTGACGGAGAGGAAAACCAAATTTCAAATTGATCCAAAACTTCTGTGGAACCTAATGGGTTTCAATGGCAGACGTCCAGTCCTCATTGTTTTCGGCGATGTGGGCCACCGAAGTTGTGTATATGGCTGATTTTTGGGGTGGCCCACTGCCCTAAGGGGGCCCACCGAATGCAAGGTGTTGATGTTCTACACACATCACCGTGGGGCCCATGGCTGGGACCCACAGTCCCTAGCCACTGTCGCATGCAGCAGGACGCTACTGGTGTCCTCTAACAGTCAGAAGAAGCATTGCTGCTATATTATATATATATATATATATATATATATATATATATATATATATATATATATATATAAGTTTTCCTGTGGCTTTTCACAAGTGGGGCCCGCATTAGAAGAATCCACCCACTCATTGGATTCTACGGTTCATAACAAATCCATCAAGCTCAATATTGAGCATGTTTCAGTGTAACAGAAATATCGGAGCGGATTTCAATGGTAAAGCCATAGTCTTTAACATTATGGCCCGCCAAATGATCGGATTGGCTTCATTTTTTGACTCAACGCCTAAAATGATCTAGAGAATGAGATGGACGGCGTGGATTGGACCCATACATCAAGGTGGGCCTGCATGGGCGGCCCACCCAAAAAGCTTAACCAAGCTTATATATTATTTTTTTTGTTTTTAACGTCCAGAGGCTGTTAGTACCTCCCACTGTCTGTTTCACATGTCACTGGACCACGTCCAGCGTCCCTAGACACTGGACGGACGACGTGGATATTTTCATCAAGGTGGGTCCCACGTGGACGTGGCCCACTGGATTGGATCAACCTGATATATGTGTTTTCCCATCATCGGACCCTCTAAGAGGTAGCAGAGTGGGTTGGTCCCCATGTTGGACAGCCATGGGGTCCATTTGATGGACAGTTTGGACACCATACACTCATTGAGTGGGCACAAATAGGAGAGAGAGAGAGAGAGAGAGAAGAGAGAGAGAGAGAGAGAGAGAGAAGAGAGTGAGAGAGAGAGAGAGAGAGAGAGAGAGAGAGAGAGAGAGAGAGAGAGAGCACCCACTGTTAGATCTTCCCTTCTTCCGCCAACGCATGCTAGAACCCCAATGGACGAACTTCAATGGTTGAGATGGATCATGGATGGTGGAGATGAGAGTTAGGAAGGTGGGCCACACTAGTTTCTCCCCTTGGAAGCCATGGATGTGTGGGTTTGCTTGGAGAGAGATGGAGTTTGAAAAAATGAGAGAGAGAGAGAGAGAGAGAGGAGGAGAGGAGAGAGAGAGAGAGATGAGAAGAGAGGGTGTAAGAGAAGTGATGACAGAGAAAGATGTGAGGTGATGGGAAAGTTGACTTTTGAGATTGCTTTTGAACTTGGGAATAGGGAGAGTAATGGGTTGAGTGATGAGTGTACTTTTGACAGTGAGGTGATTGATGTGATGGATTCTCTCGGGATTTGCGATGCCCGGCGTTTTCCTCGAACTGAACGTGGGCCACATCTCCTGGCCAGGGTACCGCATCGGCGTACAAGACGCGGTATCGGAACCGCAGCGACGGTGCGGTCGCACTGGTACAAGTCTCGGGTCAAGCCGACTCAGATATACGGGACACATCTCAGGGTCATGCGCAAACGTCAATAACTGATCGAGGTCACTGGAATTCGACCAGGATGACTGCAGAAGCCTACAGAACAGTACAGGCTAGGATACGGGTCTTACATCTACGAACAAAATTCTCCCTTCTACAAGCTTCTCTCTCTCTTTTCTCTTTCTCTCTTTCTCTTTTTTTTTCTCTCTCACCTTAGACGTGAGAACCCCTTAAAAAAATAGAATCCCCTAATTCCATTTTGGAACCCCTTAAATAGAGAACCGGAGGAATTAGACTAAAATAAGGAAACTGTGCATAAGCAGATGAATTAAATTCAAATAAGGAAACCGCGCTACCTCTCCTCTGAACTGATGAGGAAAACCCCATCAGGTGGTTTTAAATCAAGCCACCTCTAACCTTTATAGCCTTACACAAGGACTACGATCCTACACAAGACCTTATCTAACGTACACTCTCGTTGGAGGATCTTGCAAGAGACTTTAATTGGTTTAACCTATCTAGTTAACCAACAACCTCGGTCTTAGTTTAAGGACTTAGGTTTAATCCCGCCGAAGGCTTCCACAGAGACTAACGTGTACGCATACGTGTCCGATGTATTGCCCTACACAAAGCTTATGTCATATATAAGAACCTATCGAGTTTGGATCACAAAACTCTTACCCCGAATCCTATACAAGGAGAGAGTATGAACTCATGCATGACACTTGTCGACTTGAGCCCCGTTGGACACCGTTCTTAAGTCACTTCTTCAAAGCTCTCCTGTGCTTGAATCCACTCTTCAAATGCTCCTCTGATCGTTGATGCCGATGCTTGCCAGTACTTAGTTATAAGATCAATACTTTGCATGCAATGCTCCATTGAAGTGACCAAGGTGATGGGAGGATTGTGAAATCTCCTACAACTAATAGAAGGTTTGTAATCCTAAGAGATTCATGTATATGAGTCTTTAGAAGATTTAGACATAATATACCAGTAAGGTTGGATCTAATCTCTAGAAAATGGTGGAGTTCAAGCTCATCTTAAGATGAAGGTTGGAATCCTTATTAGAATGTTAATCTCAAGGAAGATGACTGGATGGAACTCATTAATTTATAGGCTTAAATAAGGGTTATGAACATGAAATCTTAAATTAGGCTTGAGATTATGAGCTCCGTCAATCTGATCAACACGTCATTTGATGAGATCAAAGGTCCTTCGATAGAATCAAACAGTCCGTCGATTCATCGAGAAAATTCAGGAATTTATCTATTGAGTTGTCGGATTGATTCTTCGATCGGATCGATTGATGTTTTGATTCGATCGAGTCCCATTGACAGATTGTCGTTGAGATCGAGAACCACTCAAAAAACTGTTGTTTTGAACATATGATTTAATAACAACTTCACATATCTTATAACCTTACTTGTCATGTTCCAATTAGGCTTTAAGGCTAATGAATGATCATCAAGGGTTTACTTATTAAGTTTAGGATCCTGTAGAGGCATGTGTTATTTTGCGTCAAGGGTTAGGGTCACCAAGGCACGTCATATACATGTTCTTTATTCATTGATGATCTACATCATCTTGTGTCTTAGGTCTAGCTTCTAATGGCTCAACCGACTACATGACACAAGGACTCACATGATTGACAAACAAAGTGCACAATTCAGTGCACTAACGAAACGTTAGTCTAATAAGGGTAGTTTGTCACCCAAGACCAAGATTTGAAACTCCACAAGGTATTCACACAGTTTGCACATGGGCCCATAGCATGGACTGCAGGCCGCCTGGGCGCCCTTCGCTAGTGCGATGAAGAAAATTGTGCCTCTTAAGAACATAGACAGGACCTCACCTAGATACTTCTTGAATGTCTAATAAATCAATGTATAGCGGTAGATTTTTCCATTAATATTAACATAATTCTTTGAAATTTATTTTTCTGAGATCTTATTTTCTTGCCATAAGTTTCTTCATTATTTTTTGTATTATGTCTATATCATTGCAGAAACAAAATATAGCATGCTCTACCTGATAGAAAACTAGGCTTCGTTATATGTTGAGGACAAAATACCAATAATCCAAATAAGTAGACTCGATTTAATCCATAATGGAGCAAATACTGTATTAGAAAAGAGACTCCATAACCCATCTTAAAACGACTTTCCTCATTTTCATTTTTTATTCTGCCCATCATTCTCCCTACATTGTGGAAGGATGGAACCTTCCATTCAGCCAAAAGTTTGTCAGGTGGCTTCCACAATATACACACACACAATTATACACACACACATAGCTTGCCCAAAGATCTCCTCCTTCATACGGTCTTTATCATCCACTTAGTGACCGCAAGTGGTTTAGTCAACGATCCATATTCATCAACGTAAAATGCAATGATCATTAGGTTTGCAATTGCCACCCACCATACATCACACACGTGTGCCAAACTTGCCACAAATGGTGGGTCCCATGTTGGATAAGCATACCAGGAAACCCGATCTATTGGATGATCGTAGCCATCACTATATTCAAGCCATACAGATTTGGAGGACTATTATACTTATTAACTTCAATTTAGTGGCCATCAACTGGATAGTTAAGACCTGTGATCAACACAATCCACGCATTGTCCTCGCATCATAGAAGCTACAATTTGGTCGGTCTGGATTTACAAATTTCCCTATGGCATTTCTCACCAATGTAAAGGAGATGTGCTTGGAGGAGGGATGCCACTAGATAGGCCTAGGCCAAGCCCAACTATCTTCGACCCTGTTTGGGTGGTCATAGAGGTCCATTGGATGAGATGGGACTGCATTTTCTGGCCCAGTAACTAATTTGGGTGAGGGTCAGCTTCATATGAACTCATGAACTAAACTTCCAATAGGGTGGCCCAGCCCAGTCTCTTGTAACTACACCAAGCTTCATTTGGCTAGCCCAGACGAACCTCGAACAGGCCCATTTTCATCCCTATCTCCTTGTTTTCATTGTTACTGGCCTTCTCTGGAGCTCCAAGGATGTCTTCCTAACAATCAACTTGTTGAATTTTAGATTTGATTGCTTGACAAAACAAAGGTATTATGCAAGTTCTCGTGACAAAGCTTTGCAGGGTACCGTTGAGTTTTCAGTTAGTACAATGTTTCATTGTTCCAAACTGCAATATCACAGGCCCACCATTTGATGACCCATTGATGTAGAGCGGGTCCGCGGACAGTTTCATGGCAAGATGGACCAGAAAGGCCCGGTCGACGGCAGAAGTGATCTGGACCGTCGGACCTTAGATCGAGCGTATCTCACAATCCGGAATGAGTTATCGGGCGTAAAATATATGATTTTGGGGTAGAACGAGCTACTTTAGCCAACAAACCCCACTATACGGGGTTACGCAACCCAAAATTGCGAAATACCCCTGGATCGACGGTTGTTTCCCTGTTTTGATTCCATTTTTACTATAAATAGTAAGTTTTAGTTTGATTATAACTCTTCATCCGTCGGGCTTTAGGAGTTGCGCCCAACGTGAAAAGAGCTTAGAATAATTAGGAGAATGGTTTGGTGAAGCCAAATAGGACACTTACTATTTTTGGCCAAAAACCTTGCGCACTAGTAGGCATCACGACCGTCTATAAATAGTAAGTTTACTATTTATAGTAAGTCGAGGATTCTAGGAGTTTTAGTTGTAGTTTGATTATGATTTCTTTCCCATTCTTGGTACCCCTATTTAAAGGATTGTGAACTCGTTTTTATTAATTAATTAATAAATTCTGAATTTATTAGAATTTATTTTATTTTCTGCTTTCTTTTCTCGTGGATTCGAGAAGTCTTTATGAGGAGTCCAGAGAAGCTCCATGGATTCGGAGTAGTTATCCTCTTAAGGAAGACGGTGATCGACCTCATCACGTTCATCCCTGCGTCACCCATGTACCAAAATTTTTTGTGGTTCGAAGAATTGTAGCATTTCAATAGGTGGCCTACAAATATATGGTAAGAAAACAATAGTGCAATGGTTAATAACCAATCCAAAAGGCCCTTCAGTTATATAAACCGTTAAAATCATGGCCCAAACATCTAATGGGCCATGCATAAAAAATATCTCCCGAATTGGAAGACTATTGTTGATGTCTTAAATTTGTCAATAAAAGGTTTGTCGATGCTATCGACAGACCACTCGATGTTATCGACAGGTGCTCTATGCCATCGGAAAAATTCAAAAAAACCATATGGTTGTGTTGGAACGTTTTAGTGTTACTACTCAATGTCATCGAAGTAAGTTTGGTGCCATCGAATGATCCTCGATAGGTTGTCGTTACCATTGACTACAACAAATTAGACTTTTTGTAACGATTTTTTTAGTGACGAGTTAATTCACCACAAAAAAGTCAATTTTTTACAATGACATTTCAAGTCGTCGCAAAAAATAGATTATTTATGATGACAGTTTAAATAGTCCCTAATAGTTAACTTTTTTGCGACGAGCTTCAATTATCATCACAAAATTTGTCGCGAAAAACTCGTTGCATGAATTTTCACAACGATTAACCAGTCGTCACTAATAGGCACTTTTTGTGACAATTAGGTGTCGTAAAAACAAAAATTTTTACAACGACAAATGTCGCAAACAGTAGCTTTTGTGACAACTGGTTAAGCTCATTGTGAAAATAACAACATTAGACTTTTTTCCACAGTTCTTTCTGCAATGACTAGTTAACTCATTACAAAAAATACTGAATTATACTTTTTGCGACGAATATATTTTATTGTGAAACGATAAAGTATTTGCAACTACATTTTAAATCAAGCAAATAGTAAACATTTTTTGACGAGCTGCAATTATCGTCGCAAAATCTTTTCCCATAAATTTTTTGGCTGAAACATTGTGAGGAATGTAGTTTCATTGTGAAAGGTCAGAGTATTTGCAACAACAATATAAATCATTGCAAATAGTCAACGTTTTTGTGACGAGATATAAATATCGTCGCTAAAACGCTTCCCACCAATTTTTCACGAAAAAGACATTTCACCACGCGTTTCAATTGTCATCGCTAATGTTCACTTTATGCGACGAATTGAGTGTCGTCGCAAAACATTATTTTTTGCAACAACACAAAAGTCGCTGTAAATAGTTGTTTTAGCGACACTAGGTTAACTCGTTGCGACAAATATCAACTGAAACCTTTTGCGACGAATGTAGTTTCATTGCGAAATGTTAAAGTATTTGCAACAACATTGTAGATCATCGCAAATAGTTAACATTTTTGCGATGAGCTATAATTATCGTTGCTAAAATATTTCCTACCAATTTTTCCTGAGAAATTTAAATGGTGGAAAAAGACGTTTCACCACACGTTTCAATTGTCATTGCTAATGTCCACTTTAAGCAACGAATTGAGTCGTTGTTGTAAAACATTATTTTTTGTAATGACACAAAAGTCGCTGTAAATAGTTTGTTTTAGTGACAACTAGGTTTAACTCGTTGCGACAAATACCAACTAAAACTTTTTGCGACGAATGTAGTTTCATTGCGAAATGTTAGAGTATTGCAATAATATTGTAAATCATCGCAAATAATCAACATTTTTGCGACGAGATATAATTATCATCGCTAAAACGTTTCCCACCAATTTTTTTTAGAAAAATTAAAGTGGGAAAGACGTTTTGCCACGCGTTTCATTACCGAAAGGGTGAGTATTTGCAAATAAAAATCGTAAAAGTATCTGCATGTGTACTCTTATGAATAGTTTCTTATTGTCTGTGTGCCCATCAATTAAACGGTGGGAAACCAACATATATTTTCCATTAAGTTCTTAATGACGATCAAACAGTGCACATTACTAACGATCACTCGATCGACTTCCTAATCAACAATCGGAACGACACGAACGTTGTTGAACATCTGATGAACCTCCAATAATGATCGAACGGTATGTAACCAACATAAATCTTGTTATCATTCCCCTATTAACGATTGAAAATGGTGCATATCGACAATCGCTTGATCGACCTCCAATCAACAATCGAATGATAGAAAGTATTGTTGACCATCCGATCAACCTCCAATCCTTTATCGAATGGTGGAAATCATTTGTATCACTTCATTAAGTCCCCAATCAATAATCGAATGTTGTAGTCACCGACAATCAGAAGATCAACCTCTCAATCAATGATCGTACAACATAAAGTGCTTTCGATCATTAGATCAACCTCCAATCATCAATTGAATGGTGGATGGATGGATGTTTGAATGGTTGGATGGAATAGTTAGATGGATGGATAGATGGGATGGTTGGTTGGATGGATGGTTGGATGGATCAAATGTGAATAAATGGGATGGATGGACTGATGAATGAGATTGTTGAGATGGATTGATGGGATGGATGAATGTTTGGATGGGATGGTGGATGGCTAGATGGACGGATCTGATGATTAGATGGACGGATGGATAGGTGATTGATGGGATGGTTGGATGGGCGGATGATAGATGATTGATTGGATGGATGGAATGGATGGATGTTTGGATGGGATGATAGGTGGATAGATGGTTGGGAGGGGGTGGTTGTTTGGATGGATAGATGATGATATGCTGGATGGATGTTTGATGATTGGATAAAATGAATGGATGGATGGGTTGGTTCGATGGATGGTTAGATGGATAGTTAGGATAGATGGATGGATGGGATGGTTAGATGGATGTATGGATGGATGGATGTGGTGGTTGTATGGATAGATGACATGGATGGATGTTTTGATGATTAATGGGATGATCAGATGTATGAACGAGATGGTTGGATGTTGTATGGATGGATAGTATGGTTGGATGGATGTTTTGATGACTGCATATATAAATGGATGGAATGGTTTCATAGATGGATTGATGGATGTTTGGTTGATTGTATGAGATGAATGGATGGTTGGATGGAGGATGCAATGGTTGGATGAGGGATGAGATGAATGAGGCTCTGATGGACCACTAAGGGGCCAACAAGATATATGAATTCTATCCACACCGTCCATCCATTTATACATATCATTATAGAGTATGACCTCGAAAATAACGAAGATCCAAGGCTCAAATGGACCACAAAGTAGGGATTAAATTCCTACCATTGAAAATTTCTTAGGGGCCATAAAAGTTTTTATTAAGATGATATTTACTTTTTCACTTCATCCAGGTGTATATGACCATATCAATAGGTTGGATGGCAAATAAACAATATGGTGGACCCTAAAAAGGTTTCAATGGTGGCCATCCTTAGCACCATTTCCTCTGGCGTGGTCCACTTAATACGTAGATATGCATTTTTTTTATATATAAATATATTATAATCTAAAATGATATGAAAAAAAATGGATGGATAGTGTGGAGACATTCATACATCTCTCCGAATTGATGGACGGTGTGGATACAAACACACATCATGGTAGAACCATATAACTAGTGACGTCACTTCAGTAGGAGTCTTGCGGAAATAGATTGGCTACTCCCCACCAGCCATTGGCTGGTGGTCAGTGCTCCGTGGGCCCCACCATGATGTATGTATTTCATCCATGTTGTCCATATATTTTCCTATATCGTTTTATGATACGAGACGAAAAAATGAGGTATATCCCAATCTAAAGTGGACCACATTACAGGAAACAGCGTTGAATGAATGTCGACCATTAAAATATTTTTAGGGGTCATAAAAGTTTTGGATCAAGCTGATCTTTGTTGATTTCCTTTCATCTGGGTCTCTATGACTTAATCAATAGATTGGATGTCAAATAAATTGTACAGTGTGCCTCAGTTGCATAGGAACTGAGGCTAAAAGTTTACTTTTTAGCCTTAGTTGCATAGGAACCGAGGTCAAAAGTCTACTTTTTAGCCTCGGTTGTATAAGAACTGAGGCTAAAAGTCTACTTCTTTGCCTCAATTACATAGGAACCAATGCTAAAAGTCTATTTTGCAATTGTTGATATGATGGGACTTGATATTTGGGCTAAAACGATTTTGTGCCCCACCATGGTTTTCTGTTTGCAGGTTGAAGATGTGTTTGGCATCGTGGCCAGTAAATCAATAGTCCCCATAACCTCATTAAAGAATTTTGTTACTTTGAAGTATGACTTGCCAGGTCTCCAGTTAGGGGTGGAAATGGGCTGGGCCCACCTAGTGAGTCACTGGACAAGATGATCATATGTAAAAAATTGGAACTTATGGTGCAAGTTTGGATTTTCGACTTGTACAAGTGGGGCCCATTGCTTAGTGATCAACTGTGTTGATCTGATGGGATCCACTATAGATTGGCCATACCTACATCTCTAATGAATAGACTAAATCTTGTATCAATATATCAAGTCAACATATATGGTGGCGCGTGTGCATTATCAATATTATACATGACATGTGGGCTTGGCAACGCTCTAATATGTTGAGTTCTTTAAGGCTATACTTAATTTTCCAGTACACAGGAAGTTAGTAATAACATTTCGAGATCATTTGAGATCATTAACCAAAAAATGAATTATATCCAAAGTTCAAACGGACCACATCAAAATTGGCGGGGGAGATAATGATTTTCACCTTAAAAAATTGGTAAGCTCACGGTAACGTTTATTTAACATCCAATCTGTTCATAAGGTCACATACACGTGTATGAAGAGTGAAAATAAATATCACGTTGATCCAAAACTTCTGTGATCCCAAAAAGGTTTCAATGGTAGACTTCAATCCCTCACTACTTTTCGTAGTGTGGTCCATTTTATCTTTATAACTGTCTTGTTTTTAGTCCCAAGCCTTAAGAGTAGCTCATCAGATGGATGGACGGTTTGGATATAACACATACATCATGATGAACTTGTCGACGTCAATACAGCAACTATATAACTGGTGTGTGGTACACCAGCCAACCACTATTGTTTTCGCATTGTGTGGTCCACCCAAGCTTTAGTTAAAACTCATTTTTTGGGATCGATGTTAAAATTGTGTTGAGAAATGAATGGACGGAATGGATGAAATAAATCGATCATGGTGGGCCAAAGAGCCATCCTAGATCGAAAGCTCAATTCACCATTTTCATTTTTCTGTTTCCACGGTGAGTTTTGTATTTAATGTAAAATAGCGGTGACTTATTCATAGCAATAGTGGCTAAGATATGGAGTTATTCAGACCATCTAAATAATTGGTCTAGTTGTAAATGGTAAATATTTATACATTTTTATTATATAATACAATCTTAACCATCCAGAAATTGGTCCATGCATGTACGACCGTTAATAGAGTTTGTGTTATTATTTAGTGGAAAACTCACAACATTTGGATTTTAAATTTTTATCTTATCCCAAATCTATCGAGCGCCCCTCTTTTCCCTCTTTCATCTTCCATTGAGAAATCCTCCATTGAGCGCCCACATTCAAACGACCCCTTAGATTTTCTCCATCGATCTTCATGTCCTGTCCTGTGATGGACGCTTCATAGACGCACCTCATCAATCCTTCACTAGCCATGAAGAAGATCTGATCTCTTGTTATGAGGGGGAAAATCAGTAGTTGAATAGGACTTAGTTGAAGAGAATAAGTCTCAGTTGAATAATTCCATATAACGTTACTGAACGTTACTGTTTGTTATTTCCTCTTTTTTAGCTCTTTTTGTTAATGCATTTTTCTTGTATAAAATGTTGTCTGGAAGGAATGGAAAAAGAAGACAATTGTTATCAACTCTTTACAGAGCTATTTGGAGGAACGGTTCCCCTCGAAGAGAACCATTATCTCGTCTATTCCTTAAGTTCATGCAACTATAGGCCGACGAAGGAGATCGAGGTCTAACAATTTGGTATCAGAGTCTGATCAAATGGCTGATTCACGAGCTTCTCAAGCCCCAGAAAACATCAATGTTCAACAGATGCTCTCAGATATCATGCAACGGCTCGCTCTTCTTGATGGCCACTATGAGGAGATTACCAGTTCGCTTAAAAAGGGGAAGGAAACAACCGTTGGTGGATCTGGTAACACTAATGGATCATTCCATTCGGAGTCCACAGGGCCCATCCAATCCAGAACAGTGAAGCTTAAGTTCCCGACATTCAGCGGAGGTGACCCATCTGGATGGATTTATCGAGCGGAACAATTCGTCGCCTATCATCACACACCAACGGAGGAGCGATTAACCATCGCCTCATTCCATTTGCAGGATGATGCTTTGCAATGGTATCAATGGTATGAGAAATCACAAATTTACATGTCCTGGCGGGAGTTCTTATCAGCATTAAATGATCGTTTTGGGCCGACCAAATATGATAATCACTCTGGAGCACTCGCCAAGCTACATCAAACCTCTTTGCTTCGGGAATACCAAACTGAATTTGAAAGGCTGGCCAATCGGACAGACGGTCTGACTGAGGCTTTTCTCATCAGTTGCTTCGTTTGTGGCCTGCGGGACGACATCCGTTTGGATGTCCAAATGTTTCGTCCTGCTACCTTAACGTAGGCCATTGCCTTGGCTCGACTTCATGAGGAAAAAGTGGCCACAAGACGACGTTTGGGCCGACCATATTCTAGTAGGACCCCTTCCGTGACCGCCAAAGTAGGAGATTCTAAGGTATTATTACCACCCATCAAACGGCTTACTCCTGCTGAGGCAAAAGTACATCGAGATCGGGGGCTTTGTTACAATTGTGATGAAAAATTTCACCCCGGGCATCGATGCAAAACCCAAAGGCTTTTTCTGATCGATGGGCCATGGGAACCAATGCCTGAAGATGACACTAAAGATGCAGATGAGGTAGAATTCGTCCATGAATCAAGTACACCACCCAAAATTTCACTTCAAGTGATAGCGGGCTCACCCACTCCTCAAACCATGCGTGTTCGCAGCTACTTATACCAGATCCCGGTCACTGTGTTGATTGATTCGGGAGCACCCACAATTTTGTGGACCCTACTGCCCTCAAGAAGGCTGGAATTTCTACTTCGGCCGGGGATGCATTTGAAGTGATGGTTGCCAATGGTGATCGGCTAATGAGTCAAGGTAAGTGTACGGGTCTATTATTACAGTTGCAAGACTTCATTACCTCCACCGATTGCTATATACTTCCTTTAGGTGGGTGCGATGTGGTCCTAGGGGCACATTGGTTATAAACTCTTGGATCAATTTTGTGAGATTTCTCTCACATGTGGATGCGGTTCACTGTTGATAAACAAGAATATACTATCAAGGGTATGATGCAAACTGCTCTCCAATTGGTGGATGGATCCACGTTCAATAAAAAAGCTAAGAAAGTGGGGTGGGGAATGGTGCTACGTCTTTGTAGCATGGAAGGTTTATGTGATCCTACCCTCCCGGCACCCGAGCTAAAGTATATACTTGATTCCTATCAAGATGTCTTCAAAGAACCTCAGGGGCTGCCACCTCCTAGGTCCTATGACCATCAAATACTATTGGAAAATGGGGCACAACCTGTCAGTGTGAGACCTTACTGCTTCCCACATTATCAAAAAAATGAAATCGAGCGAATGGTACGAGACATGTTGGCAACCGGAATAATACGGCCCAGTTCAAGCCCTTACTCCTCACCAGTACTCTTGGTACACAAGGCGGATGGTATAGCTGGCGATTATGTATTGATTATTGCGCCTTTAATCAAGTGACCATCAAGGATAAATATCCTATACCGGTCATTGATGCGCTGATCGATGAACTTTATGGTTCTTATTATTTTTCCAAGTTGGATTTGAGGTCAGGTTACCATCAAATCCGAGTGGCAGAGGGAGATGTCCCCAAAACAGCGTTTAGAACCCACGAAGGTCATTATGAATTTATGGTGATGCCATTCGGCCTCACTAATGCGCCATCGACATTCCAAAGTCTCATGAACGATATTTTTCGTCCTTACCTGCAAAAGTTTGTACTAGTGTTCTTCGATGATATTCTCATCTATAGTAAGACATGACAAGAACACTTGGAGCATGTGGCCATTGTATTGGGCCTTCTGCGGTCTCATCAATTATATGCAAAAAGGTCTAAATGTAAGTTTGGTCAACGGGAAGTTGAATATTTGGGGCATGTTATATCTGGTGTTGGAGTAGCTGTGGAGCCAGAAAAAATTCAAGCCATGCTAGACTGGCCCAGGCCCAACTCACTCAAAGCCTTACGAGGCTTCTTGGGCTTGACAGGTTATTATCGTAAGTTTATCAGAGATTATGGCAAAATCGACAGTCCGCTCATAGCCCTTCTAAAAAAAGATTCCTTTCATTGGAATGATCAAGCTAACTAGGCCTTCGTGAACCTCAAGAAGGCAATGACAAATCCTCCTGTGATGGCTTTGCCTGATTTCTCAAAGCCCTTTACAGTGGAGTGTGATGCATCAGGTGGTGGAATTGGTGCAGTCTTAATGCAAGATGGTCGTCCAATTGCTTTCATTAGCCAAGCCTTGCAAGGGAAAAGTCTAGCATTATCCACATATGAAAAGGAAATGTTAGACTTGGTCCATGCAGTCCAGAAATGGAGGCCATACTTACTTGGCCGACGGTTCATCGTCCGTACTGACCACAAAAGTTTAAAATTTCTCTTAGAGCAGCGGATCGCCACACCAGCGCAATAAAAATGGCTTGTCAAACTCATGGGTTATGATTACAAGGTAGAGTACAAAAAGGGTGTGGAAAATGTTGCGGCCGATGCTTTATCTAGAAGGCATGAAGTGGCGGAGATCCTAACTTTGTCCACACCTATCTCTGATTGGTTGAATGCAATTAAGGAAGATTACCATAGTGATCCAGTAACTCATGACCTCGTTCAGCTTTGGAACACAGGCCAGCTGGATACTAAAAGATATGATATGCTTGATGGGCTCCTGTTTTACAAAGGACGACTATTTGTCGGTTCTGCTCAATCAAGAATCAAATTAATGACTGAGCTGCATGCTTCACCCACTGCTGGTCATGTGGGGTTTCACAAGACGTGGCAACGAATCAAGAAACAGTTTTATTGGCCAGGTATGAGAAGAGCAGTAAAAGAGTTCATCATGGAATGCGACACATGCCAGCGAAATAAATATGAGAATACCTCCCCAGCAGGTCTCCTCCAACCCTTGCCAATTCCCAAGCGTATTTGGACAGATATTGCTATGGACTTCATTGAGGGCCTTCCTCTTTCGCAGGGGCAATCTGTGATCCTTGTGGTAATAGATCGTCTGTCCAAATACGCCCATTTTATAGCTCTTGGTCATCCTTACACGGCTAAGTCAGTTGCACAAGTTTTTGTGGACAACGTATTTAAGCTCCATGGGATGCCGCAGTCGGTAGTCAGTGATCGTGACCCAGTTTTCACCAGTGCGTTTTGGCGGGAGTTGTTTCGTTTGCAAGGAAGTCAGTTACGCATGAGCTCAGCATACCACCCCCAGACCGATGGTCAATCAGAAGTTCTGAACCGATGCTTGGAGGGGTACTTACGTTGTTTCTGTAGTCACAAACCCAAGGAGTGGGTTCGCTGGCTCCCTTGGGCTGAATGGTCGTATAATACATCGATCCATTCGGCAACCAAGATGACTCCTTTTGAGGCCGTCTATGGGCTCCCTCCTCCTTCACTCTTGAGCTATGTACCAGGAACTACAAAAGTGCAAGCTGTGGATAATGAGTTACAGCAACGGGATGTTATTCTTCAGCTTCTCAAAGATAACATCATTAAGGCTCAGGATCGAATGAAGAAATTTGTCGATGCTCGTCGAACTGATCGTGAGTTCAAGGAAGGAGACTGGGTTTATCTTAAGCTACAGCCCTATCGTCAAAGTACAGTCGCTCAACGTCGTTCTATGAAGCTATCGTCAAGGTACTATGGCCCTTATCAAGTTCTGCAGCGGATTGGTCTAGTTGCTTACAAACTCGCCCTACCTGAAGGGTCTAAAGTTCACCCAGTATTTCATGTATCTCAGCTTAAACGACGAATAGGACCGGCTGTTCCTTTACAGGTGACCCCACCTACCTTACTGCTTGAAGACCTCTTAATCAAGGAACCAGAATGTGTTTTATCTCGTCGAATGGTGAAGAGGAATAACAAGGCTGTTACTGAACTTTTGATCCAATAGCGAAATTATCCCCCTGAAGAAGCGACATGGGAAACCTTCACTTCTATCAAGGAACGATTTCCCACTTTTAACCTTGAGGACAAGGTTACCTTTAAGGAGGATGGATTGTTATGAGAGGGAAAATCGGCAGTTGAATAGGACTTAGTTGAAGAGAATAAGTCTCAGTTGAATAATTCCATATAACGTTACTGAACGTTACTGTTTGTTATTTCCTCTTTTTTAGTTCTTTTTGTTAATGCATTTTTCTTGTATAAAATGTTGTCTGGAAGGAATGGAAAAAGAAGACAATTTTTATCAACTCTTTACAGAGCTATTTGGAGGAACAGTTCCCCTCGAAGAGAACCATTATCTCGTCTATTCCTTAAGTTCATGCAACCATAAGCTGACGAAGGAGATCCAAGTCTAACATCTCTCAAGCTCTCTCTCTCTCTCTCTCTCTCTCTCTCTCTCTCTGGCAAAATTTCTGGCAAAAGACACGAATCCTATAGGATTTCTGACCTCTGTCACAGAAATCCGGCAATTAGTCCTGCAAGACTCTTTCAGAAATCCAGCAAGGAGGAGAAGATACATTCGGCCTGATACGCGTCCCATCCGACAAGTTCGTCTCTCTCTCTCTCTCTATTGAAGTTTTCATCTACTTTTTTAGAGCGATTATATGGCTATTGAGAGAGTGCAAATATTTAAATTAGATGAATGGTCTTGATCTTTAAATTAGATCCATCCAACGGTGTGAACTGGTCCTGGATAATCACATTGGTGAATGATACTAGCAATCCTCTACTAGGTCAGTAATTTGGACGGTCTGCATCACCCATACAACTATGTAATGTGAATGGTGCACAAGTCACCATCATTTTAATGGCAGATGAGTGGATCATAGGAACCAAGAACAGGGTGCAACCGAATTATGGAGAGTCTAGGGCAAAAATTCTGGCCTATCCATGTTTGGAAATGTGTGTGTGTGTGTGCGCGCGCTCATAGTCAACAATAGATAGGGCGTGATGAGCAGCATGGTCCCATTTTTGTGGCAGGTAATCAACATAGTAAGGATCACATTGTTCTTGGATCATAGATTAGATGCAACATCCACAAGTAGTGTTACACCTTTAACAGGGGCCAAATTGAATGGCTAGGATTATCTGAATGGGAGATTTTGATGCAGCTCTCATCCACCATGGGGCCCAACCATACAAATAGTTCCAATGGCAAGATTGGACCCCATGTACAATTAATCAACTCAAAATGGATGCTAGAGACCCAGCCTCATATTTTCTTGACCAGCAAATTATATGCTAGACAAATTGAAACATTGTTGATGGTCTAAATTTGATAAATAAATGTTGATCAACGACACATTATGACCATCCAAAAATCTGATTTTGAGGATTCGGCCAAGGTGAAAATTCGAGGCCGTCCATTTCTATTGGATTGAGATAAATGTAAAAGCATGAGCAGTGGCTGTGTGACTGGGCACTACTGGATCAAGCAACCCTACATCAACTTCTTCTGAAAAGTTTAAGACCTGAAGTGTTCAGCATGACAGTAACAAAGGCATTAATAGGACATACTATTAAAAACCAGATAAGTTTTTATTTTTCTTTTTGGTAGCATTTGAGTGTCTAATTACCTGCTTGCCTTCTTCTTCTTCTTCTTCTTCTTCCTTTAATTGTAATTATCCTTGACTATTTTAAATCAACTAGGGACGTCCCGTATTCAAGGAACAGTGTCAACATGACAATGACAGTAAGCTTAACTCTAAATATCACCTTTATAATCAGAATTTGTGCTCTTTATTGTACCGTGGTTGTATGTGTTGTGTTCTTTAATTTGATCATTAAGTGATGTAGTTGCTGGGATGACCTGTAAAAAGCCTGAATGAGGGCCAATGAAGAGAGCTTGTTTGATATCTTGGGGACCAAATGTTTGTAGATTTGATCATTTCCCAGCAGTTACAATCTCTGTATAACCATAAGAAATGTGGCGATCTCCAAGAGTGATGCAGCTTATGGGATTTGGCTTGTCTGATTTAGGTCCTTGGTTTCGTATGTCCAACATTTCCTACCCAGAAATATCAGATTGTAAACAAGCAGTTGAAGAACTTTGCAGTAATTAAATTTCTTTATAACCCCCTTAGTATTGAGTATTCTTTCATGTCCAAATTTGCAGGTTGCATACTTTGTATAATGTATACTGATTATATGTCTGTTTTAACAGTGGCAGAGTATTTTTGTTCTTTGGAATTCATAAAAGAGCCATCCAAAACTGATATAAGGGAGGTTCTAGATTTGTTTACTGTCTCTAAGCTATGTGAAATTTCAACTCTGGTGCTTTCAAAGGTTTGTGAGTTTAGATCAGCTTACTTAGCCTGCATATATCATCTTGTTGAAAATTTTTGATATTATGAAAATATCCTTCTTGTAAACAATTCAAATAAAAAATGAAAATACCCTTCTCTGAAGGGAAGACACACTGACTTTTGTTGCTCTATCAAAGACACAGGTTGTAATGGTTGTCACGGCTTTTTTTTTTTTCGAAAAAATCTGTTTCGGCCCCCCATTACAAGCCATTTTTTCTGCAATGACTGTTTTGGCCCTGTAACGTGTAATGGTTACCACCATTACCATTACTAACTGTTTTGGCATACCATGAATCAATGTCTCCTACTCACTTACCTCTCTACTTAGTATCACTTTATTCTAGTTTCTTTCACCTCCCCCCCCCCCCCTTTTGTGGATTAGTTTGAGGGCTATTGAATTGTATCGATTCCTCTAATGGATCTCCTTTTTTTATTTTTATTTAAAAAAACTCTTTTGCTGCTTCCGAAAGGCATCCATTGTCCAAAAAAGGAGGAACTTGTTAGATGGCTATTTGCAGCATATGAAGATGAAATATGGTATTTGAGGGGTTTGCTTTTGGCCTCTTGTTATTTATGTCAAAGCCTTTCATACACTTTTATTGAGTTTGTGACCTTCCATTCTTTTTTGTTTAACTATTGAATATGCAGCCCGTCACTACCAAACATGGTTGCATTTGCACATGTGAACAATCCATTTCATCTATTGGACAGTCCATTTGGTGCAATCCACTCTTCATATATGTTTCTTGAAAATATCATACTTATCAGAATTATCTAAACTGCACCTTCGGTTGCTTAAAAAAATGGATGGATAAGATAAGATTATTTATGAGGATAGTCCCACTGATGGATATTTAGGATCTTCCAAGTGCTGCATTTATTATTATTTTGTGCAGCAGTGGAAGAAGTTTGGACACGCAACCCCATGGACAGTCCCGTGAAATGGATGCCAAAAGAGTACAAATGCAAATAGGTGCATGTCAAGCTTTCTATGCACTTATCAGCTACCACGCATGCATGCCTACATGCGCAAGTCGACATGGATGCATACATACATGGGCATGATTAATCTTTTTAACTCTGCAATTTAAACGTGCTTTTGGATTAGTACTGTTGCAACTTGGGTTCAGTTTGACCAAACCGTCGGGTCTAACTGAGTTCATGTCAAGTTGTAGAGTTGGGTTGTCAAGGTAATTAATTTGAATTGGAAAATCGTGTTGGGTTACTGAGATTGGGAATAATCACATGTAACTTTGGTGGGGTCAAGTAAAGTTGGGTTGGGATTTGGGGTTGATGACCTTAGGTTAGAATTAGGGTGGGGTCAGGTTGAGAGTGTTATGATCTTGATGTTGACATTTAACCTAACTCAAACCTATTGGAAAAAATGGACACCAAAGAAAAACTATTCTGAAGCCTATTTATAAAAGCCTGTATTTACAATAGTTCAATGCACCGTGACATTGGCGTGCATACATGCAGGTACGGGCCTATCAGCTAAACATCAAAAAAAAAAAAAAAAAACACTCAGATCTTTTTAGTCAATTGATGACATGTGGTGCAAACCTTGACACACTAATTTAGAGTTTTATGTATCCATGTTACTAGGCCACGTCACAGTCGTTGAGAAGGCAGAGGATTAGTTGAGACCCAGGATCCACCGAGGTGGGTAGGACCCCTAATTGTGGGGCTCACACTGATTTATGTGCCTTAAATCCTGTTTTCCCTAGTTTTCTGCCCGGAGTTGTGTTTGGTTTGTTTCAGATATTAACTGAAATCATATCTAGCTTTGTATTATGTCTGCTGCTGAAAGGGGCAAGTTCCAGATGTATCTGTAATGATTGCAATCATATCTAGGTTTATGTTCTTTCGGATAGTATTGACTCTTTGGATCATCTAAAATAGGGATTTTCATAAATTAGTACCTCACTAATTGGATTTTTGCATTCCATTAGATCCGTGTTGGCAACATAGTCTGGCTCTTGGAGAATGATGAAGTTCCTTGTGATCTTGTTTCAATTGGTACTTCCGACCCACAAGGCATCTGTTATGTTGAGGTGACTATAGAATTATATGGTGTTGGATCTTTATTTCAGGAATTCAACATTTGTTGGAATATAGTTGTAGAAAGTGTACAAAATGGTGAAAACACCTATAATGTAAAATTGTAAAAATATACTAGGTGAAAGCATGACCAATATCATTGTGTCCAATGATCTGCATAGAAGTTGCAATGCATGCTAACAGTCTCGTTTCATAATGGCAGCTTGCTTGGGAACACCAATCTGTTGGGACCTATTCCGGATCTCAGCCCATTAAGGAGGCTGGATAGATTGTAAGTTTGTGGGGTTTCTCCATTTTCTTTGTTTGATCGTTGTGCTTATTTTCTGATTTTATGTTATCTTTTCTTCAAATCATTTTCAGGAATTACAATTCTTCTTAAACCAACACTTGAGGATTGCCTTCTCATGTGTACAAGAACCGCTCCTCCGATATCTCTCACATTCCATGAGGAAATCTCTAGACAGACATTCTCTTCAAAACCTCATAGAAAGCAATGAAAATATACTTCAAGTTCTTAACACATGGTAGAAATTTTGACAATTGTTGTACATCTGAAGACAATGGTGTCACGCCCCAGACTCGGTAACCGGAATCACAAGGAACCCGATGGCCGGTTCTAGCCGTAACAGCCTCTATAGTACCCCATTCTCGGCTCCTGAGGCAGGTTCCAATCCTGGGATCCGACAAGGAGGATTTTTTTTTTGATAACAATATAATCATTTTCAATACGAGCATACCCAAGATCACAGCAAGAACATCTGAGAATAACAAAGGCACACATTGCAAAATCCACTATAAATTTGAACTTTTACAGTCATCCATGAGGTTCAAAAGGACATACATGAGATAAAAGGAAAAGAGAGAAAGGTCAGCAACACTGGAGTCCTCAAATGCTCAGCTCTACTCCATGCTCTACTGCTATGTCGCCTGCCTAGGGTATCCTGCACGCATCAATCGTGCATAAGCTTATAGAAGCTTAAAGGGTGGTGTAGGTGTGTGATAATGGTGCACAGAAGAGTTGTAGGAGATACAAGAAGAGAAGCATAATCAATGAGGATATCACTAGCCTTACCCAGGCTTATCATGAATAAGATGCAATGAGTACTGGGTACTATGCCAAGGCAATGCATGCATGAAGGGGCTTGTACAACCAATGTTAATGCAATGCAAGTAATGTCAGTGCTCATATCCAAACCACAAGTCATGTACATTTTCGATCATAAGGAAATCACTGGGGTCCATTACACTGTTGAATGACTGCCGCTCTACAGACCCCGCACAGTCAAACGAGCGTAAGAGACCTCACTACCCGCCTGTGGACAACCAATCACAACAAGGCCTGAAGGTAGCGGACCCATTTACGAGCTGGTCAGACTCAGCCTAGCAGTGCCTCCTCACATCAGGTAGGTAAGGCCACACCCCTATCCAACCGACTACACGACAGTGGGATTCGCGGCCTAATGGTATAAGGCCCTCGTGCGCTCATATATTTCATTCGGTCACGGCGTTGGAGCAGATCCTTGGTACCATGGAAGTTTTGGAAATTTCACCCATGGGCATCCTATGCACCCGGTATGCTCAACTAATATTTCTGGTGTCCACACATACGGCCATCCACGAATACCCCTGTGGAGGTAAGGCCCTGATGAAGTAAGGGCGGATATCCGTAATCTATGCAATGTCAGATGCATGAATCACACAATCACCCATGCATCAATCCCAAGCATCCATCTCTCGGGGAGATACCAACATGTCCTACACAATGACATAACTATGGCCAATCATACCTCAACCAAGCATGCATATGATGCGTATGGGAGTGAGCCATGAAGATGAATAGGGGTGTCAATGAGGTGAAGATGAATTCTCTACCTAACCATGAAGGGTCTAGGTACTTAACCAATTCCTCATAAGGAATACAACCTCTAGTGGGGCTCATATACCTGGGGTAACCCACGAGACTAAGGAGAACAATGATATGGGCCTAAATAGATGAAACGAGCCTAGCAAGGATCTATGGTGGGCCTTTAACCATCCATAAAAGTCCATGGGCCTACCTTAGGGCCACCAATGTGGACATCCAACCACAATTGGTCCCCAAGAGGTAGCCCATCTCTAATTGATTACGGATCAAGGCCCGAGGCCCACACAACATTAGAAATAAGAAATGGGCAGCCATTATGTTCACTCCCCAAGTATAGGGTTGTGATGTAGTAATAATCTCGGTAAGACCGAGGTCGAATCCACAGGGACTGAAACCTGTACGTTATCTAAAACTAACTAGAACTAGAACTAGACTAAGATGCAATCTAAATCAATTTATGATTTGAGGAATAATGGTGAAATAGTAATTAAAACTTTAAGAAATTCAGAGGAAGGGAGACTAGGGATTCAGAGGATCCACTTGTAGAGATCAGGGAGATCTTATGCCTGCTTCACAATTCATGGAAATTAACTGAACTGACATTGATAGAATTTTCAAGAGATGAAAGGTATATGAATTAGAATGGATTCCATCACCAAACCATGTTCAGGAGACAAAACAAACAATAGAATTAAACTAATTACCAACCAATCAACATGCCATGAAGGTTAGGAAGGGTACCGACATCCAACCATGCCCAGGAGACGATGGTGAACAACAGGGCTTCCTGACGTCAGACACATAAAAAGGAAAAGAAATACTCAAAGCCATCGCAGACCCATTGTAATTTTAGTCACAACAGCCCATTAACAACTAAAAAATATTCCCATAAATCAAACCATAATCAAAGTATTCATGTATCAAAATTGGATTAACGGCATAAAAGAACATCTCCCATCCTGCTACAAGCTTCACCCCTTAGCCCTAGCTAAGGGGTTAGCCAGACATGAATAGGCTAATCTCCATAGAATCCATAGAAAAAATAGAAAAAGAAAAGAAAAGAAACAGAAAATGAAAACAGAAAAACAACTCTGTCTGCCTTCACATCCAAGCCGTGCTCCAAGCTCCAGCCGTGAATGACATCCCCTGGTTCTCTCTCTCCCTTTCTTATATAACTATGGTCGTCAGTTCTGAGCATCGTTGGTGGAGAGTGCGTACAGCAGGCCTACGTAACCAGCAGGAACAGGGACTCCCCTGCGTAAATCTTTTTTCCGCAGTCAAGAAGATGAGCCACAAATGGCCCACTTTCCTCACTTCCTTTCCAAATAGATAACGTCACTTGGGATATTTTTCGACGACCTACATAATGAACGGTTCAGATTGATCATCCGATCAAAGATGGTGGGCCACAACCGCCCGAAAATCCCGAATTTCCCGGACGCGCGTAAAGCTTACGCGGACGTGCTGACGTGTTCGGTGGGCCCCACAGTGATGTTTTTGATAAAATCCACTCCGTCCATCAGATTCCTCCCGAAATTTCGGTCGGAATGGACTGGTTTTTGTCGATTTTTGATGAGGTCCACTGATTCATTGCTTCCGCCGTCCGTCTTGTTTTTGGACTATCAAAAACATATCTCTGACATATTTTGCAATTTCACCACCTACACCTGAGTAATAGAGGCCTTGTGATTGTCATGAACGGGTTGGATTGTTCATATGGACAATGGGTGGGGTCCACTACGTGAAAATCGGCGGACGCGGTGCGTCCGCTGTTTGAAACAGAGAAGGAAAGGAAGATGAGTCGGTCAGCGCAGTGCTGACCGACTTCCCTTGTTCGGTGCACCTCCAGCGTGCCTGTACATGGTGTACACTCACCTCAAGTGCGGAGTCCACTGGTTTGCTGCTGTGAAATCCGTTCCATCCATTCTCTCAGGTACTTCATTAAACACGTTGAGAAAAAATTGCGATATATCCAGATATCAGGCGGGCCCCACTTTAGGATTTAAGGAGCTGATCCGTCTGTTGGGCTACTTCCACAGCGATCCAAGAACTGAAATTTGATGTGTACGGTTAATTTATGGTCCTGAGGCCATGTATGAAGTTTCGAGCCGAACAGATGGTGGAAACCCTGTGATCTTGCATTCTGGCTGACTTTCAGGCCACTTGAGCTTCAGTTTCTCGACTTTTTTCGGATCTCGGCTGTGTAAAATCGTCGATCCCAATCCCCAGGAGTCCGTCCCTTGCTTTTGTGATATCAGAGTGCCAAATCCACGCTTTTACTATCAGTTTTCAGTCAACGCTCCTGATTGAATCCTGCAACAAAACACAATTAAAATACTCCATTAAGCAGTGTCATGTTCGTAAATCTATGTAGTAATTGGGGTCTAATATGCAATATTCGACCCTCAACACAACCCCCAACCAGCATTTTGCTAGTCCCGAGCAAATTATGCGAAAAATAAGTTGAGAATTATAGGACAATTTCTATGAACTCGAGTGATTTATGAAAAACAATTCAGATCCTAGAATTCTAAGATTCAAGAATGTTGGGCATTACTATCTATTTCTCCTAGCCTCTCATGCACGGTGAGTTTCATAATCAAGTTCAAATATTAATCCATAAACTAGAATAATAAACATTGAATTCCATGGGTGTAGAGTGTAAATCCGACTTTCAACATTAATATTCAATTCTCTATTTCATGATAACGTTGGTAACCACAAGAGCATTCAGGACAACCAAAATCTAAACTAAAAGGTCCCTCATAGATCATTCTTTTTTTCTTTCTTTCAGCCTTTGATTTATTTATTTATTCATTTTTTTTTATTAAAGGTAACGCCAAGAAGGGGAGTCAAATCTTCACCTATAGGGAGCAAACCTATGGTGAAGACCGTACACCTAAACCTTTTTCATATATCATCCATGGGGAATTAAATCCACACCTATAGGGAGCAAACCTATGGTGAAGATTATTCGCCCACCCCTTTCCAAAGGCATTTGTATTTTCTTTTTCTTCAATTGATCATGACGGGCAATTTTTCAGGCCGGTTCCTTCCATGCTTAGTGATTACCAAGTCAACCCTTCAATACCAAATTGAAACCTTAATGTGAAAGTGAGATGTGACATGTGAGATCATGACTCAATCAATGTTTACAATTTCTAATCATGGATTAATAATTCAAACTTAACTGTGAAATCTAACGAGCAACTGAATCAAAGAGTAGTAAATCACCAACATTCCATATCCTGTAATTCTAAATCAAAGATGGTCATCAAATCACATCGAATTCACTAGAAAGTCCAGAAAAAATTTAAAAATTTTCACAATTTTTTTTTTTTTTTTTTTTTTGCTCAAGACTAAGAAAAACACTGATTAGGTAACCTAATCTCCCACCCCCAACCTAAAATCTACATTGTCCTCAATGTAAAAGGTATGCGTGCAATGCATATGGGACAACGAAAGTAAAAGAGAAGTGATGGGAAGATAGTACCTGGATAACGAATCGAGAGACTTTTCAAAAAATATCAGCGAGAGAGTAAGTCAGCGCAAGAGAGAAACCAACACAAGTAAAACACAAATAACAAAAATAAACTCCTACCTATACCACTTTCGCAGGTGCTCTCGATTGCATTTAGCGTATGCAACAAGCCTTTAAACCCCTAGGTTGCCCCTAGTGGACGAGTTGTAGTCTCGTGAGGGTTTACAGCAATGTTACCCACAAACATTGAATTAACTACTCATGCTGCACGGTTCATCTTCTGGCCAGTATCTTAATAAGTTCCTCAGTAAGTTCCTCAACAAGATCATCCAAAAGCCCTTTTTGCAAAAGGCTTGGGTGCCCTGGAGCATGACTTTCCAGAGAGACTTATGTACCTCATAAGAAATTGTCCATTGCATTGCTTGAGTTAACCAGAGTATGTACGATTCACCTGTGAGAGAAGAAGTTTCAACGTTAGTATCCCATGGTGAATCAGAGACTACAAGTAGATAGAGTTCAGAAAACTTCGCAAAAAGTGATGCAGCCTCAACATATTTCGAAGTATCAGACTTCGGTTCAATTTTTAGCTCCTCCTCCTTTAATGGTAGATGTTTAGGATCAGGGGAAGAAGGGGCTTCAAAATAAGGGTTCTCTCGGTCAGTGATAACTACCGAGATGTTGTCTTGCGAGACATCCACTTTGTCTTTTGACATGGGATCGTTTGACTTTGCAAAGTGTGCCCAGCAATTATCAAAATAGTCAAAATTTCAGCTGAGAGTGACTTATTTTCCTCATTGAAGTCTGTAATGAGATGCTCAAGGACTCCCTCGCCCTTAAAAGTATATGAAGATATGCTCTCTTGCTCCAGTCCTGCACAGACATATTGAAGATCAATAGGGGAAGCATCGATGGGATCACTTTGTTCATTGAAACTACTCAATCGAGGCGTTGAATTGTACAACTCAGATAGTGGCCTCAATTGAGTGGTTTCAAATTCCAGGGTCGTAGCGGGCAGCTCGTCCTTCTCCCGAATCACATTATCATTCAATTCACGAGAGTGGTCCAAACATGTCTCACAGAAGTTGGAAGGGTCGGTTCTAATGAGCTCATCTTCCACTTTTAAATCAGACATGTTAGGTGAGTGGAGTAGCTCAGTATGACCGATCACTTCGTGTGCTTCTTGAGCATTGACCTGGACCATACTTGAGATTGATTCCAGGGGAATTTGGGTTGTGCTCTCATGAATCTCATCCAATACTTCTCAGCTTCCAATTCAGTGCAGTACACACTTGAGATGGGATCGCTTTCCTTACATTCTAAATTCGGTTGAGGTTTGAATAAACTAACCTCAACCTCATCATTGAGATCATGTGTATCATGTAAGGAAAGTGTGTCATCATCACTGTATTTGAAAGACACCCATGTATCTCCATCATTGTTTTGAACAGTCAGTGAGATCGACTCATCGGGGAGTTGAACCGTATGCTCATTAATGGAATCCAACTCCTCATTCCAAATTCCAGATTTCGTCAAAAGCGAGTGAGGATCACTTTCCTTGCATTGTATTTCTGGATTGGATTGTAGTTGGGATGAGCGAGCTTCTTCTATCCTTTCAAGGCGTGAATTGAGTACTTCTAATGATTTCATCATTTTCACAACATGCTGGTTGAATTGTTCTAGATTAAAACATGAATCCTCTTGGATCGTTTCTGGTTGGTTCTCAATGGTAGGGTATCCAAGAGAATAATCATTACATGTTGTTGCTTCATCTTCCCAACATTGATGGTTCCACTGATTAGAGTCATACGGATCATGTGTGGGAGAATCTGATGGTTGGTAATACATATTATCACTCATAATATAATCACGCATTGTTTTCTTTTTCTCAGATGAGTGATAATAATTCTCACTCTCATAGTTATGATAACCCCAACATTCACGTACTGTCTTGTTAATCCGTGGGGTGTAATTGTTCTCCTGCATATGATCACGTAAGGACTTCTTAATCGGTGGAGCATCATGTTTCAATTGGTTGAAGTAATTTTCAGAAAATATTTGAGGCATAGGCTGTTTTCCATCATTATCTTCATACATCAAAAAATTTTCCCAAGATTCCTTAGCTATCTCAGCACATATACGTTCCAACTCTTGCATAGTAAAACCCTAATTCTGAATCTAATCCTAAGAATAAAATAATCCTACAGCAATATGAGATCCAGAAAAAAGAGAAAGAATTTAGAAAGAAATTACCGAATTAAAAGTGTATGTCAGGATCCTACAAAACAGGAAAACAGGTTAGTTTCTAGAAATCAGAAAAAAAAAAAACTAAAAACTAAAGTTAGAAAAGAAATCCTAATCTTAAACTAATCCTAAGACTAATTAATTTCAGAAAATCGTAGCCGTCAGTCCCCGGCAACGGCCCCAAAAACTTGTTCACTCCCCAAGTATAGGGTTGTGATGTAGTAATAATCTCGGTAAGACCGAGGTCGAATCCACAGGGACTGAAACCTGTACGTTATCTAAAACTAACTAGAACTAGAACTAGACTAAGATGCAATCTAAATCAATTTATGATTTGAGGAATAATGGTGAAATAGTAATTAAAACTTTAAGAAATTCAGAGGAAGGGAGACTAGGGATTCAGAGGATCCACTTGTAGAGATCAGGGAGATCTTATGCCTGCTTCACAATTCATGGAAATTAACTGAACTGACATTGATAGAATTTTCAAGAGATGAAAGGTATATGAATTAGAATGGATTCCATCACCAAACCATGTTCAGGAGACAAAGCAAACAATAGAATTAAACTAATTACCAACCAATCAACATGCCATGAAGGTTAGGAAGGGTACCGACATCCAACCATGCCCAGGAGACGATGGTGAACAACAGGGCTTCCTGACGTCAGACACATAAAAAGGAAAAGAAATACTCAAAGCCATCGCAGACCCATTGTAATTTTAGTCACAACAGCCCATTAACAACTAAAAAATATTCCCATAAATCAAACCATAATCAAAGTATTCATGTATCAAAATTGGATTAACGGCATAAAAGAACATCTCCCATCCTGCTACAAGCTTCACCCCTTAGCCCTAGCTAAGGGGGTTAGCCAGACATGAATAGGCTAATCTCCATAGAATCCATAGAAAAAATAGAAAAAGAAAAGAAAAGAAACAGAAAATGAAAACAGAAAAAACAACTCTGTCTGCCTTCACATCCAAGCCGTGCTCCAAGCTCCAGCCGTGAATGACATCCCCTGGTTCTCTCTCTCCCTTTCTTATATAACTATGGTCGTCAGTTCTGAGCATCGTTGGTGGAGAGTGCGTATAGCAGGCCTACGTAACCAGCAAGAACAGGGACTCCCCTGCGTAAATCTTTTTTCCGCAGTCAAGAAGATGAGCCACAAATGGCCCACTTTCCTCACTTCCTTTCCAAATAGATAACGTCACTTGGGATATTTTTCGACGACCTACATAATGAACGGTTCAGATTGATCATCCGATCAAAGATGGTGGGCCACAACCGCCCG
Source organism: Magnolia officinalis (assembly GCA_021015155.1). NCBI lineage: Eukaryota > Viridiplantae > Streptophyta > Magnoliopsida > Magnoliales > Magnoliaceae > Magnolia > Magnolia officinalis. The sequence continues at coordinate 80,739,002 of JAJHSJ010000005.1, read as the reverse complement.
AAAATCCCGAATTTCCCGGACGCGCGTAAAGCTTACGCGGACGTGCTGACGTGTTCGGTGGGCCCCACAGTGATGTTTTGATAAAATCCACTCCGTCCATCAGATTCCTCCCGAAATTTCGGTCGGAATGGACTGGTTTTTGTCGATTTTTGATGAGGTCCACTGATTCATTGCTTCTTCTGCCGTCCGTCTTGTTTTTGGACTATCAAAAACATATCTCTGACATATTTTGCAATTTCACCACCTACACCTGAGTAATAGAGGCCTTGTGATTGTCATGAACGGGTTGGATTGTTCATATGGACAATGGGTGGGGTCCACTACGTGAAAATCGGCGGACGCGGTGCGTCCGCTGTTTGAAACAGAGAAGGAAAGGAAGATGAGTCGGTCAGCGCAGTGCTGACCGACTTCCCTTGTTCGGTGCACCTCCAGCGTGCCTGTACATGGTGTACACTCACCTCAAGTGCGGAGTCCACTGGTTTGCTGCTGTGAAATCCGTTCCATCCATTCTCTCAGGTACTTCATTAAACACGTTGAGACAAAAATTGCGATATATCCAGATATCAGGCGGGCCCCACTTTAGGATTTAAGGAGCTGATCCGTCTGTTGGGCTACTTACACAGCGATCCAAGAACTGAAATTTGATGTGTACGGTTAATTTATGGTCCTGAGGCCATGTATGAAGTTTCGAACCGAACAGATGGTGGAAACCCTGTGATCTTGCATTCTGGCTGACTTTCAGGCCACTTGAGCTTCAGTTTCTCGATTTTTTTCGGATCTCGGCTGTGTAAAATCGTCGATCCCAATCCCCAGGAGTCCGTCCCTTGCTTTTGTGATATCAGAGTGCCAAATCCACGCTTTTACTATCAGTTTTCAGTCAACGCTCCTGATTGAATCCTGCAACAAAACACAATTAAAATACTCCATTAAGCAGTGTCATGTTCGTAAATCTATGTAGTAATTGGGGTCTAATATGCAATATTCGACCCTCAACACATTACATACCACATACATTCATGTTGGGCTTCAGAAAGGCGGCTCAGGGCCTATCCAAAACATGGGTCCAAGGAGAACACACATAGCCCAACCTATATATACCACTATGGGCCCATAGGGGAAAGATTAGGGCCCAACATAAAGGCCACTAATCTCATATATTGTGGTGGCCTAGTCGGTGGCCCATTACTCAAATCACATGGGCAAATGTCATGCTCTTAGTCAAGTAAGTTGGGCCTACAACCCGCCCCAAGTATAAAGTTGATTTGGTGGGCAGCCAAAGGCCCATATACTTGTGTAATCCGGGCCACTAATCCAACACAATAGTATGGTAAAAATGGCCCAAGAGTTCAATGGGCCTATCTGGAAAGTTCCAGCCCAATTGGGCCTAAAGAGTTCAACAACTAGCTACATTCATGGACCCAATTAAAATTAACTGTGGTGGGCCTCAAAAGTGCATTTATTAAGCCCAACATTTAAGGAACTAAAGGTATAGATTATTACCTCTAAGATTCTTCACAATGTAGTGGGCCCCACTCCTCAAATTTCAGCCCAAAGGCCAAACATAATTATAACATGTTGCTGTCCTAAATTTGGGCACTCAATTGGAGTGGGCCCAGGGCCTCTAAAACTCTAGAAATTGAGGGCCAAGGTCCCTCATCATGCATACAATAAGAGGAAACCCAGAAAGGTGGCCCACCATCAGAGAAAACATTTTTGAATTATAATTTTTATCAAGGCATATTGCTGGACTGCACAACAGAAAATTCTGGCAAGCTAACCATCTTGGCTCATTCTTTTGGATGCTCAAATGGGGTCAGTTGGGGTTGAAATTTTTCAGAGTGATACTTCCATAGGTGGGCCACACCCCTACAAAATTTCAGAATTTTTTAGATATCCCTAAGTATTTTAATTAATTTAAACAAAACAGTCTGTCCAAAAATTGGACAGACCTGGACGTCCCAACGTGGTGGACCAGTCCGACCCTCGCCATGATGTGCACAGGGGTCCATTGGCCCTAAAATTTTGTGGGTAGGTCCCACCATGGGTGGACCACAACTCCACAAAATTTTAGAATTTTTAGACATCTAAGAATATTTTAATTTATTTAAAGAAATCAATCTGTCCTGAAAATCGGACTGATCTGGACACCATATTGTAATGGGCCGGTCCAGCAACCACCATGGTGTGTACAGGTGTCCATTGGCCCCAAAATTTTGTAGGTGGGTCCTGCCATGAGTGGACCACCTCTTTATAAATTTTCATAATTTTTAGACACCCAAAAGTATTTTAATAAATTTTAAAATTTCAAACTGTCCAGGGTGGAATGTTGCTGGAATAGTGCAGAAAATCTAGACTGTCCACCTCACTTGGACCACACCTTTGGGACCCCAATGAAGGTCAGATGGGGCTGAAATTTGGTATGGTTGTAGGTGCGTCATAAGGCTACAAGAATCATATAATATTTTGTTTCAGTATTCCCACCAAATACCCATAAATCAGGCCCCAAAGTGGCCCAAAAATCTGTCCAGGCAGATTTGGATAGCAACATGTAATAGAAATGATTAAAATATAAACATGGTTTTTTATGGGATTTAACCCCAGAAATTTGTGTGGTGGACTACCCCAGTGGGCCCCACAAATGTCCAAACCTTCCCCATCATCAAATACCCCTTGCATGTGTCCCATTTAGGTGGATTTTGGGGCCACATGTCCAAGGATGGACCGCTATGGGGGTCCAAGCTCCATGGTTGGTCTGGATTTTTGTTGGCCTACAAGGTGGGCCACACATGCAAGATCAAAATTCTATAATAAAGAAAAAAAATAAAGAATCAGCCACAAGAGGAGGGGCTTCGACACATTGAGGCCCTCCCCTTCATCAATCACACCATACATTCCTTCTATTCATATGTTACAACAAAGATCCATCATATGCATGTTCTAGATTCAAGATCAATGGTTGGGATGTCATTCCAACCATGATTCTAGGGTCTAGATGACCTATCATGCTATGAAATTCAAGTAATCCTCCATGATGGGGGCCTATAGAGGGGAAACCCCATGCATGAACATGCATGCATCAAATAGGCCATTTGGCCACAACTAAGGGATGATATAGGATCTCCACCATGGATTGGTGGGTCCTACACTTCCCACAAAAAAGATATCTAAGGACATGAAAATAGAAATCCTAAGTCGTAGGAGTACACCCACCTTAGATTGCTCCAAACTTGGACCTCCTAGCTCCTAGTGCACCAAGGGATCTATATCAATGAGTGAGATTGGATTTAGATGGTTAGATTTAGAGGATTATAGGGGAAATGGGGCTGGAGAAGAGAGGGAGATGGAAGGGAAGTTGCTGGATTTTTTTTTATAAATGGAAGAGAAAATGAGAAGAAGGAGAGAGAGAGAGGATTTGTAGGGAGAAATGATTATGTTGTAAGAAAGTAATGATAGCCTATGGTGACAATAACAATGTTGTTATACTTAGGCTAGGTTTGGGTGGTGTCTAGGTGGGTAGTGTCAATTCCATGCAATAGTGTAGTGTGTGTGTGTGTGATGTGCATGGGAAATTGTGCCATGGAGGTGGTCCACATGCATTTGTACAAAAAGTGGGCCACATGATGAAATGCTCATAACTTTTGATCCATAGGTCGGATTGACGTACAAGACGCGTCGTTGGAACCGTAATGATGATACGAACGAGATGGCATAGGTCTTGGGTCGATCCGAGTCGGGTCTACATGACCAAACTCAAGGTGACCGCAGACACAATCCAATGGTCGTGGGTCACCAGAATTCGACCGGTAGGACCGCGAGACCATGATGAACAAGATGCATACTCACACACACACATGCACACATGGGAACTAGGGTCGGATCTCACAAATGAGTAGGTTGTTAAAGCAGACAATCAGAGGGAAATCACATCTGAAAAGATGGTAAGATCTTACTGGTGTGCATGCATTCATGTAGACACAAGTTCTTAACATGGTAGAAATTCTGACAATTATTGTACTTAGTATTCAAAACTGAATTTTTGTGACAGGGTTTTGAAACCATTCGGATCCTTTTAGATGCCACCTTGAAATGTAGATTAATCACATGTATGAGGAGCGCCGGCTGCTTGTGGCCCAATCATGTGAAGAACTTGGAGAATTCGTTCACCCCAAGATACATGACTATCTCATTTTATCCATTGTGGCCCAATCATGTGGAGAAGTTTCTTGAACTATATGCAAGGTAATGCTTCAATCGTAAACAAGAAACACGCTTGTTAAAAAAATAAGAGTTTAATCATTAAAGAGGGAGTGGGAGAGTCATTTGTGTGCGCCCAACCCATTCTTAGTGTGACAGCAGAATTCTGTACAATTGTCCAACTTTCACATATAATGGTGCTGCTCGTGGAAAAGGATTGACTTCACCAAATTAACTTAATTGAGTTTTGTTAGAATATTTCTTAATAGTTAATCTAATCCATTATTGGATTACTATTTCAGTTTTACTATGTTATTGGTAATCAAACTAGACGAACACAAAATTCCATAGAGAGGCCTAAGGGTTACTGTTACAATGCATCAAGTTGATATACCTATACAGCAAAGCTATCCGTGGTATGGTTCAAGCATTGGAGATAAGGATCCACATGTATGATGTTTCTATGCTTAGGATTAGCATTGTTACGGAATTCAACTACTTGTGGTAACTGTTTATTGTCGTGCGTGTGCTAATTTTCAAGGCCTCTGGCACATACATTTTTCGACCAGATGAATCTCCTCAAACAACTGCTTCAAGATCGGTAATCCAGCGGGTTTCCAGTTTCTTGTTCATCGTAAATTGTTGAATAATGACTTGAGAAAATTGAAACTATTAAAAAGCAGTGTTGGTTAGCTTGTTTGTGGTTTTAAGGTTACTAAACTGTGAATGTAATATCATTCGACTGTGGGTACCCTTGAAGATTGTGCGAGGACCTCTAGTAGATTTAGTTCATCAACAATTCAATTTGTGGATTTATCAAGTTCTCTACATCTTATTCACCTATCAAATGGTCATTTCATCAAGATTAATTTATAATGTAGCTTAATAGAATTTTTTATTCAAAAACATCTCTAGTGTTTCAGAGTCACAAAAATTTATCTCTTTCTATATAAATAATTTAGAAATCATTTCATTATACTGTTCCTTTAGAGACCTCTAAATCCGAAATGATGGTGAATAGAAACATCTAACACAATCATTTCTTTGAGTCCCAAGTCAACGCATAATATGATGGAAGAATCAACTAAGTGAATCTACATATAACAGTAAGGGATGCAAGAGAATGTGCAGTGAGCCACCTCCAAAACATACAGGACCATGAAAATATATTATAAGATATTAGGACTTTTGATGAGACTACAACGGAATAAATATAGATATAATAATGTTTTTTAGTCATTGTTTTCCATGGTTTGTTTTTCAAATGTTTGCAGCTTTCTTTGATACATTGGTCATGTTGAATTGTGTTGGAAGATATCAACAGCAATTTAGAACTGAGAGATGTTTGCTTTAGCTACCCTGCAAGACCCAACATTCATGTTTTTTCTAGGTTTTCGTTGCATGTTCCAAGCGGCATAACTGTGGATCTAGTTGGAGAGAGTGGCAGTGGGAAGTCGACAGTGATCAGCCTGTTGGAGAGGTTTTATGACCCCGAAGCTGGTGAAGTGCTCATATATGGCATCAACTTGAAGAAGCTGCAGCTTGTTAGCCAAGAGCTTATCTTATTCACAACTGCTATAAAGGAGAATATCGCATATGGTAAGGCGGGTGCTACATTGGAAGAAATTAGAACAGTAACTGAGATTGCTAATGCTGCAAGGTTTATATATAGACAAGATGCCACACGTCACTTGCTTGTACTTTTTTTTTTTTTTGGTAAATTCATACTATCTCAAAGATGTTGTGGGTGGAAGACTAGGAAAGGAAGACATTTGTAGTTTTTTTGGTAAATTAATTGTTTGGTTGATATTATGCTGATTATTGTTTTGATGAATGTTAAATGGGTGAAATATGCACAGGTTCAATCATTTAAAACTGAATTTAGCCTCACTTGATGCCAACAAAGGCTTTTGCGACGACTTTATGATTTCTTTAGTAATGAGTGGACTCATCGCAAAACGTCTTTATTCGTGATGAGTTTTATGTTTAGCGACGTTTTACGATATGTAATGGTGACGTGTAAACTTGCCGCAAATAAGCTACATTTAGTGACAATTTATTAGGTCATTGCAAATAATTAGTATTTGCAATAAAATTGGCGACAAGCAACACTCATTGCAGAAAAGCTTTTGTAACAAGTGTGAGTTTATTAGCGACGATGAGGACTTGTTGCAAAACGTCTTTATTCGCAACGACTTTCATATTTAACAACGTTTTATGATATGCAATGACGACGTGTAAAATCGTCGTAAATAAGTTATATTTAACGATGATTTATTAAGTCATCGCAAATAATTATTATTAGTGACGAGCCACACTCGCCGCAAAAAAACTTATTGTGATAAATTCGAGTTTGTTAGTGACGACGAGAACTCATCGCAAAACGTCTTTATTTACGACGAGTCTCATATTTATCGACATTTTACGATATGCAATGACGACGTGTCAACTCGTCGCTAATTAACTATATTTTGCGACAAGTTAGTAGGTCGTTGCAAATAATTGAGTTATTGGCGACGGGTTGTTTGTTAGTGGCGACGATGACTCGTCGCAAAATGTCTTTATTTGCAACGAGTCTCATATTTAAAAATGTTTTACGATATGCAATGGCGACGTGTCAACTCGTCGCTAATTAATTATATTTTGCGACAAGTTAGTAGGTCGTCGCAAATAATTGAATTATTAGCGACATGTTGTCATTTTCGTCGCTAAATAGAATTTGTGACGCCGTATTTGCAACAAACGTGGCGACGAGCAACACGTCACTAAAAATTTTTAGCGACGAGTTTGAATTTTATAGGGACGAGTTGACTTGTCGCGAAAAGACTGAATTGTTGTAGTTTGTTTAAGTGTCAAATTTGTTTCTTATTCCGGTTGTGATAGTATATATATCATGTGTAATCAAAATTAGGGAATAGAAGAGGTGTTCTAGGACTTTTTAATTCGTTCCTAAAATAATCAAGAGCATAACATGGGCTTGTGAAGTATATTCGAGGCTTGTTTAAATTGGTAATACTCTATCACTTGTAATTTTAGCTTTCATAATACATTATTTGTCGTTTTGTGCTGTGGTTTTTTTTTTTTTTCTTTCTTTTTTGTAAGAGTTTTTTTCACGTAAAATTCGGATTCTTTTTATCCGGACTTGGTTGTGCGATTGTCGGTGATTCTTCTCTGAGTGCTTTTGCAGTTCCCCAACAAAGAATTGGTGCACTTGGATTGATAGTCAGCAAATAGGTGATTGAGAAAGAAAATAGAGCAATGGTTAACATTCTAGTAGGTCTCGTAGTTCAATGTTCAATGGTCTAAAGCATTGATATATGATGGTCCCATTTTGTACAAGCAGGGCTCATGGTTCCGTAGTGGTCCATAAAATTGATACCATGGCCCATGCACCAAAAATCACCTCGCTTGGAAGAACTGTAACCCTTCAAAGCTAGTTGGCAAATAGAGAAAGAAAGAATAGCCAGATATTCTAGAGATGAGATTTTCCGTGCATTGAAATTAAATCTCTGGTGTTTCATACCGTATCAACTGTTTTGATCACTGAAAATGCATCCCACTTGTGCAAATTGAGAACCCGAAGCTACAGTCAAACTCTCACCCCAAGCATCATATCACTCTGCAAGGCGACGAGGTTTATTTACTATGGCTGTTGTCATGCTGATATTTTTACAACTTCAAAGTTTTTTACCACATAAATTCATTACTTCTATTGTTGGCTTTTACTCAAAGACCCTAACATGAGTCACATCGGATACATCATCAACGATTGAAAATCAGTTTACGTGAATTCTATACATCGTCATTGGAATGAAGTCGTATTACATTCCGATGCAGCCAAATCATGTATGAAACCAACATGTATTGGTTTTGAACGACAGTTAAACTTTTTAGGTTGATCCTGATGGATGAAATGATGTGCACATGATGAAATGATTCTTCTAAATGATGATGAGTGTCGTTGCTAGTTCTATTTATTATATGTAATCATAAAGTATATTAAAGTAGATTGTCATTTTATCAAGAAATTTAATTATTTGCACGAGAAATTTTCTATATTAAACATCCCATCAAATGACAAATTAGCTCATGATGCATGAAATTTATAATAAACGGTATCCACCTTCACTAAATGGATGATGTCAATACCGCGCGGTATCAGGTCTAGGTTAATGCTAATGCTAGGGAGGTGAAAAGGTAGGTCAAGATAGTAATCTCTTTCATTATAAATATTCTTTGGGACCAAGATACTATCTTATGAAGGAAAAATGACCAAAATCACCTTATGTTTTGCTGGCGGTGGCTAAAACATCCTTCATCTTTTTTTTTTCTTTTTCTTGTTTCTTACCATAAAAAATCCCTTTAACCTAAAAAGATAAACCAGTAAGGTCTAATCCTATATAGTTTTACGGAGATTTTCACTTTTTTTTTTTTTCCTTAGGATGTGTTTGGTTCCACTAAATAATTTTGTGAAATATCTTGAAATTTTGCACAAAATTAGAATGATTAATCATTCAATATCATGATTTTGGTGCAACCAAACACACCCAAGTTTTAGAAAACAAAATCAATAAACCCTCTGTACCTCGTGAGGAAAAGTATCAAATAGGGTAATCTAGACCAATGATCCAATGGGCATTCATTTGGATGGGCCATGAGTCAAAATTTCATGGGACTATCTTAACCATCAGAACCTATGAAGGCAATTTAAAATGATAGAATTCCACTTACAATAGTTATAAAAGTGTCATTGATTGGACAATCATGTCCATTTGGGTTTGTCATGGTTAAGCGGACACATGAGCATAAATGCCCCACCTTCCACCACAGATTGGATTTGCATATTCAATAATACAATGATGGTATTGACTCTGAGAGAGAGAAAAAATAAAATCTCTGTAATTATTTATTGAGGAATTATATGATACTTGCACAATATATACACCGACTTTTCAATTCTGATCAGTATGATCTATGTTTGGTGATCCAGACCATTGGTGTCTTCTATCCTAAGGTTGATGGACTATGCATGGAAATTTTCGTTCATATCACAATATCAACCTTTTGATATATGGTCTAGAGATGGACGGTTAAGAATAGAAACACAACAAAATTCTACGTTGGACTGATATAGGTCTTGATAGTGCCGTTGCAATGATCATTCAATCTAGGAGATTGGGGAATCTTCCATCCACGGTGGGCCTTAACATACCCACGGTCTGAACTAATAAACCGTGGGCCCCACTTATTGGAATCGAAGGCTCGTGTTTACGTGCAAAGATGAGAGCATTGAATACCAATACATATCATGCATGTGCCTTGCATTCGGGGCAAGCAAGAGTAGACCACCAAGCAAGTTTGCCAGCATATGCATGTGCATTTGATATGATGCGTTGAGAGAGAGAGAGAGAGAGAGAGAGAGAGAGAGAGAGAGAGAGAGATAGTAGATTATTCAATGGTCACTAACCCATCATCTTAACATCATACCCATGATTTGGGGCATGATTTGGGGCGTCGATTATAAGTGAGCCACCCCCACAAAAGCTTTTTAGGGGGGCAAGCGCTCCTTAAGACCATGGGATTATGAGAGAGAGAGAGAGAGATTGATTGTAGATTATTCAATGGTCACTATAACTCATCATACCCCACAAAAGCTTTTGAGGGTGGCAAGCGCTCCTTAATGAAAGACCATGGGATTATAACAGTCACATAAAGACAAAACGTAGTTATACCTGCTCGATTTTCAAATCTCTATCCTAATTTTATAGACCTTGTAATTGCGCTACTTTTTCTACTTTACTAGAGTTAGAAGTTTCTATGCTTTTCCATTTCTCACCATCTTTCATTTGTCCTATCTACTCGCACATACATGCACCCTCATGTATGATCATAGGCCACTAGCTACATAAAAGCTAACATTTTTGCATTTTTTTTTTTCCAAATAAAATTCTCAAAATTAGATACTAGAACCAACCAAACAGACAATCAAAACAGACCCACATGGGAGTTGCTATTTGATCAGAAGCTGTGATTTTAGATGAGTAAGACTTTTTAGTGAATCATTACTGAATAAAAAACTTACAATGTCCCATATTGAGGAATTAACCGTCCAGCGCACACACAACTAATATGCAATTTATGCAATTATTGACAACCGTCGAGTTTGCAAATGGTGGAAATTCTGTTGAAGTCGCATTTGGATACACAGTCGAGTCTTGTGAGGAATGATCATTAGTAAGCTGCAAGGAAAATTTCTCACCGACTTGAAAGTACTCCAACTGCAATTTAGAGCTAAATCCCTAGGCATTAAATGCTAAAGAAGATAATTTCAATTGAACCATTTTTCACTTTATTGCAAATCAAATAGATAGTGCAGCCAAACAGACCTTTAAATGACTAAACAAACATTCAACTTATTTCACCAAGGCGGATCCTTACTCTTGCTCGGGTGGTAAACTCTAGGGAGTTTCAACACCCAGTCAAGGGTTCGAGTATTCATAGGTGGTGAAATTCCACTAGCGTGAGTGTGTGTGCATGTGTTTAAAAATAAATTAATTAATTAATTAAAAAAAAAAACCTTATTTCACTAAGTGAGCGTTTGGATGGCAAGTTACTTAAAATAAGTTTCTTATGCCTTAAGTAACTTATCTTGGTTTCTACTTATTAAATTAAAATAATTGAATAATTTTAAGCAAAAAAGGTATTTATAATTGATCTTAAACCAAACTTACTTATCTATTGTTGTAAGTAGAAAAAGTTACTTATTTTGTGGTATCCAAAGGGTCCTTAATTAGTTAAGATCTGTTCATGCCCTCTGCATAGGATTTTCCGTGCTAAAGTAGCGTTTTCTTCTGCACTAATGCAATTAATGCAGAGAAAAGCAATGCTTTAGTGCACAAATCCTACACGGAGGACGTAGGACCCATCAAAAACGAGATTAGACTTAATCCATGATTGTGCAAGATCCTGACCCAAACAGACCTTCGATTTTGAATGAAAATAAATGGTGAAGAAAGATGATCCACCAGATTTCTTGTTGGAAATGATTGCACGCTAACCAAACTAGACCATATCTCAGTCATGGATATGCCTATCACTTTCCAAAGCTGTGGCCCACTGATGGAATCATCAACCTAATCACCTAAAAAGATATACTACCAATATGCAATATTTTCAAATGATATAGCTGTTAGTAAACAACGACTTTATTCATGGACTGAGTATGAGGTAGACATGTATTTATACAATAGCAAGCAACCAAATTGCCACATCATCACACTAGCCTGTCTTTTTTGTGCCCTTATGTCACCTAATCGGTGATTTTTATATTAGAGAAGGCATCTTTCCTCACTTGCAACATATATAAAATTCAGCTGTCCTTTCAAAGCACATAAAATACAAAACCGACACTTGCATGCATGAATAATTAATGCATGGATACACGCATTAACATGTGTGGATATAGAAAAGTGGGGCAGTGTTATTGTAGGAGAAAAGATCCTGAATTGATACCCTTACTTTCTTATCTTAAATTATGATGACCCATCGTTTGGTGAAATCTAGACCGTTCAGATTGTGGGCCTTCTTGTGGATAGGCAATTCTGTGCAAAGCTTATACTTGTGAGAGCCCTAGCATCTTTTAATTACTCTGAAAATGGGCGGTTATGGGCAAAGGTCAAAACAAAAAGTTTCTAAAACTAATGGATTGGATTAATTCTTCCATAGAAGAGATTTTTGGTCCATTGCATATCCATGGTGGGGTGCATTAGATAAACGGTCCAGATCCTCAGAATACGGGCCCCACGAATAGAGATTGGTTCGGGGGAGTGAAAATGGGGTAGTTGAGCGAGATCAGTGCATGGTTCGTCAAGTTCAAAATCAATGGGCGAATGTTCCATGGTATCCATCAGTGATACCATGATCGAACGTGGATAGAAAAGGGCCACCTTCAATGTCATTATCCTTGTTACCATGCGTGCAGTTGCATCGTTTATCGTGCCCAGTCATCGCCGACGTCCCTACCATGGAATATAACGAGGTTGGAAGCATGTTTCTAACGAGGTTTGCTACTGTAATCTGATTATCAAGTGGGCCCCACCACGGTGATTTCCCGGAACAGAAATTAGAGTGGGCCAATCTGTTTCTTCTTATCCATATGTTTGTCTCGTATACAGTGGACCGCTCAATGAGAGGACACTTACTTATTGGTCCAGAGCATCTAACATGGTGGGGCCCACCCAATGGACCGTTTGGATTGTGTTGTATTGTATATGTGACGCAGGGAAGGGCGTGATAAGGACGAACACTGTCCCTATCAAAACATAAATACTTTGAATCCACGGGCCCTTTTAAATTCACATAAAAATTGTTCTTAGAAGTAAAATAATTTTGAGAATTTTATTAATAGATACTAAATAAACAAATTTGCATACTTAAATAACTCTATACAAAACCTAAAACGCAATTAAAAGACTTGAACAAATAAAGAAAAAAAATCTGAAAATGTGCAAGTTTTTGCCATCCATCGATTGGATCATTGATTGATCAATCGATCCGAATAGCCCAAAAATGTCCATAGACTAAAACTAAAAAATTATGTGAGTTCTGATTGAGATGACTCGATCGACCTCAATCGATCAAACTTTGCTAAACTTAATTTTGTTAATTTCTCTTTGGATTTCTTTCCGTCCATTTTTGTTAGGAACGTGCTTGATCCATATCCCACAGCAAATTCCCTCCACTTGAAACAAAAAACTTATTCCGGTTCATGATACTCGTACTGGTCCACTACATTAAATATACACGAGATCTTCATGTCTTCGGGAAGATCAACGACACAGGTGTTGTCATTGATCTTATGGAGTATAGGTACCAACCTGATCTTCTTATTCTTAAGCTTGTTGTACATCTTGGTAAGAAATCCCTTCTCGTGCAGATGAACCATGACATTATCACCCACGTTAAACACTTTCAAGCGCCGATGCGTGCATGTTAGCCATTTCCTTATATTTGTCATTAGATGCTTGCAACTTGGCCTGAACACCAGCATGTACACTTATGATTCGGTCTGTCATATATTTTGCAGTAATGCTCACACCTAGAAAATTGGGCAATAAAACCAAATCAAAAGTATGCTTAGGTATTAGCCTGTACACAACTTCAAACAAGGACTTGCCAGTAGAATAAATTTGCATATTGTTGAATGTGAATTATGCCTGAGCCGAGGCAAAATTCCACTGCTTGAGCTTATTATCCTCAATGCATCATATAAGGTTCCCGAGTATATGATTCACCACTTCAGTTTGACCATCTATTTGCGGATAATATGCACTATTGAATTGTAACTTGGTGTCAAATCGCCTCCACAAAGTTCTACAAAAGTAACTAAAGAACTTAATTAGTGTCATGATATGATGTAATAGATTTTGAGACACCATGTAGTCATACAACCTCTCAAAAGAATAAATTTGCGACATGTGTAGCACCGAGAGTCTTCTTGCACATTATGAAATGAGTCATCTTAGAGAATCCCTCGACCACAACAAACATTGAGTCTGTGAAAGACCTAGCACAAAGTTTATTGATAAATCCTTCCAAGAGTCATCAAGTACTGGCAATGAAGTGTGTATGCCCATGTTATGTGATCGTCCCTTCAATGCCTGACATGTATGACATATCGTTGCACCGCCTTTCCAACATTCCATTTCAGCTATGACCAATGGTAACACTCCTCCAAGAGGTTATTCTCTTGTCTCGCCCTAGGTGATCGCCAAGGCCACCTCCATGTAACTCTTGGATGACATATTCTTGCAACGAACTCTATGGAATGCACAACCGATTTCCATTGAATATGAATTTGTCCTGAATATGGAGGTCACTAGATTGACCCTCCTGACATCTAATCCACACGCCTTGAAGTCGTTGTCATCGACATATAGGTCCTTGAGGTATTCGAACTCAATAACTTCGTTACTCATGGTGACCAATAAGGTTGCACGCGGCTAAGCGCATCAACCACCTTGTTCTACTGCTCGGATTTATGCTTCCTCACAAATGTAAATTCCTGAAAGAAAAAAATCCACCTAGCATGTACACGGTTGACGTTAGCCTTACTGTTAATAAACTTGATGGCATGGTAGTCCGTATAAAGTATAAATTTTCGTTGAATCAAATAATGCCTCTAATGTCGCAATGCTTGAATCACTACGAATAATTCTAGCTTATACGTCGACCATTTCGTATGAGCATCACAGAGTTTCTTTCTTTAGAAGGCTATTGGTCTACCCTCTTAAGATAGCACACCCCCAATGCCAACATATGAAGCATTGCATTTAAATGCAAACAATTTATCAAAGATGGGAAGTACGATAGCCAGAGTAGTGGACAACCTCTGCTTAATTTCAGCAAAACTTCTATCGGCCTCATCAGTCCACTGAAAATGCCATTTTTAATGCAGTCAGTGATCAGTGTCACGATGGTACCGAAGTTCCTCACGAACCAATGATAGAACGTCATCAACCAATGAAAACTTCACACTTGAATAATCATGGGAATCGGTCATTCTCTTATAGCTTTCACCTCCTCTTTGTCTACACGGATGCCTGTGAACATTACGACAAAGCCAAAAAAAAAAATAAAAAACAAAAATAAAAACTCTGTCAAGAAACTGCACTTCTTTATATCGAGGTACAACATGTTCTCTACGAGCACTTGAATCACCTGTTTGAGATGCCCAATATGGTCTACCTCACTCTGACTATATATCAAGATATCATTAAAATAAACTACCATGAATCACCTAATGAAAGGTCTTAAAACCTAATTCATCACTATTGTAATTGTACTAGGCGCATTTGAGAGTTTGAAGGGCATGACTAACCATTCATATAAACCCTCATTGGTCTTAAATGTTGTCTTTCACTTATCACTTGGCCAAATACAGATCTGATGGTAGCCGCTCCTCAAATCCAATTTGAAAAATAGTTTCGCCCCCTCTGGCATGTCCAACATATCATCCAACCGTCGTATAGAAAATTTGTACTTTACGGTTATTTTGTTTATTGCTCGATTTTCAATACACATGCGTTAACTTATGTCCTTCTTAGGTGTCAATAGAACTGGTGGGCTCATACTTTCTTACACTAGACCTTTACGGATCAATTCCTCCACCTGTCATTGCAAAATATTACACTCTTTCAGAGTCATTCGATAATGATAGGGATTGGGTAAGCTAGCCCCTAGGATAGGGTCAATATAGTGTTGTATATCTCGTATGGGAGGCAACACATTAGGATGTTCATCGGGCTAGATTGCCTTAAATTCTACAACAACAGTTTCAATTTCTTAGGAATAATCATGAGCTATAATTCTTCACCATTCACAACCAATGCATAGACTTTTTCCATCTTCTTGGACTCCTTTACAAAGTCCCATATGGCTAAAAGAGAACGCTCATCCACTATAGAAACTTTGGGTTGCTCATCCGAGTTTATATGGACGAGTATAGTTTTTCGGTCATCCTTGACGAAAATGTATACATTATCCCATCCTCTATGAGCGGTATCACGATCCGATTGTCACGGCTGACCGAGTAACATATAACAAGCCTTCATATCAACTACATTACATACTATACTTGGTCTTTATAATGTTTACCAATTGAGAAAGAGATAGTGCCTTGTTAAATTATATTCGTCTTGCTGAACTTCTAAATCCAGTCAATTGTATATGGAGAGAGAGATGTTTTTCCGTCTTCAACTGCAACTTCTCCACCACGACTTTGGAGACGATATTATCACTGCTTCCACTATTTATGATCACATCATAGACTCTCTGATTTGTTGTACACTTTGTTCGAATGATGTTATGTCGTTATGGGTGTATATGCTTTAGCGTGTACAATAACCTTCTCATTACTAGGGATTCACCGTGATCTTGTGGAACCCAATCTGCTTCATCTACTTAATCATTCACGACGTATTCTACTTCATTAATCTATGGATCTTCATTTGTATTTTCAGTGCTTCCATCATTAATAGTTAAGTTACACACTTTCCATTGAGGACACTTATTTGACAGGTGACCCGGTTGGCCACATCGGTAACAATGGTCTGGCCTTAGCTGATCATAGGGATTTAGGATCCTGCTTAGACTAGTAGCAGTGGTCATTGCTTTATGGGCCTTGCTTGTCCCCTCATCGACTCTCGGTTTGCGGGTGTAGGAGGTCGAGGAAGCCCCATACAGGTTCTTTCCCCTTGGCCTGTGGTGCTCCCTGTGAAGGACCCACGATGTTTACCCTATTAGCAAGATAGGCCCGTGTGTTGCATCCTTTAAGCTGCACCTCTACTCGGGTGGCTAGTTTGATCACTTCATTCATCGTCCAAACAGGCTGCATTTAAACCTAATTCTAGATCACAACACGCAAACTGCCCTTGAATCAGATGACTTATTCAATTCAGTCTTAACTAAATCCTTTCGCCCCACCAAACGGTAGAATTTCTTTATGCAATCTCTCACCAATTGGCTACCCTACAGACAATTTTGGTATTGTTGGAACAATACCTAATCATAATCGATGGGGATGAATCATGCACAAATCAGTTGTTTCATCCGCTGGTATGTGCAGATTGGCGCCTTCATCTATCTCATATACACAAGTTGAGTTGTTCACACCAAGCCAAAACTCTGTCATTCAACCTATAAGCCACAGGTTTAATTTTTTCTCTTCAGGGATGTCCTTGTAGTTAAAGAAGCGCTCGACTTCAATCAATTAATCAAGTAAGTCCTCGATGTGGAGTTGGTTGTTGAAGCTAGGAAGATCGACTTTCATATTGAATTCTCGATTTGTCCAATCTACCCGATTGCTACCTTGTCCGGGGTGTTAGAGGATCATATCATCGATCTTCTCGTCGCTAGATCTCATATCCTCAGATGTGATTATTTGATTCACCGTCGGCATCAACCCCCAATCAGCACGATTGCAAATTCCAGTGCATACCCGAGGCGGATCATCGCCACAAACACGGAGTTGCCCTAAGGCTTCCTTCATGCGGTGAAGAGCATCCCGCAACCCTTTCATGACTTGCATATTCTACCGTTACTCCACCTTGAAAGTTGTCAGTGTTAAAGGATAATTCCCTGGAACATTGTCCATGGGATTGTTGCCCAATCCATCGTTAGATATCATTGATCACCAAACTGACATATGGAAGGGTGTGATGAAGACGATCATTATCTTCCTTGAATGATAAAAACCTTGAATCCACAAGGCCCTCTTGGATACATAAGCGAAATTTCTCGAATCCACAAGAGAAAAATAATAATTTTGAGAATTTTATTGATAGCCCCTAAAGTAAATGAGTTTGCATGCTTAAATAACCCTAAACAAACCCTAAGATGCAATTAGAAGAGACCTAAAGTATAATGCCTCGAATTTTAATGGTTGAGTACAACTCAATTCCCGATATTCTGGGTGTCAATTTTTTACTTTGCATAAGCATATTTCATCCGTACAATTACATAATTATTATAAACATTCATAAGAGCTAATCTAAATAGTTCATATTATTATGATCATAAGTGTATACAAATAAAGATCCCAATATATACATCCATACAACCAACATGTCATAGAGTCCACCCAGTTGGGGACTGAATATACAAGTCCAAAAGAATCATAAAATGTGTATATGAGGACGCCAAGCTACAATTAATCATCCGTATATTGAAAATACGAGAACTCTTCAGTGGGCTCCACGTACTCCTCAACATGTGCATCCTCCTCTAGGGCAGCTGCATTGATGAAATCGTTTGGTTGGTGTTTTAAAACACCATCTCGGGTGAGAGTAAGTGATCAACTCAATGCTACTATTAACTAAAGTTTCACATGTTATCAAACATATTCAGGCATAGGCGATGATAGCATCACAAAATAGAAATTTCATATAATTAGTTCTTTAAGTGCATGAATGACATGAAATGAGTATGCATGGCCCAAGATCAACAACAATAATAACAACCAGATCAATGGTACTACTAGTAAGGATGTCAATATATGTGCAATGGTTGGCCCGTAACACAACCCAACAATGTTATGATATACACGATTAGCTGAGTACTTATTAATTTTAGGTCAAACAACTGGTGGGTGAAACTAGGATACCACCGTTGTATCACGAGTCTCTATCCAGATCATATGGCTCGTTACAGCACTAAACGACTCCTCACCAGTGTCCCTTGATCTAATTCAGGGTTTATCACTCAATAGTCTCTACAACTTAGTCAAATTTATAGTAAGACTTATCTCCCAAGGACAGTCATAACTAGGATAAAGGCCATCACCCAAGACTAAGTGTGGAGAAGACACGCCACCCAAACCATTGACAATATAGTAGAGTCACGACATTCATCGGTACTCGATAGTCACTACGGGGAGGCTCGTCACCCAATGTTTTACCAACATGGTAAGCTCATCACCCAATATTTTACTCATATGGCAGGTACATCACCCTGGCGTAGGGCAACAACTCAAACGCAGTATCCCATGCCACCTTGTCTAGCCTTTGAGTTTTGTTAGATCGTATCGCACTAACGGTTATGATTGAACCTCACTCGCTAGTAATATGATATATCTTGGATTTTATATTATCTTGTACAATCACTAAACATAAAGGCAATCGAGTCATGCATTAAGCTGATTTGTTTGACCAAGGATAACCCTAGACAAACCAGCATTGGGTGCGAGCATCTCATGTAGTTCCGATAACTATCGATCACCCAAGTTTTGCCTCGGTCAGCTACATACGTCAGGGATGGCCAATTCCGACAACCATCCCTTCCTACAATGGGTTGGCAAGGCTCCATCTCTCTCTCCACAATAGTTTAATTTATAAAGTATACTTAATCATTAATACAGCAATATACTGACATTAACATGTACATCAAGCTTAGATCAATACAAGGCGGTACATGCCAAGACACATCAATTCGAATCCGCAAATGGTTATAGTCAAACTACAAAACAAGTGCATGTAACATGCCCAAAACAAGGTTTACACTAAACACCATTTGGTGTCAACAATCATTGTCATTTATCGTAACAATACTCGAAAGATGTAAACATCATATTGAGCAAGCATTTCATCGTACATATTGACTAGTAATACTATTAATATCAGGGTTAATAATAAAGCATTAAATAAAATATTAGTATATAGATTTCTACTTAATTAATGAGAAATTATAGTCTATCACCATCAAGGGTTGATAAAAGGAAATCTAGGAGAATAGTTCACACCTTAGGAGGACTTTCCCTTATTCACGATAC
Organism: Magnolia officinalis; assembly: GCA_021015155.1. Taxonomy (NCBI): domain Eukaryota; kingdom Viridiplantae; phylum Streptophyta; class Magnoliopsida; order Magnoliales; family Magnoliaceae; genus Magnolia; species Magnolia officinalis. The sequence goes on along the minus strand of JAJHSJ010000005.1, from coordinate 80,719,483 downwards.
TTCTAGTGTTAGGGTTTACTTACAACCATAGGGTACCTAATCAAATGTCAAGGCTATTGTGAGATTCATATAGTATAACTTAAGAAGGCTTTGATTAGGAAGAATGGCTCGATTTTTACCTCCTATCATCAGCAGAAAGACTTTGAATGGATATCTAGAAGTTCGTTAGGGCCTCGATTGAAGGGGAAGAGGTAAGAGGGTGCACAAATCCTCCAAATCTACCCACCTTCAATTTCTCTCTTCCTCTTTGTCATTCTCTTCTTTTCTTCCATTCTTTCTATCATTAGGGCATGAAATTTGTATGCGAGCAAAGGGTTTCCCTTAAGGCCCCTTTTATAGCACCAGAAATGGTGTAAATGGCCCTAATGGCCCAGGGTTAGGGATACCTACCCTATGGGAGGTTAATTTCCAATATTAGGGCCCATTGGGTGGTATAGGGGTCGATTTACACCATGGAGTAAGTGACTTTAGCAAGGATTTACGCAAGGTTGTGATCGCTTCGACATTTGGATGCGTCGATCAACGGCTAAGGTCCTAATTCAGTTCAACGATCACCTATGGTTGATCGAAGCCATAGCTATATGGATACGTACAGGGTAATATCCTAAATTGGTGTCTTAAGTTTTATGGTGATCTAATGATTCGAAAGCCACAACTTAGGCTGAGAGTGAAAAATGGATTTTAACTTAAGTTCATTCGAATACTTACGGGCACTCGAGTGCTCCAAGGATTCAACTTGTGGGTTCAAGTTAAGCGATTCTAGATGCAATCTCGGCTCAATGTTTGCGATGGATATCAAGCCTAGTGAGACAAACATCTTTTTATAGTTTCGAGTTTAGTGGAGCATGAATGAGCGGTCTAGAGCTAGATTGCGTATCAGGGGAATTTTTGGAATGAATCAAACCAAGAAAATACTCGTGGATGATGATTGGTGTTCGTAATAGATAGGTTCACGATAACACCCATTCATGATTAACAAAAATGGTATTTCGGTTTTAATCTCCCTAACTCCACTAATCCTAGGATAATTAGGACATTCTGTTGGGATTATACGGTTTCTTGAAAGTACCCCTCGTGGACATACTCGGGTTTAGCATAGAATTTTACAAAACATTACATAAATATATAAGAAAATAAAATTTGAAAAACACGCTAAGTTTCCCTTCTCCATCGATCAATCGAAATAGGCCAAAAAATGTACATAATAAAACTAAAAGATTATGTGAATTTCGATTGATCGGTCAATCAATCAGACGACTCGATTGGTCGTCTCGATCAACCTCGATCAATCTGAACTATGCTAAATTTTTGTTAATTTTCCTTTGGACTTCTTCCGTCCGTTTATGTTAGGAACGTGCTTGATCAACATCTTATATATATTAATATGCTCCTTGGGATTAACAAATGGACCCAAATTACATTCCCTCAGCCTCTGCAACAAGAAACTATGGGGCCTACCGTGATGTCTGTGATGCTTGTGTGAAATCCAGTGTATATCATTGCAACAGCTCGTATTATGTCTGTGAAATCCAGTGTCTATACATTGCACCAGCTCGAATCAGAGGATGAGCCCAAATCAGATAGATTCAAAATTCAAGTGGCCACAGCACAGAAAAAAGTAGAGAAGAGGACACTCACCATTGAAACTTTATCAGGGCCTACCAAAGTTTTGGATCAGGCCAGTATTGGTATTTGTTTTTCATCCTGGTGGGACCCACCTTATAGCCGATGTGATGGGAAATAAAGAAGGTTCCAATGTTGGGAGTCCCTGTCCCCACTTGATCCTGTGGTGTGGCTAACTTGAGTTTTGAATCTTGCTAAATTTTGGGATGATGAGAACCTAACAAGAGCTAGCAAAGCGGATGGACATATGGATGCCATGCAGACATTGTGGTGGACCCCACAGAGTATCAATTAACTTTATCATCCTGTATGCCTATACGTATCTACCATCACACCCTGTCAGTCAGCATGTCATAGAATACACGTTTTAATCCTTTTTTCCAAAACGTTTTCAGTCAGCTACCTAACTCTTCCTAATACTCATCATGATTTCCTAATGGCGGCTCAAGTCTGCCGTCCCAGCAAATAGGTGGCGGGTAGGGTAGGCCCACCTTCATGTTTATGGGAAATAAACAGTAACCTTAAGTTTTGTCACCTCTTGCTAGGCTTAGGGCCTAAAAATCAGCTCAATCTATATTCAAGTACAACACACGATAGATTGAGAAGTGTACTAGCCCTCAAAATTTTTTCTCTTAGTGGGGCCCACTGAAATCACTTATCAGCCTGATTTTTGGGACTCCAGCGGCATCTAACCGTTGAAGTAAATTTCATATAGTAATTATGGTGGGCCTCTCCCAATTATTTCCTTTAGTGTGGTCCTCTCGAATCACATGCTAGCTTTTTTTTTATTATTTATTTTTACTTTCTATGTTTCAAAAGTAATATTACACATTTAATGGTCAAGATGGATATCATATATATATATATATATATATATATATATATATATATATATATATATATATATATATATCCTTGTGGGCCTATAAAAGATCGAGGGCAGGTATGCCATGAATTTTTTAAAAATATATTAGCAGAAATACCTACTTTCTAACAAATGGAAAGGGACGCACCCGTTGTTTTTCAACAGCCCCCAGCAGATCCACCCCTATTATTAGATGTGTAATCTCACATTAGCTTCTGGGCAAAAACTACCAGGTTGACATACAATTCAGGTGAACCATACAAAGGAAACAATCAAGAGGGACAGAGTGGTCCACTCTTGATTTTTGAAAGCTGCGGTACTTTAAATCCATTCCAACCATTAGATGCCACACAAAATTAAGCTTAATTAAGGACTAAAAATCAGGCTTACCTGTGATTCAGGTAGGCCATACCAATGAAAACATTTTAGAGGATAAGCATTGCCATATACATTGTTTCCAACCTTGGGTTAACCTGAATCATGCAAGGAGCTGATTTTGAGCCTTAAGCTAATTAATGGGAGGTGACACACCTGGTGGTCCCGGTGTATTTTACATAAAGATCACAGTGGGGCCCACAAAGGAAGATACTCTAATGATTGAGGTGGATTGCATGCAAGTCGACCGCAAAAGCTAGATAGGGCCCACCTTTGATGTTTGTAAAAAAGCCACCCCCATCAATTCATTCTTTCAGCCCATGTTAGTATTTGAGCCAAAAAATAAAGCAGATCCAAAATTTAAACGGGCCACACGAAGAGAAAAAGTTGAGAGGAAAATGTCTTATATGATATTTATATGTCATCCAAATGTAAACTAGAAAACAAAAGCATTACCCTACTTCAAAACTTATGAATATTTCAACCGTGGGCATTAAATTCTCACTATTTCTATCTTGTAGCCCACTTGAGTTTTGGATCAGCCTCATTTTTGTGCTCATGTAGGAGAATGAGTAGAAAAAATGATTGAACTGGTTGGATTTCTCACAAACGTTATGGTGGGCCTCACCTAGCTTCCAACTGCACATGGTGGCATTGTTTAATGATAATTACTTACAAGTAGCTTATTGAAAATCTTTTATACAAGGTGCAGAACGTAGGTAGTTTGGTAAATAAAAAATAAAAAAAAATAAAAGAAATTAACGCATAAATCCCCGTGAAAAGGGATAAAATGGTAATAAAGTGGGATAAAAAAGCAGTCGATGTATAGTCATCACAGTTACATAATAAGGTATGCACAACCTGCTTCTTTGTTGTGTATGAGGGTTTTCCATTCTACCAAGTGGGGCTCATGGTTCCATGATCTGAACCATTCATCTGTTGATTCAAATCTTAGTTGGGCCATGTCCAAGAAAAAAAACAAAAAAAAAAAAATCCAAGCGGGATGATTTTAGGTTTTAATGATCAATGGCCGACAAATAGGTGGTTAGGAAGATAAATACAGCAATTAATGGTCAACAAGCAACTGAGAAAGGTCCCATGATTGCTCCCTTCGTTTCTAGGAGATTAGGGCGTGGTACATCCCCGGTGTTCGGATGCTACATGAGCAATGGTCAGGATTACCACATCATCATGTACGGTTTAAATGAAAATGGTCATTGTTCGAGATTTAACAAACAAAATATCAATTGATTGGGGGTTAGGAGCATTATCAGTCTGATCTTGGAAGCATGACCCACCAATAGGTGGGCCCACATTTTGGACAGTTTGAGTTAACCTAATTTTATGCCATTCGTACATACCTATGTACATGCGTATTTATGAATCGTTTTCCTCCTATGAGTATATCAATATTTTCTTTTGATAAGTTTCCCTCCTCGTTTATAGACTTCACTATTAACCCACCGCCTAACTAGACCTTCAAAGTTTTAATTTCATCTTTAAAGATATTGATTTTCTTCATATGGAAATACCCTTGGTTTTTGGGTTATATTTAGAGGTGGGCATTGAGTCAAGTCGGACCGGATTGGGTCCAACTTGACTCGGTCTGAAATTTTCAATGAACTGACCCGAACTCGATCTGATCCGGGACTGAGTCCGAGTTATCTGACTCGATCCGATCCGTTGCACTGCTAGCTTGATCCGAACCGAGTCCGACTTGGTCAAGGAAACCTTGTCGGATCGGGTTGGATATGGTTCAAATCAAGTCTTATGTTTTAGTTAAAATTGAAGAAAACATCCCATAGGACACGAATATAGAGCATAAATCCAGGAATCGAAGCTTCTTAGCCCCAAATCCAAGGTTTCTGATAACAAAAATCGTCGCATTTCTGATCAAAATCCACAAAGGAACACATGCATTGCAGCGATTTGAACCAATAAAGATTGGAGAGATGACGGGATTTGAAGCGTTACCGTGAGATCCAAGCCGTCGATTGGTGAGATTTTGCAATCGGAAAGTGTGATGAGATTCAAATCTCTTTCCCGTCATTTGGGGATATTTCGTTCTCTAGCCTTGGTCGGAACGAGATCTCTTGAAATTGCAAGTGGGTTTAAACTTCGAGCAGTTTTCTCTGCATCAAATTGACAGAAATTGAGTTGTGCGGCTAAAGAGGCTTAAAATAGTCGAATTCCAAACATGTGTAAGCAGTTTAATGATTTTGTGTAAAAATGTTCCTGCCTGGTGTAGATCTTTTACCTCCAACTTTTTATTTTTTGAAATTTAAAAAAAAAAATTTAAGAGAATATGATTTTCACCATTAAAAAACTCATAGGGCCCACCCTAATGTTTATTTTCCATCCAATCAGTTAATTAGGTCACAACTACATGAATGAAGAGGAAAAACAAATTTCATATTGATTCGAAACTTCTGTGACCCCTAAAAGAGTTTTAATGGTAGATGTTCAACCCCCACTGATTTTTGCAGTGTGGTCCACTTGATCTTTAGATCTGTCTTATTTTTCGACTCTAGTCTTAAGACGAGCCCGCCAAATGGATGGACGGTTTGGACATAACACATACCTCGTGGGACCCACAGAACTTGCTGACGTCAATGCATCAGCTGGTGCATGGACAACATGGTACACCTGCCCATCCGTCTTCCTCATGTCTGTCAGGAGTCAGACTCAGAAGTCAGCTTGGGTGCAGCGTGCCAAGTAACTCAATACCATAAGTGTACATAGTAAACTATGTGGGTCCCACCATGATGTAATTATTTTTTCTACTCCTTCCATACATTTTATAATTTAATTTTATTTTTAGGTACTAAAAATCAATTATATATAAAGCTCAAATGGGCCACACCACAGGAAATAGTGTGAATTGAACATCTACCATTGAAAAATTCTTTGGGACGACAAAAGTTTTGGATCAAGCTGATATTTGTGTTTTCCCTTCATCCACGTCCTTTGGATATTATGAACAGGTCGGATGACAAATAAACTTTACCGTCGGCCCTAGGAAGGTTTCAACGATGGAAATCATTATTCCCACTGTTTCCTATGGCATGGACCACTTGAGCTTTGGATATGTCTTAATTTTGGTCTCAACTGCTAAAATGAGATAGAAAGCTGATGAACGGCGTGGATAAACAACATGAATTCATGGTGGGCCCAACATAGTTTACTCAGTACGATAAAAGTACTGAGTCACGGAATCCGATTTCCAAGTTAAAACGGTGCTCGAGGCGCCAGTTGAGATGACTGAGGAGACAGATTGGCTACTCCTGCTGCTACCAGCCGATGGCCGGTGGTCGGTGCTCTGTAGACCCCAGCATGATGTATTTATTTCATCCATGCCTTCCATCTATTTTTATAGATCATTTTATTGTATTAAAAAAATGATGTATATCTCAATCTCAAGTGGACAACATTACAGGAAATAGTGTTGAATGAACGTTGTGCGGATCAGATCAGATCCAATCGGATCGGATCCCAGATAGGATCGGTCCGGATTGACCACGATCCGAACTCGATTTGATGTACGATCGGATCTGATTGATCCTACTCGAACCGCACCGATCCAGGCCTTCGATTCGGTTCGAATCAGGTCGAAACCGCCGGATCGGGTCGGTTTCTACCCAACTCTAGTTATATTCCTTTCATTAGGTTATACCCAAAAAACCCATCTTCCTCTTCTTTTTTCTTTATGAAATTTCTAGTACAACATAAAATCTCTAATTATTGTCATTTTACATCTGTAATCTTTTTTAGGGTTTTATTCATTGCTTCAAACCGGTTGCATTGATAAGCTTGGAATCTTCCAGATTTTGTCCACAAGAGTTTTTTTTGTTTGAAATTGTGTTTCACTTCACCGCACTCTTCTTCTTCTTAAACTTCTATTTCACTGGAACGTGCAATTGTGGACGTGTAAGAATGAAGAATGAATATGTTTTTTTGCAAGTTGGATTTGAGAAAATAATGGATGTAATCAGTGAGAATTCGATAAATTTCACGGAGTATAGTGAAATTGACCAAGTTCTCTTTAAATTTCACTATACTCAATGAAATTTACAGTGTACATTGAAATTCAAAGAGAACTCAGTTAGTTTCACTGTATTCTTTGAATTTCTTTGACAAAAAAAAAAAAGAAAAAACTTCAATTTGTGCAACGATTTGCTAAGAATAATGAATGTGTTTTTTGCTAGCAGGATTTGAGGGAATGATCATTGTACTCGGTGAAATTGACTGAGTACATTGAAATTCAAAGAGAACTCAATCAATTTCACTGTACTCTTTGAATTTCTTATTACAAAAAAAAACTTTAATTTGCGTAACGATTCACTATGAATATTTTTTCATGGTTTTTTTTTATTATTATTATTTTTTTTATTTATTGTTAATGGTTGAAAGAATTATCATATCCTCTTATGAAAGAGAATTAATATGTGAAAATAATGGATACACATATAAGGGTGTAAAGTAAAAAAGTATTGCTTTGAATGCTGAGACTACATATGAGGAGATTCTATCTAAAATATACAAGATAATTGAGATTACACCGAAAGATTATGACATTAGGATGAAAGTGATGTACCTATAATCAAACCAATCAATCCCTCCATTTGAAATCAAAGACGGCGAAGATGTGCCAGTGTTCTTGGTGGCATAGTTGAAGCATCTGAATACATACATTCCTTTAATCATAGAGATAATGCAGCATATTAATGAGATCATGCTGCCATCATTGAACATGATGTCCCTCTAGTTGAAAATTTGTGTGACGAACGCAGCATTAGCTGGGTAGCTGACCTTAACCTAAAATGTGAATAGTTGGCATCAACTTTACCTACAAGAGTACATGTGCCTTCATCCTTCACCACTGGTGATGAATGTGTACGTCTAAGTGACATTCCACCGCCTGAGCTACCTCAAATATCAAACATCATGACTAGTCAAGTTAATGTGCCTTTTAAAGATGGCACATTCATCAATGCTGATCTGTCCGAATATTCAAATTTGTTAGATGACCCGATTGAGATAGTCATTGTACAAATGTTTAAGGACAAGAGCTAGTACTAGTATGTTTTGAGCCAATTTTACAATTCGCAAAAACTTCCAATATAAGGTCACGTACTCATCATTCAATTGATTCACCGTGGTGTGTTTCGAAGATAATTGTGAATGTTCATGCATCTAGGGTGAAAGATGCTAAGATATTCAAGATAAGGACTTACATGTCCCAACACACATGTGACATGTTATGGATGAAGAGCGATCACCGGCAAGTAAGTAGTAAGTTAACCAACAAGTTGGTTATAAGTCGTATTAAGCAGCGCATGGGATTAAGGTCGCGTGACATTATATTGATTATATATAATATTTTTATCAGCTACAAGAAGGCATGGGGGCTATGAAGATCGCAATCAAGAGCATAATAGGATCTTACGAAGACTCTTATAATGAACTCTCAACCTATAATTTGCATGAGTTGAGGAGGGCCAACCCATGGACTGTGACTGTCATGTTTCTTAACCCACGGACGACCAGGTTCGAGAGATGTTTCGTTGCTCTTGGATGGTGCATTATAAGTTTTCAAACTTCTTTGTGAAGGGTGTTGGTCATCGATGGGACACACCTAAAAGATAAATACAAGGGTGTTCTATATATGGCTACAGCCTTGGATGAAGACAATCATATCCTTCTAGTAGCATTTGTATTGGGGAATTGGAGAACAATAATAGTTGAAATTAGTTCTTTACTCACCTTAATTATACGTTAGGGTGTTTTTTATGTCTTATCATTATATCAGATTAACATAAATATCTTTTGAAGTCTTCTGATATGCAATCCATGACTACTGTGCCAACCATATCTACAAAAATTTGGTTGACACATTTAAAGACAAGTAGTTGGAAAAGTATTATTGGAGGGTTGTAAAGACATGCAAAAAGGATTCTTTTGAAAAGTTAATGCACGATATTGAAATAGCTAACACCCCAATATATGCATATTTGACAAAAATATTATACAAAAAATGGGCATCTTCGCATTTTTCAGAAAAAAGATTCAACTTCGTCACTACTAACATATCGGAGTGCGTTGATTCTTTGTTCAAAAAAGAAAGAGAATACCCTATGACCAGACTGATAGAGACAGTTAAATTTAAAATTCAAGAAATGATCTACAAAAGAAGAGAATTTGCAACATCATTTACTAGACCATTGACATCATAGGCGGAGGAACAACTAAAGGGTCTTCTACCAAAGGCGTGTGATGTCCATTATTACATAATTTCTCGATACGAGTATTATATTGTAGGAGATTATAATGACATATTAACATCGGTGAGCTTTTGTGTACACGTAACGAGTTTAATGTCAAAGAGTTGCCTTGTTTGCATGTTCTTCCAGCATGTATAAAGTATAATTTTCCTCATTATATATACTTCTCCCCATTCTATACGGCCCAAAATTATCCGATCAGATATAATGAATCGGTGTACCCAGTATGTGACAAGAGCATATGGGAAATGTCAAACGAATTCAGGGAGTATTGTGTGAAAAATAAACTCTTACGACAAAGGAAGTCAGTCAAAAGACTAATGAAAACGAGAATTCCTTCACATGGAGAGGAATGAAAATAGTAAAGTGCGGAACGTGCAAACAAATGACGCATAATTGACAGAAGTGCAACTTTCTAATAGCAAAGGAATAATGCATCGTACTTTCCCTATAAACATGCATAGTAATATTTTTTTTTGTGCGCATTAATGAATTTTTTGTTGGAATGTAATTAATGCAAAGTATGTTACATGTATTAAGTATATGTTAAGTGAATGTAATGTGACAAAGGTCTTCTTTATAAGAAGAGAAACATATTAAAAGTATTATGTTGAGTGCATAGTTCACAATAGTTCACAAGACACAATAATCTAAGGACGATTCGTGAAACACTTCAACTAACCAATTACTTAGTGAAAATTCAATGAGTACAAAGATGTTTGACCAATAACTCGACCAAAATTAGAAGGTACTCGGCGAACATTCACCAAGTAAAGAGATGTTTTGACCGATAACTCGGTCAAAATTGCAAGGTACTCAGTGAATTTTCATCGAGTACAGAGATGTTTGACCGAGAACTCAACCAAAATTACAAGTTGGTGAAAATTTACCGAGTACAAAAACGTTTGACTGAGAACTTGTTTAAAATTACAAGTTACTCGGTGAATATTCACCATATATAGAGATATTTGATTGAGAACTCGATCAAAATTACAAGGTACTTCACCTAATACAGATATGTTTAACCAAGTACTTGGTCGAAATTTCAATGTACTCAGTGAATTTTCACCGAGTATAACCGAGTTCTCTGAAAAAACTAAAAAGTACCTCGTGAATATTCATTAAGTACATAAAAACACTATTTATCATTTACATTTCATAAATTATTAGGTTTTTTTTTCACCATTCCAAATCACTATTCATAATTCACCATTCACCATTTCGGCATGATAGATTAAACAATTCATAAAACAGTAATAGAACACATTCGCCGAGTACAAAGTTGTTTAATTGAGATAACAAGATAACATTTATAACATATTACAACATATGTCAACATATCACAAAATTTTTCTATTCCTCCCATGCTTAAGAGTCAACACTCAAACAATCATATGCCAAAGAGTTTCTAAATATTTGAGTGTATTGTTGCGACTCTTTTCCCACCAACAGTTGACTATTGCACGGTATATCAATATATTTTATTACAAATATGTCATAATTATAACCATTCGTCTGCTTGGGTAAAAAAATCTCTTCTTTGACGGTCTAGTCCTACCTGTACATGTCTCCCATGGCATGGAAGATTATCAGAAGTCCCTTGGTCATGATCTTGATCTCTTACTTGTGTTTACTAATGCATTAGTTTATAGACTATTGAGAATAATAATCTCACTTTTTGGTGGGTGGATGACCATCAAAATCAAATGTGTATTTTCATGGTTCATGGGTACGTATACTTGTCCATGTTAAAAAAAAAAAAAAAAAAAAACCATTAAAGACATGATGGAAAAAGGTATATCCATTACCCTATGTGAATAAGTTTTAACGAAAACATTACTCATTCGTAACACCACATGACCTTAACCCTTAGTTGTTTGACAATCCCGAAGGCAACAACCTTCTCAATTTTTAACGCTTGTTGCTCTGAGTCCGTGTCCTAGTTTCGATATTTTCTCAATTTCAGGTGACTAATTTTGAGACATGCCTATTACAAATAGAATCACATATTATTACAAATCTCATAAAGACGGAAAATAGATTAAATATAATCCAAAGTAAACATTTACCAAAAAGTAAGTGTGGTGAAAATTGCAATCATGAGGATATGCTGTTCTAATTTTATTGTCTTTTCTTAAAGAATGTAATATATTTGTCAATAGCCTAAGCAACAAAAAAGGATGATTCAGTTCAAAACTGATATAAGAGTTAAATAAATGTAGATCAATGTAAATAAATTGAGAATACTTAACAACACTATTAGTCCATTCATCTTTCACCTATATTGAGTTGAACTAAATTATCACTACCGAGTCTTTATTTGCATCATACCAAGCCTCCAATTCTTAAACCTTCTCCTCTGATCACACTCTAAATGGGTCCATCTACATATCGAATGGTATAGGAGAAGTACTAAAGTCTTTGCCTTATTCAGAATCGATGATAATGCCAAGAGATGTAGGAAGGACAAACAAGGATAAAATTGGAGATTTCTTGAAGTAAGAAGGCTTCAATGGCCTCTTTACTCTCCCTTTATTGGTAGGAGTAGTTGTTACTACTTTCTCTTCTTTCTATATTTCATTAAAGGATTGTCTCTCCATCTCTTCCGTATTCTCTATTGCAATAAGTTCCATCTACACATTTTTCTTGCCCTCTACCGTAATAGAGGGTAGCTTGTCTAACTCTTCTATCTCCTACAAAGTAGATAAGAGTATTTACTCAAGTTCACATAAAGAGTTGTCGCAATAAAGAATTGTCTCTCCATCATAACAATTTACATAGTTCACATAACACTTTCGGTGAATATTTACCGAGTACAAAGATGTTTGACCGAGAACTCAGTCAAACTTATAACGTATTCGGTGAACATTCATCGAGTACAAAGTTATTTGACCAGGTACTTGGTAAAAATTACAACATACTCAGTGATGTTCACCAAGTAAAGAATTGTATGACCGAGTACTCGATCAAAATTATGAACTATTTGTGATGTATTTGTGAACTTTTTGTGATATATTAATGATATAATACTTCATAAAAGAGTTCACAAGTAATATATCAGGAACACAATATATCACGAATATATAAAGGATTTGGTAAATATATCACAAATTGCTTAACGAAATAGTTCACTGAATGTCCAATTAGTTTACTTAATACACAAGCGCACCTTGTATGAGCCTTTTTCCAACACCTTATGGAGTCCTCTTCCACCTCATTCTCATCCTCTCCTTTTTCTCTTCCTCTATCTGTTTCTTCCACTTCTTCCTCTCATTCTTCAACTCTTCAATCTCCCCCTTCAGTTTTCCCTCTCCTTCTTAAAATCTTCTCTCTCCTTCTTCAACTATTTTCTCTCATTCTTCAACCATTCGCTCTCCTCTTTTAACCATTCCATCTCCTTCTTCAACCCTCTCCTCTCCTCATTTAGTTCTTCCATCTGACTATTAAGCATATGAATCACATTCTCCAATTCATTTTCCTTTCCCTTCTCCTCTCCTTTCCTGTCTTCCTAGTCATCCTCATCTTCTTCCTGCTCATTTTCTTGCACATCGAGTCCCCTCTTCTTCCGTACTTCTAGACTCATTTCAATAAAACCCGCTTCAATGCCCTATAAAATGTAATATATCAGAGATGTATATGAAATTACTAATATTTAACAGTAAAAAAGAGATTGCATGATGTCTTACATCAAACCTTTCTTATATCAAATGAATAGCCTCAGTCTCCAATTCTTCACTGGTAGGTTATATGCTAAGGATTACATTGATCTGTAAAAATAACTTATTTTAAGTTTACATATAAAACATATATGTTAAAATAAGTGACAAAATAAATTCAAAAACTAGGCTTACGTCTTCACTCTCAATATGTCATATATTGTGCTAAACCTCCAACCCTTTTAGCCTCGATATTGAATGAAGCGTAGAATTTGGGAGGGAATAAATAATATCACATTTTCTCTTAGGGTCGGTACTCTTTCAATGGCCAATATTTGTTACATAAAATTTCAACATAATCGGTGACTTTTCATCATGTACAGAGATGTGTGTACTCGGTCAAAATTTCAACGTATTCAGTGAATTTTCACTGAGTACAAAGATGTTTGACCGAGTACTCTCGCTCAAATTACAAGGTACTTAGTAAATTTTCACTGAGTACAGAGATGTTTGTACTCAGTCAAAATTTCAACATACTCGGTGAATTTTCACCAAGTACAAAGAATGTCTAACCAAGTACTTGGTCAAAGTTTTAACATACTTGGGCCCCGTTTGTTAAATCTGAAGTCTAAAGATCGAATCTGAAATCTGAAGCCTGAATCTGAAATCTGAAGTGAAAAAACTTGCTTGATCATCATGGATGAAGTCTAAAAATTAAGTACTGAATTTGAAACAAACTGTTTGTAACAAACATCGTAAATGTCTGAAATATGTTAATTTGACACATTTGCCCCTATCTCTCGCCCGGAAATGTTTACATTATAAAGAAATTATTTTTTATTAGATGAAAATAAAATTATTATATTTAATTCAAATAAACGAAAATACATAATAAAAAACTAAATAATCATCATAAGGCCCTCAATTCCTGTTAGGGAAGGTCCTGTTAGGGGAGGTTGTTACTATGTGTTGTATAAGATTGAACACACTTAACAACAAAACCTTCAAATAAGGCCTACTTTATATTTATATGCTATCCCAACCATTTATAAAGTCATTCCCAGTTGGATGAAGTGAAAATAATTGATCTAAACTTATATGGCCTATTTAAGTTTATTTTCCATCTAATATGTTCATAAGGTCACAAATATATGTATGAAGAGGGAAAAAATAAAATCATATTGATCCAAAACTTCTGTGACCCTAAAAAATATTTTAATGGTAGATGTTCAATCCCCTGCTATTTTTTTGCTGCTTATTTTTTGTCTCAATCTTTAATAGTAGCTGGCCAAATGGATGGATGGTTGGGATGTAACAAATACCTCATGATGAGACCCACAGAATTTGCTGACGTCAATACACCGGCTATATAGCTAGTGTGAGGTACCAATCGTGCCCAAAGGTTGAGTAGCGAGACTAGCTACTGAAGTGACGTCGGCAAGTTCAGTAGGCCTAGCCATGATGTATGTTTGTATCCACACCTTTCATCCATTTGAAGAGATCATTTTAGGCAACACCCAAAGAATGAGTTAAATCTAAAGCTCTAGTGGACCCCAAGACAAAAAATAGTGGGACAGTGACACCCACTATTCAAAACTTCTAAAGGCCACAAAAGTTTTAGATCAAGCTAATATTTGTGTTTCTCTTATTTCATGTCATTTTTAAACTTTTTAACAGGTTAGATTTCAAATAAACATTATGATGGGCCTTGGGATAGTTTCAACAGGGGGAATCACTCTCCCCACTGTTTTCTTTGGTGGGGTCCCTACAAATTTTTATTTACCTCATTCTTTGGTTTCATACCCTAAAATGATATCTAAAAATGGATGGACAGTGTGGATATAACACATACATCATAGTGGAGTCCACAGAACTTGGTGACGTCTCTTCAGTAGCCGACTCACTACTCAACCTGTCAGTATCTAATTGGCACGACAGATTTCCGGCCAAGGCCTTTCGCAGGAAGTTCCTGCGCCGGAATTAGTGAGGGCCCACTATTATGTTTTTCATGAATCTACTCCGTACATCCATTTTGTTTGTTCATTTTAGGAGAGTATACCAAAATCGAGTAGGATCCAGACTTAACTAGGCCGTACTAAAGGAAAAAGTATTAGGGAAATTCCTACCATTGAAACTCCCTGGGTTCTAAAACGATGCTTACATGCAATCCATACAGTTAATAACGTCTTCCTACTGGGATGAACTGAACACAAATATTTAGCATGATTCAAAAACTTCTATGGCCCCATGATATTTCAACTGTGGACGTTCAATTACCATTTTCCAGCCCACTTCTCACAGCATTAGATAATACGGTTCATTTTTTTGCCCATCCTAAAGTAACTCACAAAACAGATGCACGGGGAGGATTCCTCTCAAACATTACAGTGGGTCCCACCTGATTCCCAGCGCACAAACTTCTTGGGACGGCTTACGCAGGAAATCCGGGGGCTCGGATTAGCTATTGATAGGTTGAGCACGAGAATTGCCACTGAAGTGGCGTCACCAAGTTCCGTGGGCCCACCATGATGTATGTTTGTATCCACACTTTCCATCCATCCATTTGGAGAGATCATTTTAACAAACACCTAATTAACAGATTGGATGTCAAATAAACCTTCCTCAAGCTCAAAAAATAGTAGCCGCCATAAAAAACTTTCTGGGGCCATAAAGTTTTGGATTAAGCTGATCTTTGTTTTTTTCCATTCATCTGGGTCTATATGACCAATTAACAATTGGATGTCAAATAAACAGTACATTGGGCCTTAGGAGTATTTCAATGGTAGATATCCAATCACTATTGTTTTCCTGTGGTATAGTCCACCTAAGAATTATATTCCTCTCATTTTTTGTATGAAGCCCTAAAATGATCTTTAAAAATGGATGAATGGAATGGATGAAACACATACATCATGGTGGGGCATAAAGAAGTTTCACATGTTAAAAGTTGATTTTGTGTTGTGCAAACATTCTAAAGAGAAAATTTTGCTGTTTGTTCAATGAAAAATTCATTGAGCGCATTCCGTGTTCACGGAAAAAATTAAGTGAAAATCCACTTAGCGCTTTCCTTCTTCCACGCATTAACAAACACCACTAAACATGGAATATTTTCTCAATTCCGTGTTAAGTGCAAAAATTCAGCGTTAACAAACAGGGCCTTGATAAATTAACCGAGTTCACAAGACAGTTCACAAATCAACATTAACAATTTAAAGACGGAGTACTCAATGAATCTTAACCGAGTGAAGACCGAGTTCAACATTCAAAATCACTATTCTCATTCACCATCCACCAAATGCTAATCACCATTCAACATTCAAAATCATCATTCTCATTCACGGATGCGGATTTCCTGCGAAAGCCTTTGGCAGGAAGTTCCTGCGTAAGGATAATGGGTGGGGCCACCACCATTGTTTTTAGGAAATATACTTCGTTCATCCATTTGCAAGATAATTTTAGGATAAGCTACAAAAAATGAGGTGGATCCAAGACTCAAGTGGGCCACATGAGAGGAAACAGTAGGGATTCAGTTAGAGCCGTTGAAACATTCTTATGACCATAAAAGCTTTGTTTCAGGATAATTTTTTTTTGTATTTTCACTTCATCCCTTTTGTTAATAACCTTATAAATGGTTTGGATGGCATATAAACATCAAGGTGGAGCCCAAGAAGGTTTCAACGGTAGGTATTTCTTTCCCCAATTTTTCCTCTCGTGTGACCCACTTTAGTTTTGGATCCACTTCGTTTTTGGTTGCATTTTCTAAAATGAGCTTACCAAACGGATGAACGGAATACATTTCCCAAAAACATGGTGGTGGCCCCCACACAGCATCCTTGTGCAGAACTTCCTGCGAAAGGCTTTCGCAGGAAATCCGCGTCCCTCATTCACTGACGCGGATTTCCTGCGAAAGCCTTTTGCAGGAAGTTCCTGCGCAAGGATGCTGGGTGGGGCCCACCACCATGTTTATGGGAAATATACTTAGTTTATCCATTTTGTGAGCTCACTTTAGCACAAAAGAAAAAAAAAAATGAGGTGGATACAAGACTCAAGTGGGCCACACGAGAGGAAACAGTGGAGATTCAGTGACAACTGTTGAAACATCTTATGACCATAAAAGCTTTGTTTCAGGCTATTTTATTTTGTATTTTCACTTCATCCCCGTGGTAATGACCTCATAAACGGTTTGGATGGCATATAAACGTCAAGGTGGAGCCCAAGAAGGTTTCAACGGTAGGTATTTCTTTTCCCAATTTCCCCTCTGGTGTGGTCTACTTTAGCTTGGATGGCATATAAACGCAAGGATGCTGGGTGGGGATGAGATCAGTGGAATGGGAGCAACGTAGTTGGAGATCAACGGAGCAGGGACTCTCGAACTCAAGGGTATTTTCATCTGGAAAAAAAAAAAAAAAAACAGGTCCGTACAGATGGAGTTTAGCAGCGAAAAGTAGGATATCGGAGTTTTACTTTGGCTGATACGGTAAAGGTGAAGTATACAGTCAGATATTTCTCTTTTCTTTTCACTAGGTCCAAAAACAAAGCGCTACATACCTCGACCTAGGTCATACGGGGGTTAATCTCTCTAACTTACGGTAATATATCCACACCGTCTATCAGGTACACTGTCTCCTGTTTAGGCTTGATCCCAAAATCAGGCTGATTCAACATTAAGGTGAACCACCAACCAAAAAAAAAACTAAAACCACTAAATTCACGTGTGTGGCCCCTGAGATTTGGAATACTGATTTTCCAGGTAATTCGTTCATCCTGATGAAGAAAATGATCGAATATAGTCACTACAGCTAACCCTAACAAAACTAACGGTGAGGTTCTATCATAACTGTTTCTTATATTGTGGCCTACTTAAGTTCTTATGATATTTCAGTTCAATAGTTCATATGAGACAACCTAGTTCAATGGTTCATATGAGGCAACCTACATCATGGATGGAGTGGATATCATGAAAGCCCCGATTACGTGGCTATCAGTTTATGAAAGCAAACCCTGGTGGGTACTAGTGCGACGTACCGTAGAGCGGTTCGCCCATAAAGTATTTTCGTACATAACGCACCATTATTGATCCAGACTATTCATACGGTGGGCCTTACTGTGGACCATTTAATTATTTCATGATGCGTTTTTTTTAAAGCTGCCAACTAGATGGCTCTCTGATGATGATGGAAATATTGGGGCATGGTCCCTGGGCCCATCAGATGTAAGCATCAATTACAAGAATCTGGCCCCACATGTACCATTTTTTGTCATGAAAAACAACAGGGTATCTTCCAATAAAGCACTATACAATAAAGTAACAGTACGACACTTGCCTATTTTTGTTAAGGTGTGGGAAAAAAGGGAATTGGACAAACATAAAGGGAAATCAAAGATGCTAACACGATAAAAAAAAAAAAAGAAAGAGAAGAAGACTAGAAACAACCTTTCACCACATTATTATATATTAATGCACAAAACAACCAAAATGAACAGATAATCTCGTAATATCACAATGTTCTTAGAAGAAACCAAAAGTACTGAAATAATTTAAAATTCTGCACTAGAAGGAAGCATCCAATGGTAGGTTTAAAGTAATTTTTTGTATGCATCCAATGGTAGGTTTGAAATAATTATTTCATATGCATGATAAAAATATGGTCTAAAATGGCCACCGACAAGTTCCCAAGAGGGACCCAATTGAAAATTTAGAAATAGGTTGAGTCTAGGCTCATGGTTTCTATTGGAAACTAGGAGTGGACAACTCACTAATGCCAGTGAAGGAGTGAGATAATTGTTAGAAAAAGGATAAATGATGGGGTTCGGATGAAAGCATACTGGCAAATGAACCTAAACCACATGATCTAAATTAACCCGGTTTTGAAAATGGCCCGCTTGAAAATTCAATCCCAAGAAACGATAAAGTTTTAAATGTATACTGTTATAGGGATATCTGAATAAGGATAATCAGGGTCGACTTGTGTTGAAATTAATGTCTTAAATCTATTTTGTGGTACGCTTGACCGGTCGAGGAACTGGCTCGACTAGTCGAGGCCATCTCGACTCGAAGTCCAGCGAGCACAGGTTTTGGGTGTCCAAACTGCTCGACCAGTCGAGGGTCAGGCTCGATTAGTCGAGGGTGCCCTTCGACCAGTCGAGGGTCAGGCTCGACTAGTCGAGGTTACGTAGATTCTTGCGCAGATTTGGTGTGGACTACGTAAATTCGAGGCAGTTTCGCAAGGGTGCGAAAGGGAAGTTTTCTAAACTATAAATAGGGGTCCCTAAGGCTATTCTAATGATTTATAAGGCTTTCTAAAGGAGTTCCAAGGGTTCCTAAAAGGGTTTTAGGGTTTCTAAAGGGTGTAGCAAGGGTGAGATTCGAGGTTGTTCGAATCGGGTAAGTCCTCTCTCTTTGTAATTTCTATTTTCATACGGTGGTACCCAGTGCGACGTACCGAAGAGAGGTTCGCCCATAAAGTATTTTCGTATATAACCCACCTTTATTGATCCACACTATTCATATGGTGGGCCCTACTATGGACCATTTAATTATTTCATGATACGTTTTTTTTAAAGCTGCCAACTTGATGGCTCCATTCTTCTGATGATGGAAATATTGGAGCATTGTCCCTAGGGCCCATCAGATGTAAGCATCAATTACAAGAATCTGGCCCCACCTGCACCATTTTTTGTCATAAAAAATAAGTATCTTCCTATAAAGCACTATACAATATACCTCATTAAAAAAACATGGTGGTCAGCACTAGCCTCAAATGACAAAACATATAAATAAAGTAACGGTACAACACATGCCTCATTTTTGTTAAGGTGTGGGAAAAAAGAGGAATTGGACAAACATAAAGGGAAATCAAAGATGCTAACATGGTAAAAAAAAAAAAAAAAAAAAGACTAGAAACAACCTTTCACCACATTATTATATATTAATGCACAAAACACCAAAATGAACAGATAATCTCATAATATCACAATGTTCTTAGAAGAAACCTAAAGTACTGAAATAATTTAAAATTTTGCGCTTGAAGGAAGCATCCAATGGTAGGTTTGAAATAATTTTTTTTTGTATACATCCAATGGTAGGTGTTGATGCAAAAATCTAGTTCACTCTCGCCGAGCTCCGAGCACTCACTCCGAGCCCTATAAGCCTGCACAAGAGAAGGACAAAGGAGACCCTAGCTAGAGTAGGAGACCCTCAGATGCCAAAGTCAGACTAGGAATCTGGGTCTAAGTAGAGTGTAGAGAGAGGGTGTGAGATATTGCGTACCTGTTTCCTCCTCACGAGATACTATTTATACCCCCTCGTCTGAGATGAACATGTCCGCATAACTCGGTGCGTCTTGGGGCATTCACCACTTCCCGCGGGAGATTCGACTACCCAACCGTCGTGTGGTCATGTTAACGTGGGTGGTTGAGTAACCGTTACTAATAGTGCGGTAATGGAACACGTCGAGGTCCCACAAGTAGATTCCGATCCGAGTCTCAAACCGACTGCCTCGGCCTCAGATTACTTCGAGCCGACAACCCTGGTCCCAGCTCGTTCGCCCAAGGCCTCAGAGTGAAAGCACAACTGATGCCGAGCTAGGAGTCTTTCCCCTCGGCCGTTCTCGCGACTCTAGACTTAGTTATGCATCTCGAGTTGATTCTGAATAGCATCGGACCTCAGAGTTGAGAAGGCTCGGATCTTCCAATAACAGAAGCCCCCTACTCTTCGAGTTCGGGCATGGACTCAAAGAATAAACCCAGGAGAAAAATCAACAACTTCCACTATTGCGCCCTTAACGTGTACAGTCGCAATCATGATTTTCATATTCGTAGAGATATGCCCTCAGGGCTTTTTGTCCGCAGGTTATTCTTGAGCAGACGCGTGACGACGGTTAGGATCTTGAATTGTCAGAGACATCATGAGAGACTACCACGTAAGCCCCGAAGGGCGGCTAGGCGACGCCTACACTACTCGGAGCTCGCAGCCCAATGTTAGGGGCACGTGACTTGGCAGAGCTTAGACTAGTGACGTCCAACCACGTGTCCTCTGAAGTCGGCTCGCGACGGTTTGGCTGCGGTCATCGTATCCCGCCATTAATGCGAGAATCATCCATAGGTTATAAAAACCCCTGGCGTTTGAAGATGCCTTCATTTTTGCTCTCTTGAGTTTTCTGTTGCTGCGATCTGCCTGAGGAGGCGATTTTTGGCGAAAGCGATTTCTGACGGACGAGACCTGCGAGAGAGACGATTCCATCGACTAGTAATTTCTGGCAGAAGCGATTTCCGACAATCATTCTGAAACAGCTTCCAGTGAGTCGTCCCTACAGTTTCATATTACTCTTATTTCCTTCGCATCTGTAGAATGTCGAATGACTCGGAGATGATCTGAGGCGATTATGCCTACGATGCTGATTCTGGGCCAGAGAGCTCGGACGATAGACGTGAAACATCCGAAGGCCCCATCGATGTTGTACTGCTCTACCCTCCGCCCAGGAGAAATAAAGAGGTTGGGGCTTAGATGCGCTGTAAGGGCGGAAAGAAGGCTTCTCGAGCCCCCCGAGATTCAATGAGGAGAGCTACAGAGATGTCCGCGAGTGGGCGAACTGTGGAGACCATCCCTGGAGGCTCCATACTGGTCGAGTCTCAGATGGAATGGATTCGATCAGAATTCGAGATCCCAGACTCCGTACGGATACGAGCGCCAGAGCCCCTTGACACTGCTGGAGCTCCTGCTGAAGGGGAAGTAGTGATCTTTGCAACGACTCAAAATTTTCCGTATAATGGCTCAAGTACCACCTCGACCAGAAATCACTTAGGATTAAATCCTTTAGAAATTTGACAAAGTTAACTAAGTGCTAAACTAGATTAGCCATGAAATCCGTTGGAATCGCTTTAAATACGATCTGCAAGACCCAAAACTTGTAGAATCATTGACGCTAGGTTACCCTAAAGTCTAGGATCAAACTCATTACCCGACTGCTCTCGGGAACACATTGAAACTCCGTATCAGGTCTAGACCGCACATCGGGAGTCCGAACACTACGAAGTTAAGGACTTAGGACCGCCTCGCTGGGCTTGACAACCATCTCGGAAATCAAATCCAGACAATGTCCCACGGCTGTTCGCTCGAGTCCGGAGCGAGAGAGTATGAAAACCCTTGTTTTCTTTACAAAATAAATATCTTGAATAGTGATCTGGCACGTGTCTCTTGCGGACATTTTGTAAGCAACCAGACTGTCAGAATCTGACCCAAATACACCCTCGGATCAGGACAAATTTCACAAACATTTACATGTACTTGAAATTTCGGATCGAGACCCGTTGACCGTTGAACTGAAACTGGTCCGCCACGCGTGATCTGGGACTCCGACTGAAACGAAAACTTAACTTTACCTGGATCCAGGGTATGTGAGCTTAAGTCCGACTTTTGGCTCAAGGAGGCCCGCCAGAAATCTTTCGTTGAGCTGAAACAATGCCGCTTTGGTTATAACCTAAGTATACCTTGACCTTAAGTCTATTTCAGAGAGTTTTTAGGCTATATAAGGACCTTAGAACACCCTCTCTCACAACCATATGAATTTAAAAAAAACCCTAAGTAAGAAGAGAGAAAAAGAGAGAGAAAGCTAGAGAGTTGTGGGAGAATCTCCCTGCTACTGTTTCCAGCCACTACACAAGTTGCACCACCTCTTTCTTGTCGCTTTCCCGGCGATACCGACTTTGTTTTAAGGTAAGAAACCCTAACCCTAAATCTGTTTTGGGGTGTGAAGATTGTAGGTTTTGAAATAGCTAACCTATTTCATTCTTTAGGCTACTAAACTGCCGAATACGGAAGCTTAGCAAACCTAGCCGATTCGTTGCGATTCTACGGTGTAAGGTGAGGACTTTAGGTGTATAGGTTACGGTTTTCAACGCTTTCAATATCAGATAATGATAGATTCATGATCTGTATGTAATTGCACATGTACAAAGTGCTGTCTGTTTTCCATTTCAATTAAAGATGTAGAATATGAAATTTTACATACTCTAGGTATACGTAGAAATACCGTATACGCATAAATTTTGGAAATGTGTTTGCCATGATTATTTGTTGTATGAATATATGGTATATGGATAAAATACTTATTTGGCGAAAGGATTCGCCATAATACATGTTTGCTAATATACACTATGTATGTAGAAATAGTGTATTGTAGAAAGTACCGTATATGTATATAATTTGGAGATGTGTTTGCCATGGCTATTTGTTGTATGAACATGTTATATATGCGTAAAATACTTGCTTGGCGAAAGGATTCGCCCTAACACATGTTTTACTAACATACAATATGTATGTTGAAATAGTGTATTCTAAGTGTTTGTGAAAATGCTTATGAGAGTAAGTGCTTGGATAATGGTGCCTTAGATAGGTGTTGAGATGGGATTCTCAACTACCTAGAGACCTGTATGATTTCTTCCATGTAGTTGTTTACTTTAAGCGCTTACTTATGAAACACATGTGTTTGTATTCTTGTTTACATAGTGTTTTATAATATGCTTTATAAAGTGTTTTATAACATGCTTTATGATATGTTGGTTAACATGCTTGATTTACTTTGTCTATTATGTTTTACTCTACATGTTCTAAATAAGGATTGATTGAGTTTGGGACTATGTCCATAGTCCAGACATTCGGTACTAGACTTGAGATCGTGGTTAAGATTCATTTCGCCATGTGAGATGTGTTTGACGAACCCGAGTCGTACTTTGGTTGGTGATAGTGGTTGGCCACATGAAGTGCTTCTGCGCTTCATATCGTTCAACTTGTTGTGCGCTCGAGCTAGCCGAGCATGTCAAGTAATCCGATATGTCTGATGTATGTTCACCATGTTTGGTCGCTACTGCTTGAACCTAGGGTACCAAACTTACCAGTGAATCCTGTTAACCATGGTACCTCGATCCGCTAAGACTCATGAGCCGGGCATGGTGGTATGGGACACCGTGGTCGAGCTGTCGGCCTACGCTGGGGCCACGTGCCTCCCCGTAGTGACCAGTGAGCAACCAGACTCGTGAGACGATTATGGTGGTATGGGACACTATATTCGTGTTGTCGGCCTACATTGATAAGGTGATGGGGGAGTGGTGCAACGATTGCGAGCAATAGCCCTGGCAGCCCTTTGTAGTGACCTCGAGCATACTCTGAATTTGCGGTGAGGCGACGAGTCTTGCCACAGTACATAGAGTATGGACTAGGCCTGTATCTGTATAGTGATGAACCGTTAAAAAGGTGATGGGGGAGTGGTGTAACCTTTGTGCGTAACAGCGCTGGCAGCCTTTGCAGTGACCTAGAAAATACATCATCGTCTGAGATAAACTAGGACTGACGATCCTAGAATGGATCATGTTTGGGAATTATACAAGGGAGGTACCTTAGTTTCCCAATACTGTTGTTTGAAATGGACTAATAATTACTCAGTAATCATGCTCATCATCTCACTGCATGTGCCTAGTAGATGTGGAGCACTGAGGGATGAACGCATTCGCGAACGTAAGATGGTGTCGCATGAGGGTGGTTTGGCAAGGGCATTCATCATGTCATTTCATACTTGCATTTAATAAGAGTAGTTAGGATTGTTTGATTGTACTGCTTTATCATTACTGCTTGACTGAATTGATAACATGTTAACCTATGCTTTATTGTTCCACTGAGTTAGCTACTCACTCCCACGTTACGGGACGGTGTTGTACACACCAACCAGACTCTGTCTCAGGTATAGATGGTACGTCGGTTCAGGAGGCGGAGTCAGACTACGATGAGGACCAGGATGAGTTCTCATGCATGTAGTATTCTGACGGCTTTGCTTAGGCCGACTAGATCGTGGGAATTTCAGGATTCATCTTTTAGTTGTATTTTGACTTTTTAACTCAGAAACAATACATGTATATGGATACTCAGTTAGTGTTCATACTCTGGAGTTCATGATAGTTTTGTTTCCTTACATACCTTATATATACAATTTCAGTCTTCCGCTTGCCTTTATACAATTGATCTGGAGTATGAATTACTGCTTTGGTATAATCTCACTCATGTTTATTACACTGACACAGACAACATTCAATCATCATCATCTATGTTGCATAAGTGATGTTCTGGAACTCGAGAGTTGAGTTGCTACTCGACCCTCAAATTTCAGGGCGTTACAATCTTCCTCTGCGCCCTGCAATGCGGACTCCGCCTTCCAACGCATCCATTCATCCGAGCCCTGATGGCTTATCTGGGACTGGCCCCACGCCAGTTTACTCCCAACACTTGGAGGGTTTTGATATCTTCGTACATCATTTAGCGCCAAGTCAAGAACCCGGAACTGACACCAGAAGAGCTGATAAGTTTATACTTAATCAAGCACGATAGTCAGGAGTCATGGTACTATTTCGTGACCCGTGATAGTAAGGGCTCGGGGCTGGTCCTGCAACTTTCATCCTCTAATAAGGATTGGAAGAACAAGTGGTTTTGGACTTCGGGCGAATGGGAAGCGCCGGCGACAGAGCTCAAGAACCAAGGATTCAGGTTCCTACCCGATTTACCCTTCCAGGTCAGATCCCGAATAGTCTTTTTGTGTTGCTTCCTTATTTGTTGTGGTCTGATCAATGTCTTCATTATATTTTTACAGATTTCCCAAGGAGTTCACCTCTCATCACCTCGGACCAAAAGAATCAGATTGCCAAGGCCAGGGCGCGTTCGGAAGATCTACGCTCCTGGTCAATTTTGATCATTGCTAATAATCTTCATCGGTCCGGGCTCTGCAAGTCCAAGCCGCTCCCCACCTCATTCAGTAAGTGCTCTATTGTGATGAAATTGAAGGTCTCTCAGCTCGGACGTTAACTCACTGTCCTGTGTGTAGGCATGGCCGAGGCTTTTGGATCTTAGAAGAGGAAGGCTGATCAGTCCGTCAAGGAGATGTTGAGGGCCGAACCACGGACGAAGACAACCCTTCAGAGGAGGCAGGCGACTCCTCGCGATGGGGGCCCCTCGGCCCCAATTTTCGTTGCTGCAGTTCCGGTTCCAGCTTCAATTTTTGTTGCTGCAGCTTCAGCACAGTCGAGGTCGAGGTCGGGGTCGCGGTTGATAACGCTCCGGCTCCAATTCCTCCTCCAGTCGTCACCCCTAGCGCTCCTAATGCACCTCCACCAACCCCCGAACCTTACATAGCCATCCCATCTTCTTTCGAGCGGGAGGAGGCCATTCGGATGGCCGACGTGATGCTCTCTCCTCACGAAGGCAGGGATGACCCTAGAGCTGAGGCCCAAGCTTCAACAGGCAGCGGGACCAGGGTAGGGGAAGCGGTGGGGTCGTCAGCTCGGGTCAGAGACGGTGGGGATGGACTTCTGTCGGGCTATCATATATCCGGGTTAATTCATTTGGTTGCGAAACATGCTCCGGAGAAGGAGATAGCAGCCCTTTTTACTAAGTCGGAGGAGTCCTTCGTCAATGATATGGCCTTCGTCTTCTACTCGGTATTTTACTAACCTTCCCTATCTTGATTCTCTTCTCATCACGTCCTTATGCTTATATTCTTTCTTTTTTTTAATCAGTCCGTCCCGAAGCTCCTGATGACTCCAGAGAGATTGAAAGAGATCACGCGGAAGGATAAGGAGATAATGGCTCTTAGGGGCGAGATCAGGACCCTCCGAGATGAAGTTGCATTCCTCCGAATAGAACAGGCTGAACTGCGCGGGTAGCTCGATGATAGAGCGGCGTAAGAGCTGTAACACCAGGGGGTCGTCGACGACCTTCAGGCACGATGCACGACTGTCGCGATAGAGCTGACGAGAGCCAGAGCCCACGCCGACTCGCTTACAAAGGATAATGCCCGATTGGGAGAAGTGCTGGAGCGAACCACGGTCGAGGCGGCAGAAGAGCTGAGCCAAGTGGTAACGTTGGGAAAGGAAGCTCAACGAGCTAAAGATAAGGCCTCCCTGGCATTGGCGGTGGCAGCTGTAGTGGATGCGTTCAAGTCCTCAGAGGAGAGGACCGCTAAAGCCACCAAGTTTTATAAGTACGGCTTTGATGTGGTCCAGGAGCTCTATCTGGATCTCAACCTTGAGCCCCTTCTTCCCGAGGATGCTGGGGAGAAACCTACTGAAGACGTCCCTTCGGGCCCGACTCCTACCTCTCAACCTCCGAACTAATAGTTCTCCCTCTCTTTTAAAAAAAATTCTTTTAAATAATTGTTCAATGAATGGTGTTGTGGATGATCTGTTTGACCCTCTGGAGAGGGCGTGATATGACATAGTCAATTTTTTGAATGATGATTGCACTGATGATTGCTAGATGTTAAGTTGTTGACTGACAAGCTGATTTTTTAGCAGGTCGGCTCATCCCAGGGTCATTTTCCCGTACTTAGGGAAGACCCCTTGATTATTTCGTAGAATCTTATGATGTTGACATTATTAGGATTGATCCCCAGAAGGGTCAATCCTCCCCACGAATGGTGAGTGGTTTTTTGTAGATCCGTTGGTTGTACGACGAGCCGATTCCTTTGCCAAGGAATCTGGTCGTCCATGGGCTTTTCCCCTAAATATGAGGGGATCCCTTGATGAGTTTTCGTGGGTTAATGTACTAACTGCTTCTCTAAGGGATCAGTCCGTTGAGTTAGCCTCTGCTTGTGAGAGGCAACTTTTTCCGTTTGTCGACAGGTTATTCAAGTAGATATGTAGAAACATAGATTTTTATTAAAAGCCTTAAAAGGCTAATCGCTTTGAGGTGTACACTTATTGAGGGCTTTTAGCGACCAGTACATCAGGGGTAGATTTTCAGGTGCTCGGCGTTCTAGGAGTGGGAGAGCTGACCACCTTCGAGATCCTCCAAGTGGTAGGAGCTAGGCTTGGTCGATCGGACTACGCGGTAGGGCTCCTCCTAGTTGGGTCCGAGCACTCCAGCCCCCGGCTCCGTAGTGTTCTGGAAGACTCGGCGAAGGACTAAGTCTCCTGGACAGAATCGCCTAGTCCTGACCTTGGAATTGTAGAATCGTGCCACCTGCTGATGTTGAGCAGCAACCCGGAGTCTGAAGACATCTCTAGCTTCCTTGAGTAGGTCCAGGTTACCTGCAATCTGCTCGGTGTTTTGATCTTCCTGATAGTTCCTGACCCGAGCTGTAGGGAGACCGATCTCGACCGGCACCATCGCCTCCGAACCATAGGAAAGTGAAAATAGAGTTTCTCCAGTAGACGATTGAACCGTAGTCCTGTAAACCCAGAGGCGAATGGGAGTTCCTCACCCAGTTGCCCTTCGCTTTCTCTAATTTTATTTTGAGATGGTGCTTGATGACTTTGTTGACTGTCTCCACTTGCCCATTGGATTGCTGATGCCGAGGCGAGGAATATGCATTCGAAATGCTGAGCCCCCGACACATGCTTCAGAACTTATCATTATCGAACTGTCTGCCATTATCAGATACGATAGCACGCAGAATTCGAACCTGCAGATGATGTTCTTCCACACAAAGTCAATCACCTTCTACTCCGTGATTTTTGCGACAGGCTCGGCCTCAGCCCACTTAGTGAACTTGACCTGTCCTTTCCCAGTGGGCAGAGGTCTGACGATGTCGATCCCCCATTGAGCGAATGGCCATGGCCCATTCATGGGGGTCATACCCTCCGCAGGTCGCCTTGGCACGGACGCATATCGTTAGCACTTATCGCACTTCTGAACGTAGCTCTTTGAATCTTCCCTGATGGTCGGCTAGAAATATCCTTGATGGAGTATTTTCAGAGCTAAGGCCCGACCACCAGAATGATTTTAGCAGATGCCCTCGTGAATCTCCCGAATCACACAATCTGCTTCATCATCGGATCGGAGACACCTGAGGTAGGGCTGTGAATGTCCTTTCTTGTATAAAATCCCGTCCAAGACTATGTATCGTGCTACTCTGACCCTTAGCCGCCTTGCCTCCAATTTATCTGAGGGGACCTCACCAGATGTGAGGTAATTATAAATCGGGTCCATCCAACTCGGTGTGACATTCACTGGGTTGACCGCTTCTTGCTCCATTCAGTCAATGCTTGGATGCTCTATGAATTCCACAGGGACAACACGAGGAATCTTTCCCTCCATGGCCAAGGCTAACCTTGTGAGAGCGTCGGCCTAGGAATTCTCTGTTCTCGGTATCTGACTGATAATGCAGCTCCCAAACTTCTCTATTAACTTTCTGGCTTCGGCCAGATAAGTTACCATCCTGGACTCCTTGGCCTCATATTCGGTGGAGATGTGATTCACCACCAACTGGGAATCGCATCTCACTTCGAGGGACTGAACCCCCAAATTGGCCGCCAATCTGAGCCTAGCTAACAGGGCTTCGTATTCCGCTTCATTGTTAGATGCCCTGAATCCTAATCTGATTGTGTACTGAATAGGTGTAGAGTCTGGCGCGACTAGGACTACCCCTGCTCCAGCATGCTTGGCGTTGGGTGACCCGTCCACAAAGAGGGTCCACCTCAGTTCTAACTCTGTGTCTTGTTTAGTTGGAGGAGCAGGCGAAGGAGTTGTTTCTGCTTCGGCGTTCATTTCCTCTAGATTTGGGGCGGTGAACTCTGCAATAAAATCGGTCACTGCTTGACCCTTAATTGTCGTCCTTGGTTGGAACTGAATATTGAACTCCCCGAGTTCGATCGCCCATTTAGTTAGCCGACCTGACACTTCAAGCCTCTGAAACACTTGCCTAAGGGGAGAGTCGGTCAAGACAATGATAGAGTGAGCCTGGAAGTACGGGCGTAGCCTCTGAGCTGAAACAATCAGGCAGAGTGCTAGCTTCTCCAAAGGTGGGTACCTCATCTCGGCAGGTACCATTGCTTTACTCACATAATACACAGGGAGTTGCTTGCCCCCCACCTCCCTGATCAGCGCGGAGCTGGCGGCTGAATCCGAAACTGCCAGGTATAGGAACAAGGACTCGCCTTCTTCAGGTTTGGATAATAGGGGTGGCGAACCTAAATACTGTTTCAACTACTGGAAGGCGAACTCACATTCTAATGTCCATTCGGCCTTCTTATGACCCTTCAACTGCTGAAAGAATGGGAGACATTTGTCAATAGCTCAGGATATGAACTGTCCGAGTGCTGTTACTCGTCCGGTGAGGCATTGTATTTCTTTTATAGTCCGAGGCAAGCTCATATCGAGGAGCGCTTTAATCTTGTCAGGATTTGCTTCAATGCCCATCTGATTGACCTGAAACCTGAGGAATTTGCTAGAGCCGACTCCGAATGCACACTTCGCAGGATTTAACATCATACGATATTCTCGGAGGATAGAGGTCTCCTCGAGATCTGCTAGATGATCGGACGCCTTGATGCTCTTGACGAGCATGTAGTTAACATAGACCTCCATGGTGCGCCATATCTGCTTGGCGAACATCTAATTCATCAATCTCTGATATGTAAGTCTAACGTTTTTCAGGCCGAACGACATGACCCGATAATAGTAGAGTCCTTTATCAGTGATGAAGGTAGTCTTCTGTCTGTCTGGGGGGTGAATTGGGATCTGGTTATACCCGGAATAGGCATCTAGGAAGGAGAGCAATTCATGTCCAGCTGTACTGTCCACCAACTGGTTAATCTGAGGTAATGGAAAACTATCCTTGGGACAGGCCTTATTCAGATTTGAGTAATTCACACAGACCCGCCACTTTCCGTTTACTTTCTTAACGAGGGCCACGTTCGTAATCCAATCTGGATAGTGCACCTCCTCGATGAAGCCAACGCTGAGAAGTTTGGAGACCTCATCAACTATGGCTGCATATTGCTCGGCGTCGAACGGTCTCCTCTTCTGTTTCACTAGCCTGTGATCTGGATCCACATTCAACTGATGAACCATGACGTCGAGAGAGATTCCTGGCATGTCCTTGTGTGACCATGAAAAGACATCTCCGTGTTGCCGCAAGAAGGCTAACATCTCAGATCGCTGCTCGGGATTCAATGACATTCCGAGCTGTTATTTTTGCTCGGATCTACTTCATCGAGCGACACGGCCTCCAAATCTTCCACTGATGAATCCTCTGTAGGTCCCCTGGGATCGAGGACATTGATGGTGAGAGCTTGCTTCACTGACCCTTTCTTCATTGCTATTGCGTAACATTTCCGAGCCTCGCGCTGATTGCCTCGGAGATAGCCTATTCCACCCTTGGTGGAAAATTTCATCATCAGATGGTAAGTAGAGACTACTGCCCTCATTGCATTCAAGGAGGGTCTGCCCAGGATGACTTTGTACACTGACGGCACATTAACGACAAGGAAGTCCACCAGGAGGGTGACTTGATGTTGTCCTTCTCCCGCTGTCACAGGGAGGGAGATGGCTCCTTCGGAGATCACCCTTTCTCCGGCAAAGCCATGTAGAGAGGTCTTCACAGGTCTGAAGCGTGACCTTGGAATCTCCATTCTTTCGAAGGCTTCCGAGTAGATGACATCAGCTGAGCTCTCAGTGTCGACCAGGATGCGATACACCTTATGGTTGGTTATGGTCATAGTTACCACTACGGCATCGTCATGCGGATGCTGAATTCTACGCGTATCATATTCTGTGAAGGTCAGACTGCATGGACTGACTCGAAGCTCTTTGCTCAGCCTCTCGGCATGTGGACGTAATGCTTCGGATCAGACTTCCGAGAGTGGGCTTTACAGGCCCTGTTTGAGTCTCCTCCACCAGATGAACCACCATAGATGGTACGGATTTCAACTGGCTCTTCTACAGTATTGCTCGGCTGCTCTTGCGCTTCTCTCTGAGTTGTTCTCTCCTCCTTTGTGTATCGGCGTAGATGACTCTTACGGATGAGGGTCTCAATCTCATCTTTGAGGTTCACACAATCAGTCGTGTTGTGGCCATGATCATGATAGAAATGACAATACTTGCGCTTGTCTCGATGATGTGGGTCAGCTTTCATGCAAATGGGCCAATTCAGGAGCTTCAGGCCTCTGATGTCCAGCAGTATTTGTTCGGTAGACATGTTAAAGGGAGTATAGGAACAGAACTTGCCCTCAGGTTTTCTACTCTGGCGACGATCACGAGGAGTGCAATCGTCAGACTTCTTGCTGGATGACTGGGGTTCTTCGTTCCTCAGCCTCTTCCCCTTAGTAGCCGGCTCTGCTACTTGAACATTTTTGCGAGAGTTGGAGAATTCCTCGGCGTTAGTGTACTTCTGAGCTCTAATGATGAGCTCAGCCAACGTCTTCGGCTGATTCTTTCTAATGGAGAAGGTAAACTTCCCATTTTTCAAACCACTGAACACGGCAGAGAGTGCCATTTTATCGTCATAGTCCTCCACCTGCAATACTTCCTCATTGAAACGAGCGATGAAGTCCTTCAACGATTTTGTAGGGTCTTGCTTGATGGTGAACAGATGAGTATTCAGCTTTTGACTCTTCTTACCGCTTATGAATTAGGTAAGGAATAATCTACTGACTTTGCGAAGGAACCATCGAATTGGGTTTGAGCTGCCGATACCAACTTCGAGCGGATCCAGTGAGGGTGATTGAAAATCCCCTACACATCATCACGTCCGTTGCTGTCTGGATTTGTACCCATGAGCGATAAGCCTCTACGTACTCGGACGGGTCGCCAGATCCAGAGTATTGGATGACGAGAGGTATCCAAAACCTCTACGGTATCACCTCGCTCATGATTGCAGAGGTGAAAGGAGGTTCGGTCTCTTCCATCATCACTTGAACGACGGTGGGAACAGATGAAGGCTGTCAATTCTGCTATAGTATCAGAATCTTATTATTGAGTTCTGCAAATCGTGCCTCCCACGGATCTTTGTTTTCAGCCACTATCTCTTGTGGAGCCTCCACTTCAGGAGTTCTTCTTTCTCTCCTCCTCTCTATCTCATGACGGAGATCTGTCGGTGCCAGAGCCGAGGTAACCTAATCATTTGTTGGAGCTCGGGTCGTGGTGTTCCGGACCGGAACTTAGTTTTGGGTCGGCGGGGGAGGATTCTCTACTAAAGCTGGAACCCCAACGGATTTGTGTTGTGACCCTTCGGGTCTCATACTTCGCGGCGCGAACTAGACTTCCACCACCGGTCCGACCATTTCCTGAACAGGATGTGGATGCGGCTCCTATCGTTTTCTCATCTGATTAATTTCATCGCGTAGGGCTTGTATCTTGCTATGCATAGCTCAATACTTGCTAGCCCGATTGCGCGCTGGGAAGGTCCTGGAACTGACTCGGCGTGAAGTAGTGAGGAAGACCGAGTCTGATTATTTTGCTCCAGTTCCACAGCTGCAGATTTCTTCTTTCCTCTTATCATTGCACTTAAGAATAAGAAACTGACTTTTCATATCAGTTTCCCACAAACAGCGCCAAAAATGTTGATGCAAAAATCTAGTTCACCCTCGCCGAGCTCCGAGCACTCAGTCCGAGCCCTATAAGCCTGCACAAGAGAAGGACAAAGGAGAACCTAGCTAGAGCAGGGGACCCTCCGATGCCAAAGTCTGGCTAAGAATCTGGGTTTAAGTAGAGTGTAGAGAGAGGGTGTGAGATATTGCGTACCTGTTTCCTCCTCATGAGATACTATTTATACCCTCTCGCCTGAGATGGGCATGTTCGCATAACTCAGCGTGTCTTGGGGCATTCACCACTTCCCGCGGGAGATTCAGCTACCCAACCATCGTGTGGTTGTGCTAACGTGGGTGGTTGAGTAACCGTTGCTAATAGTACAGTAATGGAACACGTCGAGGTCCCACAACTAGATTCCAATCCAAGTCTCAAACCGACTGCCTCGGCCTCAGATTACTCCGAGCCGATAGTCCCAGTCCCAACTCGTTTGCCCAAGGCCTCGAAGTGCAAGCACAACTGATGCCGAGCTAGGAGTCTTTCCCCTCGGCCGTTCTCACGACTCTGGACTTAGTTATGCATCTCGAGTTGACTCTGAATAGCATCGGACCTCGAAGTTGAGAATGCTCGGATCTTCCCATAACAGAAGGTTTGAAATAATTATTTCATATGCATGATAAAATAGAGTCCGGATCCTCTGTTACCCGGTCAACAGAGAACTCCTAATACCTTAAAATTCATTGGTCCACGTCAACACTCACTGAAAAAATATAAAAAATATAAAAAAAGCTTCGGATGCCAAACCACTAGGGTAACAGGAAAATCCTGTTGACCCGATAACAGAGGATCCCGACTCGATAAAATATATGGTCTAAAATGGTGACTGACAAGTTCCCAAGAGGGACCCAATTGAAAATTTAGAAATAGGCTGAGGCTAGGCTCATGGTTTCTATTGGAAACTCAGGAGTGGACAACTCACTAATGTGAGTGAAGGAGTGAGATTGTCAGGAAAGGGTAAATGATGGGGTTCGGATGAAAGCATACCAGCAATTGCAACTGAACCACATGATCTAAATTAGCCCGGTTTTGAAAATGGCACGCTTGAAAATTCAATACCAACCAACCACCCCCCCCCCCCCCCCCCCCCCCCCCCCCCCCCCCCCCCCATATAATCAGATCTAGATGTAGATTTCTATTTAATAATTGATTATATTTGGTTTCATAATTTCAAATTTATTTATTGGGTTGCCACTCAACTACACATTTTTTTAGGTTAACCCTCTATTTAGGTATTTTATTACCTAGAAATGATAGATATACATGTTTTTGATCAGGCATGAGTCT
The DNA here is from genome assembly GCA_021015155.1 of Magnolia officinalis. Taxonomy (NCBI): domain Eukaryota; kingdom Viridiplantae; phylum Streptophyta; class Magnoliopsida; order Magnoliales; family Magnoliaceae; genus Magnolia; species Magnolia officinalis. Next base: position 80,685,052 of record JAJHSJ010000005.1, on the reverse strand, counting down.
GGACCCAATTCTGATTAATCCAAAATATTCTATCTCAAATCCTAACTCAATACTCAAAATTAAACTTATATGAACCAATGGGATATTGCAATCAGATGGGTTTGGGGTTGGATTTGGGTTCAGTACCTCATACATTGCCCATTTTCTTATCTCAGCGGACCGAAATCTAATCCCCATCGTCCAATTTCAAACATAGGTATGTACTTGAACATAACGTATTTTAGATGGTAATAAAAGTGTAAGAAGCGTATAATGATACACTCGACGTATATTATAAAGTCATTATCTTTAAAGTAACATTCGCCTTCTAACGACTTTAGGGTTGCTTACGAAGAGCTAAAAGTAAACCTGCCACCATGATACAACTACCCCAACCTGTCCGACAATTGGCTAGTAAAATCAAACTAACTCACCAAACACAACGACTTCACAAGTATCCTAGACTTAAATTTGAAATTCCTTCGGCTATTAATAGAATTCTAGAATAGCAATATTACAGGCTATTATTTAAAACTATAACAGGAATTTCATGATTGGTAGAAGGAATTAGAGAGCCTTTGTTGTCGTAATCATCGATAAAATTCTCCTCAGGCCGTCTTCTATGAATAAATGTCTTTTGGGTTGGTTTTTATATCTGTTCTAAATAGTTACGCAACGGCATTGTATGCTTTTTAACATGATGGGCATGCGCAAAATACAAGTATAAATGCACTGACATATCCACATGCACTCACACCAATGTTGAAACTCCTATGATTCTACAGCTGAGGTAAGAGTAAGGACTTAATCTGGAAGGATTAAAAAAAAATTCTCGTAAATCTAACCGTTAAAATTTTTGCTTTCTTGTGAAGAAAGAAGCATGATATTTTTCAAAAGCCAACTGTTTTGTGTTTTTTTTTTAATAGTAAGTTCAAATTTTTGAAAGCACAGTCAGAGTCATGTTTTATTTTGAAATCAGACAACATGACACACGACAACCCCAGGACAGTTATTGATGACCATTTGGCATGGGAGAGTATTAGGTGTGGTACTGACTGTAGGGCCCACCTTGATGTATGTACAGTGTATCCACGTTGTCTATATGTTTTTGCCGGCTTGTTTTAGAGCATGCACCCAAAATAAATATCTCATGTGGACTACATTATAAGAAACAGCGATGATTGAACGCCCACCGTTTAGAACTTTACAGGACTCACTGTAATATTTATTTGCCATCTAACATGTTGATAATGTCATACAGGCCTAGTTGTATCAGCTTGATTGGCTCGCAAGAAATGGTTGAAAAACCAATAAAAAAAATATTTTAAAAAACAACGAATATCAGCTTGATTGGCTTACAGGAAAAGCTTTTAATGGTCAATCACCATTGTTTGTGGTGTGGTCCATTTGATATTTGGATCTGCTTCATTTTTTTGCCTTATGCCCTAAAATGAAATAAAAGAATGGATGGACAGTTTGGATATACTACATATACATCAAGGTGGGCCCCACCGTACCGTGTTTGGTGAAGCCAGGCTGCACCTAATCCGTCCCCATTTGCCAGAGCACTATTAGGACCAATACCATAGTCATATCCAGGCCATTAAAATCATGTGTGGGTGAATTACATCCCAAAATCAACTGATCATATGATATCAATGATCTAACCTTGTTTTTAACCGTCCATTCGATGACCGCTAACCTTGTTTTTAACCGTCCATTCGATGACCGCCAACAAGACTTAGAATATTCATCCCCATATGATCTCCACAGCCATGCCTAATCCTTAATGTGGCCCATCACTTCGATGGTTTGGATGGCATTCATGTGATCACAAATCTATAAGACTGGTGTAGAGAAATTACAATGCATACACCAAACATTCAATGTATAAGCTATTTGAATCAGAGGATGAATGGTCAGTGGACTCTCCAGCCTTCCTGGCAAATGGGCAGGCCTTAATCATCGCCGTTGAATGGTAAGTGTATAAACAGATCAGACGAAATGAATGAGTCTACTGGTTTCCTGGCCCACCTCCAAATCCTAAGGCAATCACCAAACACGGTGGGCCTTTTTATTATTTAACCGTCCGTTTGAGGAGTTGTTCACATTGGGGGACCCAACGAGCCGTTCGATCATAAGTTTTCCCTCCATGGCCCATCAAGTTGTGGTCCACAGAATCAATGGTTGCGATCACCTAGAGTGGGCCATGAACGGTGGAGATAAGGCCAGCTGCCACACCTGCCTTATCTCCTTAGTCAACTATGTAGTTGTTGAGATGATTCCTTCGGTGGGCCAATGACAGAGCGTTTAACAAAGTGGCTCTCATTTTTATTTTTTCGATGAGAGACAAACGTACTAGAATGTTCCATCCCAACCGTAGGTCGAGACGCCGCCTGCAAGTTGTCTCTTTTGAACGGTCAAAAGTCATCACATGCATGTGGGCCGTTCACGTTTATAACATCACAAAATGCCTTAAATACCCGTCCTTTTTACCATACTGACTACAGTGTCCTTTCCTTTTGTATTCTGACATGACAATGACCCACATGTTTCCATGACGAGAAACAATTTGATACTCCGGCAGACTATGATGGATGATAAGCAGGCACTTTGAAATTGCATACGTGGCATACAAGTAGTCAAATTAAATCATCCTAATTATAATACCCAATGTTTATGTATCATGAACAAGAAATTAAGTTTATTTGATAATCTGACTATCGGATTGGTGGACAGTATTTGGACGGTTAGAAATGAAAACTATCCAACAATCCTATTTCCACAAACAAGCGTTTGCAAATCAGCGGTTAGAATTATTCAATCAATCTGATCTTGGGTTTGGACTTGGCGAGTGTGGGCTGCAGAATCTAGTCAGTTTTATTTGATTTAATACAAGAGATGTATACATTTTCTAAGTGCATGCGTATCAAGCATCATAGCTGACCTGAGTATCATATATAACTCCACTTTCAATTATTACAATGCGTCAACATATGGCGTAGGTATGACAGAAGGAGGAAGGATCAAATACTTCAGAACTTATGCAAATACCATACGCTCCCAGCTGTGTGGGGCCCACCGTGATGTGTGACTGCCAGCCGACCAGTCTATTAGATGCATCTTAAAATCCATAATTCAGCTGGGTCACGCCAAAGGGAACAAAGGAGGATACCCACCCATATATATCATCCAACCCATTCATCAGGTGGGCCCCACTAAGATGAAGAGACCCACTTAAACTTAAGCCATCTCAAGACTTAGGTGGGCCACAATAGGTGAATGTATATACGTTTCTTACGTTTGAACAATAACATATAAATATGGGGCCCCTTTCTGCGATTGATCTGAACCGATCAAATCCATGCATTAGCCACCCACAGAAGTGTAAAGGGTAATTTTCAGCTCTAATCTAATGATGGATGAGGTAAATAAGATTTCAATGGTGATAAACAGCAGGAAGATGATGGAAATGAATGAAAAGAAAATGAGAGTGGGATTCATGTGAAAGATGTGACGTGAGAGTGATTTGATTCAGCCACGTATTATTGTCCGGATCAATCAGTTTGAAAATTACTCAGCCAGCTATACACTGAAGTGACATTGTATGAGTCCGGCTCAATTAAACATCGAGCCATGTCACTGTCTTCTGGTGTGGGCTAAAACCCTAATCCTCTCCAAGAAAATGATAGATTTGATTAGTTAATATTTTTTTTTAGTATTTAAGTCAAGCTAATCAATTAGTTCTCATTTTCCAATTCATTTCCAGGTTTCAAAAGCTAGATTGATTAAGATTTACAGTTATTAATTACCATGTGAACATGATTCAGCAATGACTTTCCAGGTGGGCCTCACTTCGTTTGATCACCGTCTGCACCGTATTTCCTTACAAGTTATCATCCCGGCCACCATAAAATATTGTACGGTTGAGGAATGATCGCATTCATTGAATCCTGCTCTACTAACAATTCGTTCGAGCTGTGTGGGGCCCGCCCATGATGTGTTCGTTGAATCCAAACTGTAATCCAGTAAGGCTCCACATGTGTGCCATCCGTCCGAAGAATTAATCATCCTAGCTCGCCCCAGGTTTGGAATGTCCAGTGCTTACTTCCTCCTAGTGGGGTCCATCAAACGACTGGGTTGGATGGCATATACGGACGCAGGGATGGGCATGATGAGGTCGAGCACATCTTCATCCAGAAATAATTACTCTGAATCCACGAATCTTTGGACTTCTCATAGGAATATTCTGTGGATAGAAAATAGAAATAAATTAATTAATAATTACCTAAATAAAAATCATAATTCTAATAAAACTTTTTTAAAATAAAATTTTTAAAAATAAAATTTTGTTAGAAGAATCTTAGCGTAATTATAAGTTATTTCTTTAAAAAAAAAAATAAAGAATAAAAATAAAAATAAAAATCTAAAACTCTAAAAAGGAAAATTAAATTGAAATTACTAAAAATAATAATTTTTTCTTAAAAATTCATTTTTCAAGTTAAAGTGTACACTTTACAATGAAATAGACCGACGCGACCTACTATGTGGGTCGGTTCACCTCGGATAGTCATTTTCAGTAAACATTCATAGGTTACGTGCTCTTTAACAAAACCCAAATCAAAAGTAAATTCACCTTCTTTTTCCTTAACGGCGTGTTTGACCGGTTGCATTAGGTGGGATTAGAAGGGATGAAATTAGTTTTAAGGTAATAATGATGTTGTCAGTGGATGGGTTAGAGTTCCACGGTACTGTAATATCCAGTCTGTTTGGATAAGTTTAAATATCCCAGGACGACGATGGTTATCGTGTTTGGCTAATAATGGTGGAAAACCCACTAGCGACGGTGAATGAGATACTGTGGATTATGACGAAGACGCACTGCATTTATGTTTATGTCACCACATTCTATGGGGCCAACAGTGATGTATGTATTACATCCACACTGTGTAGCTATTTTACGAGATCATTTTACGGCACGGTCCCAAAAATGAAGCATATTAGAGTCTTAAGTGGATCACAACACATAAACTAGTAAGATTTAACATATATCATTGAAAACTTCTATCGGGCCATAGAAGTTTAGAATCAGTCTGATATTTGTTTTTTTACCTTCACCTAGGCCTGTGTGACCTTATGAACATCTTAGATGACAAATAAACATCATGATGGGCCTTAGGAAGGTTTCAACAATGGGAATCATTATCCTCGCTATTTGATGTGGTGTGGTCCACTTGATCTTTGTATCTATCTTGTTTTTGGGTTTATGTCTTAACATGATCTCTCAGAATGGATGGACGGTATGGATATAATACATATATCATAGTGGGCCCCCATGAAACTTGGTGATGCGCATACACCACCGTGCAATATACCAATTTTTTCTTCTTCTTAAATCCATACGGGATTCACTCCCATGGTTGTAAATCCAGCGGGACTGGGAGAATTTAAATTTCTATCCAATTCAGTTTTCAAAGTCTCGAAGGAGTACTACCAAAGCTAATAATCAAACATACTTGAAGTTTGAACCATTGATTTTCTTATTCAATCCCACGTAATCTTCCCTAATGCAGCTGGCCAAATGGGCCCTAAGTATGCCAGAAATGTATTCGTTACTACGTTCTACATCACATACACAGCATGGCATACCCCACGTCTCATGTGGAAGTTTGAATGGTGGGTGTCACCCTCCCAATTTCATGCAGCCCACTTGAGTAATGGACCGGGATGGATTTTGAGATCCAGGCCTAACATTGCTCATCATCACACTAGCTGGTGCACCAGATAAATGGATGGATAGATTGGATGTAATTCACACATCACAGTGGGCCCCACACATCCGGGTTAAGATCGTAATCGTTGAAATGAAATGGTACTCTTACTATCACGAGGACCGGCTGCTAAAATAAGACGCCCATGAGGCTGATATCAGTTTTATCTTTGTACCCATGATACCAAACACCAGCTCGTACACTTTCCACATGCACTTCACGTGCTTCATGTGACTCAATGGTCATTTTATTTAAAGCAGAAGGGCATATTAGTCATTTAGCACATATGTACGTTCAGTGCTGGGATTTAAATGATTATAATAATCTGAGATGGCTTCTCCGAAAGGACAAACGCTTCTGGCTGAGTGGCGGCTTCCAGTTGTAGCCGGTAAACATGGAAAGAAAAGTCAACAAAGCACGAGCGAGTGACCGGCTGTTTGAAATAAATTACGAGATCGCAAAGTCCATGCGCGTTTGGTTGCTTACCTCTCACACGTATAAAATTGCCACACATGTGAAATATCCAAGCCGATCATCATGCGGGCCCCTCAGTGTATAAATTCTGGATATTATCTCATGAGTGTGTTCTCATCAAATAATCACTTACAAATGGGGAAAACCGATACATTTATGTTGAAAGTGTACCTACGGATAAGAATAAAGGTCCATTTTTGTCGAATTCATCTAGAATGTGGGGCCCACCTGATGAACGGTTATGGATCTGGAACAAGTGTTACATATTGGCGCATATGACTGGTGGGCCATAGAAACTGTCCCTGCGCCAGTGCACTAAGATCGGGCTGTCGGCAGTAGAGACAGACGAAGACACGTGGCGTCCATCCAGCGGCGAAGTCTTTTGTAACTAAAATACTTACTCGTTCTTGGGCCTTTTTAATTTAGAGAAGGTTTTTCTCTTTCTCTAATTGATTTTCTATACTACTTGTACGGAGACGCGGCCATGTGAGTGACGTGGCGATATCACGGCCTTTGCTATGTGGACTTGTAGTATCATGTGCGTGAGAAAGTCAAAGGCAGTCGGTGGGCATATACGGTGTACATACGCCGAATATACGGTAAACGACAGGTAGTTGAGGAATCACAAAAGTATATTAGAAAAGAAAACTGATCACGTACCGCACCATAACTTGTGGTACTGCACCATCTCTCCCGCCAAAATGCTTCTTATTTTGAACATCCATACCATTAAAAGGAAAGGTCCCATCGTGAATATCATGTTCCATAAAAATCATGATGTTTCATTTGTCGGATGGGCCACATAATTCGAATCAATGGACAGTCGATGATCAGACTCAACGTGCCAGTGTTGTCTACCTAGTGAGAGCATCAGTCTGACTTTCGAGAAACATGATATTCATGGTGGGGGTACCATTTTCATGAAGGATTCAGTGAGGTGGGGGCACCGACTTCGGTGAGGCAGGGGCCCACTTTAATGTATTTGATGTATATCCACGCGGTTCATCCCTTTTTCCATATCATTTTAGTGAATAGTCCCAAGAATGAATCTAATCTAAACCTCAGGTGGACCACATCACAGGAAACAGTGGTGATTGGATGCCCACAACTAAAAACTTGTTGTGGGCCGCATAAGCCATGGATCAAGCTGATATTTGTGTTTCCTTTCCTCCGGATCCTTTTTCCCTTATTAATATGTTGGATGATAAATAAATATTATCAGTGTGCCCTAAGAAGTTTTGTACAGTGGACTTTCAATCACCATTGTTTCCTGTGGTGTGGTCCACCTGAGATGTTTATATCCTTTATTTATGGTATCATGGCCTACAATTATCTGAAAAAATGGATGGACGGTGTGGATATACAACACATGCATCAAGGTGGGCCTCACGGTCATGGCATCACCAAATCCGCGTTCCCTACCCCCGAGAGTTTTATAATACCCATTTATTTTCTATTTATACAGGTGGGGCCCGCCTCTCTGTGAGCCAACATGTGATATTGTCGGGTCTATGTTTATGGATGGACAGAGTGGATTTCTGACGCGAATCACAGTGGGCCCCACGTAGCTTACGACCGCAAGAACTTCCTGCAGTTGGAGGTGGCAGGCTTTCCGGAGCGCTACAAGTCATACTGCTCCTAATTGCACTTGGACATTAGGTCAGTCCAATCGATTGATCTTGACTGCTCCTTAGGTCCAACGCACCATTTTTAGTCTAAGAAGCAATAATTACACTGATTGGATGATCTCATCCACCCATTGGGTTTCCATATGTTTTTTTTATTGCCATCCATTTTTCAAGCCTCGGATGAGATGGTTAGCATCAGCTGATGAAAGTGATTTTATGGGATCATGAGTATCCACATTCTCAACTGTGTATAAGGGGTGTACATGGGTCTAGCCGAGTCGAACTGGCCTCAGCCCGTCCAGGCCCGTTCAATAGCCACACAAGGCCTGAACTCGACCGGGCCTGGTTACCGGGCCAACATCTCCAGCCCGAACCGGGCCCGGCGCGAGTTTGGGCCGAGTTCGGGCCAGTTTAGAACATTCGAGTTCGGGCCAGTTTTGAACCTGAGTTCGGGCCAGTTTCAAACCTTACAGCAAGTTCATGAGAAGGGTTTTAGCAGGTAATCCGTGTCCCATTACAAGGCCCTTAATCAACAATTTAGATAGTTGAACTATAGACTCCACAAAAAATCTAACTAGTCAGGACATTTACATAGATTTAACAAAGTATAAAATAAAACGTTTTATATAAATTAAATACAGTCATACACAGGTCAGGCCGGGGTAAGTCGGATTTCAGACCGAGTCAGGCCAAACTGAGAGCTATCCGAACTCAGCCTGAACTCACTTTCGATCCTAGAAAATTGGCCCGTCCTGATCCGAACTAATTCCAGGTCAGGCCAAGACGGGCTTTTTCGGGCCGGGTCGAGCGAGCTAACCGAGTTAGCACGGTTTGTATACACCCCTGACTGTGTAGAAGGTTACTCTATTGAACGAACCTATTTACGTACACAATCCTGACCATCGATTTTATAAGCTATTGATTAGAATCGTCGAACCAGCGAATGATTTCATGGTAAACCGTACGAAGAATTCAAATGTTACAGTGCAACTAGGAGCACTATAACTCGTAGTGCTACGGGCTCCCTGGATTATTTTCTTCAGCCGTTTGATCTTCTAAGCCGTTTGATCTTCTAAGCAACATGGAAGCGTGGACACGCTCGATCAAGGCAGCTGACTCATCAGGTGGGGCACACCTGTAAGTTTAATATGGACGGTTGACTAGCTTCGTTTTAACCATCCATTGGCCATTTGTTTCATCGTGTCTCACCTGAGTGGCCTGATTATTGGGCCAATACATTTAAATGTTCTGACCCACCAAACGGACAGCTTCGACATCCACACGTGTCAAAACTCACACATGTGTATACAAACATGAGTGCATATAGATACATGTCATTATTTTTCGTGTGTGCACTACAAAGATTCCAAGGCATTTATGGTGTATGAAAAAGAAAGAAAGCTCAGCAGCCGTTCATTTCTGTAGCTTTTCGGCCCTTGAATTAGGCATTGCATTAGTGTCCCGATGCAACCTCTATTTTCCAAGAAAAGGCAAAATTCCTTCACCTTTCGTGGGGGACCGGAATCCCCTACACCACCTGTTTTACCCAGCACGTAAAATACCTAATCTATTTAGGGCCACCATACTTCATTTGTGAAATCCACTCCATCCATCATGTGTGCTACTTGATTCTAGGCCCAAAGGCCAAAAATCACCCAGATTCACTGCTCAGGTGGGCCACACAACAGGAAACAATGAGGAAAGGATGCCAACCATAGGTTAGCGTGTAGTGCCACTATGATGTATTCATAAAACCCGTTCATCAGGTGTATAGATACCAAGGATGAAGATAAAGTACAAAAAATCAGCACCATATAAAAAGCAGGTGGGCCACGACGTGTGAACTTAGAGGCCATTATTGTGGATCATCTAAGTTCTTTATCAGCCTGATATTTTGAATGTACGGTGGAAACAAGGGTTATCACCTGATGGATGGAGTGGATTACACATGTACAACATGGTGGGCCCTAAATATTTTAGGTGTTTTAGTCTCTGAAGTAGGTATTATGGACGATACCAGTCCTTTCAAGAGCAGGTGAAACCTTCTACTTATTCTTCTACTATCCCAATTAAATTTGCAAAAGAAAGAAAGAAAAAAAAAAGTAAAAGGTAAAGTGGTCCCTGGCCCACTTTATCATAAATACCAGATTATTCCAGCTGCTCTTTTTCTTTCTAGATGCATCCTTTTTCTGCAAGTGGGGCCCACTTTTGATGAATCGGAAACGTTTATATGAAATAAACAATCATGGATGGAGCATGGCAAGGTACCACAATTTGTGTCACCGTATCATCTTTGCCACCATTCGTGCCACTTTCATAGGACATATGTAACATTAAAGTGGTGGACCCTACCATAAAGCTTAACTTGATCGAAAATCTAGGTGGTTTGTTTATGAGGTGGGCCGCACCACTAGAATCAATGGACAATAGACAGAGTAACTAACATTAGGGGTGTACATTAGTTTAAGGGAGTCGAGCTGGCAAGCTTGGCTACTAGCTGACCTCAGCTTGAACTCGGCTCGGCTCAGTCCTCGAGCTTGATTGGCCAGCTTGGCTCGATTCGGCCAGCAGCTTTGGTAGTTCAAGCTGAGTTCGAGCCTAGATCGAGTCAAGTTTACCATTGCAGCATTTTCACAAACACCTGGGTTGTACCTTAAAAATTTTACTGTATTTAAAACAACAAACGATGATTTTACAGATATTTTATCATACACATTCTAAGCAACATAAAAATTAAGAAAAAAAAGGGTGTTGGTTTCGTATACATACTTTCCTTGCCATTAGCCATACTTTTTTGACTCATTTCATCAAATACATGATGAGCAACATCAATACCGAAGTAACCAAGTCACTAAACTAGTTCGATTCAAGCTGGGTTCAACCTGAGTTAAGCTGAGTTGGGGCTAGCTCGAACTCATTTACGAGCTCAACTCAGTTCAAACGTAGCCTTGAATCTAGCTTTTTCAAGTTGAATGGATCTTTTATGAGTTGAATCGAGTGACCTAACCAAGCTAATTTGGTTCGTGTACACCTCTAACTAACATACAAGTGAGTGGATTAGGTGAGACCCCGGATCCACCCAAGTGGGTGGGACCTTGACTGTGGGGCTCATGGTGAAATCCACACCATCCAACCATTTCGAAAGCCCATTTTAGGGCATGATCCAAACAATGAAGCAGATCCAAATCTTATGTGGACCATACCACAAGAAACAATAGTGATTAAATCTCCACCATTAAAACCTTCATGTGGGGCCACCAGAATGTTTATTTGCCATCCAACCTATTGATAAGGTCAAAAAGATCCGGATGAAGATACCACAAAAATATCAGCTTGATCCAAAACATTTTTGGCCCACGAGAAGTTTTTAATGGTCAATTACCATTGTTTCCTGTATTATGGTCCACCTGAGATTTGGGTCTGCAATGAGGTTTCAATACCGATGGATGGTGTGGATGTATTCACATACATCACCGTAGGCCCCCCAGTCACAGATAGCATGTTGGCGATAAAGATGCGATTGTACCAAAAAAGCGTGGTACACTTGCGTGTAGATGATCAATTCTCCATGGGTCCTTGCTCTTGCTCGGGTGGTAGACTCTCGGGAGTTTTAACAGCCCCTCAAGGGTTCGAGTACCCATCGGTGGTGAAATTCCACTAGCGAGAGTGTGTGGGGCGTGTGTGCGTGTGTAAAAAATAAAAAAAAGAAAAAAGAAAAAAGAAAGAAAGAAGGTGATCAATTCTCCACACCTAGGACTGTCATTCTGATATGTTGTGTTTTCTCTTTGACCGTTGATTCACCAGCCTCGATCCAACGATTGGACCCGTCTGATCTAATTTTTTTTTTTTTTTTCAGGCATCATCCATCCATTCAGGGTTCCTACATATTGACGGCATGGATCACAGAACAAGAGGCCCCACCTGCAACAACTGGCAAATCAGGGAACTAATCATGTTGCCATACACAAGACACGAATTCCATCTCGACTGATGGAAACTAACTGTTCGGCACTTGTTGGGCCACCGTCCCCCTAGTCAATGCCGTGTATTTAAACGTTTACACATTGCCAACATTTGTACGTTTCTTTTTCTACTTTTTCTACTTATATAGTTAGAGTAATTGAAAATACATGGCCTGAATTTAATGGTACGCATGAAAGGCACTGACTTTCATACACGTCGGAAATGGTAAAGAATTAGACTGTTATGAGATACATTACAATGGGAGCGGATTAGCCTCGTCCAACACAGTGCGGCCCTGACTGTGGGCCCCACCTTGATGATGTATTTTATATCCACGCCGTCCATCCGTTTTCTTAGTTTATTTTATCACATGAGACAAAAAAAGAAAAATATTCAAAAGTTGGTTGGACCACACCACAGGAAACAGTGGTGATTGATTATTAAAAAGCTCTTGTGGGCCACAAATTTTTTTAATCAAGCTGATATTTGTGTTTTCCCTTCATCCAGGTATGTGTGAGCTTATCAACAGGTTAGATGTCAAATAAATATTACGGTGGGCCGTAGGAAGTTTTTAATGGTGGACGTTCAATCACCATTCTTTCCTATGATGTGGTCCACTTGAGATTTGTACCTGCTTCAATTGCTCATGCCCTTACATGAGCTGTCGAAACGGATGGACTACATACCTCAAGATAGCCCCACGTCAGGTCTGTACCGTTTTGGGTGAATCAGGACCGCCCCTTATTCGCTCCCTATTTTGAAAACCACACTGATCTATTGATCCAAAGTACTATTGCCGATGGTCATCAAATGGACGGTTCAAAGAAATCGATTGGGAGTCCAAATTCAACTACCAAAATCTGACGGCTAAGATCGTTTTTGGGTTATACTCCATTAATAGAGTAGCATAATAATGTTTGGGTAGTCAGGATTAGGATGGTTAGCTGACATGAGTGGTCCCAATTTAACTGTAGCAAACACCTATTATATTCTCCGCCATAACTAGCAGTTCTAGGCCTTGCTATTTTCTTTAAGAAATGGGCCCAACGTGATGTGTGGATGACATTTACTCCGTCCAAAAATTAGGCCGGTCCTAAACTCTGGTGGGGCCCACCACAGGGAAGGGCTAGGTTGGGCCTATTATAGTGTGTATTTACCATTCAATCCAATTACCAGACTGCCCCCACTAGGGTCCAAGGGACGGCCGAAAATTCAGGCCATCCAAAAAATCAGGTGGGCCACACCACTTGAATTTATTGAGGTTTTAAGCATGATTTTTCATGTGCTGTGACTTTTACGAGTTTTGGATCGACGTATTATTGGAATCCAATGTGGAACTGAGAGGATGCATGTGATAGATGGAGTGGATGACATGCAAACATCATGGTGGGACCCACACAGCACGACACTAGTGTAGTTTGTATTATTGTTCTATTTCATTTTAAAGCGATAGATTTGCACGTTCCCAACGCGGAGAGCATTTTAAACAAAGCCAGGAAGGATTTGGGGTGCGGATTCCGTGGATACAGGGTACCACCCGGCTCGGTGGATCCATGAATGTGGGGCCTATCTTAATCTATATTTTTTATATCCACACCGTCCATCCGTTTTTACATCTCATTTGAGGCTATGAGTAAGAAATATAAAGATTATTTATATCTCAATTGGACCCCACCAGAGGAAACAATGGTGGTTGAACGGCCAGCTTTAAAAACTTCTTGGACGTTATAAATATTTTGGATCAAGCTGATATTTGTTTTTTCCCTTCATGTAGCTCTTTGTGACCTTATCAACAGGTTGGATGGAAAATAAGCATTATGGTTGAACCTGAGAATTTTTTAATGGTAGGAAATCAATCAACATTTTTTCCTGTGGTGTGGTCCACCTGATATTTGGATCTGCTTAAGTTTTGGTATTATGTCCTAAAATGATCTTAAAACATGGATGGACTGGATGGATATAAATAAAATAAATTAAGGTAGGCCCCACAGTGACTGATCCACGGAGCCTGGTGTTTCCCCGGATCCACCGAATGGCGTTCTATTTTGGAAATACGCTATCGCCTATGGGAGAGGAATTGTATTGTATTATAGAGGAGCATGGTGGATCATACTCACGCAAACATGGACCGTTCTCGTGGCACGTATGTATGTTTGATACAGACCATTTGAATCGTGGGTCAAACTGTAGATGGACCATATAACATAATGATCTTAGTAGTGGTTATCAAGTGAAGAGTTCAGAGTGAAAATTTCAATGCTCAGGATTCAATGGGCCATATCAGATGGTTGAGATTGAATGTTTGGTGCAACTTTCATGCTATCTCGTTACACTACCCGTTGTAAAGTAATGCTTCGATCGGGAACATCCATCTTTTCGGCCCTACTATGGATGGAAAGAAGTTTCAAACACACAGAAATTGGATCATCCTAGCCATCTAAACAGTGTCCTTTAAAGCAATGGTAGAAAAGAATAAAGGGTTAACATTAATTTCCAGTAAGTGAAGAAAAGCAATGAATATCATCAACTATTAAATGTGATTTTGCCAACATTGTAACATCCATAGTGAGGCCCACCATATAAACGGTCCCGATTGACATATCACACTGACACGTGTACGACAGGGAGATGAGTGTGCCATATTCCGGTTCTTCGGCACCACACGTATCATCACTCGGAAAACATCTTTGACGGTTCTAGCGAAAATTGTGGTAATCTGCTGCAATCATACGGTAAAATCTGTAAAACAAGAAATGTATGCGCACCGCGCATTAGCAATTGCAAAACTCATGCTCCTCACCATACGTGCTTTCATTTCACACGTGTTCATGATCTTCCGTTCATCAGGTGGGGACCATGATGATATTTCTTAAGAGAAAAATCTTAGTTGTTTCTATATTTTATGGACACCTATTTGAAAAAATGGTTGTTAGAAAAGTATAACCAACGGTTGGATTTTTAGTTTTAATTTGTGGCCCAAATGATGAACGGTCCAGTCTTATTTTTTTTTTCAGGATAAATAAATTAAAAATTAAGAATAATGAATGTAAAGGATCGATCATAGATATTCCACATTGTGATCAATGGGGCGCTTGTATTTAGTGAATCTGAATTTCTCCCTAAATGAAACTTTCTTTAAAAATGACGAGAACACCCTCGATATCCAAAATGGAAGAGATCTGTGTCTCCACAGACTCCCTCCGTGCATTGAATGTAGACTCGTTTTACGACTTAAAATAGTTTTAAAACTGAGAACTCGAATCAAAATTCTACTGAGTCGACTCATTCCGAGTTAATAATCATAGTGAATAGTGATGATTAAGCCTCAAATGGGCCATGATCAAAGCTAGCTTTACTTCCGAATCTTGATGATATATGACCGAGTCGACCAGGTGAGTCAACTCGATTATTTATTATTATTTTTTTTTCCAATTTGAATAGAGGACCACCATTTTTTTAAAATGGTTGTGAGTCATTCACCCCTGGCATAGTTGAACACCAATCATGACCGTCCATTCTCTGAACAAACTATCTATTGATCAAAATTCAAAGATCTCATTAAATTTGAACCAGTCACTAATGTAATTTAAACCATCCACATGACACCCACCAATCAAACGGCTACAATTACTCTATCTCTATCCTTTCATACCTATACTCCATCTACAATCTGCTACAAGATTTAGACGGTCCAGATAGCCCTACACATGCCTCATATTCCAATAGCTATATATTTAAAGAGTCTGTTTGCAGGCAACAGAACCAAAGTAAAAGACAGATCCAAGGGTTCAAATTTTCTAATACAATCTTATAACACGTATACAGCACGTTCCACATTGTAATATATTGAGTAGGTGACTCGTTCTAAAGTCCAACTCAGATTAATTAAATAAATCCAGCTTGTAAAACCCAATTCAATAAATAAAAATCCAAATAAAATAAGGCCCATTTGATAAGTCCATCATAACGATATTGTCTTATAAATACATTCCCATACAACCCACCCAATCAACAACACCTCTTCCTTCCTTCAATCCACACCATCAAATCCTTTGGTGGTTCACACCTTGGCTGAGGAAATTGGCCAAAGCTGGTGAAATCTCAACCGTCCGATGAGACTACCGATCGGCGACCCCTCATCATGGGGTCGTCTGTGGCCACACATACTAGTGGCCTTTGCGATCATCTTCTTATCTAGCAATGTAGAAGCTACCGGCGAGCCGTACATTTACGCCTCGCCACCACCACCATATGTGTATAAGTCGCCGCCGCCGCCGTCGCCTTCCCCTCCACCACCATATTACTATAAATCACCACCACCACCGTCTCCGTCACCCCCGCCACCTTACTACTACAAATCACCACCTCCTCCGTCTCCGTACCCGCCACCACCTTACTACTACGAGTCACCACCACCACCTGAAAAGTCCCCTCCTCCGCCGTATTACTACAAATCTCCTCCACCACCTGAAAAGTCCCCTCCTCCACCATATTACTATAAATCTCCTCCACCACCCTCTCCATCTCCTCCACCACCTTACTACTACAAATCTCCACCCCCTCCTGAGAAATCTCCTCCACCACCATACTACTACAAATCTCCTCCACCTCCTGAGAAATCTCCTCCACCACCCTACTACTACAAATCTCCACCACCTCCTGAGAAATCTCCTCCACCACCCTACTACTACAAATCTCCACCACCTCCTGAGAAATCTCCTCCACCACCATACTACTACAAATCTCCTCCACCTCCTGAGAAATCTCCTCCACCACCCTACTACTACAAATCTCCACCACCTCCTGAGAAATCTCCTCCACCACCCTACTACTACAAATCTCCACCACCTCCTGAGAAATCTCCTCCACCACCATACTACTACAAATCTCCACCACCTCCTGAGAAATCTCCTCCACCACCATACTACTACAAATCTCCACCACCGCCGTCTCCATCTCCACCACCTCCTTACTACTACAAATCTCCACCACCTCCTGAGAAATCTCCTCCACCACCATACTACTACAAATCTCCACCACCTCCTGAGAAATCTCCTCCACCACCATACTACTACAAATCTCCACCACCTCCTGAGAAATCTCCTCCACCACCATACTACTACAAATCTCCACCACCGCCGTCTCCATCTCCACCACCTCCTTACTACTACAAATCTCCACCCCCGCCAAAGGAATATCCAACACCACCATACTACTACAAATCTCCACCACCACCATCTCCCTCTCCACCACCCCCTTACTACTATAAATCCCCACCACCACCATCACCATCTCCTCCACCGCCTTACTACTACAAGTCACCACCTCCTCCTTCACCGTCACCTCCACCACCATACTACTACAAGTCTCCCCCACCACCATCACCGTATCCGCCGCCACCTTACTACTACAAGTCTCCCCCACCACCATCACCATCACCACCACCACCTTACTACTACAAATCTCCACCACCACCTCCCCATATCCACCACCTCCATACTACTACAAATCACCACCACCTCCAGTGCCAGTCCCACACCCACACCCACACCCACACCCACACCCACACCACCACCCCCTCGTCGTGAAGGTCGTAGGAAAGGTTTACTGCTACCGGTGCTACGACTGGAAATATCCCGAGAAGTCCCATGACAAGAAACATCTCAAAGGTAACATCTTTCAAAGAAATTTTCTTTAAAAACATTCTGTCATTCCATAATTTTAATTTTTTTTTTATTATAATTTCTAAAAGTTCTTACAATTTCTCTTGCACCACACCAATAGAAATTTTCATGCATTTCGTCTGCGTTTGGTTGCACCAAATATCATGAAATTTCATTAACGAAGCAATTTCATGATATTCAACCCAACCAAACGCAGCCTTAATCAAAACCCATATTCCATTTTTATGTTTTTATTTATTTATTTATTATTTCTTTTACAACATTGATATATACATGTGGGTAGAGGTTGGCTAAGCCCACATGAGTGTGGGCCCACCTGTAGCTGATTAGAGAATTCCATCAGATGGCTACAATGTTTTGTTCTCGCACATGAATCAGACCTTTTGATACCTCAAGTGGGCCATCGCATATAAAACAAAAGATAATCAGTGCTTTCCATCACATCAATTCCAATGTTTAGTCTCATGTTTTCTGTATGTAAAGGGATTCCAGTTGTAAAGGTGGCAATTTTATTTTTAAATGAACAAAGACAAACACTTTTTTTTTTTTTTTTTTGAATTTGAAAAAAAAAAAAAAAAAAAAAAAAAAAAAAAACTCCAATGGTTAGCTCTTCTGACCTAAACTTCATTCCATTCCACTCATAACAATCGGACGGCTAGAAAAAATTTCAGTTCATTTGGTAAATTAGGGCCCACCCAACGAGTTAAAAATTTCAGTTCATTTGGTAAAGATCTAATAATTGTACTGAACCACAAGGAAATCTCGGATCTCACACGTATGCCATATTGGCACGAGTGACCGCCTGTGGATGAAAAAAGGTTCTACACGCATGTGGGCATGGGAAACCTAGCATTGTCACATCATCTATATTTTACTTGGTTTGACAAAATTAGTTAAGGAAAGGTTGTATCATTTAACATTATCTAATAATCATTATCTATTTTATTATTATTTCCATTTCAAATGTTTGTAACTTTGTATTGGTGTACACATGGATGCAGATGCTGTTGTGAAAATCACATGCAAGGCTGGAGACAAAGAGATCGTAGCCTATGGCAAGACCAAGATCAATGGAAAATACAGCATTGCTGTGGAAGGCTATGATTATAAGAAATACGGAGATGAGGCTTGCAAGGCCATGCTCCATGCACCACCAGAGGACTCCAAGTGTAACATCCCCACAAACCTCCATTATGGCAAGACAGGGGCCATGCTCAAAGTGAAATCCAAAACCTATGAAGAGGTTGTCCTTAAAGCCAAGCCATTTGCCTATGCACCCAAGACCCCATACAAGGAATGTGAGAAACCCAAGCCAAAACCGCCTACTTACTACTACAAATCCCCACCCCCACCCACACCCACTTACTACTACAAGTCACCACCACCACCCCCGCCGACGTACTACTACAAGTCTCCACCACCACCAGTCTACTACTACAAGTCGCCACCACCTCCCCCGCCGACGTACTACTACAAGTCTCCACCACCCCCAGTCTACTACTACAAGTCACCACCACCTCCCCCACCGACGTACTACTACAAGTCTCCACCACCCCCAGTCTACTACTACAAGTCGCCACCACCTCCCCCGCCGACATACTACTACAAGTCTCCACCACCACCAGTCTACTACTACAAGTCCCCACCTCCACCATCGCCATCTCCTCCCCATCCTTACTACTACACGCCCCCCCCCCCGCCATCGCCATCTCCCCATCCTTACTACTACAAGTCCCCACCTCCACCATCGCCATCTCCTCCCCCATCCTTACTACTACAAGTCCCCACCTCCACCATCGCCATCTCCTCCCCTCCTTACTACTACAAGTCCCCACCCCCACCATCGCCATCTCCTCCTCCATACTACTACAAGTCCCCACCCCCACCATCACCATCACCCCATCCCTATTACTACAAGTCCCACCCCCACCATCACCATCACCCCATCCCTACTACTACAAATCCCCACCTCCCCCATCGCCATCTCCACCACCACCCTACTACTACAAGTCCCCACCTCCACCATCGCCATCTCCTCCCCCTCCTTACTACTACAAGTCCCCACCCCCACCATCGCCATCTCCTCCTCCTCCTCCATACTACTACAAGTCCCCACCCCCACCATCACCCATCACCCCATCCCTACTACTACAAGTCCCCACCCCACCATCACCATCACCCCATCCCTACTACTACAAATCCCCACCTCCCCATCGCCATCTCCACCACCACCCTACTACTACAAATCCCCACCACCTCCATCTCCAAGCCACCACCTCCCTACTACTACAAGTCCCCACCTCCACCATCGCCATCTCCTCCCCTCCTTACTACTACAAGTCCCCACCCCCACCATCACCATCTCTCCTCCTCCTCCATACTACTACAAGTCCCCACCCCCACCATCGCCATCTCCTCCTCCTCCATACTACTACAAGTCCCCACCCCCACCATCACCATCACCCCATCCCTACTACTACAAGTCCCCACCCCCACCATCGCCATCTCCTCCCCCCCCTACTACTACAAATCCCCACCTCCACCATCACCATCTCCACCACCACCCTATTACTACAAATCTCCTCCTCCCCCATCACCTTCACCACCAACACCTTATTACTACAAGAGCCCACCACCTCCCTCACCATCTCCTCCTCATCCATACTACTACAAGTCCCCACCTCCACCATCACCCTCACCACCACCACCCTATTACTACAAATCTCCCCCTCCCCCATCACCATCCCCACATCCATACTACTACAAGTCCCCGCACCCCCATCACCATCTCCTCCCCCTCCTTACTACTACAAGTCCCCACCCCACCATCGCCATCTCCTCCTCCTCCATACTACTACAAGTCCCCACCCCCACCATCACCATCACCCCCTCCTCCATACTACTACAAATCCCCACCTCCCCCATCGCCATCTCCACCACCACCCTACTACTACAAATCCCCACCACCTCCATCACCATCTCCACCACCTCCCTACTACTACAAGTCCCCACCCCCACCATCGCCATCTCCTCCTCCTCCCTACTATTACAAATCACCTCCACCACCAGATGCATCACCACCACCTCCCTACTACTACAAGTCCCCGCCCCCACCATCACCGTCACCGCCTCCTCCCTACTACTACAAATCCCCGCCCCCACCATCACCATCTCCTCCTCCCCCCTACTACTACAAATCCCCTCCACCACCCTCACCATCCCCTCCTCCATACCTCTACTCCTCCCCTCCCCCTCCAATCCACTACTAAGCTCGAGACACCTCCTCTCTTCCCACCCTTGCAAATCATGTAAGTAAAAATCCAACCCATCTAATACTCTTAATTAACTTATAATCCTTGTTTCTATCTCTAATTACAATTTAGTGCTTAAAACCCATCTTAAATAGTCTTTTCTCATGTTGAAACATTGTTGATTTTCAGGTCTTGAATGGGCCACTAAAATAAGGGAATGCTTCAAGAGAAGGAGCTTGTTAGGATTTCAAAATAAGGGTCTTCACCATGCAATGTCTAGTGTTTTCAATCTTGATGATGATGTGGACCTAAAAGCTTCTTCAATGGTGGCAATCTTACATGTTGCGGTGATAACATTTTCTAGTAGGATTTGGCTTCAAAAGGAAGTAAGGAAGATGTGATTTCCAAGGGAAGGATGGATGTTGCTTAGGGTTTTCCGTGGTTTTTCTTTTTTTCTTTTTCCTTTTATTTATATATATGTGTAAGTGTTCATGATATGATTTGTTGTTTAGATAGCCCTGTATTTGTTTGGGTTTTTCTCTATTTATGGGGGCTTCTGTATTTCTAGGGCTTTTCTGGTGCTTTGTGCACTGATTTGGGAATAAGAAGAGATTTTTCATGTTTTTCTTTGGGTTTTGTGTGATCTTTTTCCCATCCATCTAATGCTCGAATGTCTGTTTATAAACCATGCAGCCTACGTCATTGGTCCACGTGCATGTTTATGTTGTTCACGCCTGGAATCCTCTGTTAGTTTTGCGACACTTAGGAAATGGTGGTGACTATCAATTGAATGATAAAAAGTAAAATAGTATAGAATTCTGATGGACAAAATCAGATGGTTAAGATTATCTTACAAGTGCAATTTTTGGTTATGCTCCATCCATGGTTAGGTAAGTGATTTGGACGGTCTGGATTGTCCTAGAACCATACCATCATGCCATGTGTACCGTTTAAGAGATCTACGGTCTCTATCTAATTACCTTCTCTCCTCTATAGTCACCTGCCCTTGTCGCAACTGTCCCTGTTGTATTCTAACTGGAGCAACGAAAATAAAAGATTAATAAAAGAGCAATGTTAGCGTGCATCGCGCTGCACTGACATCCATGCAGTGCCCTCTTCACCATGCACGTGGCAAGCGTGTATTCATTGGAGGAACTGCTGTTCTAGTGGGCCATTTTAGCAGATAGGACATGTCCCAAAAGTCACAGGCAGTGGACTATCATAGCCATTGGATGGGATCATTGCACTTGAATTCCATAGTGATCCATCGGTGCTGTGGACCCACTATGATATATATATATATATATATATATATATATATATATATATATATATATATATCCGTGTGCTTTTCCAACTAATTTTAGGGCAGGTAGATCCAAATCTCCATTGGACCACACCACAGGAAACAGTGGTGATTGAATGCCTACCATTAAAAGTTTCATAAGGTTTACTCTAATGTTTATTTGCCGTCCAATGTATTTAATTGAAAGGAAAACATAAATATAGCTTGATCCAAAACTTTTGAGGCTTCAATTTTTTTAACGGTGGGCGTCCAATCACACTTTCTCTGTTGGTGTGGTCCACCTGAGATTTGGGTCTGCCTGGTTTTTGCATCAATGTCTTAAAATGAGGTGGAAAAATTGGATGAAGGGCATGGATAAAAAAACATACATCACAGCACCGAACAGTACCGACCTCGGTACTGAGTGGTGTGGCCCACCAGATCAATTGTCCCGATCAGCAAATGTTTGGCACGTGCACCTTTAGGAGGTACTGTATGGAACTTTTATCCATCATGAGCTGTATCTTATTATTCTTCTTAATACATTAGACAAGATAAAGAAAATTTTGATATCTGGCGCCCACCCACCACTATACAGATGGCACACGTGCACCTCAATTCTGACCGTACATATGGTGGCCCCATTGTTCGTTCGAATTTGCCCGTTGATTCTAGCCATCCAATTGGTAGCAATCAGACAATCAATAACAAATCTGTCAGCCGTCCAAGTTCAACAGCCGAAATTGGGCGGTTAGGATTGTCTAGTGAATGTGATTTCAGAGTATACTATAACCATGATGAGTTCTATAAATTGGACGGTCCAGATGAACGTGCATGCATGAAGTGTATCTGGTGGATGAGCTGCAGCATGGCATTGATACAGGGAAGTGAAAGACACCTGGATCCAATAGACCCAGTGCTCTTATCTATTACGGTTCCAACCGGACGCAGAGCCATAATATCAGTGGGGCCCACCATAATGTATCTTCGTGTTATATCTACACCGTCCATATGTTTCGTCAGCTCATTTTAGAACGTTAACACAAACATGAGGCAGATCCAAATCTCAAGTGGACCACACCACTGGAAAAATAGGGAAAATGACGCCTACCGTTAAAACCTTCCTAGGGCCCACCGTGATGTTTATTTTCCGTCCAACCCGTTCGTACGGTGAGTGGAACCTAGATGAAGGGAAAATACAAATATCATCTTGATCCAAAACTTCTCTCGCCCCTGAAAAGTTTTAACGGTGGATATTCATTCCCCACTGTTTCCTATGGTAGGGTCCACTTGAGCTTTGGATTTGCCTGGTGTTTGCACACTTTCCCTAAAATGAGCCCATAAAAAGTCAAATAATAATAATAATAATAATCAACGGAGTGGATATAACATTTACATCACAGTGGGCCCCACAGAGTTTAGGGCTGCAGGCAATCCCTCAAACCGTCTCCACAGACTCCACTGCATCACTTACCTCCAGAGGCTGGATACTCTACAATATTTGTAGAACGAGCTTCCTCAACAACGCAGTGTGGGGTACCCACCACGATGTTTTCATGAAATCTCATCCGTCCATGATACGGGCCTATTCATTTTATCCATTGAATCCAATAATTAGACTGGTCCAAAACTCAGGTGGGCCATATGTTCCCTATGTCGTGATCCACCCGTTGTTTGAACTAAGCTGGATTTTGGAATGCAGGGAGAACTTGAAAGGGCCTACCTTTTGGACGGATTGGATGTGGTACCCACATTACGATGGGCCCCACAAACTGTGTTGTAGAATGACCTTATTCCTCAGCAATTGTAGAGGATCTAGCCTCTTCCCTCTCGTAATTAAATAGGGTTACAGTAACGAGAAACCTTTGATAACCGTGACGCATGCACATAGAAATTAATTAAAATTACATACTTGGCATACAAGTAGTTCAAATTAAACGGTCCGAATCATGAGTCCGATCTTAGATATATAAAAATATAAGATCATTTGCTTAACTGATTATTGAATTGGTGGACATTGATTGGACGGTTGAAAATGAAAATGTCGGATGGTCCCAATTCAACAAACAAGCATCTATCAGAGTTTGGATTGTTCAACCAATCTGATTTCGGCAATGTGACGGTTGGTTCCATGGTTTACAATTTCTACCTGCGTGCATATCCAGCGTGGTAAGCTGCCAGAGTATCATTTGCCATCACTACCCGGAGGTGGGCATCGAGTCGAGTCAGACCGAGTTATGTCCAACTCGATTCGATCCGATTTTGTCAAATACTGACTGGAACTTGATCCGACTCGGGACCGAGTCCAGAGGGCTTGACCTGATCTGAACCGGATCTTGGCTCGATTGACCCAAACCAAGTCCGACTTGGTCAAAGATACTGAGTCGGATCAAGTTGGCTTCAATTCGGATCAGGTCAATGGGTCATCAGGCTAGCTGGCCAAGCATTTGAAAAAGATCAAGTCGGCCCGGATGCACCACAATGAGCCCAGGTTGCTTAGAGCCATCAATTTGATGTTTTATTTAATTAAAATAATGAATAAATAAATAAATAATACTTGAAATCGAGCTCGAATGGGTAGGGTGGGCGGACGGTTGAAATCGAGCTCGAATGGGTAGGGTGGGTGGACGGGTGGGAGAGAGAGAGAGAGAGAGAGAAGAGAGAGAGAGAGAGAGAGAGGAGCTCCAAAATCGAGCCGGACGGCGAACGGGTGATGTTGTGCCGTGTGCAGACGGGTGGAGGAGAGAGAGAGGAGGAGGAGGAGGAGGAGGAGGATGGGTGCTGTTGTGCGGCTGTGCCGGAGTAGGGGGCTCCAGGATCGAGTTGGGTGTAAGGGCGACTGCTAGGGTTAGGGTAGAGAGAATGGGGTTATTTTTGTTAGGTTTACATAGTACCCGATAACCGGATCGAGTCGGGTTTCGGATCGTGTCGAGTCCAACTGGATCGGGTTTCGGTTTGTGTTATTATGTAACTCGAACTCGACTCGATCGGGTTTCAAATTGGGATAGGGCTACTCGATTCGAACTCTATGTCATTCGGTTCGGGTCGAGTCGGATCTGGCCGAGTTGGACGAGTCGGGTCCTGCCTATCACTACCCTAGCGGCGACAAGGAGCATTAGGCGAGACCCCGATCTCACCCAAGATGGTCCGGCCCTTACTGTGGGGCCCACCTTGATGTATATATTCTGTATCCAAGCCATCCATCCATTTTTTTTCCGGATCATTTTAGACATGATCCCAAAAAATGAAAAATATCTCATTATTGGGTGGATCATACTCAAGGAAACGGTGGTAATTGAACACTCTTTTTTACATTCACTTTAGGCGCCCTAATGTGAACTAATAGGAAGATACCATATGAAGACATCGTGTGTTTGGCTCATACTCGCACTCGAAGAGGATCTGCATTTTATCTTCCTTTGACATTATGCATTTCGTCGCTACTACGACGGTACAAACTCTCACAGGGCCCTTTAAGGGATGAACCGTTGCATGCCATGTGACCATGATTAACGTGCCCTTTAAATGAGGGACGTGCCTAACATGGCTATAAAGGATTTGCTAAATGAGCATATCTTATCTCACAACTAGATATAATCTCATCCACGAGACCGTCTCTTACAGTCCTTCCAAAATGGGAGATTTTCTCATATACGTTTAGAGAATTAGAAGTGATTCATAGGATTCCGAAGATCCGCATATTGGACAAATCTCCAGATGAACCTAGCCTTAAATTGGGCCACAATCGGAAGAAACAGAAACATCATTTGGGTTGGGTTTATGACCATGACCCATTTGGGATCAAGAGAATGGGAGAATTAAATCCAACATGATTCGATAACAGATTGATATCGGGTGTCAAATTCCATCTCACTCCAAGCCATCACCTCAAGGACAGTCAAGAACAAGAGGCGGTTCGATCTGGATCATCCAACATCTCGAGGTTGACAAGGTGGGCTATTAGTAGAGATGTTGCCTAGCAATGATCAGTCTAGACTAGTCCTGGGGGCACCAGGCCAGATCTTTAATAGGCCACAAACATTCTCGAAGGATCACTTATGTAAAGAAGACTCGAAAAGCTAGTGAGTCTAGAATCCTTTCTTTCCAAGGCAAGTGTCGGTTTGCAGGGAAAGAGATTATGTATCCGAAAAACCCACACAAAGAATTCTAAAGAACCTAGAAGCTCAACAATAGACTCTCACCGCCTCGAGAAAAACTATAAAAGGAACACCCGAAAAAGAGCTCGAGGCCCTACACCAAATACATCAACTACACCAAATACATCAACATCATAAGTCTGTGGTCAATGTTGACATAAGAACATCCTCCCAGCACAACCCATACAACTTCGTTACATTCCTTGAGAAAATTATGAAGTGTATGCAACAGATCGCTAAGGATGTTGAGTCACAAGCAAAAATGAGCAAGAGAAACGCTGAGAGACATCTCCAGAAACTCGAAGCTCTTAAAAGATGTTCTCACATTCTCCATCCTGGTGGATATGAGGTAGAACAACTAGTTGAGGCTCCCAAATAAAGCCAACCAAACTAAGCCATAAGGTTGGCCTCTACCACCCTCATTAGTTGTAGAGGAAGAGAAGAACGACCGCAGCTTTAACCAGCTATGAACTCTCGGTCGATAGAGTTACCATGTTCGTGAGAGTTATGCATCAATCGGATCAAGCAACCCTGTTGGCTAGACGAGTGATGTACTGTTATCGCATGGCCTGACGAGCAACTCCCTTCGTGGGTAACCCTAGAATGGATCGGCCTACCACAATAGAGCCCAAAGGGTTGCGTACCCTCGGGGATCAACCTAAGATACACAGGTCTTTTACCAAGGAAAAGCATAGCACAAGGGTCTATAGAGAAACCTTCAGTTGTACCCCAACTGGATGGTGGCTTGTATAGGACTGAAATGCTCCGAGGGCAACCCTCAACCACGACCCCGATTTACCACAAACTATACGAAACTACCACGTTCGAGGGAGGGGGGGATGTAATGCCTCAAAATTTTGCCAACTTAGGAGTTGGACGTTGAGCATTACTTTTGATTATTGATTTGAGTGCATTTTCGTGCATGCATTTACACTTGTTTAGGACCAAAATGAGTGATGTTGGATCCACCAAAACTGCCAAAAAGAGTGGAAGTTCGAATTTTAAAGGAGCATGGACTGACCACGGCGGTGCCACCACAAAAAAAAAAAAAAAAAAAGAATTTTGGACAATCCCCATAGATGCCATTGCAAAAAGTGGATAGCACCTGGCAGTTCCATTGCCAACCCCCGTTAGCAATATTCTGCATGTTCAGATTTTGGCAATTTTAGTGTACTAACTTCAAAAATTCATATCTTTTGTTTTAAAACTCTGATTGAGATGATTCAAAATGCGTATTGAATCTTGGTAAGACTATTTTCATTAAAAAAAAAAAAAAAACTCGACATAAAATAAAATTTGGTGGGGTTAAATTAGACTTGATGATAAATTATAAAAAATTTTATAAAAATAATATAGTAATTAAAAGTACCAAAACTATTACAAGTAACAAACTTATTGAAACTGAAAATTTCTACAACTGCACGTTGTCGATGGAATACGTATATCTTTTCATCTTAGATTTTCTATATTAGGTGTATTCTTAGGAATTGCTTATAATCATACTAGGAATTATCCTATATGATTAAATTAATATTTTCTATTTTTAGTATATTTAACTAATTCGGAAAGATTCCAGTATAGTTGAATTAAGGTTCTTGATTAGGGTGATTTGAATCGAATCATTGTTTCTACTAATTATGAATAGGCCATGGTATGAACTTAGTTGTAATGCCCTGAAAATCGACATCCGAGTACATATACTCCAGTCTCGAGTTCTCAGGTGTTAACTTAATAAAATGCACGTGTGTCCTGATTCAGATTCACATTCATTTCACACATAAATAATCAGAGTCACGCATTTCAATTTAGCGAAACCCAAGCGAGGTAGAGATAACAATATCTAAAAATATAGGGCTAACACCCGGAAGTTACTGTTCCAAAAGTGGTGATCACCCATGTGAGAATTATACAAATCACAATAATTGTGATAAGAACAGAAGAATAACTACCAAGGGGAAGAAACTAGAGATCTACTAGGTGCCCCGAGCACATCACCGACTGATCTATTTCTGAGTTATTTGCATATGTCAAATAGGAGGCGTCAAATGCCAACACAGTGAAGAAATATCCTCAAAATTGTTACTTGGGACATTTTAGTGATTAGCAGGTTTACAACAAATACATATTCATACATGTAATACACTTAAGCATGTTATCTTTAACGCACAACTACTAAATAAGTTACACATGTTATCAACACAACCAAACACAAGTAACGATGACATAATAAACAAACAATTTTCTAATCTATTTGGTAAATATATTAATGCTATGATGAAATGATGCATGCTCCTTACAATCTAGCTCAAGCAACTTCCACACCTATTTTGCAAATGCCAATACGCCCTCACAAGCGACTCAAACGCCAAATCACAACTTATCCTAGGGTATGCATAATTAGCCAAGTTATTATTATTTCCAATTCATACAACAAATTGGCAAAGCCAGGATACGTCATTATATCACGAGTCATTATCCGAATCATGTAGCTCGTTGCTGCACGTAGCAGCTCCTTACCAGTGTCCCTTTATCCAAATTAAGGCATCAACAAGGTACGGGTCATCACCCAGTATCGACTATAAACAATCAATTTAGAGGTGCGGGCTTGTCACTCAAAACTAATTCAATACAAAGGAAATGACTCGTCACCCAATTTTATTCACGCTTAGTCGTTCGAATGATACTCTGGCATGGAACCATCGGCCTGGTAATTTAATGGGGGCCATTCGAACAACATTTTATCACCTCTATTAGTGCTCAATGGTCACTATGGGGGGGCTCGTCACCCCGACATAGGCCGACAACTCGAATACGATGTCTCGTACCACCATGGTCGGCTCATAAGTTTTTGGAGATCGTAAAACACTAATGGTTATGAGTAAACTAATTCAATGGTAATGGCAGTATCCTAGATTCTATTGAATGTTATACAATCACCAAACACAAGAATGATCGAGATTGCATTGGACTAATGCGATCGACTACAGAGGACACCGGGCAGCCGTATTAGCTTGCGATAGCCACCCTAAAGCGGGTTATCCGCATATTTAAATAATTTGCGGAGCTCGATCTACCACAACAATATAATTTAATCACATTAGCATTTCTAAGTATTTAACATCGAAGAATTTTAATATCAAGAGTTTCATGTCATTCAAGTATTTCATCGAACATGTTATCAACCAAATAACAAACAACATATTTAGTTATATTAAAATGACAAGTAAAAGCTTGAGGGTAGATCTTCACCTTAGAATTGAAATCCTCGACTCGGACGTGACCATAGCATCGAGAATTTGGGAAAAACACTCCAAACCTAAATTAAAGTATAAGACTATCATTAATTATATGGATATAATCTTAATTAAACATTAAACAATGTATTATGGGTTAACTAACTCGATTGGAATAATCCTTCAACTCGGATCGACGAATTAGGATCCGAAATCGGGGAACAACCAAAATGCTAATGGAGTTGAGTCCAATTACGGCTCCCTCAAGAGTATGGACTGCTCCAATCGATAATTGTGGCTCAAAACCCTAACTGTAACATCTCGAATTTTCACAGCCTGAGGACATACTCGTACCCGAGAATTTCGGGTGTTAATAATGTATAAATTGGATGCTTTAAAAATCGCACCATATTTTTTTTATTTAGATCACATCCAGTTACATTCATGAAGGTAACCATTCACGAGAATAAAATCGAACAAGGACAACCAACGGTAGCTAGACTATGCAGGATGTTTGCACCCATTGCCAGTTACACAGGGGTTCTCCTAGGTCAATTAAATTTATCTAACGAGCTACTAATCATGTATGTTCACCATGTATAACCACAATCAATTGAATTTAAAATACCCTCGTTCCCATTGAATGAGTCTACTTATAATCGTTAGTGAGACAATCCTACAAACACTCATGAGTCGAGCATGGTGGTATGGGACACCATGTCCGAGCTTTCGGCTACACTAGGGTGACGTGCCTGCCATATTGGTGAAAAAATGGGGCGACGAGCCCACCATCTTAGTACAAAATTGGGTGATTGTTGAGACTCAAATATCGCATATTTAACCCTTCAAATATATTAGTTTTCCTGGCATTTAATTGATAATTTGATTTAATTTTTATATTATATATATATATATATATATATATATATATATATATATTTGTCATGCGAGGTGATTCAGAAGATTATGATGAATATACGCTTAAAAGGATGGATCTAGAGCTCAAAAGAAGATAATAAAGAATTGGAGACTTAGAAGTCATTAATGAAAATTCACATGCCAAAGATTCAAGGAAACCAACTGAGGAATGAAGCGAATCTAAGGTTTGAAGTGAAGAAAATGAATCCTGAAAATTGGCCAGAAAAATGATATTCTGAAACTCCAATTCTAAAAGAGAAATTCTTGAAATAATTTCCCAAAAAAGACTTTGATGGCATCGACAATTTATGAATTTTGGGCTCAACTCGCTGGACAATTCTGAATGATTTTTGATGACATCGAAGCCAGTTAGATGACATCAAAGGTCTTTGATGACATCAAAGTTTACCATCAAAGATGCACAGAGTGCGTAAATTTGAGGCGGTTTGCAAACTTTTCCGAGGATGTGTGAAAGTTTGAGTTACAAATTATTTAAAGGAGTCCCTAGGCTATTCCAAATCATCTTCTAGGGTTTGAAAAAGGAGAAAGACTTAGGTGGAGCGCCGACAATGTACTTCTACTTCAATTTCTTCACGATTTTAATAGATCTTTTTATTTTTCTTCTAGGATGTTAGTCTTGTTATGCTAATCTCTTAGCTAAGGCTAATGGATAAAACTTAAGATGTTTATCTTACTTTAATTCAAATTTATGGTTGAACTTCCATTGATTTCTAGTTTGAATAAATGAATATTTCCAGTTTTCTGTGGTTTATTATGACTCCAATTACAGTATATGCTTGGAAAGCTTTTGATATCTTCTTATCTATTTTGTAATTGTGTGATTGATCAGGGTCGAATATTGCATATCAGACCCCAGTAATTACTTGATTTTACATACATGATAATATTTAATGCCAGATTTTACTCGTGTTTTTGTTACAGAGGAAATTAGGAGCGTGTATAGCAAAATGATGTTAAAAGCATAGATTTGACGCTCAAAAATTACCAGAGCACGAGATGTACTCCAGAAAACCAATGGTGAAGAATATACACGCCTGGGATCTGAGGAAAGCACGATAAAGAGGCCTGAAATTGGTGTAAAATGCAAGATCACATTGTTCCCAGCTATCTGATGGACTCGAAACTGCATACATGTGATGAAAGCCAAAATTAACCGTACATTTCAAATTTCAGCCATTAGATCACTGCAGAAGTGGGCCAACGGATAGATCAGCCCATTAATTCCTTAAGTGGGGCCCACATGGTCTCTGGATTTGCCTCAAACTGGTTCTCAACGCATTATATGCCAAGACAAAACAGATGGATGGATTGGATTGCTCGTACACATTGCAGTAGATCCCACCTAAGGTGGCATGTGTATAGTGCACATGTGCACACAAGACGTGCACCAAAAAAATCCGAAAGTCGGTCAGCGTTGCTGACCGACTCTTCTTCTCAAGACAAGAGAACGCAACAGCGTCTCCCTGTTCGAATTGGGGTTTTGGTTGGGGGTCCACACAGTCCATCGAACCGGCAATCTGCACCGTCTATCAGGTCTAAATGGCCTACATTACCATTACCTAGGTGGCAAAATTCAAATCAAAGCATAGAATAGAATCCAGCCGTTCAACAATGCAATGGACGGTGGAACGAGATCTTCCGTGGCCAACAGCAGAATAGAGAAAAAATATGTGTTTTCTGACCGAAATTTCGACAGAAATTCGGTGGACGTCTTGGATTTTCCAAGTACACATCACAGTGGGCCCCACCATCTTCGCAGCGGAAGGAAACCGCGTCCGCGGTTGCGTCAGCGACGAACGGCCGCTGGCCGTTTTTTACGGACGTCAGTGGGCCCCACCCGTCACCTGTCTGGACGATCCGATCCGTCCATCTTGTAGAGGGCCATGAGAACTACAAAACTATGCTGAGATTCCACTCCCATGCGTACACACACGTGGCGGTACAGAAGCCAAAAGTGGACTGCCCTGGGACGTTAAAAACTGAGTTTGTTTGTGATTTCTTCTGTGGGCCGTGCTAATGGACCTTCAAAACCACTCATTCCTGACTGAAATTTCGTCCTGAATCTAATGGACGGGGTGGATTTTCCAGAAAACACCTCTGTGGGGTTCACCGATCACGACAGCGAAAGCGAAAGGTTTCGCACAATTTGAAAATCCGGTTTTCTAGGCGATTGTGGGCCACCATCTTTGATCATATGGCAGATCTGAACCGTCTATCATGTAGAGGACCCAAGAAAGTCCTAAGAGACGGTGTTTTGTTGGAATTTGAACGAGGAAAATATGGTATTTCGAGGCCCCAACTTAGCTGCGAAAAAGCTTTCGCTGCGCGTGCGACAGCTTCCCAAATCCGATTTTCACCACTCCAGCCACTCCATCAGCTATAAAAGAAGAGTCTTGGACATGAGAAGGCATTCAGATCCAGAGAATTCGAGATCCAAAGCCAGGGAGAGAGAAAGAGAAGGAGGAAGAGAGAGAGATCGATTGGTTTGGTGTTTTGATTTTATGAATTTTATTGAATATTTTTTTTACGGATTTTATGGGTCACTAATCTCTCAGCTAGGCTGCTGAGATGAAGCCCCTAATTTGATCAGCTCTTGTATTGGTTGATTTACTTTGAATATTAATTAATTTGTTTTTTTTCTCTAAGTGGGCTTTATGGGTTTAAATTCCATACTTCTCCATCTATGAACTTGATCAAAGTATATAGATGGATGTTGTTTGGATGCTTATTACAGGTGCTTGGGTCTGATCAAGACAAGTTTCCTATAGAGGAAGAAACAGGGTGCTTTAATGAATGTACATTCCATATGCCCGACTAAGGATATGGGATATGTTTTCATGGCATTGCTTAAAGGAATTAGACAGTCTGTATGCCCGATTAAGGACACAGATTGTACTTTCTCTATTTAAGTGGTATCAATCTAGATCAAGGTGAATCAACAGACAAGACAAGGGTTAGGATAGTTAGGGGTGGATTCGAAGGTCCTAGTGCTCTCTCTCTTATGAATTTTCTTCCTTATTTTCAATAGTTATTTTCCATAGATTTGTGTTAGCAATTTGATCCTTTATTTGTTGAATTAGTTAAGGAGAATCGTGAATTTGAATTGTGACGACCAGTCCCTGTGGATTCGACCTCGGTCTTACCGAGTTTATTACTACATCACAACCCTATACTTGGGGAGTGAACAAGTTTTTGGCGCCGTTGCCGGGGATTGTTTCGATCCAAATTGGATTTAAGATTCTCTCTTCATAATTCATAGTCTTAGGATTTTACTAATTTTAGATTAGAGTTTTTGTTTAGAAACTAACCTGTTTCCTATTTTGTAGGGTCCTGAAATAAACTTCTAATTTGGTAATCCCTTTCTAAATTCTTTATTTTTTTCTAATTTCTATTTTTAGAATTAGGAGTTTACTTTTTAGGAATTTTCTAATTCTAGAATTTCTTTTGAATTTTTGAATTTTCTATTTTTAGATTTAGATTCTTCTTTTAAGTAACTTTCTATTTTCTAGTTTTAGAAATTTCTTTTTCCTTTTAGAAACCTACTTAGCTTTTTATTTTTAGTAACTTTCCAATTTTAGGATTTCTTTCCTTTTTAGAAACTAACTCTTCTTGTTTTTGTTCTTTAGGAAGTTTCTAATTTTAGATTTTCTGTTTTAGAAACTAACTTGTTTGTTTTCTTTTGCAGGATTCTAACATAGATCTCCAATTGGTAACATCTTTCTAAATTCTCCAGTCCCCTCTACTTTCTATTTTGAGATTTAGGTTTTCAATTTTTAGGAATTTTCAACTTTCTAACTTTGGATTTGGTAACTTTCTATTTTCTAGTTTTAGAAACTTTCTTTTAGAAATTAACCGTTGCTTAGGATTTTTCTATCATTATTTTAGGGAACTTAATTTGTTTTTGTTTTTATTTACAGGAATTGGGGAAGGAAGCTACTAAGTGAAGGAGGAGCTTCTTAAATCTTCTGACATCAATCATCTCCTTTCCTGGGTTCTTTCTTCCCTTCTTGTTGACATAGTTTTAACTTGTTTTAGAATCTCATCGTTTCTAGTTCTAGTTTTATTTCTCTTAGGTTGCTTTTTAGTTTAGTTTCCTTTCTTACATTGCAATAACATAGTTTATGCTAGGACGTAGATCTCTGAATATAGAACTAGCACCTTTTGATCCTGAAATAGAAAGAACTTTTCGGAAAAGATTTAGAAACATCCTATTTGAAATGGCAGAAGAGAATGGAACTAAAGCTCTTAGAGATTATTCAGCTCCTGTCCAATTCAATGCGCCTTCATGCATAGTGTTGCCCACCACCACGGCAGCACACTTTGAACTGAAGACTGGGGTCATACAGTTGTTGCCTTCCTTTTATGGGTTAGACAAGGAGGACCCATATCATCATGTGAAAGAATTCCTAGACATTTGCTCTACCTTTAGGTTTCAAAACTTTTCAGACGATTCGATCCGTTTGCGCCTTTTTCCTTTTCTTTGAAGGATAAGGCGAAAGCATGGTTGAATTCTCTAGGAGTTGGGTCTATCACTACATGGGACCAATTGTCTAGGAAGTTCTTAAACAAGTTCTTCCCTGTTCACAAAACAAATGCTCTCCGTAGAGAAATCACTAATTTCACACAAAAAGAGGGAGAGCACTTTCATGAATGTTGGGAAAGATGGAAGGACTTACTTCTTAAATGTCCACACCATGGTTTTGAAAAGTGGCAACAGGTTCAATACTTTTATGACGGTTTGACACCCCAAAACCGTCGCATGGTTGATGCCACCAGTGGAGGGTCATTCATGACCAAAAGTGATGTTGAAGCATGGAACTTCTTTGAAACCTTATGTGAAAATTCCCAGCAATGGGACTATTCAAATAGAGATGACAGAAGTTCCCAACCACAAAAGAGAGGTGGTATATATGAGATAGGAGTCACGCCAGATCTCCATGCAAGATTGATGGCCTGACAAAGAAGGTTGATGCTCTTGATGTTGCATAATGGACCTCCACAAAATCAATCCGAGGCTTGTGCACATGCTCTAGCCCTGCCCATTCCTATGCAGTCTTGTCCATCTGGTGCAGCATCCCCAGAACTTCTCTCTGAACAAGTACATGCTATGATTTACTTTTCAAAAACCTGGGAGTGATCCTTACTCGAATACATACAAACCAGGGTGGGCTAGGACATCCAAATTTTTCTTGGGCAAAGGGACCACAAAACAAGGAGGACCATCTGGAAAAATCCTCCTATGCAACCTCAGCAGTTTCCACAATATCAACAAATGCCTTCACAATCAAGGAAAACCATCTCTTGAAGATACACTCCATCTTTTTATGCAGAGTCTCTCCAATTCCAAAAAGACACCCAACAAACTTACTAGCCAACCAGCAAAAGCTACATGCAAATGCGCAATCCATTGCCAAGCTGGTGGAAGTAACAAATGGGTCAAACTAGCTGCCACATGAGTGAGAGAGAGAAGGGTAAGTTCCTAGCCAACTGCTTGGCTAATCCAAAGGGACAGTATGAGATTGGCTCTAATTCCAAACAAGGGCAATATCATGAGCAAGCCAAATCGATCATTAACCTTAGGTCAGGCAAACAGATTGACAACAAAATAGAGATACCTAGGGATGAATCAAATCAAGGGTGAAGCAGAGAGACACACCAATGCATCCAAAGTCCAAAAACTCTCGACTCTCCAAGAGCCACTGACGTGCCCAAAGCACCCTTTCCTCAACGTCTGGCACCAATGAAAGAAAAGAAACAACTTTGATGAAATCTTGGATGTGTTTAAAAAAGTGCAAGTCAACATCCGTTGCTGACGCTATCAAGCAAGTCCCTCCTTACGCTAAGTTCTTAAAGATTTATGCACTCAAAAGCGGTAAGCAGAATGTTCATAAGAAAGTCTTCCTTGCAGAGCAGCTTAGCTCAATGATTCAACATAACACTCCTCCTAAATTAGGGATACAGGAGCTCCCACATTTCTTGCGGCATAGGAGATCATAAGATCGAGAAGGCATTACTTGATTTAGGGGCGAGCGTCAATTTGTTACCATATTCGGTCTATGAGCAGCTAGGACTTGGCGAGTTGAAACCGACTAAAAATAACATTACAACAGCTGATAGATCTGTCAAGGTGCCCCGTGGTGTTATTGAAGATGTGTTAATCCAGGTTGATAAATTTATTTTCCAGTGGATTTCATAGTTATAGATACTCAGCCTGTTAGAATCTCACAGTCAGATCCCGGTCATTTTGGGTCGTCCATTTTTTGGCCACATCTAATGCTATTATAAATTGCCGAAATGGAGTTATGAAGTTGTCTTTTGGTAACATGAATATTAAACTCAATGTTTTTAATGCAGGACAACAATCCGCAGATTTGAGACATATTTGAAGTGGACATGATCGAGAGTCTAGTGCAGGACTCCTTCCGTACATCTTTTGAAGATCCACTTGAGACCTGCTTAGCACAAACGGGCACGGAGTTGACACAGATAGTCCCATCCACGAAGTCAATGCACTGCTCGACTCTACTCCTATATTAGAGACTGCAAAATGGAGAGCGAAAGGGGAACTTTTCATCCCTCTGAGACTGAGACTTCCTGACAGCACAGTTTCTAACTCTGAGAAGGGCGAAAGAGAACAGGTTGCTTAATGTTCTCGAACATATCAGGCAGCAATTGAACGGAAGAGATAGCAGAAATACAAGGAGTGTGCCCCCTGTATGTAAGGATCATGCTGTGGAAATGTCACGTAAAATGCAATGGAAGCATGATCCTAACATGAAAGAAGTGTGTTCGAGCAGAAGTCCTTAACTTATTTGACGACAGTGTCAGTTACCTCATTGCAGATAGCATAGCTCAGGGAACTCACATCACTTGTCCGGGATTGGTTAACCAGTGTTGAGGTAAGTTCTTTGGTGGACTTGGTCTTAAAGTATAATGAATTCATGGTCCGTTTTTGGTCTGGCTGAAGACGTTTTTAAACTTAGCGCTCCTGGGAGGCAACCCAGCATTTCTTTTGATTTCTTTGTTGTAGTTTGTTCAATGTTTGTGTAACATTACTGCAAACCCTCACGAGACTACAACTCGTCCACTAGGGGTAACCTAGGGGTTTAAAGGCTTGTTGCATACGCTAAATGCAATAGAGAGCACCTGCGAAAGTGGTATAGGTAGGATCTTCTTTTGTTTTTCCTTTTGTTATTTTTGCTTCTGTTAATTTCTCTCTGTGCTAACTCTCTCTTACATGATAATTTGGGAAAGCTTCTTGATTCTTCGTCCATGGTACCATCTTTCCCTACTCCTCTTGTCTTTTCGTTGTCTCATGGGCATCGCATGCTTATTTCTTTTACATTGAGGACAATGTAGATTTTCGGTTGGGGGTGGGAGATTAGGGGTACCTAATCAGTATTTTTGGTCTTGAGCAAAATTTGTGAAATTTTTAAAATTTTCTGGAATTTCTATTGAATTCAAAGTGATTTTGAAGGATAGTTGTGATTTGAACATTATAAGATATGTGATGTTGGTAACTTATGACTCTGGATTCGGCATCTACTTGATTTCACAGTCAATTTTGAAATTGATAATCCATGATTAGAAAATGTTAAACATTGATTGAGCCATGATTTCACATATCACATCTCGCTTACACATTAAGTTTTCAGTTCGAATAACTGAATGATTAACTTGGTAAAAAGAAGGAATTAAAGGGCTAAGTCACATAATCGTCATCATAGGTTTGCTCCCTATAGATGAAGATTCGATTCTCATTTGAAAAAAAAAAAAAAAAAAAGGTTAGGCGACAAGTGTTTCGCCATAGGTTTGCTCCTATAGGTGAGAATTTGATTCCCGTCATTTGTGTTACTGCTCATAAATTAAAAAAAAAAAAAAAAAAAAAAAAAAATCAAAGGTTGATAAAATGAAAAGTTAATCTGAGAGATAAGTGTGTGTTGGTTCAAGCTTGGCAACTTACCAAAGATATCATGAAATTGACAATTGGATCTCTTTAATGATTGTACGTCGAGAATATAATACTATACACTCGTGGAACTCAATGTTTAGGAATGTTCAAATTAATGAATTAATATTTAAAAAACTTGATTATGAAATCTGCTGAGAGGTTGATTCCAACGAGAAAAATTCCACAAACAATCATGAATCTTAGAATTTTCACACCTCAAGCTATCTGTTCACAAGTCACTTGAGTTTACAGGAATTATCTTTTATTTCTGAAATATTTTTCGCATGTTTTGCTCGGGACTAGCAAAATGCTGGTGGGGGTTGTGATCAGGGTCGAATATTGCATATCAGACCCCAGTAATTACTTGATTTTACATACATGATAATATTTAATGCCAGATTTTACTCGTGTTTTTGTTACAGGAGGAAATTAGGAGCGTGTATAACAAAATGATGTTAAAAGCATAGACTTGACGCTCCAAAATTACCAGAGCACGAGATGTACTCCAGAAAACCAATGGTGAAGAATATACACGCTGGGTGGGATTGAGGAAGCACGATAAAGAGGCCTGAAATTGGTGCAAAATGCAAAGAAGATCACATATTCCCGCCATCCGATCAACTCGAAACTTTATACAGGGGATTAGGGACATTAATTAACCGTACATTTCAAATTTCAGCCCTGGGATCACTAGGGAAGTGGCCCAACGGACGGATCAGCCCCTAGTATCATGATTTGCGACCCACCTGATATCTGGAACTACTTCAAATTCAGTCTCAATGCCTTAAATGGGTGATAAAGTGAATGGATGGAACGGATTTCATATACACATATCTATGGGACCCACACGGATGGCGAACGTGCAACATACATAAGTGCATTGCATGTGCACCAAAATCCTAAAGACGGTCAGCAAGTGCCGACCGACTTTCCTCTCTTTGATTCAAAAACAAGGCAGTGCCGTTTTTGGTTTGAAACAGAGAGTATGGGTTCGCAGTTGTGGGACCCATCCATTGTCCAAATGGACAATCCAAACCGTCCATACGATCCAAAGGGCGGTAGTTACTATTACCTAGGTGGCGAAAATTCAAATCAAAGCATAGAATAGAATCCAGCCGTTCAACAATGCAATGGACGGTGGAT
Source organism: Magnolia officinalis (assembly GCA_021015155.1). Lineage (NCBI taxonomy): Eukaryota > Viridiplantae > Streptophyta > Magnoliopsida > Magnoliales > Magnoliaceae > Magnolia > Magnolia officinalis. The sequence continues at coordinate 80,645,594 of JAJHSJ010000005.1, read as the reverse complement.
GTGGACGAACGAGATCTTCCGTGGCCCACAGCAGAATGGAGAAAAATATGTGTTTCTGATCGAAATTTCGACAGAAATTCGGTGGACGTCTTGGATTTTCCAAGTACACATCACAGTGGGCCTCACCATCTCGCAGCGGAAGGAGGAAACCGCGTCCGCGGTTTGCGTCAGCGACGAACGGCGCTGGCCGTTTTTGCGAAGCGCTGTGGGCCCCACAAGTCACTTTTCTGGCCATCCAATCCGTCCATCTTGTAGAGGGCCATGAGAACTACAAAACCATGCTGAGATTCCACTCCCATGCGTACACACGTGTGCGGTACAGAGGCCAAAGTGGACTGCCCCGGGACGTTAAAAACTGAGTTTTTGTGATTTCTTCTGTGGGGGCCGTGCTAATGGACCTTCAAAACCACCCATTCCTGACTGAAATTTCGTCCTGAAATCTAATGGACGGGGTGGATTTTCCAGAAAATGCCTCTGTGGGGCTCACCGATCACGACAGCGAAAGGGTGCGAAAGGTTTCGCACAATTTGGAAATCCGGTTTTCCAGGCGATTGTGGGCCACCATCTTTGATCATATGGCAGATCTGAACCGTCCATCATGTAGAGGACCCAAGAAAGTCCTAAGGGACGTGTTTTTATGGAATTGAGCAAGGAAGAAAGTATGGTGTTTCGAGGCCCCGAACTTAGCTGGCGAAAAAGCTTTCGCTGCGCGTGCGACAGCCTCCAAATCCGATTTTCACCACTCCAGCCACTCCATTAGCTATAAAAGAAGAGTCTTGGACATGAGAAAGGTATTCAGAGATTAGAGAACTCCAGATCTACAGCAAGGGAGAGAAGAAGGAAAGGGAAGAAAGAGAAGAAAGAAGAGAGAGAAATCGGTTTGATGTTTTCTTTTTGAATTTCTGTTTATCCATCTGTTTAATGGAGTTTATGGGTAACTAATCTCTCAGCTAGGGCTGAGATGGAAACCCCTAATTTGAATACCCTTTGTTTTATGTTGATTTACTTAATTAAATTGATGTTTCTTTCCTTAGTGTGCTTGATTGTTTTAAATTCTATACTTCTCCATCTATGAACTTTTGAGTCTATGGATGGATGTGGTCTGGATGCTTATTTGGGTACTTGTTTCTGATCATGAACGGGTTCCTGTAGAGGAAGAAACAGGGTGCTTTACTGAACTGCATATTCCATATGCCCGATTTGGACATGGGATATGTTATTCATGGCATTGCTTGAAGGAATTAGACAATCTGTATGTCCGATTATTAAGACACAGATTGTGTCTTTCTCTAGACAAGTTGATCAATCTAGATCAAGGTGAATTAACAGACAAAACAAAGGTTAGGATAATTAGGGGTGGATTCGAAAGTCCTAGGCTTCCTCTTATTGAATTTTATTCCTTATTTTCAATAGTTATTTTCCATAGATTGTGTGTTAGCAATTTGATCCTTTATTTATTGAATTAGTTAAGGAGAATCGTGAATTTGAATTGTGACGACCAGTCCCTGTGGATTCGACCTCGGTCTTACCGAGTTTTATTACTACATCACAACCCTATACTGGGGAGTGAACACGGCCTTCCAAAGAAAGAAAGGTGAACTAGAAACCTTCTGTAAACAATTGGTAAAAGAACCAAAGAACCACAATGCTACGCCTGTCACGAGTATGGACACCTGTCTACTGAATGCCCAAATAGAAAAACTAAGGGTAAGGCTATGGCTGTCATGTGGGATGATACCGAGGAGTCAAATTCAGAATCTAGTGACTCTGAAAGCAATGAAGATAAGAAATCATTGAAAATACTCATGGTCTCCACTGCCTCAATCATTCCCACTGAATCTGAGAACGAGAAAGAACAGCTAGTCACCGAATCATTTTCATCTGATAATGAGGAAACTGGATAAGAAGAAGAAATAAAAAAGGAAAAACTGCAAAATGCTTATAATCAACTCTATATTCATAGCATAAATATCCTTAAGAGACTCGGAATAGCGAAGAACAAAAGTAAGTTGCTACAAAGAGATTTGGATAAAACCTTAGAAATCAATACACATCTAATCATGATCTACGACAATATCATATGGAAATGATAGACTTGAACAATTAATACTTTTCTGAAAACGAGTCTGATAAACTGAACAAATGGTTGAAGAACTGCTAGAAGATAAGAATAGACTTCTTTGCATGAAAATCATACACTCCTGTTTGATCTGAAAGAATCCAAGATATAGCCAAGATAAACTACAAGTTTTCCCAGAGTGGCGAAAAGCTAGAAAAACTATTAGGAATGGGAAGACCTGGAAAGGATAAAAGCGGTCTTGGATATGAGAAACATAAATCAAAGACTGGAAATGCAGCTTCCAGAATTGAAAAATCTGCTACTTCTGGAAGCAAAACCAGAACAACTCCAGCATGTTATTTGTGTGGTGATTTAGGTCATTATAATTTTGAATGCATAACTCCTAGGAGGACTCAACCTAACTCTGGTCAGAACAAATTGTCAACCAGAGAAATACAGAACTTCAAGAGTCCTCTTAAGGATATGGATAGAAGCAATGTCCCTGCATCACCACCCAAATCAATTAACAAAGTAAAATGGGTAAGAAAGAATTAGTTCAGATCATGTATCAGAATCTGAACCGATGGTAAAATGAGAAAATATTTTTGCTGAACTTCAAATGATATATCTGAGGTACTTAACCTCAATTTTTTTTTGTATAAACATTCAAATGTTTATAATTTTGCTGTGTACAGTGTGTGTACATAATTTTTTCTGAAGTATACTATTGATAGAAATACAAAAGGTATACTTGAAGATCCGTCTGAATGTTGAAAACTGAAAATCTTCATCTTCGATGTGACTATCGATATGACATTCTCCATTTATCGATAGAAGGTCGATATTATCGATGGTTCCTCAGGATATGTATTGTTAAGTAGCCAAGAATGATATCGAAGACAGACTTGATAGAATCGATAACTAACCTCTCGATATTATCGAGACAGTGGTCGATTATATCGACAGATGGCGCCCGATAAAAGCCAGCGAAACGAAAAAGGGGGCTATTTTCTGAAAGGGTTTCTCTGCCACTTTCTCTGCTCGATTCTCTCGACCAAATCAGTTGAAGCCACAACAGACTGCTTAAATCATTCCACAAATCGGGTAATACCCTTCTAACACGTCAAAAGTCCATTCTCTTTTGGGTATTTGTTATCGTTTTTCCCAAATCATATTTGTCACATGAGAAAGGACAAAGGAGTAGCATCCGGTCAAGGGGGAGTCTTTAAGAGCTACCCGACAAAAAGTCCTCGCCTCTAGAGAAAGAGCGAGAGCCCCGGAAAGTGGGATCCCCGCTTGGTAAAGATCACGAGGTGGGACCCAAACCGAATCTTCAGCACCACCTCCTCCAACTGGAGCAACTTTACGACCACCCAAATACATAGGCAGGAAGCTTATTCAAGAAAGAAGGGTAGACAGGGAATGCCTCAAACCATACAAATTGGAACCCCTGTTTGCCACAATAGATTGACTGCCTGTTCTGAACTTTGGTGGGCCATGCCAACTTGAGAGAACACGCAACTTCCTTGCTGCATGTCATTCACCAGTGGCTAACCCTCCTTCGTTCATGGTATCTTTGGGTGGTGATGATGTGTTTATCACGCCAGCTACAATAAACGAAACTATTGGACTCAACATGGTCCCGGAAGGTATCCCAGAAATGGATCTTGATAACATGGACATTCAATCCAGGGTTACTATGTATCTTTGCAATGGTAGAGACATCCCCTGACACCAAGGGAATGCATTAAAAGCCAGGTATATGGATCCCAAATTTCGGATCTTGCATGGTATCTTCGCTACCAACATCTTACCCTAGAAGTACCAACAGGTCCGATCTCACCGGCCTCATGACCATCATCATATACTTAGTTGCCAGAGGGTCAAAGATCTGCCTTCCATCTCTAATTGTCTCTCAGTTGGTAAACACCATCCACACATCTAGGGACCTCCATCTGCCATACCCCTAGATTATCAGCATGATTTGCAACAAAATCGGGTTCCCATCGACTACTGATCCAGTATTCCCACTCCAAGTTTTTAATAAGAGAAATATTCGAAAAATAGACTTGGAGTTTCACGAGTACATGGAGAACCCTAAAGAAGAAATCCAGGTGGAAGAAGTTGAAGGAGAAGGTGGCGATCCCATGGAAGGGGCTGTAATGGCTGAAGATGCACCTCCTGGACCTGATCCAGCTCCATCCACGTCGTCAGCCAAGCATGGTAAAAGGTTTAAACTGGATATGATTGGGGCAATCCAGAAGGACATCTACTCAGTCAAGGAAAGGCTTACATTCCTGGAAAGAATGGTTCAAGGAGTGCAGAGCACAGTACAACAACTGGTGGATCTGATGACGTGCCGATGGGACGACACGATGCCATCTCATTATGCTCCGTAAGGCCAGTTCATGCATGCTATCATACACACTTTACTTTTATCTCGCGTTTAAACATCAGTATATTTTTGGATGTTCTTCGCTATCATTAGTGTGCATGACAGCCTTCTAGATGTGCATAATTTTTTTTTGTTATATATGCCCACAACTGGCTAATGTTGATGGATGTTGTTGGGTGCCCATACACGGGCTTGATGTTTTTGGTTGATGGTTGATCGGTTACTGCTGTGTGGAGCAGTATATATATATTTTTTGGGTTGGACTGAACGTTTTTTTTTTTAGCTTGGAATTTATTGTTGTCTGGGGTAGTTTTGGTTTCATTTTGAATATGGTTGTGTAAAAATCATATCTTTAATGCCATATTTCTGTTTTTGAGTTCCCCCTGGTTTATCAAGTTCTGGAATGCATGTGATGTCCTTAATGAATATTTTTTCACTACTATATAATTGCTATATCATATCTAATATGCATTGATGAATTCTGAAATTGATGCTTGCTGAAATTGAGCTAACTCTTATACAACGAATTCATCTGCTTCTTCCTGATTGGTTCTCCCAAGTGTTTCAAGCTTCAGTCAATATCATCTGAGCTATCTTTGTCAATGACTGACAAAAAGGGGGAGAACATTTGTAAACACCCCGAATGGAAAATTGTGTATCTATCTATGTTGTTGCAGGTGTTAGGGGGAGCAGCTGCATCAAGGAAGGGGGAGTTTTTGAAGCAAAGGGGGGTAGATACTGGGTTGTGTACATGGGTTAGAATATTGTAAAATTGTGTAAAAACATGTACATACAATTTAGGGTGTGTTTGTCTAGAAGTGTTCTAGGGTGTTTAGGGTGTTTTGTCACGTAATTGACAAAGGGGCAGATTGAAAGTGCCCTAATTTGTCAAGTTATATGAGTGTTAGGTCAGACTATCTATAGAGCTCGATAGGAAGATTAATTCAAGCGTCTGCCTCAACTGAATGTGTGCAAGCTCGTCACAGGTGAATCTAAAGCCTCACATCCCATGACCCAAAACACCAGGTAAAGAAAAACCCTTAAAAACAAGTTAGAAATCATAGGGTTTTAAGGTGAGAAAACGGTTTTCAAGATAGGAAAATCTCTAAGTTTTTCTCGCCTTGTCGATCCTATCGAAGCACCCTCGATATGATCGACCTACACTGTCGATGTCCTTGATACCTTAACGATATTATCAATGTGAGAACCAAAAGTGTCCAGTAACTAAATATTCATCTGGACGGATTTATCGATGTATCGATACACTTATCGATATCATCGATATAAGCACTAAATATGTCCAGTAACTTCATAACATATCTGGACGAATTATCGATGCATCGATACACATATCGATATCATCGATATTCAAATCTCGAGTCCATTGAGAGTGGCTCGGTAAGATCGACAGGCAGATTTTCGGCGCCCCTGTTTTTTAATGAAAATCTCAAATTCCTTTGATACATCGATGACCGTCCGATATGATCCGAATTCAAATATCGATAAGATCGGAGGTCCATCGATGATATCGATCGAGGGCGCACATTTCTTACAACATCCTCCAGCTACTACCTTAATGGCAAATCATTAAGCTGGGATGCCTTGAATGCATAGGATTGGAACTACTCTATATTCCTTATAGGAAAACCTTTAGAAAGTAGGATTTCATCATAACCTTGACCCAACCCGAAGCCGAGTATTGGTATATTATCTTGTGTTGTAGATCAAGGGAGCAGAAGACTCTTCGTCAACAAGGAGGAGGAGATCTTCGTCATTGCGCTGAATGAGACTCATCAACTTATTTGTAAGTATCCAGAGTCCAAGAGGACACTTGTGATCATTCCTTTCTAGGATTGGGTCCTAAGTGGTTCTCATCCTTTGAAGTCCTCAAGGAGGCCTCCGGGGGGAGTGTATGTAGTGGGTGCGTTGTGTGGACCCTTGCTCTGTGGAGAGCATAAACATCCGGGTACGTTGTGTGGACCCTTGCTCTGTGTAAAGAATAAACATCTAGTAGCGTTGTGTGGACCCTTGCTCTATAGAGAGCATAAACATCTAGTTTGGAGTGAACCAGTAAAACTCTGGGTTTTAGGTGAACTGGGAAAAACCTTAGGGTTAGAGGTCAACGTGTAAAAACCTCCAGTAGGGTCTTTTGGAAGATCCTTAGCAATGTGCCTAAAAGTGGGTGCGTTGTGTTGACCCTTGCTCGTGAGAGCATAAATAGTCTTCCTCAGTGTAGGTTGTAAAGGTTGAAGGTGAACCTGATTTAAAACCTTAAGTTTGAGGTGAACCCTGGAAAACCTCCTTAGTGAAATCGGGTACACTCAAGGGTTGAGTGCGGCTGCCAGGAGTGGAGTAGACTTATCGTCGAACCACTATAAAATAACTGTGTTTGAGATTGTTATTTTGATTAAGTGATTTGTATTAATATTTCCATATCTGAATATCTGATCACTTCTCACACACCTACACAGTCATATCCATGTTAAACTTGACCACATATTGTTTACTTCTTAAGCAGTTTGTGATTGGATCCTCTACCAGGCTTGAAAGCCTGTAGAGTTACATTTGAGTAATCCTGATCATTGTATGTTCTGAACCTTGAACATGTTGGTTTTGATGCTCTGATATTTTTGAAAGAGCTATAATGTAGTAGTTTGTATTAGTTATGGGGTTGTACAATCATATATTCTACTTTTTGGGCACTAACTGATTCAAACATCTATTTTTCTTTATTTGTCGCAGTTTCCTTTCAGATAACAATTTGAATAGAATCATCCCTGATTCCTTATCAAGAGTAACTCTTCTATCATATTTGTAGGTGTACCTAGTATCTTTTTTAATCCATCATACTATTGTGAGTTATTTTGTTTTGCTCTTTTCACTAATGTTCTTGATTGTTTTATTCTCCTAGGTCGTTGAATGGTAATGTTTTAAGTGGAGAATTGCCGGATGTCTTTCAGGGCCTCACTGGATTAATTAATTTGTAAGAATGTCTTTTTAAAGTTGGAAACCTTTTGTTTTCCAATATTTATATGCTGATACTAACATATTTCTTGGTGTAGTGATTTGTCTTTTAATAACTTAACTGGACAATTGCCACCCTTTTTGGGGAACTTATCGTTGGGGAACTTGTCATCTTTAACTACCTTGTGAGTTTCTTCCTGAAGATTTTCCTTTTATTTTTTGCAAATATTATTAATAGTTGGATGGATGATTAATGTATTTGCCAAATAGGGCTTGGAATTTTGCCACAAGAACATTCTTGCAAGTAGGCTTAAATAGGTTTCTCCTTTTTCTTTGTGCAAGAATGAAATGAAGTCTTGTTTTAGATCTTGACTGTTGTATCAAGTTATGCACATATTTAAGTCCATTGTTTGGTTGGATGCTTGTATTGGTGCCTTGATGTGGATGGAACATGTCTGTTAGTTAGTTTGGTATGATAATTCCCTCCAATCTGTCCTGATTTATTGGTCAGCCCTCATATGTATGAAATTGTGTTTGATAAGTCATTTATTTTATATGTTTATTTGGTATTTGACTGGCCTAACTTGTAAAATTGAAATTTGACATTCATATTAATATTGTAATTACTACTATCCTTCATGAAAAAAAAAAATGTTGCCTTGTAAAAACTCAAAATTCAAATATTCTGTACTTTGAATTGTGTCCCTACATGGAAAAATTGAAAATTTGACATTGTTGTGCATTTTTTGTTGAATGTCATATTATCTCTTTCATTAGATTGGTTTTGCTTTGATCTTTGCAATCATTCTCTACTTGAAAATAAAGAACTTATAATATATATATATATATATATATATATATATATATATATATATGTTATCAATGGAGGATACCTTGTTTAGGGGGACATGAAATTCTTGTAGCTTATGGTATGGTGCCCCAATATTGGTTGTATGTTACTAGTATGCAGTAGATAATACTAGGTTCAATAGCAGATAATACTAGAGAATACCTAAACCTGATCCGAACCTGAAACCGAACCTGATTCCATAAACCTAAACTTAAACCTATAACCTAAACCTAAACCTAAATCTAAACCTAAAACCTAAATGTATTCTCAAATCCCTAAACCTATAACCTATAACCTAAACCCAAACCTAAACTTATAACCTTAACCTAAACCTATAACCTAAACCTAAACCTAAACCTAAACCTATAACCTAAAACCTAAAACCTAAACCCAAACCTAAACCCGATCCCGAACCCGAACCTGAACCCGATTTCTTAAACTTAAACCTTAACCTATTCTCAATTCCCTAAAGCTATAACCTATAACCTAAACCTAAACCTAAACCTAAACCTATGGCCTAAACTTATAACCTAAACCTAAACCTAAAACCTAAGGGTCTATTTGGCCGGGCAAACTGGATGGGATTAGATTGTATTGGAAGGGATTGGAAGGAGCAATATCGGGATTGGCCGGGTGTGCCAAACAGGCACATTGAACTTCTACCTGGATTGGAGCAATCCCATAGGATTGCCAACAATCCACTGACATCACCATCATTACCTTGAAATCCACCCAATCCCTCCTAATCCCATCTATTTTGCCTGGGACATGTTTGGGTGGACGGATTGGAAGGGATTGGCCGCGTGTAATCCTGGGATTGGCTAGGTGGGCCAAACATAATTAGTGGTAGATTCCCAGGATATAGCAATCCCATGGGATTGCTAGCAATTCATTGACGCGGCCATCATTACCTGCCATCCACCCTAATACAATAAAATCCCATGGGATGGGCCCATCCAAACACACCCTAAATGTATTCTCAAATCCCTAAACCTATAACCTAAACCCAAACCAAAACCTATAACCTTAACCTAAACCTATAACCTAAACCTAAACCTAAACCTTAACCTATAATCTAAACCTATAACCTATTAATAACCTAAAACCTAAACGCAAACCTAAACCCGATCCCGAACCCAAACCCAATTTCCTAAATCTAAACCTTAACCTATTCTCAATTCCCTAAAGCTATAACCTATAACCTAAACCCAAACCTAAACCTAAACTTAAACCTATAACCTTAACCTAAACCTTAAACCTAAACCTAAAACCTAAATGTATTATCAAATCCCTAAACCTAAACCTACACCTAATCCTAAACTCAACTCCTTAACCTAAATCTAAACTTGAAAACCCAAACCTAAACCCGAACCCGAACCCGAACCTAATTTCCTAAACCTAAACCTTAACCTATTCTCAATTCCCTAAACCTTAACCTATAACCTAACTTAAACCTAAACCTATAACTTACACTTATAACTTAAACCTATAACCTAAACCTGTAACCTAAACTTATAACCTTAACCTATAACCTATAACCTAAACTTATAACCTAAAACCAAAACCTAAACCTATAACTTAAACCTATAACCTAAAACCTAAACCTAAACCTATAACCTAAAACCTAAATGTGTTCTCAAATCCCTAAACCTAAACCTACACCTAATCCTAATCTCAACTCCCTAACCTAAACCTAAACCTAAACTTGAAAACCCAAACCTAAACCCGATCCCGAACTCGAACCCGATTTCCTAAACCTAAACCTTAACCTATTCTCAATTCCCTAAAGCTATAACCTATAACCTATAACCTAAACCTAAACCTAACCTAAACCTATAACATTAACCTAAACCTAAAACCTAAACCTAAACCTAAAACATAAATGTATTCTCAAATCCTTAAACATAAACCTACACCTACTCCTAATCTCAACTCCTTAACCTAAACTTAAACCTAAACTTGAAAACCCAAACCTAAACCCGATCCCGAACCCGAACCCGATTTCCTAAACCTAAACCTTAACCTATTATCAATTCCGTAAAGCTATAATCTATAACCTATTCTCAATTCCCTAAAGCTATAACCTATAACCTAAACCTAAACCTAAAACCTAAACATAAACCTAAAACCTAAATGTATTCTTAAATCCCTAAACCTACACCTAATCCTAATCTCAACTCCTTAACCTAAACCTAAACTTGAAAACCCAAACCTAAACCCGAACTCGAACCCGAACCAGATTTCCTAAACCTAAAACTCAACCTTTTCTCAATTCCCTAAACCTTAACCTATAACCTAACTTAAACCTAAACCTATAAACTACACTTATAACCTAAACCTAAACCTGTAACCTAAACCTAAATCTAAAACCTAAACCTAAACCTAAAACATAAATGTATTCTCAAATCCTTAAACCTAAACCTAAACCTAATCATAATCTCAACTCTTTAACCTAAACCTAAACCTAAACTGCTTGAAAACCCAAACTTAAATCCGATCCCGAACCCGAACCCGAACCCGAACCCCAACCCGAACCCGATTTCCTAAACCTAAACCTTAACCTATTCTCAATTCCTTAAACCTTAACTTATAACCTAGCCTAAACCTAAACCTATAACCAACACTTATAACCTAAACCTGTAACCTTAACCTAAATGTAAAACCTAAACCTAAACCTAAAACGTAAATGTTTTCTCAAATCCCTAAACCTAAACCTATAACCTTAACCTAAACCTAAACCTATAACCTAAACCTATAACCTTAACCTAAACCTAAAACCTAAACCTAAACCTAAAACCTAAATGTATTCTCAAATGTTATAAACCTAAACCTACACCTAATCCTAATGTCAACTCCTTAACCTAAACCTAAAACTTGAAAACCCAAACCTAAACCCGAACCCGATTTCCTAAACCTAAACCTTAACCTAATCTCAATTCCCTATACCTAAACCTATAACCTAAACTCAATTCCCTAAACCTTAACCTATAACCTAACCTAAACCTAAACCTATAACCATAACCTAAACCTATAACCTAAACCTAAACCTAAAACCTAAATGTATTTTGAAATCCCTAAACCTATAACCTAAACCTAAACCTATTCTCAAATCCCAAAACCTATACTTATAACCTAAACCTAAACCTATGCTTATAACCTTAACCTAAACCTATTCTCAAATCCCAAAACCTATACTTATAATCTAAACCTAAACCTTAACCTAAACTTATAACCTGTACTTACAACGTTAACCTAAACTTATAACCTTAACCTAAACCTATTCTCAAATCCCAAAACCTATACTTATAACCTAAACCTAAACCTTAACCCATAACCTAAACCTATACTTATAACCTTAACCTAAACTTATAACCTTAACCTAAACCTATTCTCAAATCCCAAAACCTATACTTATAACCTAAACCTAAACCTTAACCTATAACCTAAACCTATACTTATAACCTTAACCTAAACTTATAACCTTAACCTAAACCTATTCTCAAATCCTAAAACCTATACTTATAACCTAAACCTTAACCTATTCTCAAATCCCAAAACCTATACTTATAACCTATAACCTATAACCTAAACCTAAACCTAAACCTTAACCTATAACATGAAGGGAATCAAATTGGAGGGTGAACATTACCCTTTACATTGTTTATAGTCGTGTGGTCCACTTGAAAAATGGATGGAGTTGGTTTTTGTTCCCTAAGACTAACATGGAGTGAACACTATTATAGACCCACCCAGCCGGCAATCCCTTCTCTCCTTATCATTTATGCCTTGAAATTCCAACTGATCGTGGGTCCTACTCTCTCTCTCTCTCTCTCTCTCTCTCTCTCTCTCTCTCTTTTGGGTTAGCTGGTTAGTACACACACTGCTGTTAGTAGTCGTGGGTCCTACGTTATTGTATGTGCTGTATATCCACTTTGTCCATTTGTTTTGCCAACTCATTTTGGGATGTGGTCCCAAAAATTATGTAGATCCAAATCTCAGGTGAACCACCCAATGGGGTTTGGACTCCCACCATTAAAATCTTCTTAGGGGCCACAAAAGCTTTGGATTAAGTTGATATTTGGGTTTGCCATCTTCTAAGTTCATGTGACCTTATTAGCAGGTTAGATGGCAAATAAATTTTACAATGGGCTTAGGAAGTTTTTAGTAGTGGGTATTCAATCATCACTATTTTCCTCTACTATGATCAATTTGAGATTTGGATCTACCTCACTCTGGGACCCTGTACTAAAATAAGCTGGCGAAACAGATCGACAATAAACACACACACACACACCACACACACACACACACACCACACACACACACACACACACACACATATATATATATATAGGTGGGCCCTATGGTCAAGGCTTCACCCACTAAGCTAAGTGGTCCGGCCTAAGATAACTGACCTTGGGATTTCCTAGTTCAATCTTGACCCATTCATTGGCTTTAAAATTTAAGACCAGGGTACTCCAACCTAAACTCCGCTCAAGGCGGCCAAGCCCAAAGGCCAACAGGCCAACCCAGTCCATTAACACCCCTATAGGTACTAGGGGGTTGAGTTTTGTAGGCCCTACCATGATGTGTGTCAAACATCCACACCATGCAATGCATTGGTGGGTCCCCTCTAGGGTATGGTATACCCCTACATGCGCACACACTCATGCAGTAAAATTTTCACAGTAACCTATACTTATAACGCTAACCCACCGATGCCCCACCACCACCGCCTTCATCTTTGTGATTTTTTGTATTTTTGTTTATGATGTTTAAGCTTATTTGTATTTATGTGTGAATGAATGTGATGTGGATAAGATTGTTTGTGTTTAGATAAATGTAGTTTATGTTTGGATGGATTTACTAGTTTGGGTTTAGATGGATGTGAACGTGAATATGATGAAATATATTATATAACAGGTGTATATCAGGATGAATATGATGAAATATATTGTAACAGGTGTATATCAGGAATTTTGTGCTGGAATATTTTTTTTTTAAAGAGAATTTTACCTACGAAAATTTTCGTAGGTAAAAGTTTTGTAAATATTTTTACCTACAAAAATTTTTGTCTATAAAAGTTTTTTACGTATTTTTTAGCGACGAAATTGTTCGTCGCTAAAAGTTTTGTAATTATTTTTAGCGACGACAACTATCGTCGCTAGAAGTTTAAAATTTATTTTTTACCGACGAAAATATTCGTCGTTAAAAGTTTTGTAATTATTTTAGCGACAAATACTATCGTCGCTAAAAGTTTAACATTTATTTTTTACCGATGAAATTATTCGTCGCTAAAAGCTTTGTAATGATTTTTAGCGACGACAACTATCGTCGCTAAAAGTTTAACATTTATTCTTTACCGACAAAAATATTCGTCGCTAAAAGTTTTGTAATAATTTTTAGCGACGAAAACTATCGTCGCTAAAGGTTCAAAATTTATTTGTAATTATTTTTAGCGACAACAACTATCGTCGCTAAAAGTTTAACATTTATTTTTTACCAACGAAAATATTCATCGCTAAACATTTTGTAATCATTTTTAGCGACGAAAAAATTCGTCGCTAAAATGCTTGCCTTTGCCGACAATTCAAAATTTTCATTGATAAAAACCTTTTGCGTCGGTCTTTTAGCGACGAATTTAGCGACGAAAATTTTTGTCGCTAAAACTTTTTAACTACGAAAATTTGGCTTTTAGCGATGAAAATTTTCGTCGGTAAAGGTGGGATTTCTTGTAGTGATTGGATATCATCCATAAATCATTATGGGCCTTACATAAAACGTTGTAGAGATAAGATTATTGCGAATGAACTAGAGTTGCTTGTGTACCACTCTCCTGACCTATGATGTAGAGTGGGTTACTAACAGTTTCATGGCCAAGATGGACCAGAAAAGGCCTGGTCGACGACAGAAGTGATTCGGACCGTCGGACCTTAGATCGGACGTATCTCACAATCCGGAATGAGTTATCAGGCGTAAAATATATGATTTTGGGGTAAAACGGGCTACTTTAGCCAACCAACCCGGCTTTGTCGGGTTACACAACCCGGTATTGTGAAATACCCCTGAATCGACGGTCGTTTCCCTGTTTTAATTTCGTTTTTACTATAAATAGTAAGTTTTAGTTTGATTATAACTCTTCATCCGTCGGGCTTTAGGAGTTGTACCCAACGTGAAAAGAGCTTAGAATAATTAGGAGAATAGTTTGGTGAAGCCAAATAGGACACTTACTATTTTTGGCTGAAAACCTTACGCGCTAGTAGACATCACGGCCGTCTATAAATAGTAAGTTTACTATTTATAGTAAGACACGGATTCTAGGAGTTTTAGTTGTAGTTTGATTATGATTTCTTTCCCATTGCTTGGTACCCCTATTTAAAGGGTTGTGAACTCGTTTTTATGAATGAATTAATTGATTTCAAATTTATTAGAATTTATTTATATTTTCTGCTTTCTTTTCTCGTGGATTTGAGAAGTCTCTGTGAGGAGTCCAGAGAAGCTCTGTCATTCGGAGTAGTTATCCTCTTGAGGAAGACAGTGATCGACCTCATCACGTTCATCCCTGCATCAACCCATCATACCTTACGATCGCGTCTTACCACCAGTTCGATGATTAGCGGCCCACTCCATCTAGTAAAATAATAATATAAATAATATTATTATTAATATTAATTAATTAATAAAATTTCACACCATTTTCATTGATTAGCTTGGACCTCAAGTTACGATCCACCCAGCTGATAAATTCTAGCCAATTAAGTGAATGCGACATGCATCCAACCCATCCAATACCTTTCCCAAACCATATGGATCATCCACTCCAAAAATATTTCATATCTACTCATCAAGTAGGCTACACTTATATATTTTTATTTATCAATTGCTAGGTATTGTTTTTGTTTTTTTAGTGTAGCCCACTTGATGAATGGATAGGGCTGATTTTTGCAAAAGGTGATCCTCAGGGTGAGGCCAAGCTATTAGATGGGTTGGATGATACATAAACTTAATATATGGGAAGTTATTAGGTGGGTGGGCAGTAATTTATGGTCCAACCGGTTGAACATGAGACCCTCTCTCTCTCTCTATATATATATATATAATGGTAGTTCGATCTCATGGAAGCTTCCATGAGGTTAAGCTGTGTGAGCCCCACCTTGATCTATGATAGACATCCACCCCATAAATCAGATGCACCCTTCCATGATGGGCACAGGCCTAAAGACAAGGCTAATCCATGACATAGGTAGGCCACACAACAAACAATAATTGAGAGTGGATATCCATACATTGAAACTTTTATGACCATTTATAGGGCCATTGAGATGTGGTTTAGACATCCAGCCCATCCATTGTCTGTCTCACTTGGATAAAGGGTCACACCAAGTTCAGCCACATCTAAAACTCATGTGGGCCCCCAAAAAAATGCTTTTCAATATTTTAGGCATGATTTCACACGGTTTCAGATAGTGTTGCCTACTTGAGTACCGGATGCAGCTGATTTTTGGGATATCTCATAATCTAGAGGGGACCCACCAAATGCACGGTTTGGATGTCCAACACACATCAAAGTGGAGCCGACAGAGCTCCACTTCATATACCATTTCCACACGAGAGAGAGAGAGAGAGAGGAGAGAGAGAGAGAGAGAGAGAGAGATGGAGAGAGAGAGAGAGATCGAGAGAGAGGAGAGAGAGAGAGAGAGAGAGAGAGAGAGAGGAACTTCGATGAGGCCATTAGTGGTAGCCTTCTTTAAACAGGACTCAAGCGGTTACTGAGTGGTGGGCCAACCTTATTGAAGACTCACTCGAATCCAACTGCCTTTGTCACCTCTAGTCGGTTGTTGCGGCGACAAGAGTCTCACAGTGACTTGAAACATACTCGTAAAACCCTTGCTTGTCATTTTAACATGTACCTAAAAAAAAACAGATTTTCAAATTGCTGCAGTGCAGTGCACAACGTACTAATGGGTGGGGCCTGACACCGCTTACAATAATGAAACATAAAGGATACGTGGACCCAGCTATTTTCAACTCTAAGTAGTAATGGCAATATAGTAGAAAATGGTTAGGTACAACCATTTTTCATGTAAACCTACTACAATGACCCACCCAGACAAGATACCAGCCTGTTTTCGTTGATGGTTTGATTCATCCATCTACGGCTTTGAGTTAGATCGGATCTGTTCAGCATAGAGTAGGATAGCGCTAAAGTTCGGGTTAGGCTGTCAAGGTAGTTGGGTTGGGTTTAAGTTGGAAAATGCTGGTGTATTTGATGTTAGGTGGAGTAAATTTGAGTTAGTTTAGGTTGGTTGAGAATACTTGTTGCAGAAAAACACCCGGATACAATAAATACAAGCTGGAAAAAAAAAAAAAAAATCGCTTTAGAAAAGATTGATAACAAAAATTCTAAAGATCAAGCTAAAAGGTAAGAGACATGAGGCATATAGGTTCTACTAAATGTCTATATTAATGGACATTAACTTGGAAGATTTTTCATTATTAAAATAAGAGAAATTAGAAATACAAAGCCTACCTCTCACTTCCATTCTTTCACTATACAAAATCTCTCACCCAAAATTTTTAAAGGAAGATTCTTCACTCTCTTCACATGATCCCTTATATAGATACATAACACATACAAAAAGCATATGATTAAGGCAGGGGAAACTAGGCATCATTGTGCTCCTACATAGGTACACAGGAAGGGGAGAGAGAGAGAGAGAGAGAGAGAGAGAGTTGTATCCCAATAGGAGATGACACTACGACCTCAACTCACTTGAAAACTAATTTCTCTAATAGTAAGACAAAAATACTCCCAATAACAACGGTCCAAATGTCAACCATCATTAGATAACATTAGGCCCAAGAGAAATCCGGCACCAAATAAACTCTCTCTGACAATAGGCTTCATCGGCATATCTATCATGTGTCATTGGTTTAAATCTTTTCCAATGACACCACCACACCTTCAGAGATAACCTCATCAAATATAATGATACTGCACATGAATTAAAAAAACAAAAAAAACAAAAAAAAAACTACTGTTCTTGTTATAAACTAGGTTCACTTACCTCGCCTTTTAACCATAAAGCTTCATTCATAGCTTTTATAGTGGCCCTATACTCTATTTCAATGGTAAATAATGCAATTGCCTATTGTAATATTGATTTTCAACTGATTAGACTATCCGTAAGAGTGAACACATAGCTCATAGTAGGCATTTTCTTATCCAAATCACCTGCAAAATTAGCATCCACATATTCAATAAAATTATCCTTTTATCATCATTCTTGGCAAACACCAATATAGGACCTTGTGTTTTCTTCAAGTAGTGTACACCCCGTTTTCACAATCTGACGATATATATATATATATATATCTTTGCTAGATTTGCAATATACTTACTCACCACACTAACTCTTAGGTCTATAACCAGGAAGGTTGAGTTGGACTGAGAAATCATTTCTTTCTCGTCCACTCCAAGGGGTGCGAACACCCATGCGGATTGTAGGTGACGGTTACAAAAATGGCAGGGAAGTACATAACATGACATATATTATGCTACCAACTACACTTAGGACATGTTTTTTTCATGGATTTTTCCAGTAATGTAAAAGAAATATGTCATCATTGCAATTTTGTCACTGCTATACCAAATACAGAATGGTCGGTTAAATATAAATGTATTTAGAAGATAAGGAACTTGCAATCATTATATTTTTTCATGTAACTATTGTGCGAATCTCAAATCTAAATAGTGACAGTAATGTATTTTGGTGGTGATGTAATATTAAAGTAATATAAAAATGCTATAATTATGAGTTTACTGTTGGGGGAACTGCGGAAGCACACTGAAATGAATCTAGGATAACAATCTAATAACACCAAGCAAACACAAAGAAATCACAACGATTTAACATGGAAAAACCGTTTCGGAAAAAAACCACGGCACAAAGCGACAGATGATCACTATGAAAACAAAAATTACAAAGAGAAAGAGCTTACCCGATTCGAACAACCTCGAATCTCACCCTTGCTACACCCTTTGAAACCCTAGGACAATTTAAAAACCCTTAGAATGCCTCTCAATCCTGTTTACACCCATACATATAACTTTGGAAAGAATCTCAAATGAAATCGGAAACAAATATCGCAAATTCACAGTTTTACGTAAAATCTGTGTAGAATCTGTCGATGCCATCGTAGCCCAATCGATGGTATCGAACTAATCATGTCGATGACATCGAAGCTCTGTCAATGGTATCGAACTAACACCTCAATGGTCCTGAGACAGAACATGATTTTCCAGAAATTCTTGATGGCATCGAAGACTCATTGATGGCATCGAAAAAGTACCTAGTTAGTCCAGCGACCAACTGAAGAAAATTCAAAAACATTGATGGGATCGAGAATTATTCGATGCCATTAAAGGTGACATCGAACAGACTGTCGATTGCATCGACAGACCCAGTAACAAACTCGATTTAAGACATCTACTACAACAATCTCCACCATGTCTTCAATCTTCAAATGTGTAGCTTCTTGTTCTTTTCTCTTATATCTACCTTACATTATAACTCCACTAACGCTTCTCGTGCACACTCTGTCTTCCTTTTACGCCATCGCCAAGCTCAGAGAAGTCACAAAGAACTTGAACTTCTCTGTAGGAACCACCTTAGTGAGCATGTTCGCCGAATACACGCTCGTGTGAATCTTCTCTAGAGTCACGTCTCATTCTTCAAGCATTTATCGGATAAAGTGGTGATGAATATCAATGTGTTTGGTACGTGAATGATAAACAAAATTTTAGCCAAATTAATAGCGCCATCGCTATCACAATTAACCAGCACGACTTCCTATTGAAGTCCCAACTGATTTATCATGCCTCTCAACCAAACACTTTCCTTAAACGCTTCCGTCACTACCATATACTTTGCTTCGATTGTGGAAAGAGTCACCACGGACTGAAGCTTCGACATTCAACTAATTGCTCCACCTGCTAGTACAAACGAGTAACCTGAAGTTAACTTTCTGGAATCCATACTGCCTGCATAGCCAGAATCCACATACCCAACTAACTTTGCTACTGTCTTCTTAAAAGTTAAGACGTAGTCTTTTGTACCTTGAATGTATAGAAGTAGCCATTTCACTGCTTCCCATTGTTGCTTGCTAGGATTTGACATATATCTGCTCACAACACCAACTACCTGTGAAATATCCGGTCTCGTACAGACCATGACATACAATATTAATCTGCCAACCGCATTCAAATAAGGCACATGAGACATATCCTGCTTTTCCTCATCTATTTTGGGACATAGTTTTGAGGAAAGTTTGAAGTTAACCGTGTGGGGAACGATCACCGGCTTTGCCCAGTCCATCCAATACTTGATCAACACCTTTTCAATATATTCTGCCCGTGATAATCAAAGTCTACTCCCCTTCCTGTCTCTATGAATATCTATGCCGAGAACCCTCTTTGTAACCCTCAGATTTTTCATTTTGAATGTCCCTGATAATTGAATCTTCAATACGTCAATTTCAGACATATCATAACTGGTGATCAACATATCATCAACATACAATACTAGGTGATGAATTTTTCATCACTCAGTGTCTTATAATAGACACAGTGATCGTATTCACTCCGAGTAAATTTCTGACTCAACATGAAAGAATCAATTTTTTAATATCACTGCCTAGGCAACTGTTTCAGGTCGTACAACGACCTCATTTACCTTCAAACCTTGTTCTCTGCCCTTTAACTTCGTAAACCTCTGGTTGCTTCATGTAGATCTTCTCTTCCAACTCTCTGTGCAAGAATACAGTCTTGACATTCATCTGTTCCAGCTCAAGATCATATTGGGCAACCAGCACTAACACGATTATGATAGACACCTTCTTAACCACCGACGTAAATATCTCTGAGAAGTCTATTCATTCTCTTTAAGTATAATCCTTCACTACTAATCTCGCTTTGTATCTATCTTGTTTCTTTTTGAATAACCACTTGCATCTGATCGCTTTTTCGCCCACCGGAAGCTTCACCATCTCCCATGTGTTTTTTTTTTTGCGCAATGAGTCCATCTCATCGTCCATAACCGCCTTTCACTTTTCTGCATCAGTCTCATTAAGTGCCTCCTGAATAGTTGACTGGTCCCTTTTATCTGTAATGAGGGCATATGCGATATCAGTGTGGTCCCTGTATCTTGTTGGTAACTTACGATCTCGCGATGAGTTTATTCTCACAGGTGGCTGCTCCACCTACTCCTATACCTCTGTCTGTACATCTGTCTCTTCCTGAGTATCATCAGTGTCGATCTGAACGTCTATGATCAACATTTTCGGTTCCTCCTGCTCCTCTTGATCATTCTTGCGGAATAAGGAGCTTTTATCAAATATAACGTTATGGCTAGTAATGACCTTACGTGTGACCTTGTCGAATAATCTGTAACCTTTCACACCAACACCATAGCCAACAAAGATGTACTTTTTAGCTCTATGGTCTAGCTTATTTCTCTCAACTGACGGTACATGAGAGTAAGCATCACAACTAAATATGCGCAAATCTGAGTAGTCCATCTCATGATCACTTCATACTTCTTCTGGGATCTGACAATAAATTTTCGTAGAAGGGGAATGAAATTCACCAAATAGCAAATCGTGTTAACAACCTCAGTCCATAAGTCTTCGCCCAATCCAGCATTACTTAACATGCGTCGGGCCCTCTCCAGGAGAGTCTGATTCATTTGCTCAGCCACTGCGTTTTGTTTGGGCGTGTGGCGCACTGTATTATGCCTAATGATCCCTTCATCTTTGCAATATTCATTCAACTCAGTGGAAGTAAATTCCACACCATTGTCAATCCTTAAAACCTTTATTTTTCACCTTGATTATTTTTCCACCACTGCCTTTCATTGTCTGAATATGGTGAAAACTCTGGATTTATGTTTCATAAAATAACCCAAACTTTTCAGTAGTAGTCATCAATGAATGAGACAAATAATGATGACCCTTCAACGGAAACATCTGATGATGACCCCCATACGTCAGAGTGCACATAATCAAGCACTCCCTTACATAGATGTTTTCCATATTTGAAAGGTAATCTAGATTGTTTATCGTATATACAGTACTCGTATATATCTAAATCAGAATTCTTTAAAATTAGAACCAAACATCGATCAGAAAGTACCTTCCTACCTCGATCGATCATGTGGCCTAGACGAGCATGCCACATATGCAGATCCGTAACGGTCACTGCCACTCCACCTGCTGAAGTGCTTCTAATAAACCTGTAAAGGTTTCCGTGCCTCTGCACTCTCATAACCACGAGTGCCCCTTTTAAAACTTTAAGGACACCATTAAGATCGGTGAACTTGCACCTTATAGCATCAAGTGCATTGAGAGAAATCAAACTCTTCTTTATATTAGGAACATGCCTGACATCAGTCAAGGTACACTCCATCCCATCAAACATCTTGATGCGCACCATACCAATATCCACAACATTACAAGCATTATCATTGCCCATAAACACTTGTTCACCATCGCGCTCTCTGTAATTGGCGAACCAACTCCGATGAGGAGTCATGTGATATAATGCCCTTGTGTCAAAGATCCACTCGTCTTTACGATCATCGTATAAGTGTCTAATCATACACACTGACAACACATCACTTGTGTTCGTCTCTTCATCAGTTGTGACAATATTGACCTCCTTGGAAGAAGCCTCTTAGTTTTTTTTCTTCAACTTAGTATTTTTACAATCCTTCATCATGTGTCTAGTAATCCCATAGTTCTTCCTCTCGTAAGTAGTGCATCAGAAGATATTCATACGCTACCATTTATTTTTCTCATAGCCTTCCCCTGAAGGGATGAGATAACGGTGTCCATACTCAGGGATTTATTACCAGTGCACAATGAGTCCCTGAATAACTCATATGATGCCAAAAGAGAATTCAACAACATACATGCATGATCTTCATCTTTGACCACTCCTCCATGTCTAGCAACTTGCAAATCAACTTATTAAAACTACTGATGTGGGCCTCCACATCTCCACCCTCTGTCATCTTGAAGTTGAACAACTGCAGCTTCAAGTGTAGGCAATTCTCAAGGAATTTTTAGCATAAGCATCCTCTAACTTCACCCACAAACTAGTTGCAATTTTCTCCATCAAAACGTTGTAAAGAACCACATCCATGAGACATAATCGGATAGAGGATAAGGCATTCTTATCAAGAGTATTCCATTGTTCATCACTCACAGATAGTCGTTGCTCCTCAAGAGCCCCTTATTCACCTTGCTTAGTTAATAGGCTAACCATCTTAACCTTTCATAACTCAAAATTATTTTTTTCTGAGTACTTCTCAATATCATACTTAGAATTTCCCATTGATACTAATCCTTCAGATGCAAGCCTGCGCCCCAACATTAGCTTTGATACCACTTGTTGGGGAAATCGCGAAACCACATAGAGATGAATCTAGGATAGCAATCCAATAGCTCCAAGCAAATAAAAAGAGAACACAACGATTTAACGTGGAAAAATCCTTTCGGGAAAAAACCACAGCACAAAGAGATAGATGATCACTATGAAAATAAAAATTATAAAGAGAAAGGGCTTACCCGATTCGAATAACCTTGAATCTCACCCTTGCTATACCCTTTGAGACCCTAGGACAATTTAACAACCCTTAGAATACCTCCCAATCCCGTTTACACTATATATATATATATATATATATATATATATATATATATATATATATATATATATATATATATATATATCTTTGGAAAGAATCCCAAACGAAATCAGAAAAAATCCTACAAATTCGCAGTTTTACGTAAAATCTGTGCAGAATCTATCAATGCCATCAAAGCCCTGTCGATGGCATCAAACTAATCCTGTCGATGGCATCGAACTAACACCTCAATTGCCCAGAAATAAAACATGATTTTCCAGAAATTCTCGATGGCATTGAACACTCATCGATGACATCGAAAAAGTACCCAGTTAGTCCAACGACCAACTGAAGAAAATCCAGAAAACAACGATGTGATAGAGAACTGTTCAATGCCATCGAAGGTGACATCGAACTGACTGTCGATTGCATCGACAGACCCAGTAACAGACTCGATTTAAGACATCTATACAACATTTACTGCCGATAAATTAAATAGAGGAATTGATGGTCAAATGCAAATGTTATCAAGAGATGAAAAAAGTAATTTGCAATCAATGCACATTTCATTTGCATTACTATATTAATTGGTGAAACAAACAGGCCCTTAGAATAAAGAGCATATGATATGTAGGTTCCCTCATCATTTGTACATAGTGACCAAGCAATCAAAAACTTAAAATAATCAGTAAGAGGAATGGCTATTAAGTTAAAATTCTTTGTATTAAACCTAGAAAAAACTCTTTCATTGTACTTTCACTATGACAAACACAACCTACCCACCTTTCTATATCTATGTATTTTTATACCAAGGATTTTCATTACAGTACCTAAATCCTTTATCTTAAACTCCCTGTTGAGTTAAGATTTTAATAGATTGATTTTAAATATATCTTTTGCAATTATCAACATGTCATCGACATACCAAGTATATGAAAGAATCATCTAGAAGCTTCTTAAGATAAAAATACTAATTGTATGTACTCATAATATTGTCGTGTTTGTCTATAAATGTGTTAAAATATTTGTACAATTGCCTCGTTTTGTGAAAAAAACACTCGCACGTGATCGATGTAAGCTAAACTAAAACTATAAAAGAAAATAGCCAAGCAAAAAGCCAAACTGCCAAACTAATATAAGAGACAAGATGCAAGGAAGAAATATAAATACAAGAATTACCTCTCCCACCCGTACAAGAAATTCCCACTAAAGAATACCCGAGAAAATAATTACAAGAATATAATACCTCTTGTTGAGGGTCAAATATTGCATATCAGACCTCAGTTATTGCCTGGATTTACGAACACGGTGTTGTTTAACGGCCCGATTTAATTATGTTTGTGCTGCAAGGTGTATTTACGAGCTTGGACTGAAACAGGGTGCTAAAAGCACGGATTTAACGTTTTGAAGTCACCAAGGTAGGGACGGATGCCAAGGGACTAAGTTTGACAGATTTACATGTCAGAGATCCGAGAAAATCGAGAAACTAAAGCTCAAATGGCCTGAATGACGTCCAGAATGTAAGATCACAGGGTTCTCGCCATCCATTCACCTCAAAACTTCATACATGGCCTGAGGACCATAAATGAACTGTACACGTCGAATTTCTGCTCTCGGATCCCTGTGAAAGGGGCTAAACTGATAGATCAGCCCATAAAATCTTGATTTGGGTCCCACCTGATCTTTGGTTACGCTTCAATTTTGGTTTCAATCCCTTAAATTAGAGGGGAAACATGATGGATGGTGTGGATTCCTCACGAGCATCACGAGTGGATCCCACATATAAGGTGGGAGTGCATCGTGTGGTGCACTCCCGAGCCACACCGAACCAACGGACTCGGTCAGCAGGCGCTGACCCATGCCACTTTCAAAATTTTCAAGAAAACGGGCAGCGTGGGACGGTGTTCGTCTGTTTGTTAGTAGTGGGGCCCACCCATCATAGATATTAAAATTCTGATTCGTCCATTGTGTCCGGGCAGTGGGTACGACCACAACCATGCTGACCTTTGGGTCCCATGTAACCAATCCTGAAAAATAGACGTCAAGACCACAAGGATGGTGGACTGAAACGTCCTGTGGGCTACACCGAAATCAGCTCGGTCTTGGCCTGTTTGAAGGGTTTTTCATCCTAAAGACAATGGACGACATGGATTTTCCATGCAACGTCGTCCTGGGGCCCACCGATCATTAGAGCTTGTGAAGGAATGTTGTGGGCCACCATCATGCAGCCTCGGTCCGATCGGGACCGTCCAGTAGAAGCCCAAGGACCCTCTCACCCCAGCATAGGTGGAGAATTTCAGGAAACCATGGAGATAAAATTTCGATCATCCAAATGGAAGAAGGACCGTGGCTTTACAAGTTCTGTGGGCCGCAGCATAGAACGTCCAGGAGTACCCTATTCCAAGCGGTTTTTCGAGGAGGACGCCATGGATGGAGTGGATTTCTCCAATGGCATCAATAATGGGTCCCACTAAACACCAACGCAAGTCCAGTTACACATGCACGAACATTGCATCTGTTCGGTGATCATGGAAGATGATCGGTCCTTTTATCTAGACAGTCTAAAATCTTCCCAAGGTACAACCGACCAACGCCGAGCTGATTGAATGGATCAGATCTCACAGAAGGGTTGCCAATCGAGAGATTTTCACGGCAGAATTCTCATAAACAGAATGAGACATTCTTACGCTGTGCGTAAAAGCTACGCACGGACTTCTCCACTGACTTATTCACTATTCTTCACAGCTACAAATAGAGAGAGAGATCGTGAGAGGAAGGGCATCTCGGTTCGGTGGGAAGGAAAAGCTTGCACGTGAGGAAGAGAGAGAAAGACGGTGGAAGGCTTCTTCAACGAGTTCTTCTTTCTTCCTTAATTCAATTCTTTTATTTTATGATTTTTCCTAAGAGAGCAAGCCTAATCATGTCTATGAGTGGTTAGACCTCTTAGCTAGGGCTAAGAGGTGAAGCTTGTAGCGTGATGGGAGACATTTTGCTTGTTCCTTTTGTTTGGACTGAACTGATGTTGATGTTAGTATAATTAAGGGAATGTTTTCAGTTTTTAATGGTCTGTTGTGACTGAAATTACAATGGGTTTGCGATATCTTTGAGCATGTTCCTTTCCTTTTGATGATTATGTTATTAGGAAGTGAAATGGCCAAGCTATATGTCCTAGAGGGGGGGTGAATAGGACAATGCCAAATAAAAACTTATAATAGCGGAATTAAACAAAGTATGATAGCCAATGAACTAATTAAATAAATTGCAATGCAGAAATGAAATGCAACCTCAAACAACTGAATTTGAGAGGTTGATACAAACGTTGTTCTAAGGACAACCTTTCACCAAAAACCCAATGTTTATGGTAGGACAACCTTATGTCTAGAAATGTCTTTGTATCAAATTCTCAAATCAAAGAGGAATAAAGAAATAAATATAAACTGCATTGAATAAATTGATTTTACAAATGTCTTGTTCTAGGGACAGCCATACACCATAAAAATGGCAGGGCAACCTTGCTGGAACAATTTTGGAATTTAAAACTTGAATCAATAGAGAGAATTGCTGAAAATAAATTGTAGAAATAAATCACTAAATTATTACAACATTCCCACACTTGCTTGTAATTTCAAACTCTTACAACATTCACATTCACAAGGAAAATAGAACTGAATGATAAAAGATAAGGAATTAAATAACCATTCAATCCACAAGACAAGAAGTTATAGTGGTTCGCCTGTGTGTTCACCAACTGTTCTAAAACAGCCACACAGAATGCTACTCCACTCCTAATATCCTCACACAGGGGATATTAGCGTTCTCTAATAAAACTGGTTTTCACAGGTTCACCAAAAACCTTCACAATTGTGTCTTTATCACTTGGGCTTACACAATTCAAAAAACCCCACAATCTGAGTTTTCTGGCTCTCCTCAGATAACCATACACATAGAGATTTTTCTGGCAAATCTCATACAAAACCAAAATAGAAATTACAGGAATTGTAAAATACCTGGATCTTATCCTTTTGCAGTAGCCCGGAAGAACCGATCAGAGTAGAGAGGATAGTTCAATGTCCAGTACTCAAATTATTGAGGTTCTAAGTTCTAATTGATTTTAAATGAAATCACAAAGGGCTAGCTCTATTTGATTTTAATTCCAAGAAGAAGGAATACACGATTTCCCCTTTTCAAATATGATTGGAATTTAGAATAAAATCAAATGTAAAAAGCTAACAAAAGGAATTAGAATGAAGCGCAAATTAGCTTAAAATTAAACACGACTTATCTCAGAGTGGAGCCTTGCTTTGATAGATTTTTCGATGATTAAACTCTGAAATTCGTGTGCTATTTATAGCTACAGAAATTCGTCTTCGACTGGTCTAGGAGTTCCCACGACTGGTCTTAGAAGAAACAGATTTTTGAATTTCTGCGCGGAATCAGGAAAACCGATGTTCAACCGGTCGTAGGCAGTCCACGACTGGTCGAAGGTCATCCACGACTGGTCGAGACCCCTTCTCGACTGGTCGAGCGACTGTGAATTTAGTCGCTGGAGTTTGAATCGAGGCTCCACGACTGGTCGAGGTTCGAGTCGAGGACATCCCACGACCGGTCGAGCAGACTCCAAGACTGGTCGTGAGCGAACCAGAAAATCCGATAAATTTGAACAATTCCAAGACTGGCCTAGGAAATTCTTAGACAGGTCGAGCCAGTGCTAGGACTGGTCGAACCAGACCCAGGACTAGTCTAAGAGCCGATCAAAAACATGTTTAAACACAGTTGTATTATGTATCCAAAATGACCTACCCTAAGGTCAATGACTATGGTCAATCAAACCTGAATAATGAAGTATGGACATTGAACTCTACTTCATTCAACGAATGATAATTCTTTTAGTACTTGAAGCCTGAAGTACGAGTCGTCCAAAAACTTGACACCAACATTTATCTTGAGTTTGCTTTTGAGCTTCACACCTTCAAACACTGCTTGTATCTTGAACTTGAATAACCTTTGCGTGAATAAAGAATACCGTGTCTTCTTTATATCTTCTTCTTTATTCTTCTTATATCTTCGACATATACCTTGAAGCCGCTTGAAGAGTCCATGGTTGTCTTAAACATAGAACACCCAAGACATAGAACATACCAAGGTTTTGACACACAAAAATTTGACAATCAAAGAGGTATCATATAATAGCACTAACAATCTCCCCCTTTGGCAAATTTGTGACAAAACATATATATAAAGCATAATATATAGAAAGAATGAATCAGTTGTCAACACATGTCAACACATGACAACCATACACAATATGAGAGATGAATCACTCCCCCTCAATAAGATTCCCCATTAAGGAATGATGCACACACCATTATAACACCATCTTTTCTCCCCCTTTTTGTCAAAAATATGACAAAGGAAGATCCATAAGCTCAAGAAGTAAAATAGAGAATGTGCATAAAAGTGTTAGGAGAAGATATTACAAACCAAAGTCACAGTTATAAGTTTAACAGTACAAAGAGAAATTCAAAGTGAAATCAGTTCAAACTATAGTTAAAAAAAAATTTAATCAGACCCTGAAGACGGAGCAGGAATGGTAGCATCAATATGATGAAGGCCTTTCTGTAAGCGCCTCAAATACTTATGCATTTTCTTAATTGTGCATTATGGCCAACATGCATATTTTCTACCTTTTCTTCTAATGCACTTAGACGTGCATCGAAATCAGAAGGAACAAAATCTGGATCATCTTCAGATGCAGACTCAATATCATCAAAAAGATCATCCATGTTGATATCCTCATCAGGAAGATCATCTCCTTCATTCGCATCTCCAACTCCAGCAGCTCCACCACCTTCGACATTATCAACTTGACCAGCGGCCAATCTCAACTTCATTTTATTTAGGTTGGAGTTGTTGAAAATAAGGTGTTGGATAGGAGCTTCACCAACAGGCATAGTGACCAACATATGAGTAGCTAAGACATTTAACAAATATCCAAATGGAATGTCACCATGACCTGGCTGAGACCGAAACTGAATAATAGATGAACAGATCAACGAAGGCAAGCAAACATTGGCACCACTAATGACTGAGTACAGTATACGAACCATCAGAAGAGTCAACTCAGTTTTGTTACCAGCCCGAGGATACACATTAGACGTAAAAATACGATGAAGAACTCTGTATCTGGGCAACAGCAACCTGGATTTGAGAACAGTACCATTGACAGACCAAGGTGCATCCATATTACAAAGGGCTCTAGTAAATAGACGTTTCTCAGATTCAGTAACTTTATCACCCAACGTGGAAGGGTGGATTCCATCATCAATTACTGGAATATCCATTAAGCCAGAAATCAAATGACGATCCACAGTAAAAGGCCCTTCTCTTGTAGTAACAATAAAAGTTAATTCCTCAAGAGAAAAGTCTGTAATACATGCAACCATGGCCTGAGCAATTGACTGAAATGCCGGCCCTCCCCAGTTCAAAATGTTAACCCAACCAACAGATTGAAGGAGAGGAACAAGATTAAATTGAGCAATATGATTAATACTAACTGCTTTCTCAACAATAACCTTCTTAGTACGAAAATCACGAACTTGTGGAGGGTCATCATTAGGATCTCTAAGATGACGGCGAGAACAACATTAGACCTAGATGAAGAAGCACCTCTACTAGTTCGTTTTTTACCTCTAACATCCATATTCTTGAAAAGATTGAAGAAATTTCAAGAAAACAAGATGGGTTTCAACCAAATCAGAAAATGAGGAAGAAAACCCCAAACCCTTGAAGGAAATATGAAATAATCAACACTAACAAGGAAGACAAGAAGCAATGTTCAAGATTCTTCAACAAAATCAAGAGAAATACTCAAACCTGGAGAAATCCCATAGATGGGTACGACCGGTCGAAGCTAAGCCCGTTGGAGAAGAAGAGGGAAATGAGGAAAAAGTGATTTTTTTTTCCCTAATTAAAGGAACCAGCGCGATACACGACCGGTCGTGATTAGTCCTCGACCGGTCGAACCACGACTGGTCGAGACTATCCTCGACTGGTCGTGTAAGACCAAAACATGCATTTTTTTTAAAAAAAAAAATTTCATAAAAAACTATGAAGATATTTACAATATAATATACAAAATGCATAATCAATCATCTTATATTACACATACCGAGATCAAATTTCAATTTATTGAACCTGCATTTATCGAGTGGTTTGGTGAAAATGTCAGCAAGTTGTTTCTCTCGTTGGAATATATTCTAAACAAATTACTTTTTCTTCAACAAGTTCACGAATATAGTGAAATCTAATGTCAATATGCTTAGTTCGTGAATGCTGGATTGGATTTTTGAAATATTAATTGCACTTGAATTATCACAATATAAAACTATCGAGTCTTGTGCAATACCATAATCACTTAACATGCGTTTCATCCAGACTAACTGAGTACATGCATTTCCTGCAGCAATGTATTCAGCCTCAGCAGTTGAGAGTGAAATGGAACTCTGTTTCTTGCTGAACCAAGAAACTATGCAATTTCCAATGTAAAAGCAACCACCACTGGTTGACTTTCTGTCATCCATATTACCAGCCCAATCAGCATCCGAGAACCCAGCCAATTGAACATAGTATCAAAGGGATACCAAAGACCCAGATTAACTGAACTTGCAACATAACGAATAATGCGTTTAACAGCAGTCAAATGAGATTCTTTAGGATTAGACTGATATCTAGCACAAATTCCAACACTAAAAGCAATATCAGGTCTACTTGCTGTTAAATACAGTAAACTACCAATCATGCTTCGATATAGTTTAGGATCTATATCTTTACCTGTAGAGTCTTTTGAGAGCTTTAGAGAAGTACTCATAGGAGTATCAAAATTCTTACCATTTTCAAATCCGAACTTCTTAACTAAATTTAGAGCATATTTAGTTTGAGAAATAAAAATTCCATCAGATTGCTGTTTAACTTGCAATCCTAGAAAATAGTTTAATTCTCCGACCATACTCATCTCAAATTCAGATTTCATTAGATCTGCAAACTCAACAGTCATGTCAGTACAAGTTGATCCATAAATTATATCATCAACATAGATTTGAACCATTAAAATATCATTGTTCTGCTTTTTAACAAAAAGTGTTTTATCAACACTACCCATTTGAAAATTGTGACCCAGTAAAAACTTAGTCAATTTTTCATACCATGCTCTGGGAGCTTGTTTCAACCCATAGAGAGCTTTCTTAAGGCGATAAACATGATTAGAAAACTTAGGATCTTCAAACCCTGTAGGTTGTTCAACATAAACCTCTTCATGTAAATCACCATTAAGAAAAGCACTCTTTACATCCATTTGATAAATCTTAAACTTTTTAAAACATGCAATGGATATAAATAATCTGATTGATTCAAGGCGTGCAACTGGAGCGAAAGTTTCCTCAAAATCGATACCTTCAATTTGAGTGTACCCTTGCACAACCAGTCTTGCCTTGTTTCGAATAATATTTCCCAATTCATCTTTATTTTTGAAAATCCATTTTGTTCCAATAATATGTTTATCTTTCGGTCTTGGAACAAGATACCAGACATCGTTACGAACAAATTGATTAAGTTCTTCCTGCATCGCAACTATCCAGTTTTCATCAGAAAGAGCTTCTTTTACATTAACCGTTCTATCTGAGATGTGAAACACACGTAATTACAAAAATCTTCTAATTGTCTACGAGTGCGTACACCTGTGAGAGGATTTCCAAGGATTTGTGTAGTTGGATGATCTTTGACAGTCCTCACATCATGATTAGATTCACTTGATGAAGTTTCTGGTTTTTCAATTATGAGAACTTCATCATTATCTGAACTAGGGCCGAAGTATTTAAGTGATCATCTATGACCACATTGATTGACTCTTGAATAACTCCGGTCCTTTTGTTCAGTACACGATATGCACGACTGTTTAATGAATATCCTAAGAATAATCCTTCATCACTTTTAGTATCAAATTTTCCCAAGTTTTCCGGTCACGTAAAATATAACACTTACTCTGCCAAAAACGCGAAAATATTTGACTGTAGGTTTTTTGTCAAACCACATTTCATAGGGCGTTTTTATTTGATTTGCAAGTATAAACACGATTAATATATAGCAAGCAGTATTAATCGCCTCAGCCCATAAATTCTTAGAAACCTTCATGCTATTTAGCATAACAGTTCCCATTTCTTGAAGAACTCTATTTTTTCTTTCCACAATACCATTTTGCTGTGGAGTTTTAGGTGCAGAGAATTCATGTGATATTCCATGATCATTACAAAATTTCTCAAAACTACTATTTTCAAATTCAGATCCATGATCACTTCGGATCTTATTTACTTGAGAACATTTTTCAGTTTGGATCCGTTTGATTATCTTTTTCACTTCATCAAGGGTTTCTGATTTGTCCTTTAAAATGAAACCCAAGTGAATCTGGTGTAATCGTCTACAATAACCAGAATATATTTTTACCACCTCGACTTTCCGTTCTAGTTGGTCCTATTAGATCCATGTGGAGAAGTTCGAGTGGTCTTGATGTGGTATTGGAGTTCACCTTTTGTGAGATCTCCTAGTTTGTTTACCATACTGGCATTCACCACATATTTTATCTACTTTTTGAATCTTTGGTAGACCTCTTATTAGTTCTTCTTTGCTCAATCTATATAAATTTCGGTAGTGTACATGTCCAAGGCGTTTATGCCATAATTCAGTTTCATTGGTATGGACCATGTAACACTTTTGGTTAGATGAGCTGTCATTTCTCACTATATAGCAGTTTTCAGAAGTTCTGAGACCAGTTAATATCACAGACCCCTTTTTGTCTATAATCTCACAACCTTGATTGGAAAACTTCACACTATGATTGTTATCGCATATTTGAGATATGCTTAACAAATTGTGTTTTAAACCCTCAACATATAAAACATTCTTAAATAAGGGTAGATTATAGAGTTGAACCGTACCTTGGCCAATAATTTTGCAATTGCTACCATCACCAAATGTGACTGACCCATCAGTCATATCTTGTAGATCGGTGAAAAGAGCTTTGTCACCAGTCATATGCTTGGAGCAACCACTGTCTAGGTACCACTTTGAAAGGCTAGTTGCTTTGAAAGCAGTGAGCAGCAACCAAGCAGTCAACTTTAGGAACCCATTTCATAACAGTTTTAGGTTTAGGAACATAGTTGGTCTTCTTTTGTTTATATTTGTAAGAGTGACTTACAGAGTTAGATTTTAAAATTCCTTGAGTAAATCAACTATTTTTTCAGCTAAAGGATTTTTCATCTGATTTTTGAAGTTGACATAGCTGCTTCTAGGTTTTTGAAAATTTTTTGTTGTTTTGACAAAACCTTGTGAAGTGTTTTTCTCTTTTGAATTAGAGGATTCTCCTTTCACAATTTAGGTGGAGAATCTTCTGTTTATGAGGTATTGTTTTATCATACCCCAACCCGGATCTATCGCCACATTTTTTTGAACCGGATAGGAGTTTTTCTAATTTAGAATCACCTTGGGCATACCTCCAAGTTTCCTTTGAATTCAGAAGAGAAGACACTTCATTCTTTAATCTCTCAATTTCAGATTTTAAATCAACAATCAGAGAGTTTTTGAATTCTAAATCACTTTTTGATTTTTCAAAATAATCTGATATTTGAGATTTTTCTGAAACAAGCAAGTCAAAACAATCTCTAAGTTTAGAAAATTTTTCTTTCTGAAGCTTAAGCTTCACAGCAATTTTACAACTCTCTTTGTATAAGGCATTGTAAGCATCTTGAAGATCTTCTTCATTCTCATGATCATCATCCAAATTTTCTTCACTAGTAGAATCATCGTGATCAGATAAGGTAAACTTAGCTAGAGTCATAAGGGCTTTTACCTCATTGCCCGACTCGGTTTCAGAATATTCTGATTCAGAAGAACCTTCAGAGTCAGATGATTCATCCCATGTAGCCAACATACCCTTCTTTTTGGGTTTGTCCTTATTAGGACATTTGTTTGCTAGATGCCCATACTCATGACAGTTGTAACACTGACTGTCTTTCAAAGATTTTCGAGTTTTAGATCTAAACTTCTTTTTATCATTTGATTTTTGAAAATCAACTCTTTTCTTACTTTTAAAAATTTTGTAAAATCCTTTTGCAATAAGAGCTAAGTCATCTTCAGAATCGGATTTATCTTCTACCGTATTTTTGAAAGATTTCAAAGCAATTGATTTTCCTTTAGGAGCTTTAAAATTTAATTCATAAGTTTGTAGAGACCCAACGAGTTCTTCCACCTTCATTTTGTCCGTGTCACGAAGTTCCTGGATTGCGGTTACTTTAGAATTGAACCGTTCAGGAAGAGAGCGTAGAATTTTTGCACACACTTTACTTTCTGGGATTTTATCACCAAGACCCCACATTGAGTTTACAATGTCATTTAATCTAGTATAGAAGTCCATAAACATTTCATTCTCCTCCATATGAATTTCTTCAAATTTAGTTGTGAGGAGTTGGACTTTAGATTTTTTGACAATTGATGTACCCTCATGTGTCATTTCTAAAATATCCCAAGCTTGCTTTGCAGTATCACAGGATATGATTCTTTTGAACTCATCCGGTGATAGTGCGCAAGTAATTGCATTAAGTGCTTTAGCATTAGCACTACTCTCACTTTTCTGAAGAGTGGTCCATTGAAAGTATGGTGTAATTTTCATAGATTTAGAACCATCAATTCCAGTTACTTCCATGACAGGAGGATTCCATTCAGTCACTGTGGCTTGCCACACACTCTCATCCATTGATTTGAGGAAGATTCTCATTCTGGCTTTCCAATAAGCATAGTTGGAGCCATCAAATGGTGGAGGCCTAGTGACTAAGAGGCTATCAAAATTTGACATTATTATATATAGCTTAGATCGTTAGCTCAGGAAATAAATCCAAATACAAAGAAATAAAAGCGAGCTATTTGGCTTTGATACCACTTGAAATGGCCAAGCTATATGTCCTAGAGGGAGGGTGAATAGGACAATGCCAAATAAAAACTTATAATAG
>JAJHSJ010000005.1:80562637-80610486 GCA_021015155.1 Magnolia officinalis | reverse complement strand
CAAAATATATTAGCATAAACTGACCAATAACTGTGTAATAACCTAGATTTTCGCTATTTTGGATTTTCCAAAAAATAAAATCCTAGAAATTTTTTTATATAACTAGCCTACGTCATCATTACTAACCTTTGATGCTCGAAGTGAGCTTATACGCAGGTGATGAACCGATAAAGAATCGCACAAATTTGATTAATTGATCATAGAAAGCCAACGAATCTAACCGATCACTTAAACATCGAGTTTAGCTCGTGATTGTTCACAAGGACCCAAATCTATTCGACCTATCACTGAGCAATCAAGACAACCGAATTAAATAAAGATCTACCCAAAGCCGAGACAACTATGGGTCAGATCTTAATTAACAAAATGAAGTAACCCAATTATCCTTTTAACCTAAGAACCAATGGTTTAGAGTGATTATGACCGAAATCACCATTTTCGCTAATTACAAATAGGCCACACTATGAATTTAGTCAATCCAAACCCTAATCATTGTGCACAAGAAATGTTTGATACCTAATTCATTTCAAAAATGCTTGGATTATCCAAACAAGTTCTATACCACTCGTTAGTGGGTCACTAGTTTCGAAACTATAGAATAATGTCTGTCTCACTAGGCTTGATGCCCATCGCGGGTGGCGAAGCAAAGAAAGTGTATAGAACCGCTCAACTTGGGCCAGAAGCCAAGTGCTTGCAACGTGCAAATCCCCTGGCTGAAATCTAAAACTTAAGTGAAATAGACATTCTGCTCTTTCACGAAGTTGTGGTTTTCTGACCGATATGTCGCAACCAAACTGGAGGCATGAGTTAAGGATATTTCTATGCTCATATCTGTATAGTTGTTGCCCCGATCGATCATCGATGACCCTCTATCGCAATTGGGGTCCCCACGTTTATCGAAGCGCTCGATTGCCACCGAATTGTGATGTAACATAGATCACATGATGGGACACATACCCTCTGGTGCGGATGAGCCTGTGGGCCTCCGTTGAGGCCCTGTAAGTCAGAAAACATGGAAAAATGGGCACTGGGGCTATTTGTGTACATTTGGCACTATAAAACCCACATTTCTCACTCTCTCACTCCCATACGAAGTTTCACTTGCAAAAGAGGGGGGAGAGTGGAGAAGATGGGAAAGTGAGGGAGAGGAGCTAGTGTGGAAGATCCATCCCGCCACTACTAGCCGCAACGCATTCGCATCATGCCGCATTGTCGGAATCTCTCCTGGCAACGATTTGAGTTAAACAACAACCACTTTCATGAAGATTTTCCTTTGAGAACCAAATGCATGAGCTCTTACAATCCAACAGTCTTGGTATAGGGCGCCGGTGAGCTAACCCACGGGACCCTAGCGCTAGGAGCAAGCCCGAATCCGAATACCGACCTAAGGTGCGGATCATACCCCTATGTTGCCATTTATCGAACCCCGTGTCATGATTAATGATTTATGTCATGAATATATGAATGCGTGCTAACTTGTGCATACTCATATGGCTCGTTACTTTCCATGAATTGTTATCCGTGCCTAATGAAGCTTTTATGTTCTATTGGTTGCTAGAATAGAGGTTGAATTTGCTAATTTGTTGCTCATGCTTCTTACTATTCACTTGCCTATCCACTCAATTTTCCTTATCACCCATGAATTACTATATTAGTCCTAATACAGCCTGCATATTCGATAAAATGCCTAAATAAAGTAGAATTTTTCTGATTTGTTATTTGTACCACGATAATTAATTTATTAGTATATTGATTAATTATGACAATTTGGTTAATTAGGTTGGTCGAAAAACCATAAATTTACGAGGGTAGCCATTAATTGAGTCGACCGCCCCTGATTAGTCCAATTGACCTGGGCTGAATGTAGACAATTGACAGTAGTTGGACTACATGGGATGCTTACACCCAGTGTTGGTTGCACCAAGGTTCACCGAGTCCATCGAACTAGTCTACTGACAGACCAAACATGTGTGTCCACCATGTATGTTCATGTCTACTTGAATTTGGAGCACCCCCATACCCTGGAAAGGCCTACTAATAACCATTAGTGAGACGATTCCCAAGTCTCAAGAGCTGGACATGATGGTATGGGACAATATGTTCGAGATGTCGGCCTACGCTAGGGTGACAAGCCTCCCTATAATGACCAATGAGAAACCAATAAGGCTATGAGCCTAATATATCAAACCGTAATAATCCGCAACTATTCCACAATTGCGTTTGGGTAACCACCCTTACATTATTTGTGGGCAGCCTAACCCTATGCGTCCGGGCTGTGTGTCATCCGAGTCCCAAGTGATCGGTTAGGCCAGTTAGTCAGGCCAGTGTTAGCCTCACATTGATTGGGGAGTTGTCGTCTTGGTGGTAAACCGTAATATAGATCAAGGATCGCATACACAGAGCCACTACAGTCGCCCTGGGCCTAGCAATTTGATAAGGTCATTGGTTATATAGAGATTCCAGCTTTCCCAATCTTGCTGGATAAACGAATTAATTATTTACTTGTCTAACACGAGCATTCATCACATTGTATTAGCTAGGTGTGGCGACTCGGCAGTTAAAGTCGCATGATGAGGGAGTATTGGTCATTTACGAATGTGAAGTTGGAGTTGTTATGAGGGAGTGTTGGATGGCGAGGCATGCATCATATCATTATAACATGCACGTACATTAACAAAAGTATCTAGGGACTGTATGTTTAAGTTTTTTCATTAATTGTGCATGTGGATTTGATAACTTGTGTAACTTGATGTTAATGGAACCGCTGAATTGATCACTCACTCCCACTCTGGGATGGTGTTTTAAAACACCAACCAGACCCTATCATGGATGCAGGCACCCTGGAGGTTGACATGTTGAACGAGGCATCCATAGACTCAAAGGAGGAGTCATCGTATATTCAGTTTCTCAGTGGGCCGATGTAGGATGCCCATGGGTCGTCGATGAGATCTTAGAGTTGATGCATTTGTAAATTTTGGACTGTATATTTTACTCATCAGTAGTCTCGTACTCTAAATGGACATGTTTCACTGATAATTATTTACTTGTATTAAAATTTATGTTTATTCCAGGGGTACATCGTATAATATATTTTAATTTTATGAACTGCTCAAATGCTAGGTGAAACGAACTATAAAATCCCGCTTCCGTAAAGTATAAGTGGTACCCAAGATATCAGGAGTCGAGTATTTACTCATCCCCGAAATCTGGGGCATTACAGAACAGCTTCAACACTTGATTAATTAGATGCACAAAACTTCTTGGTGCATTCGATAAACCGAAGGACGTTACCAACCACTCATACAACCCTTCCTTAGTCTTGAATGTCATTTTCCACTCATCAACGGGCCGGATACGAATCTGATGGTACTCGCTCCTCAAATCTAGTTTAGAGAACACCTTGGCGCCTTCTAGCATATTGAGCATGTCATCCAACTGCGGTATTGGGAACCGATATTTAATGGTAATCTTGTTAATGCCCAATTTTCGATAAACATGTGCCAGCTCCCATCTTTCTTAGGCGTTAATAATGCTTGAACTACATATTGCCTCATGTTCTCTCTCAGAAGACCCTTACAGATCAATTCCTCCACCTAACCCTAAAGTTTCTCACACTCTTTCGGACTCATCCGATAGAAAAGTCGATGGGGCAAGCTAGACCTAGGGACGAGGTCTATATGATGTTGGATGTCCCGCATAGAGGGAGCAATGCATCGAGTAAATCTTCATGCCATATATTTTTTTAATTCATTTAGCAACGGCCTTAAACTTGGAAGAATGACTAAGGGCTCTGATTCCTCACCATTTACCATCATTGCATATACCTCGCCGGTTTCCTTGGATTCCTCCACGAAATCCCGAATAGTCAAGAGGGAGCTCCTCTCTACTTTAGAAGCTTCGGAATGGTTTTCTGGTGTCATAGGGGCAAGGATCATCTTTCGATAATCCTTGATAAAGACGTAAACGTTGTCTCATCCTCGGTGGGTCACATCACGGTCCAATTGTCATGGTTGACCAATTAACATATGACATGCTTCTATGTTAACCATGTCACCAAGTACTTGATCTTTATAATTCTTACCAATAAAAAATGAGACAATGCATTGCTTAGTTACCTTGGTCTCGTTCACCTTCTTTATCCAGCCAATCGAGTATGGGAAAATTATTGTATCATAGGTAGCCACAACTTGTCCACCATCACCTTCGAGACAATGTTCTCACTACTGCCACTACCTATGATTACATCACATACCTTGTTGTTGATGGTACACCACGTACGGAATATATTGTGCCGCTATAGATGCACTTCCTTCCTTGGAGTGTATAATAATCACCTCATGATCAAGGATTCGCCATGATCCTTGGCCAACCATTATTCGTTACCAGCTCCTTCCTCAGTGGCTTGTTCATCTTCATTAAATCCATGGCATTCTTTTGCTGCATCACCTTCAATGCTCCCTTCATTAATGGCCAAGTGTGTTACAGGACGTTGTGGGCATGTATTTAATAAGTGGCTTGGTTGGTCACAACAGTAACAATCGTATGACCGTGGTTGACCATAACTGTAACACCCCGAACTTTTCAATACCTGAATATTGAAAGTTCTCGAGTGTTACCATGAAATTTAACTTAATATGTACATGTGTACGATACTAATCTAGCTATCCTAACCCTACATCTATTATCCAACATGAATCTGACTGCTGAGAATGATCTTCATCCATAAATCAAGCCATCTGACCATTGATTTTAAGACAGATCATCATATATCCAAGTATTCCCACTTGTCCATCATAACCAACAGTTCAGCCAACTATCACCGATAGGTAAAGATATATGACCGTCTACTTTGAGTTTGGACCACCCGATCATAGTAAACTAACTACCTGATATCTGCATACGCTCGTACACATATCAAATTGAGATTCTGATCCATTCATCTTGTTCACCACCTATGAATATGCTTAACACACCATCAAAACTACAATCTGATAAACTTACACATGTGAACAAGTTACTTGAATCTAACGGTATACATGTTCTGCCTTTTGATCACTCTAAAAACTCACTTGTGATCATCCATTTAAAAAATCGATCGTACACCCACTTACAATATGATCAAAGTACTAACCATCAAGTTTTTCTATTTTTAACATCTCATCTGACCATCCATTATGTTGGTTGATATATGTACATTCTCTTAATTAATTTTATGAATAATTCTTTATTTATAATAATTTAGATATAAGTTCTTTGAAAGAATTACTTAGAAATATGCATATAACCATGTAAAACCATTAGATTTCTCAAAACTCTCATATCAGCAATAATTACGAAAATGTCATTAACCTAGACCCTTGAATTCTAAATCATATGGTTCTTATGATCCGTTTTATGTGAAATTTTGTACCATGCCTATATATCATAAA
Source organism: Magnolia officinalis (assembly GCA_021015155.1). Lineage (NCBI taxonomy): Eukaryota > Viridiplantae > Streptophyta > Magnoliopsida > Magnoliales > Magnoliaceae > Magnolia > Magnolia officinalis. The sequence continues at coordinate 80,605,057 of JAJHSJ010000005.1, read as the reverse complement.
TTAACCATAAATGTCAAATTTTAGCCCTTAGATCATTGTAAAAGTGACCCAATTGACAAATCAGCCCCTTAACTATTGATTTTGGTGTCCATCGAGTGAAGAAATCTCGTGGATAGTCATAGTAGGATATTTTTCTTCATATGAACGACTTAGATTGCCCATAATATGGACCAAGTGTGAAATATGAAGACCCCACTTTGGTAGGTTTTTCTTAAGTACAAAGTTATCCTTTCGAGACTTATCAACTCCTTATAAATCTAGATATTTCGATTTAACTACTTCTCATCGTCCATCGTAACTCAAATTTGGACCACACAAATACGAGGTTATATAAAATTTAGACCCTGATCTATGATCCTACACCGTTGAATGTTAAAGTCAGTTCCTTCATTTTGGTACAAAAGGTGAAATTTTAGATTTAGGCTTTTTCCATCATCGATTAACCACCACATTTTTTCTAACCATTTTCCTATCCTGACTACACATTTCTTTCAAAATTAGGCCCTGATCATTAAGTATGGACCGTTAATTGAGATCAAAGTCGTTTTGGCACCTGTTAGGAGAATTTTTAGATAAGTCACTCTAAATTTCGGATCACCAAGAAAATCATATACCCCGACTCTATTCGACGACCCCAAACACACTGGATGAATTAGATTTAAAGAAAGATCACCCGAAAATATCAATTGGAGAAACCCAATCTAAGTGGGATGTGACAACCCCCTCTCACACGCTTACTCCTTTATAAAAGGAGGAGTGCGTGCCCTTCTCAACTTATACGCCAACACTCCCAACGTCCGAGGAGGGAGAGAGAGAGAGAGAGAAGGAGAGAGAGAGAGAGAGAAAGAGAGAGAGAAAAGCCAGAGAGAAAGAGAGAGAAAGAGATGCCTAAACGCTCATCATCTTCTTCCTTCTCCACACGTGCGGTATCTCCCTCTTGCTCAAGCGATGTCGTGATTCATTTAGAAGCTTTCCTAAATAGATATCTACCTAGGGTTTATATGTAAGGCTAAGGTGAGGGATTTTTAAGCTTACACTAATTTGAGTTGATATGATTTATCTTATTTTTACATACCTTCATATTATTGTGATTTTTCATGTAATTGATTGATTTATCGTTATCAATTATTTATCATTTTGAGAATTATGGTTAAGGTATGATTTTAATTATGCATGATTTTTTTATGAATTTATGTAGGGTGATGGATACAAGCTTTGCCCTTTGCCAATTTTGAGAGCGACGTGTACTTCCACTCTCTATCGAGTTAGTCTTTTGCTCCTCTCCCCTTATTTTATTGAGTTATCATATTGATACTCTTCTCTTCTATTGAGTTAGCTTATTGCTACTCTTTTCCTTTATTAGATCGGCCTTATGTTACCTCCCTTTATGGCTTGGGCATGTGTTTTGGAATTCCAAAACTCCCATGATTCAATTTATTTTCCCTTTGGTGCAAGTGATGTTTTAGAGGTCTCACATCTAGTGATTCATATATTTATCGTGGACGTAATGCGCTTTGGGTAGTGACCCTCTTGGTCGACGTGTAATTCCATGAATTTTAGGTAGTGGTGCACAAATCGATGTTAGTAATTCGCAATGCGTGTTACATTACTTCCGGGATTGGATGTCGTAAATAATCGCTTCATGAAGATATCGTGTCACGTAATTCATCTGATTCATGTGTTGTGTCGCCTTAAGGTGTTCACATAAATCCACGGTAGCATTGGACACGCCAACGAATCTCTATAGTTTTGGGATGTGGGGCGAGCCGGGTTTTCTATGAATTATATTCCATATTGTGATAATCACTACGTATGATGAGCCGCACACCTTTGCTAGGCATGCATTCATACATATTTATTGTGCATATCGATACCACTCGTAGTGGTGGAGTACAAGACGTATCAAAACTCTTACGTTACTCTTATGAATCTCTTGAATTACTGTTAATCTTCAAGGATAACCATCACTATGAGTAGGGCATTGACTCTCTCCAACCGTACAGATGATGCAGGTGATGTGCAGATTGAAGATACGGATGACAATCCCCCTATGGAAGATTATTTTAAATAAATAAAGAGATAGCTTTATGTTTAGTTTATTTATTTCCGCTGCAAAATTTGACAATGTAATAAACTCTCGTTGAGAGGGCATTTGATAATTTGTTGAATTTTTAAATCTAATGGAATAATAAATACAGTTGATTTTACTCTCGTGAATGTAACTGGATGTGATCTAAATGGAAACAAATCAAAGTAAGATTTTGAAGCATTCAAATCTTTACATTATTAACACCGAATTCTTGGGCACGAGTATGTACTTGAGCCGCGAAAATTCGGGATGTTACAATAACGATTTGGATTCCTACTCGGATCCGATTTTGAGGGTGTTATACATTGAGGCCTAGATGGACCACTCAATATGTCATAGTTTGCGGTTATAGGAAGTTGAGCACATCATCTTATCGGTTCATGCCCTTTGGCCAACGTTGAATCCTGTGGGGACCCGTCATAGGGGGCCAAGTCGAAGGATAAGGCCAAGTAAGGATTCTTGCAAGCTTCATCCATGGTCCCAACTGAGAGCATCTACACTCGGTCCTGAATTATCGATCTTAAACTGCTTATGAACAGCGCCACTTTCTGCGATTCGGTCTCCGACAAGTCATTCCGTGTCACCAACCGTTGGAATTCTTTCGTGTAATTTGTGACAGTTTGATTCTCTTATCGGCAATTTTGTTATTGTTGGAACAATACCTACTAGTAATCATTGGGGAGGAATCATGATCGAAGAAAGCGTCTCCATAACCATGATCAGATGGAGCTTTATTTTATCGGGCATGTGAGAGTTATAATTACTCCCATCATACAGAAGCACCGGATTTTAATTTGAATGCCTACTAATTTTGCCTTTTTATGTTCTAGCACGTCTATGTAATCAAAATATTGTTCTACTTCGTCTAATCAATCGAGGAAATCTTCTATACGCAATAAGTTATTAAAATTAGGAAGTTCGGCCTTACCTTGATAGTCTCTTTCAGCACTATCTAATCAATGGCCTCTATAGACTGGTCGTCAAACAAGTCGGCATCAATGTCCTCGTTGCTAGAGCTCGATTCATCTAGGGTAGCCCTATGATTCACCTTCGGAAGTGCTCTACAAAAATCAGGGTTGCGTCGTATAACGACTACAAGTGACTAAGCATTGCATTAGGCTAGGGCCAGAATTAACGCATCTACAATACGGTTGATGGTTGCCTGTAGCACTTCCATAGTCACTTGACTCTCTCGATGGAAAACTTTCATTCTTCTCAATAGATAATGAATCGTTGTATCACCGTCCACATGATTTTGGTCAATACCGTCGTTAGTTGCCATCAACTCAAGGGGAGTCCTCTCTCTGATCTCAATTGACGTGGGGAAAGACGTGATGAGGTCGATCATCGTCTTCCTCAAGGATAACTACTCTGAAGACACGGAGCTTCTCTGGACTCCTCACAAAGATTCCTCGAATCCATGATGGATGAAAATAGAAAATAACTTCTAGTAATTCAAAAGAAATTGATTGATGATAAAAAATAAATTTACAATCCTTTAAATAGTTAACTCAAACCTAAGGCGGAGTTTCAAACTCAAACTCCAAATCAAACTCCCAAAAATTACTATAAATAGTAAACTTACCATTTATAACTGTCATGATTCCTACTAGACTTCATGGTTTTCGGCCAAAAATAGTGTCTAATTTAGCCTTACCACATTATTCTCGTAATTTTTTAAGCCCTTTTTATATTGGGCACAACTCCTAAAACTCAAAAGATTAGGGGTTATAATCGAATTAAAATTTATTATTTTAGTAAAAACAAAATTAAAAAGGACTTTTGACAGTCAATTTGATGGTATCTCATAATTTCATTAAGAGTAACCTGCATAACAGGGTTAGTTGGCTATAGTAGCTCCCGTGCCAAAATCATATATAATATATCGAAAAACTCATTCCAATATGTAATATACATCTATTTTAAGGTTTCAACCCTACTGTTAACTTTTGCGTCCCATCGGGCCTTCTCTAGTTCATCTTGGCCAAGAAAGTGTCCGCCACCCAGCTCGCATCAAGATGGGAGAGATGAGGGAACGAGCAAGAGAGAGATGGCGATAAAGGAGAGAGAGACCGCGAGCTAGGGAGACATTCGCGAGAGGAAAGGAGAGCAGGAGAGAGAGAAGGTTTGGGACCCGAAGCCTAGCCCTAACGCCCGTTAGAGGCTTAACGCAACTTAGGGTGTCGCACGTGCCTTCCTCTCACACCAAGCTCCGTAGATGGGTGAATAGTACGGCGACATGTCGGGGTCCCACCCACTTCGCTGGTTCTCGGGGTCTGATCACCCAGGTTGTGCCCGTGCAGCCGTGGCTTCAACCAACACGGTGCGCCCTGACGCTGGGGCTTCCTTCGTGTATGTATCGCATTTCATGCCATCTCTTCTAGGCCATGAACCCCAAAATTAAACAGATCCAAAGCTCAGCTGGACCATACCATATGAACGGTGCTGATTGATCGACCACCATTAAAACTTCCTAAGGCCCAGCCTAACGCCCACAATAATGTTTATTTTCCATCCAACCCGTTGATACGGACACAAAGGCTTAGATGAAAGGAATATCAGCTGGATCCAAAACTTTTGTAATCCACGAGAAGTTATTAATGGTGGGCATTCATCACCATTGTTTCTTTCCGTGTCGTCCACCTAAGATTTGAATTACTTTATTTTTAGCTTTGTCCCTAAAATAATTTGGAAAATTGAATGGACGGCTTGGATTTAAGGCATATCATAGTGGGTTTATGGTGACCATGTGCAGTTCGTCGTCCAGGCCGAAGGCTCCGCAATGTGGCATTTACGTTAACGGAAGGTCGTGTTTGACAATAATTTAATTAAAAAAAGTAGGGTGATATAAAAGCTATATTAATATCATTTAATTAAAAAAAGGTTGGGTGACAGTGGAAACAGTAGTGATATGTATAGCTTTATAAATATTAATTAAGTTATCTTATCAGCTTGATGCAAAACTTTTGTAGCTCACGAGAAGTTCTTAATGGTGGACGTTCATCACCACTGTTTCATGCGGGTGTGATACACCTAAGACTTGAATCTGCCTCAATTTTGTATTATTTCTTAAAATGATAAGATAAAATGGATAAACGGTGTGGATTGGACATATATACATATGGTGGGTCTCATACAGCGCTGTATGCAATCCAGGTTAAAGGCTCTGCTTTTGGTGTCCTTGCCTGGCGCGGATTTCCTGTGCCCCTCGCACTGGAATTTCATGTAGTTGGAAACGATGTGAGATACACAGATTCCCGTCACAAATCCACTAAGTCCATCAATTTGTAAGTACACAATAAAATAGTATTCTACAGATCAGGAAGATCGAAATTCATGTGGGCCACACCCCAATAAACAGTGGGAATGCAAACGTCTACAGTTGAAATCTTCCTGGAGCCCACCAAGATGTTTTAGGCTATCAAAACCGTTAATAGATTTATTACCACTAAGATAAACTGTAGGTAAAAATATCATCCTGTAGAAAACTTCTATGGCCCCACAAAGTTTCCATTGGTAGGCGTCCAATCCCCACTGTTTTTGTGTGGTGTGGTCCACATGAGTTTTAGATCTTCATGATTTTTTTAATGTTCTCCTTTAGTTGTCTTTTAAAACTAATGAACAGTGTGGATTTGTTACAGAAATCTGTGGACCCCACACAGCTTCCGACTAGGGGAAATCCCGGGCAATATGCGTGAGTGTTTGCCACGGGTTAAAACGTTTGTCGAATAGGTGCAGCCTCGGCTTCACCCAACACCGTGCAGCTTCACAGCGGGGCCCATATTGATGCATTTATGGTATCCATTCTGTCCATTCGTTTTTTCTACTTCTTTTAGGTTATTAAGTTAAAAATTAAGCAGATCCAAATCTTTACTATACCATAGGAAATGGTGCTGATTGAACGCCCACCATTAAAAATTCTTAGGGGCCACCGTAATGCCCACTATAATATTTTCTTTCCATACAACCTATTGATAAGGACACACACAGACCTGGATGAAGGAAAAAAAAAAAAATTTAAAAGAAGCAAAAGCTTGTGTAGCCCCCATGAAGTTTTTAATGGTGACCGTTCATCACCACTGTTTCCTACGGTGTGGTTCACTTGAAATTTGGATCTTCCTTAATTTTGGTATTTTACTCTAGAATTATTTGATGAATGGGATGAACCACGTGGATTAAACACTTACATCATAGTGGGGCCCACAGTGGCAATCTACGTCCACGTTAAAGGCTCCGCGGGCATTTTCGTCATTTTAGAAAAAACCATGAAAGATGGAGAAAGGTACTGGTTGACAATAGCTTGGCTAAAGAGGGAGCTTAATAAAAACATAGTTTAAAAAAGTACTCAAAAGCAAATAGTACTATTTTGGAAAATTCCTTTTTATTAATTAGTTATTTTAGTCTACTTTTACAGGACGTCTCCATCTAGCCACGCATTTATACCGTAATGCTCCACCTCACACCTGCATATGGACATTTTTAGCGAGATCTAAATCGTCCAGATGATGGGGCCCACTATGGATGAACAACAGCTCAAGTGACACTGGTAGAAAGATCTTGATGTTTGAATTTATGGCCCACAGTCGAATAGATGACCATGGCCGTTCATATGGTGGGCCTCGTATTATTATTCATCATGATTCCCTTTCATGGCTATTCTACAGTGGGTCCCAACAGTGGCATATATATAATCACACAGGAAGAGACGTGTATGGTAGAGATGGAGGGCATGGACTTTGGACTTTCCAAGGTGACAAAGTCCAAGCGCGATGGATAGAAAGCGGCCTCTGTTTTATTGGGAAAAGAATAATAGTCCGCGGTACACACAATATCATCTCACCTCACGCCATACATGCAACAATCTACGTAATCTCAACCGTTCCCCGTGTAGGCCCCCCCACCATTCATAGCCAAAATGAGAAAAAAAAAAACTCACTGTTTTCATCATCCAATGCGTCCATTGAAGCCTGCAAAAATATATACATGTAAATATAAATAAAAGTGAACAAAATCCAGTGGTTGACAATCAACATGAAAAAGTTCTTTTAATGGATCAGAATGACCGTCCATCCTAAATTGGTTGCACCATGGCCCACCAATGAAAACGATGGGCGTCAGTGGATGATGTGTGGATTCTCAAACACGACGGCCTAAAGTTTACAATGATCCCGCGGACTACTGAAGTGGTCTAACTTTATTTTATTTTCGTTGTTTCTCCGCCTCTCCTCTCCTCTCCCTCTCCATATCCTCTGTTTTGCTTTTCTTCCCAAATTGTCCTGATTTTCAGGATTTTCCATCGTTTTTCCAATCTAGTCGTCTCAAATCAATCTCCTCCTCGAATTGTTCACAAATTCTTCTTTTTATCCATCGATCCCTCTCGAAATTCCATAAAAACTCGAGCTTTTTCCGTCCGATTTCACGGCTTTTTCCTTCTCCATCAGCTTTTCTTCGAATTTTGGCGATCGGATTCCCCATAATTAAAAAAAGCTCCCATCTTGATTCTCTGACTGAAATCCTTCTTGGGTTTTGATTTTTGCTCGATTTCTTCACAAAAATTCCCCTTTTTATGTCATTTCTTCAAAATTTCCAAGTATTTCTATCCGTTTCTTACAAAATCCATGCTTTCTAACCTGTTTTCGGAAAACCCATCTCGTTTTCTTGCAGAATTCCATCGTCTTTCCTCATTTCTATAAAATTAAGGAATATATCCTGTTTTTCCAGCATCTAATTTCTCGAAAAAATCCACACTTTTTAATCGTTTGTGATGAATTTTCTAGCCTTTTGCTGGTTTTAATTGTATTGAATTGTAAAATCGTTTCCTTCTTTCTGTATTGAATACAGATTTCTGGTTTTTCTTTAGTTTCGATTTGTCCGAATTCAGACAGATGGCGCAAGAAGGTTGGAAAATTGAGAAAGACGAAACTGACTGCGAGATCTTGAAACCATCTTCTTCCTCTCCTTCATCGTCGCCATCACCACCTCATCCAGCGTTTCTGAAATCTGCTCAGGAATTCCAATCCAACGGTCTGAAAGGACCGAAACTCCTGTGGCCGATTCAGGTTCTAAGGTTTCTCCCAGCCGAAGTCCAGATGAGGAACCGCCACGGCCCATTCGGTTCGGAAACCGGTGCTCGAGCTGCCAGAAACGCGTCGGGTTGACCGGGTTCCGGTGCCGATGTGGTGATCTTTCTGCGGCAAGCACCGGTATTCCGATATCCATGACTGTTCGTTCGATACAAGGGCTGCTGGTAGGAAGAGATTTCGAAGGCCAATCCTGTAATTAGAGCTGCAAAGATCATCAAAATCTGAGGTTTTCTTTTTTATCTTCTTTAGATGTTTGGCTGAATTGTGTTGTTCTTATTTTTCATAGATTGGATTATATCTATTGCTGATTGCTATTCAATGTGATTGCTTTTATTTAAGCTGTCTTTGGGATTTTGAGAGAATTCAAGCATTTGGGCATATTCTTATATTTGTGTTGGATTTGTTTTGAATATGGTTCTTCAATTATTCAACTCCTTTGCTGTATAGGATTGTGGTTGAATTTAGGCAATTGCGTTTGAGAGATAAGAGCATTTGGGTATTGGTCGAATTGCAATGGATTTTATTTGAATAATCCTTCTCCAATTGCATTCTTCACAGCTGTATAGAATCGTGCTTGAAGTTGCATATGGTTTTGATACATCTCGAGCATTTGGGTAAGCATGAATTTGCGATGGATTTGATTGGACATATGGTTTTGATACGTTTAGAGCATTTGAGAATGATTGAATTCGCGATGGATTTGATCTGAATAATCATTCTTCGATTGCTCTCATAGTAGCTGTATATAGTTGTGGTTGATTTTGCATATGGGTTTGGTACATTTAAAGCATTTGGGTATGGTTGAATTTGAGATGGATTTGATTTGAATACTCGATTGTATCTCCACAGCTGTATATAATCATGGTTAAATTTGCATTCTCCTTGGCTTGTATATAATCGTGGTTGAATTTGTGTATGGTTTTGATACATTTAGAGCATTTGAATATGGTTGAATTTGATGTGGATTTGATTTGAATACAGTTCTCTGACTGTAATCTCCATAGCTTTATATAATCATAGTTGAATCAGGATATGATTTTGGAAGATTTAGAGCATTTGGGTATGGTTGAATTTGCGATGGATTTCATTTTAATATAGTTTCCCAATTGCAATTTCCATACCTATATAATCATGCTTGTTGTTCGAAATTTATAGCTCTAAACTATGTAAATTCTACTGTGATTTTTTCATTCTTCAATTGTAGATTTGTATTATTGCTTTGATTACTGTTTTAGGGCTGAAATTTGATAGAATCTTTGCAAACTTACAGGGTATGTTTGGACACCCACAATTGCGAATTGGGCAATTCTTAAACCCTCTCAAATGCGAATTGAGGTAGTGGGTGTGTTTGGCGAAGCATGCAAACATGAGCCGAATCGCCATTTCATTTGGATCTCTATTCCAATCGCAATTTCCATCCCATTTGCAAATCTGCCAGCCAAGAATAGGGGCATCTGACGTTGCAAAGGAGTCCAAGAAATTGATTGCTGGTTTCTGTGGTTGGCGCCAGATCCATCTCTCTTCTTATTGAATTTCTATTAAAGATTATGTGAATGTGGATTCTTTTGCTTTCATGAAGTGGATGTTTTCTTAATCTAGCAATTGCTAAGCTATTAAGATGTGAGTACCTGGTTCTTCATTTGAATATTCCATAGTCAGTGCAATGGATTTTGTTTTCTACGAGATGTTTTGGTCTTCACATGGAAACATGTTCTTCATAGCGTGTTTGGATATATCCCTACAAATGAGCAGGATGGTTTGTTTCACCGCCCATATCACCATCACCAATCGCAATTTGGAGCAGAGAAGGTCAAAGACAGTATTCCATGTAATGCCATCTCCAATTTTTGCTTCAGACCATATGCATAATAGCGATGGATGATAATCTTTTATGCTGAAATATTTAAACAGATCACAATTTGGGGTGAATCATATGCATCCTTAGCACTGTTCTCACCTTGTCTTGGTCCTTGAACAATTCTATAGACTTAGCTGATGGCTCGCGCAATCTTAAAAAATTTCATCATAATGGTGATGAGATCATTGCAAAAGTCTTTTAAAAAAAGAAGAAAGAAATAGAAAGTTATGTGGAACCAGGATTGCAAATGGGCTGCCGTGAGGTGCTTTGGTATTGGATTTTGGATTGATTAAGCTGGTCTGCTTGAGCTGGTATAATCAAATTTTCAATATTGCCAGCTGAGGCGGGGCCCTCTTTCCACTGCATGTTGAACATGTGAATTTCTATGGTTTGCATATGCAATGAACATGCCAAATTTTCCATGGTTTGGACAGATGTGGAACTATTAAAGTTTTGTTGCTTGACGTGCAAACTTTGCTTGAATCCAATTGAATGTCATGATTCCATAATTGGGATGGTGAAACGCATATAATACTTAATGATATTATTTGAAAAACACTAATTAGAAATATATTAGCCATATGCCTTGAGCCATGTCGAATCAACAATGCTTAGCACTCCACTAAACAATCGGACTTGATGATGAACGGCTCTAATTGTTGCTTCCTCATTCATACACATGTCGGTGCCTTTGGCTCAGCTTCTCTTAAATCCTTCCTCAAGGTAAAAAGAGCCAAGAGTCTCTAATTTATAAATTGTGATATTCCATCCTATCATAAAAATCAAGTTCTATACGGACTCTCTTTTCACATGTTAGCTTTTCCTTAATAAGAATTTTCCTTTATGATTGAGCTTTGCAAGTTCTACTCTTTACACATGTTAGCTTTCCCTTGGTATGAATTTTCCTTTTATGATTGAGCTTTGTAACTTAGAGCCTAAGTTTTTCAGATACAAGAGGAAACATGGCCCTATTTTAATGCACGCGTGCGTTTGTGGACCATCGCATGTCCGTGTGCATGCATGCTGCATTGTATGTGAGACGTGAACATGACATCTCTACTTGTTGCATCTGTAAGTGTTAACCCATAAGATGGGCTGTGCATGTGGCATTGGTTTCTATGACAGGATTTAACTCTAGCATTGGATTAGAGCGATGGGAGCATGATGGGATAATGAAGTGATTCATAAAGAGTTGAACTTCTGCTATAAAATCTTTGATTGTCTTTAAAGGGTTGTATTTTGCACACGACAACCGTGACAATCAACAGCAGGTCATCAGTAATCAGAACGTTGTGGCCATGCGGTGGTTGGTGAGTTTGGCTAAACCATTGATCTTTGTTACAATTGCAAGACCCGAATTCAGCAATTAACCAATGTCCAATTACATAACGTGTTAGCTTGTACCCGAAGTACAAGGTTGCGAAGTAGTAATAATCTCGGTGAGACCAATGTCGAACCACAAGGACTGAATGAGTTGTAATTTTCTAAAATATTTTAGAATTAAAATTAGAGACTAAACTAAATATGGGATTTAAGAAAATGTTGTAATGAAGTGAAACTATTACTGTAATGAAAACTAAAGCGCTAAGGGTCCACTTGCAGTCATCTTAATATCATCTTACTTGATTCAATCAATACTTCAACTAGAATCAAAGTCCTAATCTATCCAGCTAGATAATAGAGTGGTTAAAACACCATAAATAGATTCAAAATAGATTCTAAACATTCATAGCAACAGTTGCACATATAACAACAGTCCTATTGTATTGATTGCAAAGAGTTCAAAGCATATACCATGCCCTGAGTCAATGGTAGATCAAGGAATTCTACAGATCAAATAATCACAAATCAGAAAAGAGAGAATTTAGGAAGTTCTTAAGCATCCACTGTGCTCGGAGTCAACGATAAATCAAAGTAAATTCAAAAATACATCTTATTCAACCATAAACTATGAAATATCCAACATGAATATCATAAACTTGAATCAAAGTAAGAAAAATATTAAAACAAACTACAAGCTTCACCTCTTAGCTATAGCTAAGAGATTAGCCAACCAAAGACATGATTGAAGTAAAACTCTTAAAAAAAACATGAAAACTAACAAGAAAAGATAGATTGGAGAAGAATGAAGAACTCCATGAAGCACCGCCACTCCTTTCTTAACTCGTCCTACCCTAATTTGTTCGTAGAAGAACTTAGAGAATCCATTTATATAGGCTTTGATCAAACCGACTTTGAAATCGCTTTAAATTTACGCAATTTATGCAGCTTCGATGGGAACTTTGATGGGACTTCAATGGCATCGAAGTTCTATCGTCGTGTTCGATTTGAATTTGAAAACTGTCAATGATTATTTATGTAAGACCATCAATAAGATCGCCCGACCTTCCATGGCTTTGATGTCATTGAACATATTCTCGATGGGATCAAAAAACGTTCAAAACTATCCAGCTAGCAAATCCCAAAATTCATGATTTTTCTGATGTCATCAAACTGGTCTTCTTTGGAATCGAAGGGGTCTTTGATGGTATCAAGAATTGCACCCATATAGCCAACAATCATACTTAATTTTTCTGATTTTTGCGATGGGATCGAACCTCCTTCGATGGCATCGAACTATAAAGTTCAGTAGCTCTAAATTTCTGCACTTTGCAATCTCAAATTTCTTCATTCTTTACTTGGTTTTCTTGGATCTCTGCCTCTTGAATTCTTCAATCTTGACATCCAAAGATCCATTCCATGCCTTAGTAATTATTGAGCATTAAATCCAAGCTTTTAACATCCTTTTCACCTTAAGCTCTCAAAATCACCTTGCAAGACAAAACATGTATAAATAGATCGATTAAGTAATATCATGTTCATAAACTAAGGTATAAAAATGGAGAAATATGCAATATTTCACACTCAACAAACTCGCCAACCAGCATTTTGTTAATCCCAAGCAAAACATGCGAAGAATCCATTCTCAAAATTCAAATTCCAACTCTCTTTTAGACAATAAATTTATGTGCAAGCTTCATACATGTGAGTGATACTCAAAGTCATGAGAATAAAACATGGGTGATCTAAGTTCTAATATCTTCAGCAAACAAATGAACTAAGCCATCGTTCATCACCTAACCAATAGAAGAAGTCTAAACATCAAGTTTCTAGCGTGCTTAGTGATCTCTAACTTATCATTCCACAAAATTGATATGTATTTCATAATGTTAGTCATATTCATTACCTTAAAGTGAACAGCTCAACACAAGTATTGATTCCGATCTTATCTCCATTTTCACTTATTTTCAGCTTTTCATTTTATATCGATGGCATTTACCTATTTCCATTCTCTTTCTTTTCATGAAATTTTCATTTAAGACACACGTAATAGTAGCAAATCTCGATCTTACTATTTTTTTAGTTGGTTCATTTTTCTTCTTATAAATTTTTTTAGGTAGCTAATGATCTCTAGACTTGGTTCCTAATCACTTTTAAGTAATTCACATGTTAACACTAGAAACACTAGAAAGTAAGCAACTCCACAAAACATAGGTTAGATGTGGACTGTGAGCTAGCCTCAATTGATGTTTAAAATTTTATATTAATTAACTAACTAAGAAAACTTAGTCAAACGTCTACTAACTAACTAGACTAGATATTCAAGGTTTTATTTCATATCTTATCATAAAACTCAACATGTATTCAAATCACACAAAAATTCACTTTCCAAAGGGTTTTGAAATAGAAAATTTTGAAAGTTTTGAAAATTTTAGCTCGAAAACTAGAAACATATTAATTAGATCCATCTAGTCCCCCCCCCCCCCCCCCCCCCCCCCCCCCCCCCCCCCCCCCCCAAAATAAAAATAAAAAAAACCTAAAATTAGAACTGGGCATCAGACCAGTCAGAACAGATTGGGTCCAACTCAATTCGGTCTGAAATCTACATGGGCTGACCCGAACTCGACCCGATCCGGGATCCAATCCAGGACATCTGACTTGAACCGATCTGATGCACGGTTGGCCTGACCCGAACCGAGTCCGACTCGGTCAAGGAAAACGAGTCGGATCAGGTTGGGTTTGTGGGTCAAACTATGAGGTATGGATTATATCCAAACCGTCCATCCATTTGGAAAGCTCGTCTTAAGGCTTGAATAAAAAAATAAGACAGATCTAACGATTAGTCGAACCACACTACAAAAAACAGTTGGGGATTGAACGTTTACCATTGAAACCCTTCTAGAGATCACAGAAGTTTCGGATTAATATGAAATTTGTTTTTCCTCTTCATCCATGTATTTTTAACCTTATCAATAGATTAGATGGAAAATAAACGTTATGGTGGGCCCTACGAATTTTTTAATAGTGAAAATCATTATCCTCACTGCTATTTTCGGTGTGGTCCATTTGAGCTTTAGATATGATTCATTTTTTTTTCAAATGCTCTAAAATGATCAAGAAAAATGGATAAACGGTATGGATATAATAAATACATCATTGTGGGGCCCATGTAATTTTGATCTCATTTGAGCCATTCGTACAACTTGAAGCTCAAGGCTTGTCTTTGCACGACATGTATCTACACCAGCTGTAAAAGTTGTTGTGTTGACGTGTTGTGCACGAAATTGCATTGCATGTCAGTGGGCTCTTATCATATTGAGTAAACTTTGTTGGGGCCCACCATGAATGCATGTAGTTTATCCATGTCGTCCATTCATTTTTCCAGATCATTTTAGTGGTTGAACCAAAAATTGATGCATATCCAAAGCTCAAGTGGACCATACCACAGGAAAAAGTAGAAGTATTGATTTCCACCATTGAAAATTTTATAAGGCCTCAATGGTGTTTATTTGTCATCCAACCTGTTCATAAGATAAATATATATGATAAATATTCATAAGAATCACTCTGGATCGGATTGGATCCATTCAGTTCGAATTCCGGTTCGAATTCCAAATTCGATCTGATGAACGGTCGGATCCGACTAATCCAACTCGAATCGCACCGATCCAGGCCTTCGATTCGGTTCGGATCGAGTCGGTTTGTGCCCAGCTCTACCTAAAATTTACATTGCCCTCAATGTAAGAAACATGCAATCAACTCAACATGAGACAGAGAATAAAGGAGTAATGAGTTAGAAAGATAGTACCTGAGGAAGAATGTAGCGATATTCAAAGTCTTTGCTATGTAAGGGAATAAAGGAAATAAGCACAAATAAAGCAAAAATCTAACAATCCTAATATTAATCCTAAGAAAGTAATAAATCTAACTACACCTCCATCAGACTAGAAGGTCAATCTCGATACACGGGATCAATCAGATGGATGGACATATCCTCTGAATTAAAATTTTCAACAAATGGTTTTAGTCGATGACTGTTCACTTTAAAAAGATTACCATTCATTGAATTTTCAATCTCGACAACCTCATGAGGATAGATCGTTTTTACTATGAAAGGGCTAGTCCAACGAGATCTCAGTTTTTGTAAAAATAAATGAAGTCTAGAAATGTACAAAAGGATTTTTTGATTTGGCTTGAATGTTTTCCAAAGGATGTTCCGGTCATGGAACTTCTTCAACTTGTCCTTGTAAATTTTGGAACTCCCATATGCATCATTCCAGATCTCTTCAAGTTCATTGAGTTGTAATTTGCGCAACATGCCGGTGTTGTCCAAATCGAAATTGAAAATTTTAATTACCCAGTATGGCTTATGCTCCATCTCCACAGGCAAGTGGCAAGATTTTCCATAGATGAGTCTAAAAGGAGACATTCCTATAGGGGTTTTGTATGTGGTACGGTATGCCCATAATGCATCGGTCAATCGAATTGATCAATCTTTACGATCGATGTTTACTGTTTTCTTCAAATTTTGTTTACTTTCCCTATTAGAAATCTCGGCTTGCCCGCTTGTCTGTGGGTGATAGGGGGTACTCACTTTGTGTAATATGCCATATTTCTTCATTAAGGCTTCGAATGGCCTATTACGAAAGTGGGTTCCACCATCATTGATAATGACTCGAGGAGTTCCGAACCAAGAAATGATGTTTTCTTTTAGGAACTTAATGATCGTGCGATGGTCATTACTTCGGCATGGGATCGCTTCGACCCATTTAGTAAAATAATCCACAGCAAGTAATATGTAAAGATTTTCAAATGATTGGGGGAATGGTCCCATAAAATCGATGCCCCAACAATTAATGTTTCAATGGTAAGAATGAGGTTCAACAGCATCATGTTTCGACAGGACAATCCACCCAATTTTTTACAATACTCACAAGCTTTGCAAAAATCGTTAGCGTCCTTGAATAAAGTGGGCCAAAAAAGGCACACTACAGAATTTTTATCGTGGTCTTTTTAGCAAAAAAAATGGCCACCATAGACATGTGAATGACAGAAGGAGATTACGCTTTGATGTTTATCGCCAGGAACACATCTCCTTATAATCTGATCTAGGCAGTACTTGAATAAGTGTGGATCATCCCAGATGTACTTGCGGACCTCGACAAAGAATTTCTTTTTATCTTACTTTGTCTAATATTGTAACGACTCGAAAATTTCGTACAAAGACCCGAGTACCACCTCAGGCAGAAATCACTCAGGACCAAATCCTTTAGAAATTAGACAAGTTTAACTAAGTGCTAAACTAGATTAGCCGTGAAATTCGCTTGAACCACTTTAAATACGATCTGCAAGACCCAAAACTTGTAGAATCATTGACGCTACATTACCCTGAAATCTAGGATCAATCTCATTACCTAGTTGCTTTCAGGAGCACATTGAAACTTCGCATTGGACCTGGACTACACGTCGAAAGTCTGATGATCACAAAACTAAACACTTATGACCACCTTGCTGGGCTTGACAACCGTCTCGGAAATTAAATCCAGATAGTATCCAGAAACGGACAACTTGAGCCCAGAGCGAAGTGTGTGAGAAACGTGAATATATTTAAAAATAAAATCTGAATTTAAGTAATTTGAGTCGTGTCGCTTGCGGACCAAATATAAGGATTCAGACCATCAGAATCTGACCCAAATACACCATCGGATCAGGAGAAATTTTCCACACATGTCAGTGCACTTATGGCCCTGATCGAGTACCGGTGACCGTTGAATTGAAACTGGTCCGCCACATGAGATCTGTAAACCGATCAGACCGAAAACTCAACTTGACCTAGATCCAACATAAGGGAGCTTAAGTCCAACCTTAGGCTCAAGGGGGAGCTCCGGAAGTGCTCCGTTGAGCTGAAACAGATGCTCTTTGGACATAACCTAAGTATACCTTGGCCCTGGGGTCATTCCCATTAGTTTTAGGCCTATATAAGGGCTTAAAACCCTCACTCTCTCACTCCATACGAATTCTCTAAACCCTAAGAGAGAGAAGAGAAGAAAGAGAAGGAAAGAGAGAGAAAGTGAGAGAGAGAGAGAGTAGGCGCTTCTTCCTGGGATTCGATCCCGCTACTCCACGTGCCTTACCATCACTACTGTATCGCTCTACCGGCGATACCGATCCCGTTCTGAGGTAAGAAAACCTAACCCTAATCCGTTCTAGGGTTTTAAATAGTGAAATGATGAAATAGCTAACCTAGTTCATGGTATAGGTTGTCATTTTGCCGGTGACAAAGACTACGTGTTTAAAACGACTCTGTTACACGTTTTCCGGCGTAAGGTACAGACTATAGACGTATAGTTATGGTTTTCAAGGCTTTCAATGTCGGTTAATGATTTATTCTTAATGTGGACGTTATTTCACATGCATAAAGTGATGTCCATTTCGTTTTTCAGTTATACGTTAACTAAGTTGAATATACTGTATTCCTCGTATTTGTAGAAAATACCGTATACGTATGAAATTCGGATTTGTGCTTGCCATGATTAATTGTTGTCTATGTATGCTAGATGCATGTGTATCAACTTCTGGGTGAACGAATTAGTCTAATACATGTTATATTAACATACATCATGTATGTTACAATGTGTAGCCTAAGGGTTTGAGCAAAAGACTAAATAAGTATAAACTTTGCGTTAGTGTACGTCATGACTAACTATTGTGGCTATGCGATTGTCGTGTAGGCGGCAATCCTTTGACGAAAGGACTTGCCCTAATACGTATGCTAACCAATACATACCATATATGATGTAATGTATATGCTAAGTGTTTGTAAACATGTCTGTATGTATAAATACTTGTAAACGTTCTTTAAATGGGTGTTGAGATAGGATTCTCAGCCACTCTAATGATGTGTACGATTTCCTCCATATGCCTTGTTTCATATTCATTGCTTTTGCCTAGAAATGCATAAGTGTGGATTCATGTTTATGTTGTACTTCATAACATGCTCAACTGATTGTATGTTTTGAATCATTGTTCCATTGCTGCTTGAGTATCTCATATGCTAGATCGTTGTAATTGAATGTGTTTGGGGCTATTCTATAGTCCAGGCAATTGGTAATAGGCCTCGAAGTAGTGGCTGACTTTGTCCCGCTACATGAGACACGCCTGATGAATTCGAGCCGTACTTCGGTTGGCGACAATGGTTAGGCCACGCGGAGTGCTTATGCACTTCATGTCGTTCAACTTGTCATGCGCTCGAGCTAGTCGAGCTCGTCAAGTAACCCGATTGACCCGATGTATGTTCACCATGTATGGACGCCACTGCCTGAACCTAAGGTACCAAACTCACCAGTGAAATCCCGTTTAACCTTGGTACCTCGATCCACTAAGACTCGTGAGCTGGACATGATGATATGGGACACTGTGGTCGAGTTGTCGGCCTACACCGGGGCGACGAGTCCACCCGTAGTGACCAGTGAGCAACACCACCTTGTGAGCCGAATACGGTGGTATGGGACACTATATTCGAGTTGTCGGCCTACACCGAAAAGGTGACGAGTCCTTTGTAGTGACCTCGAGCATACTCTGAGTCTGCGTTGAGGTGGCAACTAGAGTATAAACTAGGACTACACTGCATCGAGGCGACGAGCCCTTTGTAGTGACCTAGAACCGTAACATCATATGAGATTTGCTGGGACTGACGACCTTAAAATGGATCATTGTTTGGAAAATGATATAAGGGAGGTACCTTAGTTTCCCAATTCTGCTGTATGAAAAGGACTAATAAAAACTTGGTAATCATGCTCATAACATCGCACTGCATGTGCCCTGGGTTTGAAGAGTACGGAGGGAAGAAAGCATGCCGCGACCGTAAGATGGTGTCGTACGAGGGAGTGTAGGCAAGGGCATGCATCATGAATACATTTCATCCTTGTATTAATAAGAGTATCTAGGAATGTCTGATATGTCTGTTTTATCATTACTGCTTGACTGAGTTGATAACATGTTAACCTTTTCTCTATGATTCCACTGAGTTGATCACTTACTCTTATGTTCTGGGACGGTGTTCTGAACACCCACCAGACTCTGTCTTAGTTGCAGGTGACGATGTGACTCAGGAGGCGGATCCTGATTACTATGACGATCAGGACGAGTTCTCGTATATGCAGTTCTCTGACGGTTTCGCTTAGGCCGTCCGGATCGACGGGGCTACAGAGCTTATCATTGTAGTTGAACTATTTCTTGACATTTTGATTTTTGAACTATTACATGTATATGGTGACTCAGTGATGTATTCATACTCTGGAGACTGATCGTGAACTTTTGGCTCATACACGTCTATATTTACATCTTTTAGTCTTCCGCTTGCATTATATTAATTGATCTGGAGTATGAATTACTGTTTTGTATAATCCCACTCATTATTAATGCACTAACACAGACAACATTTAATCATAAGCATATATGTTGCATAAGTGATGTTTTGGAACTCGGGAGTTGAGTTACTACTCGACCCCCGATTTTCAGGGCGTTACAAATATGTCGGCGTAATACTTATAGCAAGATAATTTGCAATGTCAGCAAACCAAGATTGATGGGAGACTTTAAAAAGTTGTTCATCAGGGAACATGCCACTAATGTGAGTCGTCTCAATAAAATCATATAGGACTAGTCTAGAAAGATGATCAATTACTACATTCTCTACTCCTTTTTTATCGCAAATTTATATGTCAAATTTCTAGAGTAGGAAGATCCATCTCAACAAACAGGGCTGGGCATCCTTCTTAGAAAGAAGGTACTTCAGCGCTGAGTGGTCCGTGAATATTGTGATCTTAGATCCGATTAAGTAGGACCTAAACTTGTCCAATGAAAAAACTACAGTTAAAAGCTCTTTCTTCGTAGTGGAATAATTCATCTAGGTAGAGTTTAGAGTTTTACTTACGTAGTAGATCACATAAGGCCTTTTCTCTTTTCTCTAGCTTAACACCACCTCAATAGTATAATCGCTAGCGTCACACGTGATCTAAAAGGAAGGCTCCAATCGGGTGGCTACATGATCGAAGTGCTAGTTAACATGCCCTTAAGCTTAGAGAAAGCTTTTTGACATTCTTCAGACTACTCGAATGGGGTGTCCTTTTGAAGAAGATTGCACAAAGAATGAGATATGTGACTGAAGTCCTTAACGAATCTTCTATAAAAATCAACGTGTCTTAAAAAAGAATGTACGTCGCGTATGCTTTTAGGTGGAGTTAGGTTAGAGACAAGATGAATTTTGGCTTTATCCACCTCGATTCCGTTGGACGATATGATATGTCAAAGCATTATTCCCTTGAGAACCATAAAGTGACACTTCTCCCAATTTAGTGCAAGGTTCTTCTCTTATCACTTTTGGCTTGAAATCCACGTTTCCTGCATTGTGTGGAAGCACCATGTAGGAAGGTGTACTCGCCCTCGCCGGTTGTAAGTAATCGCGTAAAGTTTTAGGCAGGGGAGCTTGATGCACCTCATTCTCATCTTAAAGTTCCATAGCCAAATGGTGAGGTTGATTTGCAGCCATAATTTTTACTAACTCAGAGAATCTTAAGTGGTGTCTAATCCAGTGATGGATAGACAACCCTTTGACTAATCCTCCTTTGCTCAAAAGACGTAAAGTGTTGTCATATACCCACTTGGGCATGAAATACTCTAGATCCCTCTAGTTCTAAACAAACTACTCATAAAATAAAAATTCAGAAACTAAAAAATTCAAGAAAAAGGAAAGTTAGAAGGATATTACTATAGAAGAATCGCTAAGTTAGATGCTACAAAATAGAAAAATCAGATTATTTAAATACCTTCTATTCCAACATAATTATTAGCATTCTAACCCTCAAGGATTCCAATTATCATGATTGGAAACAGACCCTAGAAATAGTCTAGGGTGTTTGGACTTACATCTGGCTACGTGCAAGGATGAGTTTGTGAAACCCGCTAACATCAACTCGTCTAGGTAACCAAATATGAGAAATGAGATCTTTTTAATAAATTGAATTTCATGAAAATAAAACTTCATATCCCTATATTTTGAGGTGTAATGCTTATGACAGAAAAACTAGAGAGTTACAAGTTAAAATAGATGATCAATTCCATAAATCAGACAAGCTTAAGGTGAGAATGCTATTAAGCAAACTCATGTCTGTAATATACAATAGATAAGAACATACTTTTCAGCACATCTTGGAGAGTTCTAAAATATGTTATAAATTAACAGTGAAAGTGTCCTGGTTTGTCAATTAGTGTGAGTGTTGAGTCAGCTAGACTGCAGAGCCTCATAGGAAGATCAATTCAAAGCGTCCGCCTCAACCAAATGTGTGCAAGCTCGCCACAGGTAAATCTAAGCCTCACATCTCATGTCCCAAAACATCAAGTATTTAAACCCTTAAAAACAAGTTAGAAAATCATAGGGTTTTTAAGTTAAGAAAACTTTTTCAAAATCAGAAAATCTCTAAGTTTTCTTGCTTTATCGATCTTATTGATATACATCTCGATATGATTGACCTGTGCTGTCGATGTCCTCGATGATCAATCGATACCATCGAAATGAGGACCCAAGATGTCCAACAACCACATATTCTTCTGGACTGAATTATCGATGTATCGATACCCCTATCGATGACATCGATATTTGAAACTCGAGTCTATCGACATTGACTCGATAAAATTGATAGTAGAGAAAACGAGTCCCTATTTTTACTAAGAAAAATCATAAGATTGTCGATATGTTGAGGTCCTCGATATCATCGGAATTCAAATCTCGATGATATCGAAAGGCCTTCGATATATCGATCTTGGACTCGCATATATCCAGCAAAATATTTCAGGATAATTTATGATCGAGGGTCACTCAATTAAATCGATATTCAAATATCGATGATATCGATACAGCATCGATTGCATCGAACAAAGACATAAACTGTCCAGCAAGCTTAAAGAGAAATCCGTTGGATTTATTGATGCATCGACGCGGGTATCGATATCATTGATATTCAAATTCCGATGATCTCGAAGGTCCCTCAATCATTCTTGTAAACCTGAAATATTTCAAGACAAGTCTCTCTCATTTTCAAATGCTGAGGAATCGAACCTCGTTTCGATAAAATCGGAGTTCGAAATCCGATGACATTGATACTTGTTTCGATTTCATCGACCAACTGACAAAAGGTTTCAAAGCGTATGACATTTGAGTTTATGTCATCGAGCGGTCCGTCGATACAATCAAGAGTATACACTCGATGATATCGAACCCGCTCGATGATATCGAACTCTGTCATAAATGTGACCATTTTATATCCATTGGAACCTTTTGCCTATATAAAGAGGACTTGCTATTGTTGCTGGTAGAGAAAGTAGAGAGTGCTTTTGAGTGTTTAACCTTAAATCTTATACCCAAAGCCATTTTCTCTTAGGGAAGTTCATCCTCCAATCCACTCTCATCATTGACATTCAATAGAGTGGATTGGGGAATGAACTTCCGTATTCAAGGATCCTCCAGCTACTACCTAAATAACAAATCATTAAGTTGGGATGCCTTGAATGCATAGATGATCGGAATCACTCTATCTTCCTTATAGGAAAATATTTTGTAGAGTAGGATTCCATCTTAACCTTGACCCAACCTGAAGCCGTGTATTGGTATCTGAGTTGCGGATCAAGAAAGCAGAAATTCTTCATCAACAAGGAGGATATCTTTGTCAACGTACTGAATGGGACTCATCCACTTATTTGTATGTTATTAAAGTCCAGAGGACACTTGTGATCATTCCTTTTTAGGATTGGGTCTAAGGTGTTTCTCACCCTATCAAGCCCTCGTAGGAGGCCTCCAACAGGAGTGTACGTAGTGGGTGCGTTGTGTTAACCCTTGCTCTGTGAAGAGCATAAATAGTTAGGTTCCTTGTGTGGATCCTTGGCCAGTGTGCCTAAAACTGGGTGCTATGTGTTGACCCTTGCTCAGGGAGTATAAATGGAGGCTCCTTATGTGGATCCTTGGCTAGTGTGCCTAAAACCGAGTGCTATGTGTTGACCCTTGCTCAGGGAGCATAAACAGTCAGCCTACGTGTAGGTTATAAAGGTTGAAGGTGAACCTGATTTAAAACCTTAGGTTTGAAGTGAACAGCTGTGAAACTTCCTTAGTGAAATCCGGCACACTCAAGGGTTGAATGCGTCTGCCGGGAGTGGAGTACATAAGTAGTCGATAAAAATGACTGTATTTGAGATTGCTATTGTCTTTCATTTGTTTATGTGATTTCCTTGAATGCTTTTATATTTGATTATTGAGATCACACCTCACACACACGCACAGTCATATCCATCATAAACTAGTTTGCATATTGTTCAGCTTTCAAATAGTTTGTGATTGGATCCTCTACTGGGCTTGGAAGCCAGTAGAGTTACTCTTGAGTAATCCTAATATATGCTTGTTGTTAGGATTAGAGTGACAGGATTTTAAATTATTATAAAATTCTTAAAAAGTCCTATTCACCCCCCTCTAGGACATATTGGCATATTCCTACTTCAAGTAAAGCGGTCTTCACTGCTATTTCAAACAACACTCAAGGACGTTTTATAGTTCATCATGCACTTCTCTTCCTTCTGGCATGATTTAACCCGTTTAACATCACTTATAACACAAAAAAAAAAGAAGAAGAAATGGACCTTAAACAAGTTGATGACACATGGTGCATAGGTAGAAGAGAGATTGAAGCAAGGAGGAACAAGAGTTCTTATTTGACATCCTCATCTCATTATAATAAGGACACTCAAAAAAGGTAGAGAAGTTTTAGGAGTAAGAAAAAGAATGATACAATAGACAACAACTTGTAGCCCAAGGTAAAGTGAGATAAGATGGTCCTTGTTACTTTAACATTATGAAGGAATACTTTAATAAATAGTGCACCAAATATTAGAAAAGACTTATAAAACAAGGTAAAAGGTCCCACACATTTATTTCAAGTCATGTTTTCATTGCTAAGGTGGATGTTAAGACGAAGATTCTGACAACATCTCCCCTTACACCAAGGGCATGCACTGGCCTCATCGAGCGCTGACATTCAGGAATTTCGGCAACATCTCCTCTATACAAGGGACATGCATAGGTCTCATTGGGCATTGGTGCTAGACGCAACGTCTGATGATTCATAGAGCACATAGAGTATGAAAATAGTAGAACCACGGAGAACCGATGCAAACCAGATGAGAACCGAGCTTGACGAACGAATTCCAGGTGTAAAACATGTGCACGGGGGAAAACTAGAGTGGGAGTTGATGCACTCTAAGTGAGCACAAGTGGCCTTTAGAGGGGTGCTACTAGGGTGTCAATGCCCAACTCGAGCACTAGTAGGGGTGTTGGCACTCAAGGCTAGGTGCTGATACCCTAGTTGGTGCTCATCCGGGCCACCTCCAAAGTACACTAGCAGGGTGTCATGCTCGGGTGTGTGTCGACAGAGGTGTAGGTGCTCTCCCAAGTTTGCTCGGGTTTCTCCTGATTTTCTTTGGGATTTACCTTTTTGGGTAAAATGCGATAAATATATAAAGTCCTTAGTGATGCGATTATAGGGTATTTCTAGGCAACTTTGGTAGCAAACATCCACCCTGTGGTGGCTTGTGATTGGCTCATGTGGTGCTAAGTGACAGTTGTTGTGCACTTATGGTAGCGGACGAATCGAAACTAAGTTGACTCAGAGTTGACTTGAATTCAACACTTAGGCAAGAATGCTCAATTTCGGTATAATCGTCGTATCTCCTTCGTAATAACTCTTATTAGGATGATTCCAGGGCCATTGAAAAGATAACTCAAAGGGCTATAAAACCATCCTAAAATGAGGGTCATTGACCCTAAATGGGTCTAATGACCAATAAAAATGACCACAAAGTGATCGTAGGGTGTGAATCTCCTCAACTCTTCAACTGAGTTCGCAGGCTTGTGAAAAGAAAGTCATAAGTTCTTCATTCTAGTTCAAATTAGGTTGATCTTTAACTTTCTGGAAAGGTCTTTGAATAGACTTCGAATCATCATAATAATATCTTGGGTCTTAGACTTGTAACTTGGAGTTTAGGATTTGTTCCCCTTGAAACACAATGAGGTCCTAAGGTAATATTTGAAATTGCATATAGTTTTGGCATTCAGCTTATATCTGGCTTATCTTAATTCAAAATAGAGTGATTTCAGGTTCCTTGGAAGGCAATTTTAACAAACTTTCCAATGGTCTTGCCTTGTTTCGATTTCGTTTGGCCTTCTGTCTATTGGTCTAAAGTTGGGTCTAATCCAGAGGACTTTTTTTGTGATGTTAACAAAATAAAATATATGAGTCATGCATCATTAATAGGAAGTCTTATACACACATACACACAATCTCATCAATGATGGAAGATAGCTCATACCTTGCTACAAGGCTTCATTCTAGATGATAAGGCAATTGATAATTTATTATGATGATATGCATGCAAGTTTCTTTTCCATCAACAAAGAGCTCCATCCAATGTAAACATATAAGTTTTGAATTTCTTATGGGTGCTTGAGTATGAGAAATCACACATGTAACACATTTGATACTTGTGACGCATATGCATATAAATTTATGTTTTAGCATACACTTAAATAGGGATAAGATTTTGTCATCTTATTCTATCTTTATCAAGGGACAACCTATCCCATTTCTATTCTACCTCTTCGGGATAGGCTACCTTATTTTTCTCAATTTTTTTCAGATGCACCGCCACCAACACACACCCCTCTACATGGGCACTTAAACCCATGACTCCAGTGTTAAAAGGCAGAGTGGCTTCTACTGAGCCATGCATTGAGACCCTTATTCTTAGTCCATGTGTAAAATAAGATATACAAACCATTGATAAGTTGTCTGCCCTGGACAACTACTGTCGGACCCAATTTTTGTTGCATCCAAGCAAAAATTTTGATATTAAATCTAATTTATGCTTGGTCTAATTGACGACAAATCATTGTGTTGTAGCCTAATTCTAGCCAAGCCGATTAGGAAAGGAAATGTGTCAGTACAGTAAAGATATAACATGTGATATATCTTTCAGGGAGTGTAGCTGAGATATCAGGAAGATGATTTCAGTCGAGGAATTAAAGATTGAAGTTTCTTTACTTCAGAGTTCAAAGGATACTTGGAAGTACACCCAAGGAGACCAAAAACTTGAGAAATTATTAACTTCATCTTGCCGGTATGGTGATAAGTCTAGCCTTGGTTATAACAGATATAACAATCTAAAGTCTAAGACTTCTACTCATACTTTTTTAAAAGGAGAATCCTCGAACTTTAAAGTAGAAACTCTAAAAGGGAATGAGTTTGATCGCAAGAAGAATATCTTCAAAAATAAAATTAAAAACCCTTCTAAGAAGTTTCTAAAGAGAAAATCTTTGCCAACAACTAGAGATATCAAATGAGAGAAATTAACAATCCTTCTCTTGCTGATAAAATTGTGAACTTACTCAAAGAGTTGTTGAAAGCCAACTCAAACAAGAAATGAGTAAACATGAATAGGAGAAATCCTAAATCCCAAAGACATCAAAAGGAAAGAGACTCTCCAAAGCCTAGAACCATCATGAAATGGGTTTCAAAGGTAAAATTTTATGTCATCCACACAGTTTTCAAAGCAAGTAACCATTCAAGATGATACATGGATAGTGGATGTTCTAGATATATGACAGGTGATAAAGCCACTATTTCAAATATTAACCAAATTGATTGCATCTCGGTTATATTCGGAGATGGTAGCAACTGTAAGATCATTGGTAAAGGTAATGTACATCTTCCTAACTTACCTATATTTGAAAATATTTTATATGTTGAATGATTAAGTATAACCTTCTCAGTATATCTCAAATCTATGACAATAATCATAGTGTAAAATTCTTCAATCATGAATGTAAGATAATAATTAAAGAAGAAAATGTGATATTAAATGGTTGTAAAACTTCTGAAAATTGTTATATAATTGATGACACTTGCTCAACAAACCTTTCATATTATATGGTTCAAATAGACGAGACTAAACTATGACACCAACATCTTGGACATGTAAATTATAGAGATCTTTACAAATTGAGCAAAAGATATCACTTGTGAGGCTTACCTAAGCTGAGAAAGAAAGAAAATAAAGTATGTGGTGCTTGTTAGGTTGGCAAGCAAATTAGGAGTTGTTGTAAGAAAGTGAACTCTTTAGCCAGCATTAGTCCCCTTGAACTTCTCCATATGGACGTAGTTAGACAAACAAGAACGGAGAGTAGATGAGGAAATAAGTACTTTTAGTCGTAATTGATGACTACACAAGATATTTTTGGGTATCATTCTTAAGAGAAAAGTCGGATGCTTTTGATGAGGTCAAAAAGCTTATTAAATGCATCCAAACTGAAAAAGAATATTTGTAATCAAAATAAGAAGTAACCGTATAAAAAAATTCAAAAATAATAATTTTGAGAAATACCGCAATGACCATGGTATATTGTATGAATTTTCAGCTCCTAAAACACTCTACCAAAATGGACTTGCTGAAAGAAAAAATAGTGTTACACGAAATGACAAGCATTATGTTGAATAGTATGAAATTACCTAAATATTTATGGGCTGAAGCTATGAATACTGCTTGCTATATAATCAATCATATTTATATTAGAGATGGAAAAAAATAGCATATGAAATGTTTTTTGAGAAAAAACTCAGTTTAAAATATTTTTGTACTTTTGGAAGCAAGTGTTACATTTTATGTGACCGTGAAAATTTAGAAAAATTTGATGTAAAAAGTGATGAATGAATATTTTTAGGATATACATTAAATAGTCGTGCATATCGTGTTTTAAACAAGAGAACTAAGGTAATTCAAGAATCGATAAATGTTGTAATTGCAATCCCAATCTTCACCAAGATGATGGTGATGGTGATATCATTCTGATTAATCAAAGTGAACCATCCTCCTAATCAAATTCTACTAATTTAAAGTTAGTAAGAGACCATCAAGCTAATCCAATTCTTGGTAATTCCCTTTCCAGTGTTCAAATCAAAAGGTAATTGAAAAATATTTACAATTATGTTTAATTTACTTCTCAAATTGAACCAACCAACATAAATGAAGTGCTAGCTGATGAAAGTTGAATTTTGGCAATGCAAAATGAACTGAATCAATTTGTAAGAAATGATGTCCAGCTATCTAGTTCTTATACCATCTAATAAAAATGCTATTAGAACTAAGTGGTTTTTTAAAAATAAATCTAAATTCGGGCCAAACAATATTCTCATTTTCAACTATCCATTAAATGCATGCGGGTCAATATAAATAATTAGCATGGAATATTATCATATTCAACCGTGCATCGTACCAAGCTCATGTTTAAATTGGGGCATGTACATGCTATTTCTCGTCTAATTTTTCACTGCTCATATGCTAAAAGTGTACTCTCCTCCCATGAAATCACGGGTAAAAGACTGGTTGGTTCCGATTGACTTGGTAAGCCTTAATCAAGTTGGGACTCACCAAAAGTTGAGATTGAATGGTATGATCACATGAGTCAGAGCTGACACGGGGTCACACTCTCCAAAGTATCAACATTTTTCTCCTAAAATATTTCATCACCCATATTCTGAAAGTGTACTCTCTCCTCGGGTGAGATCTTGGTTAAGGACTGGGGGATTCGAATTGAGTTTTTCAACCATAGAGACGAGTTAGGAGACTCACCCTGACTCACCTGAGTCATGGAGCATTGGAGTTGTCCGAGTCTTAAAGCCGGGAGTTAGGTGTTATCCGGGTAGCACCTCAGTGGGTGTTACCCTTACTGTGTGTTGCCTAAATAGATGGATTTTTTATGCATCCACGCCTCCATCCGTTTTCCCATATTATTTTAGCAATTACTAAAAAAATTAGTTAAATTCAAATCTCAGATAGACCACACAACTAGAAACAATGGTGAATGACCATTAAAAACTTTTTGTGGACGACAAAAGTTTTATTTCTATCTTATCTTTATAATTTCCCTTCATCCATATCAGTTTGATCTTACGAACGGGTTAGATGGAAAGAAAACGTTACTGTGGTCATTACTGTGGGCCCTGGGAAGTTTTTATGATGGACGTTCAATCACCACTGTTTCCAGTGGTGTGGTCCAACTGAGATTTGGATCTGCTTTATTTTTACAAACACGTCCTAAACTGGGATGGAGAAGCAGATGGACGGTGTGGATATAAAACACATCATTAAAGTGGGACCACGGTAAGGGTAACACCTAATCCGCGCCCATTAAAGCCAAGCTTCGGATGGCCGGATGCCAACCGTGTGAATGTCACACGTGTGACAGTTTCGGAGTACTGGTTGGGCTCACAATCAGGTTGGTCCGCTCATACGCCAAAGAATGCATGGCTCAGAGGACGCGGATTGCGTGCTGACAGCGTCAGTAGCAAGTTGCTACTGGCAGTGCTCTGTGAGCCCCGCATGATATATATTTTCTTTATCCAAGCCGTCCATCTATATTTCCAGGTCATCATAGAGAATAATACCAAAATTTAAAGAGATCCAAATCTCAAGTGGACCACACCACAAGAAAACAGTGGTGATTGAATGCTCACCTTTAAAAACTTCTCAGGGTTCACTGTAATGTTTATTTGTCATCTAACCTGTTGATTAGGTCACGCAAACCTGGATTAAGAGAAAAAAATAAGTATTAGCTTAATACAAAACTTTTGTCAACCCTAAGAAGTTTTTAATGGTAAGTGTTCAATCAACACTCTTTCTTGTAGAGTGGTCCGTATCAGATTTGAATCTGCTTCAGTTTTGGCTTCAAGCCATAAAATAGTATGGAAAAATTGATGGATGGCGCGGATAGGATACATACATTATAATGAGGCTCATGGAGCACTGTCAGTATACAATCCGCGTCCGTACTCGAATGAATCCAAATCGTGGGGCTCACATGGAGACAAGATCTCTGTCATACGTGCATCTCATTGTCACGTGCGAGAGCGAGTAACCTTGTAAGTTGCAACTTTTTTAACCTCCAAACTTGAAACATTCATTTCATCTATGAACTGAAATAGAGATAAAAAATCTATGGATAATGAAGAGAGACAAAAGTCAAAGTCACCGCCAGAAAAAAGAAAAAGAAAGAAAAGAAAAGAAAAAAAAAACAAAAAAAAAACAGAAGAACCAAATCACGATCCGAAACGCGCATCCAAACGTTCCTCTCTCTCTCTCTCTCTCTCTCTCTCTCTCTCTTCTACTCACTCCTTCAGTTGCAGCCACCCATTTCTTCCTTCCCTCTCTTTCAATCTTACCCCATGACCACAAACTCCCTTAATTCTCCACAATTCTACAAAGAGCACACCGGTTCTGCGTAGGTATGGCACTCCGCGCCTCTCCATCCTCTGCTCCCACTTCCATCCGATCAATTCCGATTGCCCGAGTCCGAACAACGAACGATCAGGATCGAATGGTCTCTCATGGGTGTCCTTGTCGAATTGCGATAGCGGTTCCGAAAATTGCCAAATGGATGAATCCGAGAAAGGCAATGAAGGGAATGGTTGTGTGTTTTGCATGATAATTCGAGGCGAATC
Organism: Magnolia officinalis; assembly: GCA_021015155.1. NCBI lineage: Eukaryota > Viridiplantae > Streptophyta > Magnoliopsida > Magnoliales > Magnoliaceae > Magnolia > Magnolia officinalis. Next base: position 80,574,115 of record JAJHSJ010000005.1, on the reverse strand, counting down.
CCCTGCATTCAAGGTATTCATTTTCTTCTTAGTTGGGTGTTTTTATATCTGAAATTGAAATTCATTGATGGAGTTTCAGTTCATTATTGTTATTATTATTTTATTGTTCTTTTTATCTTTTTGTGATTTTGCAATTTCAGAGCATGCGGGTGAAGGTTAGCTAATTCGGGTTTTTTTTTTTTTTTCCATTTTTAGTAATACCCATTTGCAGTTTGAATCAGATGTATCTATTCGTGATGTTGGTATCACTTGGGAGCAAAATCATTTGTCGGATTTCAACTAGTTTTAATGTTTTTTAGGACTGCAATTTTGGTTCATTCAAGTGACATTTATGCTTATTGGCTTCCATGTTGGTAATTTTTTTTTTTTCTAGATATGTACTTTTTTTTTTTTTTTTTTTAAAAAAAATTTTTAAACACGCACACACACCGCCACACACTCACGCCGTAGTGGGATTTCACCACCTATGGGTACTCCAACCCTTGACCAGGTGTTGAAACCCATAAGAGTCTACCACTGGAGTAAGAGCAAGGACCCAAAATTGATTATAAATTATATTCTAGATATATACTTACTGATGATAGCCTTTTGCCGTGTTGAATTGGAGAATAGCTTCATGTTTCTATTTGCAATTGCACTGTGTTTGGACTCTGGAATTGAAAATCTTTAGTGGGTTTGCAGTATTATTATTGAAAATCCGTGATTTTGCAATATCAGCGCATTCTGGTGAGGATTAGCATATTCAGGTTCATGTTCATCTTGTTTTCAATGAATTAGATGTATCTATTCGTGATGTTGGTATGTTGGGACCAAAATCATTTTTTGCATTTCAGCTATTTTTATTGTTTTCTGAGGACTAGACACTTATTGATAGAATTTGCTCATTGAATCAAACATATCTTAATGTTGCGATTTGCAAATGGCAGTGTGTTTGGACTTTGGAATTAAAAATATTTATTGGGTTTGTAATATTTTTGTTACTTTGTTTGGGATGTGCAATCTTGGTATCGAAGAGCAAATGGTTTTAGTTTGAGGATATTGGGTCATGTTTCCCAGAGATGGACAGCAGAAGGCAGCAGAAGGCTTGGCGCCATGATTATAAGGGATAGCATAGGGTGCATTTGGATGCCCTATCCAACCAAATCCAATTACTGGTCTGGTAAAATGGAAATGCCAAATTGCAATTACCATCGCTAGCGTTAATATTGAAGGAATGCGGTACTTTCAAGGTGATTTTGCTACAAATTTACTGTGACTTGCAGGCTATTCCAGATTATGAATGCTAGGAGAATCCTCTTTGTCAATTTCGTCTTGTTTGGACTGACCCGTACGTGATTCAGTTTGTCTGTGCGACCAAATGTAGCTCTAGTTTGAATTTTGATTCAGAAACCTGATTTTTTAGATGATATAATTATGGCTATCTAACAACTAACACGGCCACCTTGCATTTTTAAATTGTGCCAATGTCCTCACCGACACAGGTGGATATGCTCATTTAAAAAGCTAACACCTTTGGACATGCTCATATAGAAGAAATAAGTAATTATGTTTAATTATTTTTATTGTTTGTATTTGGGATACCTTTTCTTTTTTCACATAAAACTAATTCGTAATCATGTTTGTTATTATCATTTATCATTGGGATTTTGCAAACTGCGAAGTAATATTGAAATACACATTTATTATATGGATGTAGTAAAATATTGTACTACACATTTATTGAGGTAAAATATTTATATGGATGTAGTGGCGTATCTGACTTTTAAAAACCATAGTTTCTGGAACCTATGCCCTTCTCCAATACCAACACGTATTTCCAAGTTAGATGGGATTTGTGGAGAGAAACCCACCTTAGATAATCAAATCTTAGCCTTGAAAGCTTTAGTTCAGATGCCTTGGAGCTTATCTTTTTTAGTAATCTACATTGTATTCAGAACTTTCCTGTTTCTGTTTTAAGAGTCTCAAACATTCTTGGACATGAAGTAGTACTGTACTGTACTGTAGAGTGTCTATTCAGCATGATCATAGTGAAATTTTTATTTTCATATGTTTATGTGCTCTCTCAATTCCTGTGGTGCGGCTATTATGGATTTGTACCCATGTGCTACCCTGTTAATCTGCTGTTGGAGTGTGGTTGATTTGCTTAGATATGCACATATTTTTTTGATTGGTGGAAAATATAAATTAACACAATCAGTCTGTTCTTGGGTCAAATGATTTACGGTCCAGATGATGGTTGTGATGATAATGCTATTTTGGCTTTGGTTATGGTTGTTGGAGCTTAATTCAGCTGTGATGGTTACATTGCATGCTAAGCCATTGATTCTTGGAGCTTTTGGATGTACTTCAATACGGTTGGGGTACATTGCTGGGGTACAATGCAATGTTAAAATAGTCATCGATCAACTCTGAAACAGACTGAGTTCACTCAGTTTGGTTAGTCTCCGAATAAGGCTTGCCGAGTCTGAACTTTGATTTTGTAAAAAGAACGACTGTATTTATTAATAATGCGGTTGATTCAGTGTAAAATCTGTGAGTTTCTTATTAACTCAGTCAACTTGCAGTCAAACATTGAAAAAGCGATTTCCAAGTAGTGTCCACGTTTATGAACATTGGCATGTGTCGTTATGATAATGGGTGCAATCATTATACATCATACTACTAGTTTTGATGGTATGAAGAAAAATTAGGAAATCACATATCCCTTAAATGACCTCAAGTCAAGGGTTATGAAACCCTAACTTTAGCCCATTCTCTTCTCTCTACATTCTCCTTTTTTCTCTTTCTTCTCTATTCTATTTTGCACTATTTTACATGATATTAGATCTATGTAATATCTTATCCTTCTTCTTCTTCTACAAATCTTCTTATTTTTTCTTTCTTTTATCCCTTGGTGTCCCTTATCTTGCTTGTGCTGAAAATTTCTTAAGAAACTAAGGTTTTTTTTTTTTCTTCTTTTGTGTGCCGGGCCTTTTATAATGGTCCGTGTGTGCATGAGGGAATGAAGACATCGGCTTCTTGAATGATATCACCTCAGGTGTGATTGTTGCAAACGTGTGGGCTGTTTGCCCATGTTGGATGTCATGTTCGGGAGTGTATTTCTTCATGGCCAATTGGAAGTAGCGTACTTGTGGGCTGGATTTTTCTGTCTGAGGTGTCGTATGCATCATCTGAAGTGTTCAAGTGTCATGTTCATTGATTGTGCTAGGTCAACATGTGTTTGTTCTTGTGAGGTTCTCTTCTTTTATTTGTTATGGAGATAAAAATTAACATGAAATCCAATTTTATAAGCCTATCTAATTTTTTAGGGGTCTAGATAACCTCTATTAAGTTAAATGGGACAAATTATTTACAATGGTCAGAGTCATCTAAGTTCTTCTCATGACCGAGGAAAAATTGAGATATCTAATAAAGAGAAACCTGATGAAGAACCCAATAATTATGACCAATGGATCTAGGAAAATACCCAATTATGACATGGTTATGGAATAGTATGGATCTAGGAAAATACCCAAATTATGACATGGATATGGAATAGTATGGAACCCTGAATAAGTGCAAATGTTATATTTCTAGATACAACTTATGGAAACGTGAGATGCTCTACGAAAGATGTATTCATTTGATAAAAAAACATCTCTTGTACTCATTAGTTATTTGAGCTTCAATAAGGAGATAAATTGTTGGGTGAATACTATTCCAAACTCAAAGGAATGTGTGAAGAGCCGAATGCGTATCAACTCCTGACTACCAATTTGGTGAAGAGTTCCAAGTGGCCAAGTTCATATTGGATTGAAACATGATTATGAACTAGTTCCTGCACAGGTTTTTGGTGGCAGAGATGTGCCATCTTTAAACGAGGTATATGCATGCTTCCAGCGTGTATCTTTAGTCTCTACAAGTGGAGCCAATGATAACTCAACTCTAGCATCGTTCTCTAAATGGGCCGTGGTGGTGGCTATGGCAGAGGTCCTCTTCAGCGGACTTAGGAAATGCACACATTGTGGGCTTTCCAATCATTCTATTGAAAAATGCTGGAACCTCCGTGGGAAGCCTATATAGGCTTATCAAGCTTCCCACACTAGTGGGAGTAGTGGGCCTCCTCTAGCTAATTCTATATCTACTGATCCACAGACACGTATGACTGGTAAGATGGTTACTTTGTCTTAAGAAGAATATTTCAAGTTGTTGAACAATCTACAAAATTAGTCTGTTCGTATTACTTCTGTAGCCACTTCCACCCTTGCGGCTACATTCGTGACCATAGGCATGACTTGTTTAGGATCTAAGTCTCATACTCCATGGGTAATTAACTCTAGAGTGTTTGATCATATGATAAGTTAATCTAGTGTGTTTTCGCCTATTGATGGCTCATTAACAGGCTCTTCTCTCACTCTAGTAGACGGTGCCCAATCTAAAGTATGTGGAATAGGTACCGTTTGTACAAGTCACTCTCTTTCATTATCCTTTGTTTTAATTGTTCTAAAATTTTCCTTTAGGCTTTCTGTTTGTTATCTAACTTTCTAAATCCCTTAACTGTTGCATTACTTTCTATCCTTCGTATTATATTTTCTAGGACTTTAAGATGAAGAGGAAGATTGGTGGAGGACATGAGCATGACGGGCTATACTATCTTGATCGTGATGTTATGGGTGCAATAACATAAAAAGACATCTCAGCTTATTAATAGCGTTACTGTCTTGGTCATACATCATTGAAGATTTTTAAGAGCGTCATCCCTTCCTTGTCATTAATGTCATATCTAGAGTGTGTCGTACGTGAGTTAAGTAATCATTACTATGTTAGTCGAGAACCGCCATTTAATTCCTTTCTCTTTAGTTTAGTCAGATGTTTGGGATCCAGTTAAAATATCTAGTAGGTCTGGATTTAAGTATTTTGTTACATTTGTTGATTCTTGTTCAAGAATTATATGGCTTTATTTAATGAAAGAAAGATTTAATTATTTTCTTTTTTAAGACCTTTCACACGGATGCGCAAAATCAATTTAATTCAAAGTATCTATATTTTGGTTTGATAATGTCAATGAGTACATGTCTTAAGCTTTTAGGTTTTTTTTTTTTTTTTTTTTTTTTTTTTTTTTTTAAAAAAAATTTAAAATTATGAAATAGGAAGCGTACATTAAACATCATATGCATGCACATACCCCACAACAAAATGGGGTTGTAGAACGGAAAAATCATCACATCCTGGGATAACTCTGTTCTCTTGATTCACATGATTGTTCTGAAGAATTTTTGGAGCTATGTAGTACTCACGAAATGTTTTTTGATAAAGGGTCAATTGCCTCGTTAAGTTTTGTTATCAAATACTCCGTTGTTTGCTCTACCTCGTAAAGTTTTTGGATGTGTTTATTTTGTCTATTAGTTGGAGGCCGACTATGATAAGCTTGATCCTTGAGCAGTTAAATATATTTTTCTTGAATATTCTTGCACGCAGAGGGGTTATCGTTCTTATAATCCATCACTTCAAAGACAATACGTATGTACGGATGTTACCGGTTTTTAGTTTACCCCGTTCTTCTGAAAAGATGACAAATTTCTTAAGACAACTTTTTCTTATACTTGTTATGGTCAATGAAGACATCCAACCTCCATCATCAACTGCCTCTTCATTCCCACGGTGCCTCATTTGAAGGTCTACTCATGACGAAAAAGGACATATGGTACGGTCGATCACGACGTGCCATCCAACCTATCTTCTTTAGGGTCTGTTTGGGCGGTGGGATTAGAAGGGATTAGGTGGGATGGGATTCAAAAAACATAATTATTACCTATGGCAGGGGTTGTCCCCTGTTGCCATGGGATAAGATTAATGCTATGCTTTGTTGATAATACGGTGGTACATTGAATGGATATACCCACCATCATTTGAAATTATCGAGAATAACACATGTGTTATATCTAAACCGTTCATTTGTTTTGTAACCTCATTTTATGGCATGGGCCTAAAAATGAGGTAGATCCAAAACTTATGTGGCCCCAAAGAAGTTTTCAACGGTAAGTATTCAATCCCCATTGCTTTCTATGGTGGGGTCCACTTGAGCTTTAGATTTACCTGATTTTTTGGCCCATGCTCTAAAATAATCTCGATAAATGGGTGGACTGTGTGGATATAGCCCACACATCATGGTGGGACCTACACAACTTGTTAACATTGAGTGAAATTGGCACGGGACCCAATGCATTTCCATTTAATGTAATTTCAAGCTTTTCCATTCTTCCCAAACATGGAGTGGAATTGGCACAGGACCAGATGAATCCCATCCCACCTAATCCCTTCTAATCCCACCGCCCAAACAGGGCCTTAGAGACTTGTAATCAGGGTGTCCCAAATCGGTTACGTATCGGCCGTAACCGTAACGGCCGATACGTAATGGTAACGGTGGGACCCGTTACGCGATACGGGGCCGTATCGGCGATGTCCCGATTTTGTACCCGTAACGGCTGTTACGGGCCTGAAAAAAAAAAAAAAAAAACTTATCTTTTTCCTTTCTTTTCTTCTTCTTCCTCTTCTCGGACAGCTGCGGCCTTGCTGCGGCCTTGCTGTGGCTGCGGTTGCGGCTGCAGCCTTCGTCGTCGTCGTCTTCTTCTTCTTCTTCTTCTTCTACTTCTCTCTCTCTCTCTCTCTCTCTCTCTCTCTCTCTCTCTCTCTCTCTCTGTTCTTTCCCTCTTTCCCTCTTTTTACTTTTCTCTCCTTTCCCTCTTTTTTCTTTTCGGTTTCCCTCTCCTTTTTTTTTTTCAGGTGTACCACACCAGCTTAGCTGCTGTAGGTACATGTCATGCTAAGACAAGCACTGACACTCCTCGAGCTCCGAGTTGTACGAACGGTTCAAAGGAGATCAAAGTTATATGGGCTCCACAGTGATGTATTTATTATATATACACCTTTCATCTATTTTTAAATATCATTTTAGAGCATTACCTAAAAAATGAATCGTATCCAAAGATCGTCTGGACCACACCAAAAATAGCAGCGGAGATGATGATTTTCACCGTTAAACAATTCATCGGCCCACCATAACATTTTTTTTCCATCCAATCTGTTCATAAGGTCAAAAAGACCTGAGTGAAGAGGAAAAACAAATTTCATATTGATCCAAAAGTTCTGTGATCCCAAAAAGGGTTTCAATGGTAGACGTTCAATCCCCCACTGCTTTTTGCAGTGTGGTCCACTTGATAATTAGATCTGTATTAATTTTCGTGTCGAGCCTTAAGACGAACTCATCAAATGAATGAACGGTTTAGATATAACACATACCTCATGATCAGACCCACAGGACCTGCTTGCGTGAAATGAATGGACTGCGTACGAGTTACGCAGCACGCTGCACATTTTATTAAATTGTACACGTGCCACATGGGCCCCACCATGATGTATATATTTTATCCATGCCATCCATCCATTTTCCACATCATTTTAGGTTATGATTAAAAAAAAATAGTAAGATCCAAATCTCAGGTGGACCACAACATAGGAAACAGTGGTTATAGAATACTCACCATTAAAAATTTCTCAGGGTCCACTATAATGTTTATTTTCCATCTAACTTGTTAATAGGGTCACACTGATGTGGATGAAGGGAAAACATACATGTCAGCTTGATCTAAAACTTTTGTACCCCCAATAAATTTTTAATGATAGTCGTTTAATTATTGTTGTTTCTTATGGTACGGTCTACCTGAGCTTTGGATCTGCCTCATTTTTGGGCTCATGCCCTAAAATTATTTGGCAAAATAGATGGACGGTGTGGATATAACACATTCATCACGAGTGAGGTTCAAAAAACTTTGACACTCATGTGCTACACTTCACAATCCGAGTCTTACCTAATTCGGGCCCTTAAAAAATCGTACACTGGACATGTTTTAACTTAAAATTTACTAATTAAATTATGGACTATAATTGCTAACTCAAAATGCCAAAATCAAATTGTTTGAATAGTTTTAATTGTTAATTTGTGGACGCTTATTTTTTAAAACAGGGCCTTTTGATTTATTATTATTATTTTTTTTTTCATGATTCACTATCCAATAAATGTCCACCAATTCACAAGTGGGATAATGCCAATAAATTGCATGAATTTGAGGCTGATTTGGGGCATGGATTGGTCCTCCAAGTCAGCCCTAAATTGGTAACGCGATCTACCTGAATTTAATTTCATTTTTTAAAAGAACTATTGGGAGAAAGATATTAAATTGTTAAGTATATAAATTAGATATTTAGAAAATTAAATATATAAATTTTGTAGTCAAATTCAGGTTGCTTTGGTTCAAAAATTAATCAGACAGTCCGATACAACTTCTCACTAAAGAGTGGACCGTTACATCACCATAAACATGTTTCAATTTATAAATGAATGCATATTTGGAATGCTTAGAATATTCCGGATTTAATCCATATTTTTTCATATTTTGTTGACATAAAAAAATAAAATTGCGCCGTTACGGGCCGTTACGCCCCCGTATCCGTATCGGTTTTGGAGGGCACCGTTATGCCAACCGATACCGATACGGGATACCGTGCTTGTAATCCAGTGAGTTCTTAAGATATATTTGATATTCCTATTTCCCTACGGAAAGATAAATGTACATGTACCGATCATCCCATCTCTAAATATGTTTTTTTTCATTGCTTATCTCTAATTTTTTCACAACTTTGCCCTGTCTATATCTTCAACCTTTGTTCTCAAGTCATATGAGGAAGTTTTGTTACATAAGGGGTGGAAGCAAGCTATGAAGGAAGAGATGCATGCACTTCATCAGAATGACACTTGGGAACTTACCACTCTTTCGACTAGTAAACTTGTTGTTGGTTGCAAATGGATCTACGTAATCAAGTTTGAAGGTTCGCCTAGTCGCTAAAGGGTATGCTCAAACACTTAGTGTTGATTGCAGTGAAACCTTCTCTCCTATGGGCAAGTTGAATTCCATTTGAGTAATACTATTTGTAGCTATTAATCATGGCTGACCCCTCTTCCAAAATGATGTAAAAATGCCTTCCTTCATGGTGATCTTACAGAGGAAGTTTACATGTAGCAACCTCGTGAATTTGTTGCTTAGGAGCCATCTAACAATGTGTAAATTATGAAAGGCAATTTATGGGTTAAAACAATCTCCACGTGCATAGTTTGACAAGTTCAGCAACTTTGTATTAAACTTGGCTTTATTTGAAGGCATGCTAATCATTTCCTTTTTGTACCGAAATGTATCTTAGGGCCTATTATGCTTGTAGTATGTGGATGATATTGTTGTTACTAGAAGAGACAATAAGGGCATTGAATAAATAAATAAGTATTTTCAACAACATTTTCTCACAAAAGATTTGGGTCATCTTCAATACTTCCTTGGTATAGAAGCGGCCAGATCCAAAGGAGTGAATCTATCGCAACAGAAATATGTTTTGGATTTACATATGAAGATGGGTCTTCTTGGGACTAAGCTAGTTGACACGCCAGTGTATCCTAATCATAAGCTTGTAAGTGATCAAGGAGATGCAATGGAGGATCCGGGGAGGTACAAAAGATTGGTTTGAAAACTTATTTATTTAGCTATTGCTCGATTAGACATATCCTATGTAGTGAGAATGGTCGGCCAATTCATGAGTTCTCCAATAATACCTCACATGGAAGTAGTTATTTGAATTTTAAGAGCACCAGGTCAATGAATTTTATATAAATGGAATGGTCATCTTCGGGTCACAGGATATTCAAATGCAAACTAGGCATGTTCCTTAGAAGATAAACCATCCACTACTGGATATTGTACATTTGTAGGAGGAAATCTAGTCACTTGGAAGAGCAAGAAGAAGAGTGTGGTGGTCTGATCGGTTGTCAAAGCAGAGTACAAAGCAATGGCTCATACCTCTTGTGAGTTGATGTAGTTGTCAAAGCAGATTATAGAGCAATTGCTCTTACCTGTTGTGAGTTGATGTGGATTAAGAAATTGTTACAAGAAATGTGATTTAAAGTGCGCACACCTATGCAATTATTTTGTGACAATCAAGCTGCTTCACACATAGCAAATAATCTGGTCTATCATGAAAGAACTAAACACATCAAAGTTGACCATCATTTCATACGTGAGAAAGTTTCTAGCGACGAAATCTCAACTCCACATGTTCGATCTCAGGACCAACATGTTGTTCACCAAGGCTTTTTGTTCCACTCACCACACACACACACACACACACACACACACACACACACACACACTCCAAGCTTGACATAGATAATATCTACGCTCTAGCTTAAGGGGGAGTGTTAATGAATGCGATATGGGCCTATATAGGCCCACATAGATGGGTTATTTTGGTCTAGGACATAAAGCCAATTTTTATTTTTGTTATTAATGGCATTTCTGTAATTATGAAACTTTCAGAGTATAAAAGGAGGGGGGATGTGAACCCTAACTTCAGCCCATTCTCTTCTCTTCTCTTCTCTACTTTTTCGTTCTTCTTCTCTATTCCAGTTCTCTTTCCACTATTTTACAAAAGGCAAATAAATGAATGATGATTCACATTGAATTTATGGATGCTCAAATGAAATTGGACCTGCTATCCTTGTTCTCAAATTCGAAACATATGCGAATGGTCAATGGTGATTGCTGTTTTGGACTAATGTAAAATTAAATATATCCTATTTGGTTTGTATTAGAAATCGATCATTATCTTCCTTTTCTTGGATGGGTACTATGTCACACTTATAGGTTTTCGTTATTTCATCTTATTGCTGAAGCATATAGTCATTTGGCTTCATGTATTACGGTGAGGGTTATATTTTGTGCTGACTTGCTTTTAAAATTTTCATGCATCCAGCTTTATGAAGATGATATATGCCTCTGTATTCTGGATTCCAACCCGTTGACTCATGGGTAAGGTACCACTGCATGAGATGCGATAGTTTTAGTTTCCTATAATGCAAGACAGAATATCTTCCTAGTGTGGAATCATCACCAACATCTTAAAACTCCCATTGAAATCAGTTTTCAGTAACCACTGTATGGGGTTGAAGTTTGCATTTATAGGAAAAAAGTATTTTGTTCTAGAGCCTGTTTGGATAAGTGGAAACCAAAAAGTAGATGAGGAGAGGAATATTCACATCTAAGTATGGAAAAGGAAATCTATGGAAAAGAACCTTAAATTACTGGCTTGTTTTTGCTGGTCAATGGTCAAAGAAGTTTCTCTCAAAGTGGGTGGAAATCTCCACTTCTTAGGTTTTAGAGAGGAAAAGGAAACTGCCCTCTTTTAAGGAAAAACTGTGGAAAGGAAAACCAATTTCCTTAGTCCTCGCCTATTGCAAACAAGGAAAACTGTTACATCAGAGGAAATTGCTTGTCTTTCCTTTGCGGAATCCCATTTTCCACCATCCAAACAGGCCCTGAGAAGAGACTGTCTTTGTCTATCCCTAGTTTATATATATATATATATATATATTATATATATATATATATATATATATAT
>JAJHSJ010000005.1:80387897-80562537 GCA_021015155.1 Magnolia officinalis | reverse complement strand
CTCATCACGTTGGCCCTATATAAAACTAAGGGCAGACATCTCTCTCCATTGTTTCCTTAGGTGTGGCCCACCTCAATCATGGGTCAGTTTTTCTTTTCTTTTCTTCTTTTGACCTGGGATGTTCTGAGTAGACTTTCCACACAAATTATGGTGAGCCCTGTCAAAAATCAATGGTAGGCATCCCTTGCTGTTTCTCTTAGTTTGGCCCACCTGAATGGCAATTTTAGCTGAATGCCCCCACGCCCAACTGTCAAAGTGGATTTCAGAAACACATCACAGTGAGACCCACATGAGCTGCCAAACCCTTTCCTCACACAGACGGTCTCATGCGAGCAGCACTGCCGGCAGGAGATGGGGACTTGCAAGGTAGCTTGAGTGGGCCCCACCATAATGTGTTTTTAAAAATTCACTTTGACCATCAGTATCGTAACCCCATGCTAAACCTAGGACAAAATAAATAAATCAATAAATCAATAAAAATTAAAAAACCAGGTTTGTGATTCAAGTGAGCCAGACCCAATGGAAACAGTTGGGAGGGGCACCAACCTTGATTTTTTACGGGCCGTCATGATGGGTATGTACAATCCGCTCTGACCATTAGTTGCATCATCTATTGCTAGGCCCACAGCTCAAAAATAGATTGACCAGTGATTCAGGTGGGCCACACTAAAAGAAACAGTTGGGAGAGCAACATCCGCCCTTCATTTTTATAAGTCCCACCATGGTGATTTTGTGAAATCCACTCCAACCATCAGCTCCTCACTAAAAGATATGCGTGTGGCCACCATGTTTAGGCCAACCAGTGATTTATGTGGGCCATACCAAGGTAAACATTTTGAAGGGTGGGCCACCCCTGCACACTTTTTCCACGGATGTGGTCCACTGGATCGTTAATGTGGCTGATTTTTGGGCCTTGGGCCGAACATGGGCTCTCACATTCAACGTATTTCACATACACATCACGGATGGGGCCCACACCTACTTTGCTTGCACATGTCTATTCGTGAAACAGTTTTGGGCCTATTAGATTTAATCAGAATCAGAGATGGACTAGGCCTCGGTAAGTAGAAGGTCATACTGGAAATCGGCTCAAATTGTAGCGAATTTGCTAGATAGTTTGATTATGGTGTGGTTTTTGAAGGAATTGGGCTTCTATCTATAGGAGATGTGCAGGTTCTCAGCAGCCGCCATTCGCTTTTGTAAAACTGAATTGCTGTATGGGGCCCTCTTTTGTGTGTGGGTGTGTGTCAGCTCACCCCTTAAAATGGCTGAAAAAATTATTTTTCCAATCAATAAAATTACAGATAGCATGCTCCCAATTTAGGGTTTAAAAACAATTGGATTCTAGTCTTCCATTTCTTGAAGATTTCTCATGGTTTTCATGTCCACATTTTGGATTCTCTTTATCCAAATGGGCTAGTTGACATGTAGGACAGCCAACACTAGTTTGGCCTGTCCATTTGTTCCCTACAACAATTGACAAGCCATTTTGCAAAAAAATAAATTAATCATGCAGATTAGGTGATCCTAACCATTTGATGAAATAACATCAAAGTGGACAACAAAGATCAAGAAAAGTAAAAAAATAAAAAGAAGGTGGCATCATCTCTTGAAATATCGTTCGGTAGGACCCACCACAGATTTCTTATGATTCTAAACTAGCACTTCGGTCAAATGATGCTAACCTTTCGATCTATGTCACATAAGAAACAGATGGTTGTCGGAAATTATAAATTTTTTTATCATTTTCTTAAAATATTGAAAAAAAAATGAAAAATATAAATAAATTAGAAAAAATAAAAACTCATCAATCATCCTTTTTCCATTAACATGCACCAAGTAATATCATGTGGTGATAGTTTTAAAGGATTCTCAACTTTCCTTCTTTTTTCTTTTTCATCTTTTAAGAAATTTCCCTTAAAAACCTTGGCCAACCTTATGGAAATATTTGATGGCATTCATAGCATCCCTATCTTTGATATGGAAGATGAAATTGTTTGGACCAAAGACCCCTATGAGAAACCTACTCTTTCCTCCATTATTGGTGCTTGTAAGCCCTGCTCCTAGGATGTTACTTGGCATGATCTTGTATGGTTTAAGGGTCATATCCACAAACACTCTATTATTGCATGGATGGTCTTCCTTAGTAGGCTCAAAACTAAGGATTGGATTTCTTCATGTGACATTCATGTGGATGATGGTTGTGTTTTATGTACTTCACCTGTTGAAACTATTGACAACATTTTCTTTAACTATTCCTTTGTCCATTGGTTATGGAGCCGATTGTATTCTAGGCTGGGGCTCCAAGCGCCTCCCATAATGCGCCCTCTTATAGAATCTATTATACATCTTGTTGGGAGTCTTCCTCTAAATCTAGGGTGTAACTTACTAACCAACCTCTTATTCCTGCCCTTGTCTGGCACATTTGGAAAGAGAGGAATTCAAGGATTTTTTAAGACAAATCGTCCTTTAAGGAGTTCATCCTCCGTTCTATCCTGGGGGATGTTAGAGCTAGAGTTATATTTATCATGGGTTCTTCCATTGTATCAGATATACCTGGCTCTATTTCGGCCCTTTGGGATTTCCCTACTGCCTTTTCTAGGGGTCCCAGGCTTTCTGCTCCTCCTACTGTTGGACATAGGCCAGTGGGGCCCACTGGTGGGCAATCACTAGTGGGTGGGTCCCATAAGTTTAGGCATCTTCCGGCCTCTTCCGTTAGAGGATGGCTTTCAAATTCAAGTATGAATTTGCATTTAAAAAGAGGAGATAAGATAAGACCAGATAATTTCTGATCTCATTCAAACTCTCTATCCTTTCCTATAAATAGGATAAGGCTCTCTCGTGAAAAGATATTAAAGAATATCGAGAGTAAAAAGAGGAATAGTGGTATATAGAAATTTGTCCGTTTAGCTTGTCCTTGGGACGATTTAAGTCATAGATCATAATCCGGGGCCATCTATACCGTAGAATCAGAGGAGTGATTAGACCCATCTACTCCAGTAGTGGTTAGACGGATCGCTAGATCTGGACCGTTCATCTTCGACTTTGTAAAGGTTCCATATCGTGTAAACCATCAGATCTTGAGGGCTCACACTTCTGCACTTCCTATCACCTCCTTCATCCCAACCTCCTTGGGTTGGAAAGTGGCGACTTGTCTGTTCCCATACCATACGAAATGTCATGGGGCTCCTTTGTTTTCCCCCATATTCCCATTTTCCTTGTTGGGGTTTTATGCTTCAGGATTTAGACCTTGACCCCCCTGATAAATGTCTAAAATTCTATATATAGGCCTTTCTAAATTGACATTTGCGGATATTTTAGGTATTTCCCTTATAGTGCATAACGCTCAAGCTGCTAAAGCCATTGAAGACCCTTCTGCCTCTTCTTAGAGAGTGAGGCAGTATGCGAGATATATCTCCACTCGCCTCATTGGCCTATGTTTCTCTGTTTGCACTGCCTCGGGGCGTCATCGTCACCTTATCACCAACCTTAGCAGATTGCATCGTCTTGGACTGGTTGTTCAACTTCATTCTGATATTGAGATTGCAACCATATCCTCAACAGCAACTTGACTTTGGGTCTACTCGGTGCTTTGTTGTGAGCTCCCATTTTGTTCCAGTGTTTTGGATGTTTGTCTTTGGTTTTGGTCTTCCTCCCATCCTAGGATGTGGGCCTTTCCTAGTGTTGTTCTCCTCCCCAGGATGTGGGACCTGTTACTTTTACTTCTTGCTCTCTTAGTATTTTAAGAGAAATCTTTGCCTTGCTTTTCCTTTGTACTAGTAACTCATTTATGTTTTTTTAGGTTTTTGCCTCCTGGAAATAATCGTTCTAAGCTTACCTTCCAAAAATAAAAATAAAAAAAATTCCCTTAAAAAAGCATACGAGGATCCTTTAATAATTTATGTTCATGCAACTTGTCTAAATGTATTTGAGGTGGGCATTACCGTGACACGTACGTAAAATCCACATCGTCCATTAAATTTTAGATAGAAATTAAGTCACAAGTCACAAAACTTTTGCAGATTCGTGAGTTGGGTAGGCCACAAAAAGTGGGAGAGGAGGGCGCCTACCTTTGAATTTTTACGGGGCCACCATGATGTTTATGAAAAATCGACTTTAACCATTGGCTGCCTTGTAGAAATTAATTCATGGAGACCAATCATGATGCCCATAAGTGATGTAAGTCGGCCACACCAAGTGAAAAGGTTTGGGTGGTGGTTATCTCGACACTGTTTCTGCTCATGTGGCCCACCAGAATTATGGATGTGGCTAATGTTGGATTGATATGTTTAAATTATCTTCATGACCCTTACAATCGGAGTAGATTTTACAAAATGTCAAGGTGAGCACACCATGTATTGGTTGGGATGCTGTCGTTGCATGTTGAGATTTTGAGTAGCCAACTGGTTGTTGATCAGTGCTCCTTGCCCAACGATGATGTATTTATTTAATCTAAGCCGTCTGTTCCATTTTACAAGCTCATCGTATAGCAAGATCCCAGGAATGAGCCAAATTCAAATCTCAGGTGGACCATGCCACATGAAACAATATAGGGACGCCCCACCATTAAAACTTTCTTTGGAGCCACCAAAGTTTTGGAAGAAGTTGATATTATTGTTTTCCCTTAGTCCAGGCCTATATGACCTAACCAATAGGTAGGATGGCAAATAAAAATTACAGTGGACCTTAGGAAGTGGGAGTTCAATCCATTGTTTTCTTATGGTGTGGTCCACTTGACATTTGGATTTGGCTCATTTTTTAGCTCGTGTTATAAATTGACTTAGAAAAATGGATGAATAGCTTAGATTAAATATATACTTAATTGTTGGGCCCACAAGCACCTGACCAAAAACAAGGTGGCTACTCACCGTTTCATCATGGAATCAGCTTGCGGCTCCACCAATACAGGGATGACTGGAGGTGGGCCCACCTTGATGTGTTTGTAAAATCCACTCGGACCATAAAGGACATGACGCTAATTAGGTTATGAATTAAACAACAACCATATCCATAATTCTAGTAGACCACATAAGCAAAAATAGTGCGGAGGACACCCACTATCCAAACTGTTTCACTTGGTGGGGCGCACCGAAATCACAAACCATCATATTTTTATGCCCCACGGCTTAATTATTATCACAAACTTAATAAACGGAGTGGATTTCATAGACTCATTACAGTGAGGCCCACCTCAAACACACTTAGACAACCTGCATGGGAAGTGGATTGCGTAGTGAGGAAGTAACTCGGTACCGCTAACAATACTAAGTAAAGCTTTGGATATGCTTCAAATTTGGTCTCAACCCATTAAATGATCTGGGAAAATGGACGGACGGCATGCATCAACCAAATACATTCATGATGGGCCCAACAGAATGCAATCCGATTTCAGTTGCATGATGGGAGAAAAGGTGCGTAAAAGGTCTCCTGCCATACAGTGCCCAGGAGACCATTAGTGTGTGTGTGTGAGTAAGTAGAAATAGTGTGTTTGTGTGTAAGTAGAAATCATTAAAAAAAAAAAAAAGCTCCATGACTTAACTTGAAGAGAATATATATCATTTAATCCCTTACAAATTAAGAACACAATAAAATAATTTCTTTTCTAAAATATCCTTAAAGCCTCCACCAAATTAAAAATATATAATGAAAGTCAAGTGAAGCTTAAAATAGTAGAGAACAAGTATAATTTGAATCGTAAATTGAGATTTGAATCATAAATAGTAGGATTCAAAGCATAGAATCGTAGGATTCATATAAAAAGGAATTCAAGGTTGGTATTCAAATTGTTTTGCTTAAGATTCGATTCAAATCGTAAACCGTGAATCGTAGGATTTTGACAACATTGGTGCTAGGATCATCAAATCCACGTGATTTTTGCATCATGGCCGGCCAATGTGGCATGGAACAAATGGCCTGTCTGGACCGATGGTCCAGTATCCTGTATGTCACTTAATAGTTGTGGACATTGGCAACATCATAGTAAACTAAATCATTAGCCAAAAGCTCAGAATTTATACCTATTACGATACTGATTAACATTACAAAAACTAATATAACTGTTTAGTTTATTATTAATTTAGACATCCAACAGTCTAGAAAGTTCCTAAACATGTTGAGACAAGTAAACGGCCCGCATTGATATGTTTGAGTGGCTTCGATTAAAACCTAACTAGATTCCATAAAATTTCCCAGTTTATTTATCCAGTATGTAACATTTTTAACAATATCATGCTCATGCTTGCTTACCACAGAGTGAGCTAAAAAAATGAATTGAAGACTTAGGGCCTGTTTGGGTGCTAGTTAAAAATGAGTTCATCTCATTTTTTCTAATGGTAATTATGTATTAGAGATCATAGATTGATCTCTAATGAATAACTACAATTAAAGAGAATGAGATGAACTCATTTTTAAGTGACATCCAAACATGCCCTTACATTTTATTCAAGACATGAATTTACTTACAGTACATAAAATACAAGGGGAATTATAGAATACCCGGGTCCAGGCTTTGCACAGCATATGAGGGTTTTCCATTCTTGACAGGTGGAGCCAATGGTTTGGTGATAAAGACCTCTTGTATGTTGCATCACGCCGTTGGTGGACCATGCCCCGAATCATCTCAGTAGGGTAATCGACCATAACCTTTTGATCCAACAAATAGACGGCAAAGAAGAGAAATACAGCAATAGTCCACATTCAATTGAAAAGGTCACAAGATTAGCGGCTAAAATTTTCCAATCTCAGTGATTTTGAGGAATGGTCCATCCACATTGGGGCACAACAGATGGTTTGGATTAGCAAACCATCGGCCCCCACTCGTCGGAATTGAAAAGTGGCCTATTGTGTGCAAAGCTGGAGTGAACACCCTATAATCCTCAATATAAAAATGTGCGTCCACAATTCATGAATTTTCAGGAAGCTTAGATCTTTGACCTTCAAAGCCATCACAGTGGTTGACCTGAAGTGACAGCCCTTCCCGGATGCAATCTGCTAGCTGAATTGTGTCCTGGTTCAATTTCAGCGGCTTTCTCCTAAAGCCCTGTAATTTCATCTCCAACGTCAACATGCATTTATTTAAGGGTGTGAATTCAATGATCACTAGGACCAACGAAAGTCGGCGCAGACATATGTCCCACCACTAACAGAAGGTTGTCAGCAAGCTAGCAAGAATATAAATTTTTTACTTTTCAAAATTCCATTTTGAAATTGCATGTTCAGATTGCTCCCAACAAATTTTGGGATGGTGGGAAATATGTGCACCCCGACTTTCAGTGTATGTATAAAATTTTCCCTTTGCTTAGGGTACATTTGATTGACCAAATATCATGAAATTTCATGATATTTGGTGCAACTAAAGTACTAAACAAGCCCTTGATAAGAATTACAAAGTTACAAAAGCTTTTACCTTGGACGATCCCGATTTACGAGGAACTTATGTGAGATGTGAATTGTAAGATGTGTTCTGCAAAGGTTACAGTTAAATAAGTGGTTGGATCTGGAGTTTCAACTTAAAAAATACATATATACAGAGCAGAATGAGCCAGGAGCCTTCAAGCAGAAGAGATCGAGGCCGCTGTGCATAAGGCGGGCCCCACTGTGAACATCCCCTGGCAGAAAAGTCAGGCTGGTAGGCTCATGGGGTTAGAGATGTATGTACATCGAGGGTAAGCTGTCGCACAATTTATTTCAACTGTCCATTTTCTATCGTGTGTGTATAGCCCACCTGATGGATGACCAAGATACATCCAAGTGTGCGATGCTTGCTGGTGTGCTGCAAGGGCTCAAAAAATTATGCGACTATCTAGACAATTGATATAAACTGATTTCAGTGAAATAACATACATGAAATATTACTTGGCCCGCATCTGTGCCATTGTTAACCAATAAGTTAAATGAATCTGCACCGTTCATGATTTCCATGTAAGAAGGTCAGAGAATAACACAATGTATGAAGCTTTTAAAATTAACTAGGGATGAGAGAATCACACAAGTTAATTAAAGGAATAAGGATATCACAACAACCAGCAATAAATTCTGTATTATCTATTCAATTATTAAGAATAGAGAAGTACTCTTACTGCTCTCAGGGAACTATATCTAACAGTCTTATAGTGCTCCTAGTTGCATCAGTCACTTAGTTCTATTGATCAATCTGAACTGTTTATTAGGTCCGGAACGCATTTTATGGGCCACTATACAAAATCACACTCTTCACATGATCCAATCCATCCTTGATTTGTCCTTATTTCTGAGCCATGGATGGGATGGTTAGTATTTCCTGATAAAAAAGTGATCTTTGGAACCATAAGCAATCTATGATGGGATCCAACAAATAGATTGATCAAATGGTTAATTGGGCCTGTTTTTGTGTAAATGATATAGACTGTCCAAATTAAAGGCTAATGATTAGATAGTTACAGTTGTCAGATTAGTGCGGTATTTGCACGGTAGCACATAAAATCTGTGGGCCTAGTTCAAACTAGATCAAGCGAATGGATTGTTTAAGTGTCCCAATGCAACTTGGAGCCAAGGCCTGTTAGGATTGCAAATTAAGGCTGTAATGTATTGTAAAAGTGCAATGATTACAAATTACAACACATCTCTTGAAAAACAGGTAATTTGACTCACCATTCCTGTGTTTGGAATTGCATGGTAAAATCATAATGATGATACTTATACATAACTGAAATGTCAAATCAACAGGAAAAATATACTGATGCTTGTGTTTGGATATGAGATTTCCACTACAATACAATTGTAATGATTACAAATTCCTTTCATTGTCTCCTATTACATCCACATTTTACCACAGAAATACGTGTTTAAACAAACGTCATAAAATCATAATGATGGTGCTTTTACATTACATTACAGCCGGAATTCACAATCCAAACAGGCCTAAAGGGTAAACCCTAGAAATTATAGAAAATGCAAAATGCTTTAATATTTCATATGATTGTTTTTTTTTTTTGTTCTATACTCTATTTATTTAGTATTACACTTTAAGGTTAAAATAATTCTAACACGTGATTCTTTAATAGAAATGCATAAGCAGTACATTAATAACTAACGCAGGCTTGAATGGATAGAAACTAGAAACTATGATGCACATGGAGTGCAGTGAAGGTGACAGAACACTGATGAATCAACCCATATGGCCCTACAAGTGTCTCAGCAATGGTTTTCGGTGACCATAGAATGACGGAATCAGCGAACAAATAAGCAGAAATCAGTTAATCTCATGAAGACATGAAATCTGCAATTGAGTCAGCAAGATCCCCATGCCTCCCTTCGGCAAAAAGGATTAAACCTTGCTGGGAAGTTGAGACATCTCTCAAAACTCAATCAGAATTCAAAAATACTAAAACCCTAGTGGGGAGGGTACATATTTCTAGTAGCTTAGCTTGATCCTGAATCTAGCTTAAAACCTAAACAAAGGTCATGATTGGCTCGCTAACAAAGATAATAATAATCGAACTTAATTCTATGTTAATGAAACATAAATAAATAAAAATAAATTATCTAAATGTGGGGCCCACTGAGACGGGACCAATCAAATTAACCAAATGAGCATCTATCTTAACGTGATGGTAGAATGGACCACAGTCCACCAGGACCAAAGATGACACGATCCTGGCCCTCAATGCATACTACGCCAAAAGTTTCAAAGTCAATAACCAACTAAAGAAAAAGTTATGAAAGCATTAAAGTATTAAACACGGAACCGGCAGAGTATGGAAATAAACACCATTTCTCTTTAGAGTTTACAAATCCGAAAACTCGACTCGACTTGTTCATTCAGGTCGAGTTGACTTGAAGACTCCACCCGAGGACTCAATAATAAACAAATGTACTTAGATTAATTACTTTTGTATAAGTATGATAAAATAAGAAAAGAAGCAACAAGTAACTAGGTGTTGCCTTGTTGGATAACCAGTTTGTTAAGTGCTCTTACTTCTTTGAAGGAGGTTGAGGGTTTGAATCAGGCCCATGTACATTTTTTTCCTTTTAATGAAAATGAGCTCTGACAAGGTGAGTGACTTGGCCCTAGTCAGAGCCAGTAGTATCAAGTCAAATGAGTTAGCAGGTCGACTCGACAAGTTTCGCAGTGACTCAGCCAAGTCATTCTCAAATTCTACCTACAGACTTGGCTAGAAATCTTGCCTAGTTGAGTTGGCCCAGCCGAGTTTTAAGTCAAGTCAAGAGTTTTGGAACCATGGTTCTCATTCATCCTTTACCTAAGGCCTTGTTTGAATTGCCCATTACCATTGTATTGTGGCGTAAAACGTGCATGATTAAAAAGAAGAAGAAAAAAAATTGTCTGGATATCCACTGCCAGCATTGTGTTTCAAGTGTCTGATTTATGACCTGTCTGATGTAGGACATGAAATTCAAGTATGATGTGCAAGATTTTCAGGCTTTAAATCACACTAGTTCAGAAACAATTACACAAAATTCCACATCCCACACAAAAGTTCAAACACTCAATCAAGGGGAATCTTATGTAGATCCAGGCCTACACACGCTAGGACCGGATCAATCAAAATTATAGACCAAACAAGAATCAAAGGAGGGTAAATTCATCCACACATGCACATAAATAATTCCCCAATCCAAGGGGTTCACAGATTTCAATTCAGAGAACCCTAAAGTTGAAAGGGCATAAAATTGAGGATTTGAGTAATTTAGGGTTAGGGTTAGGGATTTAGGGTGAAAGAGAGGTGAAAGAAAAGAGAGAGGGGAACCAAAAAAGTACCGCACGTGTGGACAACAACAATGGCCCAGGCGCACGTGCATGTGATCCCGGCTGCACGTGTGTGTGACCAACTATTCAGAAAAAGGCCACCTTGGCCCTGGTCGGACAGGGATGGACTCCAAAACCCTCATATCTCAACTCGATCCGATGCACGGTTTGTGCATGGTGCTTCGCCGAAGTTTCAGCCCTCCTGCAGGGCCAGATTCTGAAAATCTGTTGCAGATGGAGAAGCGCCTGCAAATATTGATGGATTTGCAGATGGAATGCTTGTAGGAGAAAAGAAATATGGATGGAAGAAGGTGGGGGCGAATCGGTATAGGTGTGGTTTCGCACCACGGTAGTCAGCCCTTCAAGGAAGGGAGGGTTTGCACCCAATTGAATCTCCACAACTCAGAAATTTAGAGGAACATAAAAACGCAACAATTTTATTAATCTTCATTGAGAAAAAAAAAAAAAAAAAAAAAAAACTACAAAGGGTGCATATTTATAATAAAACCCTATACCCTAAAACTCGCACCATGTGCGCAGCCTATTACTTGGAGACGAAGTAATAAAAAATAACAAATAATCAAAATAATCTAAACTGTCCATGATATTCCTAATAACAATAATAAACAAAACTCAAAGTACTAGATCAATTAGAATAGTGAGCCACGATCATGAGAACCTATGGTGGGATTCACATGACTATCAGGTCCACTCCAATGAACCAAAACGCAGTCCTCTAACTAGGAGGCCCTCCCTGAATGTCGTCATTGATTCGGATCGATGGTGGGGCCCTCTTCCTCTTGCGTACGTGAGTAGGGGGCATACGTGTGCGCATGATGTCCCCATCACTCTCCGATCTGTGTAATCCACCACCAACTCAGCACATCGAAAGAGATTTCCATGGGATTTGCATTGAAAATATCTCCAACTGTTGATCAGCTTTTGTGATTTGTGGTGTACGCAAAAATATATAGTCGCATTATGTGTTCCTTTAAGAATCCACTAACATGGCTCCTCCATCTTGCGGCAGTGTATGAGAGAGGATAGATGCTCACCACTCCTCCCTTTCAAATCCCTCTCCACCAGTGGCTAGAAGAAACCACCAGCGAGAACGTGCCTCCATAACCCAAGTAAATTGCAAATCTGTACTACCATTGTCTTCTCAAAAGCACTCTCCAATGGCCTCCTTTCCTGCTTCCCTTCATGCAAGGTCTGCCACAGCGGACAGAGACAACACTGTTTGGACCACCCGGCGCTGCTCGTGTCGGGAGACATTCCACACGTAATACACAGCTATAGTTGGAATCTTCCACCTTATGGTTCACACAATCTATCTCGTATTGTACACACACGAGCTTAGATATTTCATCATGGACGAACATGCTGTCCACGCATAATCTGGATGATATGTCGTCTCTCTCAATTCATATAGACTTTTCAGTACAGATCGGGAGGGGTGTACAAGGCGTACAATATAAAAAATGGGTCCTTCAAATCCGCAATGGATCGCTAATGTCAATCTATTGAGACTATAGTATGTAAACAACAACATACGATCGCAGGACTCCTAGACACACAACTCACGAGGTTGGGGTTTATTATCTGCACGATGTTGAGGTGGACTTTGGGTATGTAACACAGTAAAACCTGCAAGAGGAGATGGGGTTAGATACTGTGGGTGGAGTACCAAAACATTAACCAATGGTTTACAGACGTTCCTCAGGCAATATCCAAACAGGTTACCTCTGCCGCTATTGATTTACACATTAAAAAACAGGCCCATCTAAACACAACCGTTGTAAGGTGGGGAATCTTCCATTTATGCAAACAGTCCTGGAAATTAGTAATCATCTCTCTTTTACAACACAATACTGTGGTAATGGCCCATCCAAATAGGTCTTAAAGGAACGCAAAATGTGGCTGTATATTTTCATGTACATTACTCTTAAATCAGACACCTAAAAAACAGCGTTAGCAGTGGATATCCGATCACATTTTTTAAAAATCATCTGCGTTTTACACCACATTATAGTGGCAATGGGCCATCCAAACAGGGCCTTGAGAATTCACTACTATGGCTCCATCTTGTGCTACTGAATGAGAGAGGATGGACACTCGCCACTCCTTCCCCCTTCCAAATTCCTCTCCACCAGTGGCCGGAGGAAACCACCACCGAGAACATACCTCCATTACCCAGGTAAGTTGCAAATCTGTACTACTATTGTCTTCCCAAAAACACTCCTCAATGGCTTCCTTTGACCTGCATCCCTTCATGCAAGGTTTGCTACAGCCGGCAGAGATTACAGTGTTTCGACCTCTTGGCTTGCTTGTGTCGGGAGACATTTCACACATAATACACAGCTATAGTTGGAATCTCCCACCGTACGGTTCACACAATCTATCTAGTACTGTACACAAACTTAAACGCTTCATCATGGGTGAACAAGCTGTCCAGGCATAATCTGGATGGTATCTAGTCTGTCTTAATTCATATGGACTTTTCAGTCCATACCGGGGGAGGCGTACAACACGTACAGTATAGAAGATGGGTCCTTCCAATCTGAAGTTGATTGCTAATATCAATCAACTGAGACTACAGTATGTAAATGACAACATGCGGTCGCAGGAATCATACATCGTCGGGTACTGTATTTGGGCACCCCATCTTCATTAACTACATACTGTACACATATAGCTGGATTTGTAGACATATAACTCACGAGGTTGGGGTTTATTATCTGTCTAATGTTGAGGTGATGTTTGAGTATGTAACACAGTAACCTGCAGGAGGAGATGGGGTTAGGTTCTGTGGGTGGTGCACCAAAACATTAATCAATGGTTTACACATGAACCTGAGGTGATATCTAAACAGGTTAACTCTACCACTATTTATTTATGCATTCAAAACCAGGCCCATCCAAACACAACCATTGTACAGTGGGAAATCTTCCATTTATGCTGACAACCCAAGAAATTGGTAATCATATATCTTTTACACATTACTATGGTAATGAGCCATCCAAACGGGGCCTAAAAGAAAGAGGGAGAAGAATTTGGAAGAATTCTCCAATGGGTCCAAGCTCAAAAGCACCTCCAAAATAGGGTTCCTTCAAATCCTTACCCTTGCTTACATGGTGGTAGAGGGATTATAAGGTAAAAGTAAATTTAAAAGATACAAATTCAGGGCATAAAGCATAAGAGATGTGTATGCCACTGATAGTGCTCACTATCTAGGATTAAACCTCTTTAAGCCTTATGGTCTATGCCTAAAGGCCTTTTTGGAGAGCCTCGTCATAAGCCCCCCATGCCTTCTAAAACACCGTAAGAAAGTCGTCATCATCTAAGCCTTAACCCAACTAATTGGGGTTGGCTACACATCTTGTTCCACCATTCCACTCTATCAAGGGCCATAACTTCAATTAGACCATAGGTCATTGTAAGAAACTATATGATCCCATACTGTGGTAGTTCTATTCGTATCTAGATTTTTCACTATGATACTGTTCTAAATTCTAATTTAGAAACCCCCTTTTACATTTTCGCTAGTGATTCCATATATCATTTACATCCAGATCCCAAGATCACAAATGAAGGGATCAAAATCACCACATGCTTTGAATGTCTATAGTATACCAATATGGATCCATATTGCATACTGAAGAACAATAAATTTTCATATGAAGGACATGGAAGGCTAATGGCAAATTTCGGGGTTTGTAAGATAATGATCATTATTGCACACTGGAGACAATGCATTTTTCATCCTGCCTCAAAAGTAAATTTAGTTCGATGCTTCTAGAAATTAACCATTGGCATGCATGTTTGCATTATGTTCGGTCTACATCAGATATAGTTGCTGGGTAGCTACCGTGTTAATAGCTTCAAATCACTTGCAATTAGAATGTTTGGTTGAAGAGCATTGTCCATCTATCAACCAAGTCAACTAATAACTTCCAGCCCCATAACATTATGAAGGAATCAAGTGTACATATCCTTGCTTTAGGAAATTTATATAGGATATTACCATATAGTATTTATATGACAGTTCATTGCCATTTTTCATTTTACATCATTTCCACCATTCTTACTCACCACAACTGCGCTGAAACTGTAGATTCCATTCAAACAGAAATAAATGTCTTCCATACTAGCCTGTTGCAGCGTACACATGATAGATATAATATTTGAAATGAATGGGCTCTCTTCTTCTCGAGGTTCATTCGAATACATCCCAATGTATTACAACATACATTGGGACCTATCCATTGGAATTAGGTGTTCTTCAAGGACCCAAACTGTTGATGAGATAGGGCACCCTTTGGACTGGGGATGCCTGAAAATTTTATCAGATTGAATATTTCATTTGATTACACAAAGGTTATGGTCACCGTCCATTTTCAAAGAAAATGAGCCAAATTTCAAATGGTTGAACTTATCCAATTTAAGAAATTAGATTTGTTGTCTATCGATTGTAAAAGTTGAGACTCATCGCATAAATGGTTTGGATCACTTGAACATGATCCAGATTCAAAGGATGAAGTACCACTGTATCACATTGCAATATGTCTGGATGTACTCAAGAAAATTTTTCTTCTATCGTTGTGTCCTGCTTAACACAATTAGTTGAAAGTTGTATTTCTGTTGATAGAGGACAGTCTTCCGTTCCTTAAACAGTAGAAAAATTACAACTCTCTGAAGGATCCAACCTCTCATTAGAAATATTTGATTTATATAAAGATTCAAGCAGAAACCAGGCATTCATATGTGATGTTTTGGGTGTGGATTTGTCAAATCTAAGTCAACGTGATTTGATTAGCATCTGTGCATACTCAACTTAGGAGGCAAGAAGTATCTGCTCTTGCTCTTCTTATATTTCATCAGATGTCCTGCATCATTTGATAAACTGCATACATTGTATACATGAGGAATTATAGGGTTTGAAATAGTAAATGTACAGTTCACCGACAAACAGGATGCTGTACATGTTGGGGCATGGCTCAGTGGTCTAAAACGTTGCTGTGATGAGCTGCACTGGAGATGAGAGATTCCTCAAAGATCTTCCAGATTGGAAGGCCATAAACTTTCGATTAATTGACCAAATTAGCCTGTAAAGGAGAAAATACTGCGAGGTCCACTTTCAAAGGAGAATAGTTCAACAGTCGAAGGGTTGGGATTTTCAGTCCCATTTTTGTGAATTCCCCATCAATGGTGATCCCACTAGACCAATGGTTTGGATCATCGAACCATGGCCCCACATGCATGGACTCATGCATGTCCGAGAATTGTACATTTGTTGATGAGCAGGACCTTATGATTCCTCTGACATGACAGGGACAACCTACATGCCCTACGGTTAAGTGACATGAATATGACCCCATCTTACTGGGGAAAAACAGAAGAAGATCATGAGATTATTATTGGAGCTTTGCTAAGCCCACACATGTGAACAAGTCCGCTAATGCACATGGCACCACATATGCCGGCGTGGCATACAGTTGAAATATCCAAGCCATCCAACAGAATGTTACCACCGTGCATGTTCACTATCCAATAATCAGGTCTGTCCGTTAATCAGGTGGGAAATTAACTAAACAATGTATGGTTATGACAAAGACTGGCCATCTAACCCATCTACTTATTTCTAACTCCGTAGCACACCTACTAAGTGGACCACCTTTATCTTTTTGCCTGTGGCATCTACATGGTGAGGTTCGCATGATGGATGGCTTGGATATTTCACCTTTGTGCCATGCTGGCATACACGGTGGCACGTGCATTATCCAACTTGTACATGCATGTGGGCTTAGCAAAGCTCTTATTATCATTCTACAAAGAGAATAGAGCATGCTAAGGAAAGGAACTGTAGAACATAATATGCCACTCGTACCACAATGAGTAGCTTTCATAATTGCATTGCTAAGGAAAGGAACTGTAGAACACATGGCTGCTACTACCTGCACGCAAGTTTAGCAGACATGAATCTAGAAGCTTGTTGATGGATGCCTTACAATCAAACATATTATGTATTATGAGAACTCAAAAGCCATTAAAATAGGGATGCTTAAGAATTTCAAAATTGTCCTATATCTTTTTCAGCGTGTTTGGATGTTTTGAATTGAATTGCAATTATTAGTCTTACAAAGGGAGTATATCCAAATTCTAGTTAGGTTCCATAGCATTCATACTGAGGTCTTGTGTTATTTTCAAGTTGGACTTGAAAGGTATGTAGCTGCAATTTAAGAGCTACTTCATTACAAATACTAGATTCTAGAAACATTACCAAGTTTCGTATTTCCATCCAATTAACTGATTATTTGCAATTCAATTCACTTAAGCACCCAAACAGTCTAAGTGCTAATACTAAAGAAAGATTGAGCAGAATAAAATTTTATTCAAGAGGGTAAGTACATGTGAATGAGCTATTACACTTAATAGTTACACTTGTAGAGGAGCTTTGCTAGTTGCTACTCACACGTGTACAAGTCAGCTAATGCACATGCCACAACATATCCCCACATCTCAGACAGGTGCAGTATCCAAATTATCCATCAGAAGGGTACCACTATGTCAGGTGGGCCACGATAAACAGAAAAAACATAATTGTGAAAAAATCAGCCGAAGTTTTCTACCCGTCAACTTATTTCTAAATCATGGCACACCTACTGAAAGGACCACCTTTATCTTTTGGCAAAAAAACATCTACACAGTGAGGTCACCTGCATGCCATGTTGGAAAATGTGGTGGCATGTGCATTAGATGGCTTCTAAACGTGTTTGGGCTTAGCAAAGCCCCTTGTACAGAATAGGCAGTTTCTATTTGTACCATTTTTTCTGTAGGTTGATTTATTTTATTTCTTAAATAATCATGTGACTCTAGAAGTATTAAATATGAGTGATTAGAATCATTTTCTATTCATTTGCAATTTCCATGTGGACAATGCAATGGAGGACACCGAGTATACAGTCCTTACAATTTGGTTCAAGAAACTAAAGAAACCAAAAGAGTAAAGACATACAGATCTTCAACATCTTCTACAATGTTCAAAAATAGACGTATCAGGAAAGTTCAAATTAGACATACCGAAAACGATGACTTATGTCATATTTTACCCAAATATGCCATCAGATCAGATATGACTTTGGCACAGATCATATATGACTTTGGCACAACACTCATTTCAAGGTGTCTGGGGTATATTCTCTGCTTACAGTGATATGTGTGGTTGTGTGATGAGCAAGGTATTCCGTATCGGTATTGGTTGGCGTAACGGTGTCCACCGATACGGATACGGATACAGGGGTGTAATGGCGATACGAGCGCGTAACGGCCCGTAACGGTGCAAATTTTTTTTTTTCTCCAAAAAAATATGAAAAATATGGATTAAATCCGGAATATTCTAAGCATTCCAAATATGCATTCATTTATAAATTGGAACATGTTTATGGTGGTGTAACGGTCCACTCTTTGGTGAGAAGTTTGTATCGGACTGTCTGATGAATTTATGAACCAAACAACCTGGAATTAATTGCCAAACCTTTATATTTAGTTTTCTAACTATATAATATCTATATAAATTTATTATAGTGAATGTAATACCAAAACATCTTATATTTTTAAGTTTTCCTTTTATTTATAGTACTAGTGCATTGCATACTTCATGACTCACATGCATTTTATTTTAATATATAGAGTTTAGGGACTTTTGTATCCTATTATGTAATTCATATACCAAACGATTTGATATCATTTTTCCCCATAAATCTTTTAAAAAATTAAAATTAAATTGAGGTAAATAGTGTTGTCGATTCGGGGCTGGTTTGGGGACCATTAGATGCCCCAAACTAACTTCAAATTAATGCAATCTATTGGCACTTATCCCACTAATGGATTGGTGGACATTATTCAACAGTGAAAAATGAAAAATATCAAATGGTCTTATTTCAAAAAACAATTGGGAAAAAAAAAAAAAAGGTAAATCCAGATCTCAGGTGGACCACTAGTGGGCCACCTCGATGTATTTGTATATCAATGCCATCAATTTGTTTTTGCCAACTCATTTTAAGGCATGGTCTAAAAATTCAGGTAGATCTAAATCTTCAGTAGACCACTACTGAGTATTCCTTTAAAAGTGGGGCCCACCTCAATGCATTTGTTGTATATCCATGTGGGCCATCCTTTTTGCCAACTTATTTTAGGGCCTAGTCCAAAAAATGAGGCTGATCCAAATCTTAGGTGAACCACAAAATAAGGATTTAATTCCCACCATTAAAAATTTCTTAACACATTTTTTTTTTTTTGATCGCGCTACTATTTGTGTTATCCTTTCATCAAGGTCAAAGTTTATGTGACCTTATCAATAGGTTCGACGGAAAATAAACATTATAGTGGATGGCATGGATATACTGCACATAAATTAAGGCGGGCCCATGTAACAAACGGTGCAAGTGCACTGTTCAGCGTGCACCACAGAAAACGTTAAAAAACAAATTTAAGTGCGTGGCATGAAACAGCCACGTAGTCCATTCCGTTTTCAACCGAATACCGAAAAAGAACAGAGAGAGAAGAGAGAGAGAGAGAGAGAGAGAGGAGATAGAGAGAGAGAGAGGAGAGAGAGAGAGAGAGAGACGAGAGAAAAGAGGGGAGAGGAAGAGAGAGAGGAGAGAGAGAGAGAGAGAGAGAGAGAGAGAGAGAAGAAGAGAAGAAGAAGAAGAAGAAGAAGAAGAAGAAGAAGAAGAAGAAGAATGGCCGCAGCCGCAGTAGCAGTCCGAGAAGATGAAGAAGAAGAAGAAGAAGAAAAGAAAGAAAGAAAAACGGTCACAGAATCCCGGGGGGGGGGGGGGGGGGGGGGGGGGGGGGGGGTTTCGAACTCGTTCGCGTAACGGTGTCACCGTTACGAATCGGCCGATATGGCCGTATCGTAACAGATATGGGACACCCTGGTGATGAGTAACATTTGAAAATAGATTTGTTAGGAATGTTCAAAAT
Source organism: Magnolia officinalis (assembly GCA_021015155.1). Taxonomy (NCBI): domain Eukaryota; kingdom Viridiplantae; phylum Streptophyta; class Magnoliopsida; order Magnoliales; family Magnoliaceae; genus Magnolia; species Magnolia officinalis. Next base: position 80,542,808 of record JAJHSJ010000005.1, on the reverse strand, counting down.
AGTCATTCCAAACACCAACTGATAGCCTGTGTTACCCAGATACGCCATCAGATAATGGTCAGGCACGAAACCCATTTCAGCATTTCTGGATTATATTCCATAAAATTTTCATAAACCATATGTGCACCACCACAAAGGCTTCCTTTCCTCTGTGGTTCTAGATCAAGGTATTCAAAATTAACCGTTACACGTTACGGGGTCGAAACGGCCATAACGGCCATTACAGAAAAACAGGCTATAACAGTCTTGTAACGGCCCTGTAACGGCCCAGTAACAGTTTTTTCAAAAAATAAAAAATGGTTGTAACGGCCGATACGGGAGCCGTAACAGCCGTTACGGCCCGTATCATAACGGTAACGGTGGTGGCCGTTACGGCCACCGTTATCGTTTTGGAACACCTTGATGTAGAGCGGGTCGCGAACAGTTACATGGCCAAGATGGATCAGAAAAGGCCCGGTCAATGACAGAAGTGATCCAGACCATTGGACCTTAAATCAGGCGTATCTCGCAATCCGGAATGAGTTATCTGACGTAAAATATATGATTTTGGGGTAGAACGAGCTACTTTAGCCAACCAACCCTGCTACGCCGGGTTGCGACGCCCGGAATTGCGAAAAACCCCTGGATTGACGGTCGTTTCTCTGTTTTAATTTCAATTTTACTATAAATAGTAAGTTTTAGTTTGATTATACTCTTCATCCGTTGGGCTTTAGGAGTTGCGCCCACATGAAAAGAGCTTAGAATAATTAGGAGAACGTTTTGGTGAAGCCAAATAGGACACTTACTATTTTTGCCGAAAACCTTGCACACTAGTAGACATCACGACCGTCTATAAATAGTAAGTTTACTATTTATAGTAAGTAGTGAATTCTAGGAGTTGTAGTTGTAGTTTGATTCTGATTTCTTCCCATTGCTTGATACCCCTATTTAAGGCTGTTAACTCGTTTTTATGAATTAAGTAATCAGTTTCGAATTTATTAGAAATTATTTCTGTTTTTCTGCTTTCTTTCCTCGTGGATTCGAGAAGTCTCTGTGAGGAGTCCAAGAAGCTCCGTGGATTCGGAGTATTTATCCTCATCACGTTCATCCCTGCGTCACACCTTGTTCTAGATAGTTCATGAGACAACTCATGCATCATATAAAGAACATATCTTCATCAGTGACAAATAATGCCACTATCCATGCTCATTGCTGACCCCAGTTTATTGGAATAGGCTTAGATGACAATGATCTATGCTCACTGTATTCTTCATAAACAATATATCAGGAAAATATTACTATAAAATAAAATAAAAATCATGATAATATCTTTTCTTTTCGTTTTTCATTCACTTTCATTTGAAAAGTTCCCAAATTCAGATGTTTCCAGAATCCCCGTCTTTTCATAAACCATGCACCTTTCCCTTTGCCTGATAACCCCCTAAAAAAAATCCCTGAGATTCTCATGCCAAAAAGTTTCTGAGAACAAGATTCGTCATTTTGGTGAGATGGATACTTCATGGGAAAAGGTAACAAACTTCATCTAAATAGTTATGGTCAATGGAAATGAAATGACTTACAGAAGGAGGAGTTGCAACCAAGGATGAAAAATGGGATTTTGGAATAATCAGAGAGTGCCTATAAAAAATAATAAAATTAAAAGATGGAAAACATTACAAGACAATCCCAGAAAAGGAAAGAAAGCTCAATGAATGCTCATAAAGACACATGTCAAGATTCAAGAATGAGACAATGTTCATAAACAAGAAATATTTTTAGAGTGCTCGTGAAAGAAAAAAAAAAAAAACAATTTTGTTTTAATCATGTTTTGTTGTAAGAATTAATTCAATGAAAAGGAGAATGTTCATAGGGTGCTTCCCAAACCCTAAAATCATGATTCTACTATGATGAATAGTGTCCTAGTGACTCAACCTAAGGGCGTTTGCTATTAGCTTCAATATCATTGGTCAGAAAGCCTCAAGAGAATAATCTTTTCCTTCATTTTTATAATATCTTATACTTCAAGTATTCAATTCAGTTTTTACTTTATTCTTCATTTTGGAACTGCACATATAGGAATTTAGAACTTTCCTTTGCTTAATTCTCAAGACAACACTGTACATAGCAAGGTTGCTCCCTGTGATCTTTTTTGCCTCATCTACATCTATAAATCTCACCAAACCAAGAGATATTATGCCTGCAGATTAAGATGAATTACAGGATCCTTGACCTAAGGCTTTCCATAGTATTATTGGGTTTCCATCTCCGACAAAAGAACCTTGCAATTCAGAAAGCACTAAGCACTGGTTTGTTACTCAACACCTTAGATGGACTGTCTCAAAAAATTCCCCGATTGGGTGATCCTGGCCACCAATCTTGGGACTCTTTTTATTTGAATGTGGATTGCTGCTTATTTTATCTTTTTACCCATCTATTTGTAGGCCACAATTCAAAAGGTTAGATTCATAGCATAGGGCTCAAAAACACTCAAATCGACTCAAAAGTCTATGGAGTTGAATTGAGTCTTGAGTAATCCTGAACACCAAAATTCAGTAATATTTAATATTTAAAACTTATACAAAGTGTAGTGTCTTGCCAGGTTGAGTATTGTCAAGTCGAATCGAGCTGAGTTGATGAAATCGACCAAGTCTTGAACAAGTTATGTCCAAATTACCAAATCGATTTTTTTGAGCCTCGATAAAGCTTCGAATTAAGTTTTTCCAAATTTTCAAACATAGGTTAGCATTACCCCATCAAGGATATTTTGGGGGTTGGTCCATCCATAGTAGGATTCCACATATTTTTTTGGATTACCAAACCACAGTTCCCACTTGCCAGAACTGGAAACCCAAGGACATTGTGCAAATCCTCGGTTTTAGGATCCAAGGATTCATCACGGATCAATATTATCCACTGACAGTATCAAGTTCTGTACCTAACCTTCACCATGAACCCATGCTATAGAAGATCATTGGCCCAACTCCAAGGCCAAAAGCCATCGCCTTTAACCCAATGAGTGAGAACCTCATGTTGCCGCAAACCATCAAACAAAAATTTAATCAGCAATGGGCCACAGTAGGCTGATGATTTTGCCACCTCGAAAGAGCAAAAATGCTATAAAAAAAAATTGTAAAGAGCTGCAAAGATTCCCACATACAAGACTTGAAATCATGCAAGAACATTACAGGAAACAACGCAAGATAATATATATATAAAGAGAGAGAGAGAGAGAGAGAGAGAGAGAGAGAGAGGAATGTTCACCTGCGCACCGTCTTACGTGAGCACCCATGCGCACCTTTGCACATGTGTCATGGGCACAGAATCTGAACAGTCCAGGTGATGTGGCACCCTTTGAATCTCTATGGGCCCAATTTTCAGCCTGATCCAAAACTATAGTGGGCCATAGAAAAGAGAAATGCAAATCAAGGGAGGAAACTGTTTCCTTTTTCCATGGCCCACCAGAGTTTTGTATCGGGCTGAAAATTGGGCTTGTGGTGTTTCAAAGGGTGCTGCATCACATGGACCGTTCAGATTATGCACCCATGACACATGTGAAAAGGTGTGCATGGGTGCTCACATAAGAAGGTGCACAGGTGAGCATTCCTCTCTCTCTCTCTCTCTCTCTCTCTCTCTCTCTTCTCTCTCTCTCTCTCTCTCCTCTCTCTCTCATATATATATATATATATATATATATATATATATATATATATATATATAAACTAGGGATAGACCAAAGACAGTCTCTTCTCAGGGCCTGTTTGGATTGGTGGAAAATGGGATTCCGCAAAGGAAAGACAAGCAATTTCCTCTGATGTAACAATTTTCCTTGTTTGCAATAGGCGAGGACTAAGGAAATTGGTTTTCCTTTCCACAGTTTTTCCTTAAAAGAGGGCAGTTTCCTTTTCCTCTCTAAAACCTAAGAAGTGCAGATTTCCACCCACTTTGAGAGAAACTTCTTTGACCATTGACCAGCAAAACAAGCCAGTAATTTAAGGTTCTTTTCCATAGATTTCCTTTTCCATACTTAGATGTGAATATTCCTCTCCTCATCTACTTTTTGGTTTCCACTTATCCAAACAGGCTCTAGAACAAAATACTTTTTTCCTATAAATGCAAACTTCAACCCCATACAGTGGTTACTGGAAACTGATTTCAATGGGAGTTTTAAGATATTGGTGATGATTCCACACTAAGAAGATATTCTGTCTTGCATTATAGGAAACTAAAACTATCGCATCTCATGCAGTGGTACCTTACCCATGAGTCAACGGGTTGGAATCCAGAATACAGAGGCATATATCATCTTCATAAAGCTGGATGCATGAAAATTTTAAAAGCAAGTCAGCACAAAATATAACCCTCACCGTAATACATGAAGCCAAATGACTATATGCTTCAGCAATAAGATGAAATAATGAAAACCTATAAGTGTGACATGGTACCCATCCAAGAAAAGGAAGATAATGATCGATTTCTAATACAAACCAAATAGGATATATTTAATTTTACATTAGTCCAAAACAGCATTCACCATTGACCATTCGCATATGTTTCAAATTTGAGAACAAGGATAGCAGGTCCAATTTCATTTGAGCATCCATAAATTCAATGTGAATCATCATTCATTTATTTGCCTTTTGTAAAATAGTGGAAAGAGAACTGGAATAGAGAAGAAGAACGAAAAAGTAGAGAATAGAAGAGAAGAGAATGGGCTGAAGTTAGGGTTCACATCCCCTCTCCTTTTATACTCTGAAAGTTTCATAATTACAGAAATGCCATTAATAACAAAAATAAAAATTGGCTTTATGTCCTAGACCAAAATAACCCATCTATGTGGGCCTATATAGGCCCATATCACATTCATTAACACTCCCCCTTAAGCTAGAGGGTAGATATTATCTATGTCAAGCTTGGAGTGTGTGTGTGTGTGTGTGGTGAGTGGAACAAAAAGCCTTGGTGAACAACATGTTGGTCCTGTGATCGAACATGTGGAGTTGAGATTTCGTCGCTAGAAACTTTCTCACGTATGAAATGATGGTCGACTTTGATGTGTTTAGTTCTTTCATGATAGACCAGATTATTTGCTATGTGTGAAGCAGCTTGATTGTCACAAAATAATTGCATAGGTGTGCGCACTTTAAATCACATTTCTTGTAACAATTTCTTAATCCACATCAACTCACAACAGGTAAAAGCAATTGCTCTATAATCTGCTTTGACAACTACATCAACTCACAAGAGGTATGAGCCATTGCTTTGTACTCTGCTTTGACAACCGATCAGACCACCACACTCTTCTTCTTGCTCTTCCAAGTGACTAGATTTCCTCCTACAAATGTACAATATCCAGTAGTGGATGGTTTATCTTCTAAGGAACATGCCTAGTTTGCATCTGAATATCCTGTGACCCGAAGATGACCATTCCATTTATATAAAATTCATTGACCTGGTGCTCTTAAAATTCAAATAACTACTTCCACGTGAGGTATTATTGGAGAACTCATGAATTGGCCGACCATTCTCACTACATAGGATATGTCTAATTGAGCAATAGCTAAATAAATAAGTTTTCAAACCAATCTTTTGTAGCTCCCCGGATCCTCCATTGCATCTCCTTGATCACTTACAAGCTTATGATTAAGATGCACTGGTGTGTCAACTAGCTTAGTCCCAAGAAGACCCATCTTCATATGTAAATCCAAAACATATTTCTGCTGCGATAGATTCACTCCTTTGGATCTGGCCGCTTCTATACCAAGGAAGTATTGAAGATGACCCAAATCTTTTGTGAGAAAATGTTGTTGAAAATACTTATTTATTTATTCAATGCCCTTATTGTCTCTTCCAGTAACAACAATATCATCCACATACTACAAGCATAATAGGACCTGAGATACATTTCGGTACAAAAACGAATTGATTAGCATGCCTTCAAATAAAGCCAAGTTTAATACAACGTTGCTGAACTTGTCAAACTATGCATGTGGAGATTGTTTTAACCCATAAATTGCCTTTCATAATTTACACACTGTTAGATGGCTCCTAAGCAACAAATTCACGAGGTTGCTACATGTAAACTTCCTCTGTAAGATCACCATGAAGGAAGGCATTTTTACATCATTTTGGAAGAGGGGTTAGCCATGATTAATAGCTACAAATAGTATTACTCAAATGGAATTCAACTTGCCCATAGGAGAGAAGGTTTCACTGCAATCAACACTAAGTGTTTGAGCATACCCTTTAGCGACTAGGCGAACCTTCAAACTTGATAACGTAGATCCATTTGCAACCAACAACAAGTTTACTAGTCGAAAGAGTGGTAAGTTCCCAAGTGTCATTCTGATGAAGTGCATGCATCTCTTCCTTCATAGCTTGCTTCCACCCCTTATGTAACAAAACTTCCTCATATGACTTGAGAACAAAGGTTGAAGATATAGACAGGGCAAAGTTGTGAAAAAATTGGAGATAAGCAATGAAAAAAAACATATTTAGAGATGGGATGATCGGTACATGTACACTTATCTTTCCGTTGGGAAATAGGAATATCAAATATATCTTAAGAACTCACTGGATTACAAGCAAGGTATCCCGTATCGGTATCGGTTGGCATAACGGTGCCCTCCAAAACCGATACGGATACGGGGGCGTAACAGCGATATGGGAGCGTAACGGCCCGTAACGGCGTAATTTTATTTTTTATTTTTGTCAAAAAAATGTGAAAAAATATGGATTAAATCCAGAATATTCTAAGCATTCCAAATATGCATTCATTTATAAATTAGAACATGTTTATGGTGGTGTAACGGTCCACTTTTTAGTGAGAAGTTGTATCGGACTGTCTGATTAATTTTTGAACCAAAGCAACCTGAATTTGACTACAAAATTTATATATTTAATTTTCTAAATATCTAATTTATATACTTAACAATTTAATATCTTTCTCCCAATAGTTCTTTAAAAAAATGAAATTAAATTTAGGTAGATCGCGTTGTCAATTTAGGGCTGACTTGGAGGACCAATCCATGCCCCAAATCAGCCTCAAATTCATGCAATTTATTGGCATTATCCCACTTGTGAATTGGTGGACATTTATTGGATAGTGAATCATGAAAAAAAATCAAAAGGCCCTAATTTAAAAAATAAGCGTCCACAAATTAACAATTAAAACTATTCAAACAATTTGATTTTGGCATTTTGAGTTAGCAATTACAGTCCATAATTTAATTAGTAAATTTTAAGTTAATACATGTCTAGTGTACAATTTTTTAAGGGCCCGAATTAGGTAGGACTCGGATTGTGAAGTGTAGCACACGAGTGTCAAAGTTTTTTGAACCTCACTCGTGATGAATGTGTTATATCCACACCGTCCATCCATTTTGCCAAATAATTTTAGGGCATGAGCCCAAAAACGAGGCAGATCCAAAGCTCAGGTGGACCGTACCATAAGAAACAACAAAAATTAAACGACTATCATTAAAAATTTATTGGGGCTACAAAAGTTTTAGATCAAGCTGACATGTGTGTTTTCCCTTCATCCACATCAGTGTGACCCTATTAACAAGTTAGATGGAAAATAAACATTATAGTGGACCCTAAGAAATTTTTAATGGTGAGTATTCTATAACCACTGTTTCCTATGCTGTGGTCCACCTGAGATTTGGATCTTACTAATTTTTTTTAATCATAACCTAAAATGATGTGGAAAAAGGATGGACGGCATGGATAAAATATATACATCATGGTGGGGCCCATGTGGCACATGTACAATTTAATAAAATGTGCAGCGTGCTGCGTAACTCGTACGCAGTCCATTCATTTCACGCAAGCAGGTCCTGTGGGTCTGATCATGAGGTATGTGTTATATCTAAACCGTCCATTCATTTGACGAGCTCGTCTTAAGGCTCGACACGAAAATTAATACAAATCTAATTATCAAGTGGACCACACTGCAAAAAGCAGTGGGGGATTGAACGTCTACCATTGAAACCCTTTTTGGGATCACAGAACTTTTGGATCAATATGAAATTTGTTTTTCCTCTTCATTCAGGTCTTTTTGACCTTATGAACAGATTGGATGGAAAATAAATGTTATGGTGGGCCTACGAATTGTTTAACGGTGAAAATCATCATCTTCGCTGCTATTTTTGGTGTGGTCTAGACGATCTTTGGATACGATTCATTTTTTGGGTAATGCTCTAAAATGATATTTAAAAATAGATGAAAGGTGTAGATATAATAAATACATCACTGTGGAGCCCATATAACTTTGATCTCCTTTGAACCGTTCGTACAACTCGGAGCTCAAGGAGTGTCAGTGCTCGTCTTAGCGTGACATGTACCTACAGCAGCTAAGCTGGTGTGGTACACTTGAAAAAAAAAAAAAAAAAAAAAAAAAGAGGGAAACCGAAAAGAAAAAAGAGGGAAAGAAGAGAGAAAAGTAAAAAGAGGGAAAGAGGGAAAGAACAGAGAGAGAGAGAGAGAGAGAGAGAGAGAGAGAGAAAGAGAGGAAGAAGAAGAAAGAAGAAGAAGAAGAAGACGATGACGACGAAGGCTGCAGCCGCAGCCGCAGCAAGGCCGTAGCTGTCCGAGAAGAGGAAGAAGAAGAAGAAAGAGAAGAAGAAGAAGAAGAAAAGAAAGAAAAAAAGATAAATTTTTTTTTTCTTTTTTCAGGCCCGTAACAGCCGTTACGGGTACAAAATCGGGATATCGCCGATATGGCCCTGTATCGCGTAACGGGTCCCACCGTTACCATTACGTATCGGCCGTTACGGTTGCGGCCGATACGTAACCGATTTGGGACGCCCTAATTACAAGTCTTTAAGGGCCTGTTTGGGCGGTGGGATTAGAAGGGATTAGGTGGGATAGGATTCATCTGGGTCCTGTGCCAATTCCACTCCATGTTTGGGAAGAATGGAAAAGCTTGGAATTACATTAAATGGAATTGCATTGGGTCCCGTGCCAATTTCACTCAATGTTAGCAAGTTGTGTAGGTCCCACCATGATGTGTGGGCTATATCCACACCGTCCACCCATTTATCGAGATTATTTTAGAGCATGGGCCAAAAAATTAGGTAAATCTAAAGCTCAAGTGGACCCCACCATAGAAAGCAACGGGGATTGAATACTTACCGTTGAAAACTTCTTTGGGGCCACATAAGTTTTGGATCTACCTCATTTTTAGGCCCATGCCATAAAATGAGGTTACAAAACAAATGAACGGTTTAGATATAACACGTGTTATTCTCGGTAATTTCAAATGATGGTGGGTATATCCATTCAATGTACCACCGTATTATCAACAAAGCATGGCATTAATCTTATCCCATGGCAACAGGGGACAACCCCTGCCATAGGTAATAATTATGTTTTTTGAATCCCATCCCACCTAATCCCTTCTAATCCCACCGCCCAAACAAGCCCTAAAGAAGATAGGTTGGATGGCACGTCGTGATCGACCGTACCATATGTCCTTTTTCGTCATGAGTAGACCTTCAAATGAGGCACCGTGGGAATGAAGAGGCAGTTGATGATGGAAGTTGGATGTCTTCATTGACCATAACAAGTATAAGAAAAAGTTGTGTTAAGAAATTTGTCATCTTTTGAGAAGAACGGGGTAAACTAAAAACCGGTAACATCCGTACATACATATTGTCTTTGAAGTGATGGATTATAAGAACGATAACCCCTCTGCGTGCAAGAATATTCAAGAAAAATATATTTAACTGCTCAAGGATCAAGCTTATCATAGTCGGCCTCCAACTAATAGACAAAATAAACACATCCAAAAACTTTAAGAGGTAGAGCAAACAACGGAGTATTTGATAACAAAACTTAACGAGGCAATTGACCCTTTATCAAAAAACATTTCGTGAGTACTACATAGCTCCAAAAACTCTTCAGAACAATCATGTGAATCAAGAGAGCACGAGTTATCTCAAGGATGTGATGATTTTTCCGTTCTACAACCCCATTTTGTTGTGGGGTATGTGCATGCATATGATGTTTAATGTACGCTTCCTATTTCATAATTTTAAAAATTTTTTTTAAAAAAAAAAACAAAAAAACAAAAAAAAAAAAAAAAAAAAAAAAAAACCTAAAAGCTTAAGACATGTACTCATTGACATTATCAAACCAAAATATAGATACTTTTGAACTAAATTGATTTTGCGCATCCGTGTGAAAGGTCTTAAAAATAGAAAATAATTTAAATCTTTCTTTCATTAAATAAAGCCATATAATTCTTGAACAAGAATCAACAAATGTAACAAAATACTTAAATCCAGACCTACTAGATATTTTAACCGGATCCCAAACATCTGACTAAACTAAAGAGAAATGAATTAAATGGCGCTTCTCGACTACCATAGTAATGATTACTTAACTCACATATGACACACTCTAGATATGACATTAACGACAAGGAAGGGATGACGCTCTTAAAAATCTTCAATGATGTATGACCAAGACAGTAACGCTATTAATAAGCTGAGATGTCTTTTTATGTTATTGCACCCATAACATCACAATCAAGATAGTATAGCCCGTCATGCTTATGTCCTCCACCAATCATCCTCTTCATCTTAAAGTCCCAGAAAATATAATACGAAGGATAGAAAGTAATGCAACAGTTAAGGGATTTAGAAAGTTAGATAACAAACAGAAAGCCTAAAGGAAAATTTTAGAACAATTAAAACAAAGGATAATGAAAGAGAGAGACTTGTACAAACGGTACCTATTCCACATACTTTAGATTGGGCACCGTCTACTAGAGTGAGAGAAGAGCCTGTTAATGAGCCATCAATAGGCGAAAACACACTAGATTAACTTATCATATGATCAAACACTCTAGAGTTAATTACCCATGGAGTATGAGACTTGGATCCTAAACAAGTCATGCCTATGGTCACGAATGTAGCTGCCAGGGTGGAAGTGGCTACAGAAGTAATACGAACAGACTAATTCTGTAGATTGTTCAACAACTTGAAATATTCTTCTTAAGACAAAGTAACCATATTACCATTCATACGTGTCTGTGGATCAGTAGATATAGAATTAGCTAGAGGAGGCCCACTACTCCCACCAGTGTGGGAAGCTTGATAAGCCTATACAGGTTTCCCACGGAGGTTCCAGCATTTTTCAATAGAATGATTGGAAAGCCCACAATGCGTGCATTTCCTAAGTCCGCCGAAGAGGACCTCTACCATAGCCACCACCACGGCCCATTTAGAGAACGATGCTAGAGTCGAGCTATCATTGGCTCCACTTGTAGAGCCTAAAGATACACGCTGGAAGCATGCATATACCTCGTTTAAAGATGGCACATCTCTGCCACCAAAAACCTGTGCAGGAACTAGTTCATAATCATGTTTCAATCCAATATGAACTTGGCCACTTGGAACTCTTCACCAAATTGGTAGTTAGGAGTTGATACGCGTTCGGCTCTTCACACATTCCTTTGAGTTTGGAATAGTATTAACCCAACGATTTATCTCCTTATTGAAGCTCGAATAACTAATGAGTACAAGAGATGTTTTTTTATCAAATGAATACATCTTCCGTAGAGCATCTCACGTTTCCATAAGTTGTATCTAGAAATATAACATTTGCACTTATTCAGGGTTCCATACTATTCCATAACCATGTCATAATTTGGGTATTTTCCTAGATCCATTGGTCATAATTATTGGGTTCTTCATCAGGTTTCTCTTTATTAGATATCTCAATTTTTCCTCGGTCATGAGAAGAACTTAGATTGACTCTGACCATTGTAAATAATTTGTCCCATTTAACTTAATAGAGGTTATCTAGACCCCTAAAAAATTAGATGGGCTTATAAAATTGGATTTCATGTTAATTTTTATCTCCATAACAAATAAAAGAAGAGAACCTCACAAGAACAAACACATGTTGACCTAGCACAATCAATGAACATGACACTTGAACACTTCAGATGATGCATACGACACCTCATACAGAAAAATCCAGCCCACAAGTACGCTACTTCCAATTGGCCATGAAGAAATACACTCCTGAACATGACATCCAATAGGGGCAAACAGCCCACACGTTTGCAACAATCACACCTGAGGTGATATCATTCAAGAAGCCGATGTCTTCATTCCCCCATGCACACACGGACCATTATAAAAAGCCCGGCACACAAAAGAAGAAGAAAAAAAAAAAACCTTAGTTTCTTAAGAAATTTTCAGCACAAGCAAGATAAGGGACACCAAGGGATAAAAGAAAAGAAAAAATAAGAAGATTTGTAGAAGAAGAAGAAGGATAAGATATTACATAGATCTAATATCATGTAAAATAGTGCAAAATAGAATAGAGAAGAAAGAGAAAAAAGGAGAATGTAGAGAGAAGAGAGTGGGCTAAAGTTAGGGTTTCATAACCCTTGACTTGAGGTCATTAAGGGATATGTGATTTCCTAATTTTTCTTCATACCATCAAAACTAGTAGTATGATGTATAATGATTGCACCCATTATCATAACGACACATGCCAATGTTCATAAACGTGGACACTACTTGGAAATCGCTTTTTCAATGTTTGACTGCAAGTTGACTGAGTTAATAAGAAACTCACAGATTTTACACTGAATCAACCGCATTATTAATAAATACAGTCGTTCTTTTTACAAAATCAAAGTTCAGACTCGGCAAGCCTTATTCGGAGACTAACCAAACTGAGTGAACTCAGTCTGTTTCAGAGTTGATCGATGACTATTTTAACATTGCATTGTACCCCAGCAATGTACCCCAACCGTATTGAAGTACATCCAAAAGCTCCAAGAATCAATGGCTTAGCATGCAATGTAACCATCACAGCTGAATTAAGCTCCAACAACCATAACCAAAGCCAAATAGCATTATCATCACAACCATCATCTGGACCGTAAATCATTTGACCCAAGAACAGATTGATTGTGTTAATTTATATTTTCCACCAATCAAAAAAATATGAGCATATCTAAGCAAATCAACCACACTCCAACAGCAGATTAACAGGGTAGCACATGGGTACAAATCCATAATAGCCTCACCACAGGAATTGAGAGAGCACATAAACATATGAAAATAAAAATTTCACTATGATCATGCTGAATAGACACTCTACAGTACAGTACAGTACTACTTCATGTCCAAGAATGTTTGAGACTCTTAAAACAGAAACAGGAAAGTTCTGAATACAATGTAGATTACTAAAAAAGATAAGCTCCAAGGCATCTGAACTAAAGCTTTCAAGGATAAGATTTGATTATCTAAGGTGGGTTTCTCTCCACAAATCCCATCTAACTTGGAAATACGTGTTGGTATTGGAGAAGGGCATAGGTTCCAGAAACTATGGTTTTTAAAAGTCAGATACGCCACTACATCCATATAAATATTTTACCTCAATAAATGTGTAGTACAATATTTTACTACATCCATATAATAAATGTGTATTTCAATATTACTTTGCAGTTTGCAAAAATCCCAACGATAAATGATAATAACAAACATGATTACGAAATAGTTTTATGTGGAAAAAAAAAAGTATCCCAAATACAAACAATAAAAATAATTAAACATAATTACTTATTTCTTCTATATGAGCATGTCCAAAGGTGTTAGCTTTTTAAATGAGCATATCCACCTGTGTCGGTGAGGACATTGGCACAATTTAAAAATGCGAGGTGGCCGTGTTAGTTGTTAGATAGCCATAATTATATCATCTAAAAAATCAGGTTTCTGAATCAAAATTCAAACTAGAGCTACATTTGGTCGCACAGACAAACTGAATCACATACGGGTCAGTCCAAACAAGACGAAATTGCCAAAGAGGATTCTCCTAGCATTCATAATCTGGAATAGCCTGCAAGTCACAGTAAATTTGTAGCAAAATCACCTTGAAAGTACCGCATTCCTTCAATATTAACGCTAGCGATGGTAATTGCAATTTGGCATTTCCATTTTACCAGACCAGTAATTGGATTTGGTTGGATAGGGCATCCAAATGCACCCTATGCCATCCCTTATAATCATGGCGCCAAGCCTTCTGCTGCCTTCTGCTGTCCATCTCTGGGAAACATGACCCAATATCCTCAAACTAAAACCATTTGCTCTTCGATACCAAGATTGCACATCCCAAACAAAGTAACAAAAATATTACAAACCCAATAAATATTTTTAATTCCAAAGTCCAAACACACTGCCATTTGCGAATCGCAACATTAAGATATGTTTGATTCAATGAGCAAATTCTATCAATAAGTGTCTAGTCCTCAGAAAACAATAAAAATAGCTGAAATGCAAAAAATGATTTTGGTCCCAACATACCAACATCACGAATAGATACATCTAATTCATTGAAAACAAGATGAACATGAACCTGAATATGCTAATCCTCACCAGAATGCGCTGAAATTGCAAAATCACGGATTTTCAATAATAATACTGCAAACCCACTAAAGATTTTCAATTCCAGAGTCCAAACACAGTGCAATTGCAAATAGAAACATGAAGCTATTCTCCAATTCAACACGGCAAAAGGCTATCATCAGTAAGTATATATCTAGAATATAATTTATAATCAATTTTGGGTCCTTGCTCTTACTCCAGTGGTAGACTCTTATGAGTTTCAACACCTGGTCAAGGGTTGGAGTACCCATAGGTGGTGAAATCCCACTACGGTGTGAGTGTGTGGCGGTGTGTGTGCGTGTTTTTTTTAAAAAAAAAAAAGTACATATCTAGAAAAAAATAAAAAATAAAATACCAACATGGAAGCCAATAAGCATAAATGTCACTTGAATGAACCAAAATTGCAGTCCTAAAAAACATTAAAACTAGTTGAAATCCGACAAATGATTTTGCTCCCAAGTGATACCAACATCACGAATAGATACATCTGATTCAAACTGCAAATGGGTATTACTAAAAATGGGAAAAAAAAAAAAAAAAAAAAAAAAAAAAAAAAAAAAAAAAAAAAAAAAACCCGTATTAGCTAACCTTCACCCGCATGCTCTGAAATTGCAAAATCACGAAAAGAGAAAAAGAACAATAAAATAATAATAACAATAATGAACTGAAACTCCATCAATGAATTTCAATTTCAGATATAAAAACACCCAACTAAGAAGAAAAGGAATACCTTGAATGCAGGGGATTCGCCTCGAATTATCATGCAAAACACACAACCATTCCCTTCATTCCCTTTCTCGGATTCATCCATTTGGCAATTTTCGGAACCGCTATCGCAATTCGACAAGGACACCCATGAGAGACCATTCGATCTTGATCGTTCGTTGTTCGGACTCGGGCAATCGGAATTGATCGGATGGAGGTGGGAGCAGAGGATGGAGAGGCGGCGGAGTGCCATACCTACGCAGAATCGGTGTGCTCTTTGTAGAATTGTGGAGCATTAAGGGAGTTTGTGGTCATGGGGTAAGATTGAAAGAGAGGGAAGGAAGAAATGGGTGGCTGCAACTGAAGGAGTGAGTAGAAGAAAGAGAGAGAGAGGGAGAGAGACAGAGGGAGAGAAACTGATCGTGATTTGGTTCTTTTGTTTTTTTTTTATTTTCTTTTCTTTCTTTTCTTTTTTCTGGCGGTGCCTTTGACTTTTGTCTTTCTTCATTATCCATAGATTTTTCCTCTCTATTTCAGTTCATGGATGAAACGAATGTTTCAAGTTTGGAGGCTAAAAAAGTTACAACTTACAAGGTGACTCGCTCTCGCACGTGACAATGAGATGCACGTATGACAGAGATCTTGTCTCCATGTGGATTCATTTGAGTACGGACGCGGATGGTATACTGACCGCGTCAGTGGCGTCGTGGCTACTGACAGTGCTCCATGAGCCTCATTATAATGTATGTATCTTATCCACGCCATTCATCAATTTTTCCATACTGTTTTATGGCTCGAAGCAGATTCAAATCTCATATGGACCACTCCACAAGAAAGAGTGTTGACTGAACACTTACCATTAAAAACTTCTTATGGTTGACAAAAGTTTTGTATTAAGCTAATACTTGTTTTTTTCTCTTAATCCAGGTGTGCGTGACCTAATCAACATGTTAGATGACAAATAAACATTACAGTGAACCCTAAGAAGTTTTTAATGGTGAGCATTCAATCACCACTGTTTTCTTGTGGTGTGGTCCACTTGAGATTTGGATCTCTTTAAATTTTGGTTTTATTCTCTATGATGACCAAGAAATATAGATGGACAGCTTGGATAAAGAAAATATATATCATGCGGGGCTCACAGAGCACTGCCAGTAGCAACTTGCTACTGACGCTGTCAGCACGCAATCCGCGTCCTTGGAGCACATCCTGTGGCGGGTGTGTTCATGGTGAGCCCAACGAGTACTCCGAAACTGTCACACGTGTGACATTCGCACGGTTGGCATCCGGCCATCCGAAGCTTGGTTTTAATGGGCGCGGATTAGGTGTTACCCTTACCGTGGGTCCCACTTTAATGATGTGTTTTATATCCAAACCGTCCATCTACTTCTCCATCCCAGTTTAGGACGTGTTCGTAAAAATTAAGCAGATCCAAATATCAGTTGGACCACACCACTGGACTGGAAACAGTGGTGATTGAACGTCCACCATTAAAAGCTTCCCAGGGCCCACAGTAATGACCACAGTAACGTTTTCTTTTCATCTAACCCGTTCGTAAGATCAAACTGATATGGATGAAGGGAAATTATAAAGATAAGATAGATATAAAACTTTTGTCGTCCACAAAAAGTTTTTAATGGTCATTCACCATTGTTTCTAGTTGTGTGGTCTATCTGAGATTTGAATTTAACTAATTTTTTTAGTAATTGCCTAAAATAATATAGGAAAACGGATGGAGGCGTGGATGCATAAAAAATCCATCTATTTAGGCAACACACAGTAAGGGTAACACCCACTGAGGTGCTACCTGGATAACACCTAACTCCCGGCTTTAAGACTCGGACAACTCCAATGCTCCATGACTCAGGTGAGTCAGGGTGAGTTTCCTAACTCGTCTCTATGGTTGAAAAACTCAATTCGAGTCAGTCTTTAACCAAGATCTCACCCGAGGAGAGAGTACACTTTCAGAATATAGGTGATGAAATATTTTAGGAAAAAAATGTTGATACTTTGGGAGAGTGTGACCCCGTGTCAGCTCCGACTCATGTGATCATACCATTCAATCTCAACTTTGGTGAGTCCCAACTTGATTAAGGGCTTACCAAGTCAATCGGAACCAACCAGTCTTTTACCCGTGATTTCATGGGAGGAGAGTACACTTTTAGCATATGAGCAGTGAAAAATTAGACGAGAAATAGCATGTACATGCCCCAATTTAAACATGAGCTTGGTACGACGCACGGTTGAATATGATAATATTCCATGCTAATTATTTATATTGACCGGCGTGCATTTAATGGATAGTTGAAAATGAGAATATTGTTTGGCCCGAATTTAGATTTATTGTTAAAAAACCACTTAGTTCTAATAGCATTTTTATTAGATGGTATAAGAACTAGATAACTAGACATCATTTCTTACAAATTGATTCAGTTCATTTTGCATTGCCAAAATTCAACTTTCATCAGCTAGCACTTTTTTTGTGTTGGTTGGTACAATTTGAGAAGTAAATTAAACATAATTGTAAATATTTTTCAATTGCCTTTTGGTTTGAACACCGGAAAGGGAGTTACCAAGAATTTGATTAGCTTGATGGTCTCTTACTAACTTTAAATTAGTAGAATTTGATTTGGAGGATGGTTCACTTTGATTAATCAGAATGATATCACCATCACCATCATCTTGGTGAAGATTGGGATTGCAATTACAACATTTATCGATTCTTGAATTACCTCAGTTCTCTTGTTTAAAACACGATATGTACGACTATTTAATGTATATCCTAAAAATATTCATTCATCACTTTTTACATCAAATTTTTCTAAATTTTCACGGTCACATAAAATGTAACACTTGCTTCTGAAAGTACAAAAATATTTTAAACTGAGTTTTTTCTCAAAAAACATTTCATATGCTATTTTTTTTCCATCTCTAATATAAATATGATTGATTATATAGCAAGCAGTATTCATAGCTTCAGCCCATAGATATTTAGGTAATTTCATACTATTCAACATAATGCTTGTCATTTCGTGTAACACTATTTTTTCTTTCAGCAAGTCCATTTTGGTAGAGTGTTTTAGGAGCTGAAAATTCATACAATATACCATGGTCATTGCGGTATTTCTCAAAATTATTATTTTTAAATTTTTTTATACGGTTACTTCTTATTTTGATTACAAATATTCTTTTTCAGTTTGGATGCATTTAATAAGCTTTTTGACCTCATCAAAAGCATCCGACTTTTCTCTTAAGAATGATACCCAAAAATATCTTGTGTAGTCATCAATTACGACTAAAAGTACTTATTTCCTCATCTACTCTCCGTTCTTGTTTGTCCAACTACGTCTATATGGAGAAGTTCAAGGGGACTAATGCTGGCTAAAGAGTTTACTTTCTTACAACAACTCCTAATTTGCTTGCCAACCTAACAAGCACCACATACTTTATTTTCTTTCTTTCTCAGCTTAGGTAAGCCTCACAAGTGATATCTTTTGCTCAATTTGTAAAGATCTCTATAATTTACATGTCCAAGATGTTGGTGTCATAGTTTAGTCTCATCTATTTGAACCATATAATATGAAAGGTTTGTTGAGCAAGTGTCATCAATTATATAACAATTTTCAGAAGTTTTACAACCATTTAATATCACATTTTCTTCTTTAATTATTATCTTACATTCATGATTGAAGAATCTTACACTATGATTATTGTCATAGATTTGAGATATACTGAGAAGGTTATACTTAATCATTCAACATATAAAACATTTTCAAATATAGGTAAGTTAGGAAGATGTACATTACCTTTACTAATGATCTTACAGTTGCTACCATCTCCGAATATAACCGAGATGCAATCAATTTGGTTAATATTTGAAATAGTGGCTTTATCACCTGTCATATATCTAGAACATCCACTATCCATGTATCATCTTGAATGGTTACTTGCTTTGAAAACTGTGTGGATGACATAAAATTTTACCTTTGAAACCCATTTCATGATGGTTCTAGGCTTTGGAGGGTCTCTTTCCTTTTGATGTCTTTGGGATTTAGGATTTCTCCTATTCATGTTTACTCATTTCTTGTTTGAGTTGGCTTTCAACAACTCTTTGAGTAAGTTCACAATTTTATCAGCAGGAGAAGGATTGTTAATTTCTCTCATTTGATATCTCTAGTTGTTGGCAAAGATTTTCTCTTTAGAAACTTCTTAGAAGGGTTTTTTATTTTATTTTTGAAGATATTCTTCTTGCGATCAAACTCATTCCCTTTTAGAGTTTCTACTTTAAAGTTCGAGGATTCTCCTTTTGAAAAAGTATGAGTAGAAGTCTTAGACTTTAGATTGTTATATCTGTTATAGCCAAGGCTAGACTTATCACCATACCGGCAAGATGAAGTTAATAATTTCTCAAGTTTTTGGTCTCCTTGGGTGTACTTCCAAGTATCCTTTGAACTCTGAAGTAAAGAAACTTCAATCTTTAATTCCTCGGCTGAAATCATCTTCCTGATATCTCAGCTACACTCCCTGAAAGATATATCACATGTTATATCTTTATTGTACTGACACATTTCCTTTCCTAATCGGCTTGGCTAGAATTAGGCTACAACACAATGATTTGTCGTCAATTAGACCAAGTATAAATTAGATTTAATATCAAGCATTTTGCTTGGATGCAACAAAAATTGGGTCCGACAGTAGTTGTCCAGGGCAGACAACTTATCAATGGTTTATATATCTTATTTATACACATGAACTAAGAATAAAGGTCTCAATGCATGGCCACTCTGCCTTTTAACACCGGAGTCATGGGTTCAAGTGCCCATGTAGAGGGGTGTGTGTTGGTGGCGGTGCGTCTGAAAAAAAATGAGAAAAATAAGGTAGCCTATCCCGAAGAGGTAGAATAGAAATGGGATAGGTTGTCCCTTGATAAAGATAGAATAAAGATGACAAAATCTTATCCCTATTTAAGTGTATGCTAAAACATAAATTTATATGCATATGCGTCACAAGTATCAAATGTGTTACATGTGTGATTTCTCATACTCAAGCACCCATAAGAAATTCAAAACTTATATGTTTACATTGGATGGAGCTCTTTGTTGATGGAAAAGAAACTTGCATGCATATCATCATAATAAATTATCAATTGCCTTATCATCTAGAATGAAGCCTCGTAGCAAGGTATGAGCTATCTTCCATCATTGATGAGATTGTGTGTATGTGTGTGTATAAGACTTCCTATTAATGATGCATGAGTCATATATTTTATTTTGTTAACATCACAAAAAAAGTCCTCTGGATTAGACCCAACTTTAGACCAATAGATAGAAGGCCAAACGAAATCGAAACAAGGCAAGACCATTGGAAAGTTTGTTAAAATTGCCTTCCAAGGAACCTGAAATCACTCTATTTTGAATTAAGATAAGCCAGATATAAGCTGAATGCCAAAACTATATGCAATTTCAAATATTACCTTAGGACCTCATTGTGTTTCAAGGGGAACAAATCCTAAACTCCAAGTTACAAGTCTAAGACCCAAGATATTATTATGATGATTCGAAGTCCATTCAAAGACCTTTCCAGAAAGTTCAAGATCAACCTAATTTGAACTAGAATGAAGAACTTATGACTTTCTCTTCACAAGCATGCGAACTCAGTTGAAGAGTTGAGGAGATTCACACCCTACGATCACTTTGTGGTCATTTTTATTGGTCATTAGACCCATTTAGGGTCAATGACCCTCATTTTAGGATGGTTTTATAGCCCTTTGAGTTATCTTTTCAATGGCCCTGGAATCATCCTAATAAGAGTTATTACGAAGGAGATTCGACGATTATACCGAAATTGAGTGTTCTTGCCTAAGTGTTGAATTCAAGTCAACTTAGTTTCGATTCGTCCGCTACCATAAGTGCACAACAACTGTCACTTAGCACCACATGAGCCAATCACAAGCCACCACATGGTGGATGTTTCCTACCAAAGTTGCCTAGAAATACCCTATAATCGCATCACTAAGGACTTTATATATTTATCGCATTTTACCCAAAAAGGTAAATCCCAAAGAAAATCGGGAGAAACCCGAGCAAACTTGGGAAAGCACCTACACCTCTGTCGACACACACCCGAGCATGGCACCCTGCTAGTGTACTTTGGAGGTGGCCCTGGATGAGCACCAACTAGGGTGTCAGCACCTAGCCTTGAGTGCCAACACCCCTACTAGTGCTCAGGTTGGGCGTTGACACCCTAGTAACACCCCTCTAAAGGCCACTTGTGCTCACTTAGAGTGCATCAACTCCCACTCTAGTTTTCCCCCGTGCACATGTTTTGCACCTGGAATTCGTTCGTCAAGCTCGGTTCTCATCTGGTTTGCATCGGTTCTCCGTGGTTCTACTATTTTCATACTCTATGTGCTCTATGAATCATCAGACGTTGTGTCTAGCACCAATGCCCAATGAGACCTATGCATGTCCCTTGTATAGAGGAGATGTTGCCGAAATTCCTGAATGTCAGCGCCCGATGAGGCCAGTGCATGCCCTCGGTGTAAGGGGAGATGTTGTCAGAATCTTCGTCTCAACATCCACCTTAGCAATGAAAACATGACTTGAAATAAATGTGTGGGACCTTTTACCTTGTTTTGTAAGTCATTTCTAATATTTGGTGCACTATTTATTAAAGTATTCCTTCATAATGTTAAAGTAACAAGGACCATCTCATCTCACTTTACCTTGGGCTACGAGTTGTCATCTATTGTATTATTCTTTTTCTTACTCCTAAAACCTCTGTACCTTTTTTGAGTGTCCTTATTATAATGAGATGAGGATGTCAAATAAGAACTCTTGTTCCTCCTTGCTTCAATCTCTCTTCTACGTATGCACCATGTGTCATCAACTTGTTTAAGGTCCATTTCTTTTTTCTTTTTTTTTTTTGTGTTATAAGTGATGTTAAACGGGTTAAATCATGCCAGAAGGAAGAGAAGTGCATGATGAACTATAAAACGTCCTTTAGTGTTGTTTGAAATAGCAGTGAAGACCGCTTTACTTGAAGTAGGAATATGTCAATATGTCCTAGAGGGGGGTGAATAGGACTTTTTAAGAATTTTATAATAATTTAAAATCCTGTCACTCTAATCCTAACAACAAGCATATATTAGGATTACTCAAGAGTAACTCTACTGGCTTCCAAGCCCAGTAGAGGATCCAATCACAAACTATTTGAAAGCTGAACAATATGCAAACTAGTTTATGATGGATATGACTGTGCGTGTGTGTGAGCTGTAATCTCAATAATCAGATATAAAAGCATTCATGGAAATCACATAAACAAATGAAAGACAATAGCAATCTCAAACACAATCATTTTTATCAACTACTTATCTACTCCACTCCCGGCAGACGCATTCAACCCTTGAGTGTGCCGGATTTCACTAAAGAAGTTTCACAGCTGTTCACCTCAAACCTAAGGTTTTAAATCAGGTTCACCTTCAACCTTTATAACCTACACGTAGGCTGACTGTTTATGCTCCCTGAGCAAGGGTCAACACATAGCACTCGGTTTTAGGCACACTAGCCAAGGATCCACACAAGGAGCCTCCATTTATGCTCCCTGAGCAAGGGTCAACACATAGCACCCGGTTTTAGGCATACTGGCCAAGGATCCACACAAGGAACCTAACTGTTTATGCTCTTCACAGAGCAAGGGTTAACACAACGCACCCACCACGTACACTCCTGCTGGAGGCCTCCTACGAGGGCTTGATAGGGTGAGAAACACCTTAGACCCAATCCTAAAAAGGAATGATCACAAGTGTCCTCTGGACTTTAATAACATACAAATAAGTGGATGAGTCTCATTCAGCACGTTGACAAAGATATCCTCCTTATTGATGAAGAATTTTTGCTTTCTTGATCCGTAACTCAGATACCAATACACGGCTTCGGGTTGGGTCAAGGTTAAGATGGAATCCTACTCTACAAAATATTTTCCTATAAGGAAGATAGAGTGATTCCGATCATCTATGCATTCAAGGCATCCCAACTTAATGATTTGTCATTTAGGTAGTAGCTGGAGGATCCTTGAATGCGGAAGTTCATTCCCCAATCCACTCTATTGAATGTCAATGATAAGGGTGGATTGGAGGATGAACTTCCCTGAGAGAAAATGGCTTTGGGTATAAGATTTAAGGTTAAACACTCAAAAGCACTCTCTACTTTCTCTACCATCAACAATAGACAAGTCCTCTTTATATAGGCAAAAGGTTTCAATGGATATAAAACGGTCACATTTATGACAGAGTTCGATATCATCGAGCGGGTTCGATATCATCGAGTGTATACTCTTGATTGTATCGACAGGCCGCTCGATGACACAAACTGAAATGTCATACGCTTTGAAACCTTTTGCCAGTTGGTCGATGAAATCAAAACAAGTATCAATGTCATCGGATTTCGAACTCCGATTTTATCGAAACGAGGTTCGATTCCTCAGCATTTGAAAATGAGAGAGACTTGTCTTGAAATATTTCAGGTTTACAAGAATAATTGAGGGACCTTCGAGATCATCGGAATTTGAATATCAATGATATCGATACCCGTGTTGATGCATCGATAAATCCAACGGATTTCTCTTTAAGCTTGCTGGACAGTTATGTCTTTGTTCGATGCAATCGATGCTGTATCGATATCATCGATATTTGAATATCGATTTAATCGAGTGACCCTCGATCAAAGATAAATTATCCTGAAATATTTTGCTAGATATATGCGAGTCCAAGATCGATATATCGAAGGCCCGAAGGCCTTTCGATATCATCGAGATTTGAATTTCGATGATATCGAGGAGGACCTCGATATATCGACAATCTTATAATTTTTCTTAGTAAAAACATGGACTCGTTTTCTCTACTATCAATTTTATCGAGTCAATGTCGATAGACTCGAGTTTCAAATATCGATGTCATCGATAGGGGTATCGATACATCGATAATTCAGTCCAGAAGAATATGTGGTTGTTGGACATCTTGGGTCCTCATTTCGATGGTATCGATTGATCATCGAGGACATCGACAGCGCAGGTCGATCATATCGAGATGTGTATCAATAAGATCGATAAAGCAAGAAAACTTAGAGATTTTCTGATTTTGAAAAAGTTTTCTTAACTTAAAAACCCTACGATTTTCTAACTTGTTTTTAAGGGTTTAAATACTTGGTGTTTTGGGACATGGGATGTGAGGCTTAGATTTACCTGTGGCGAGCTTGCACACATTTGGTTGAGGCAGACGCTTTGAATTGATCTTCCTATGAGGCTCTGCAGTCTAGTTGACTCAACACTCACGCTAATTGACAAACCAGGACACTTTCACTGTTAATTTATAACATATTTTAGAACTCTCCAAGATGTGCTGAAAAGTATGTTCTTATCTATTGTATATTACAAACATGAGTTTGCTTAATAGCATTCTCACCTTAAGCTTGTCCGATTTATGGAATTGATCATCTATTTTAACTTGTAACTCTCTAGTTTTTCTGTCATAAGCATTGCACCTCAAAATATAGGGATATGAAGTTTTATTTTCATGAAATTCAATTTATTAAAAAGATCTCATTTCTCATATTTGGTTACCTAGACGAGCTGATGTTAGCGGGTTTCACAAACTCATCCTTGCACGTAGCCAGATGTAAGTCCAAACACCCTAGACTATTTCTAGGGTCTGTTTCCAATCATGATAATTGGAATCCTTGAGGGTTAGAATGCTAATAATTATGTTGGAATAGAAGGTATTTAAATAATCTGATTTTTCTATTTTGTAGCATCCAACTTAGCGATTCTTCTATAGTAATATCCTTCTAACTTTCCTTTTTCTTGAATTTTTTAGTTTCTGAATTTTTATTTTAGGAGTAGTTTGTTTAGAACTAGAGGGATCTAGAGTATTTCATGCCCAAGTGGGTATATGACAACACTTTACGTCTTTTGAGCAAAGGAGGATTAGTCAAAGGGTTGTCTATCCATCACTGGATTAAACACCACTTAAGATTCTCTGAGTTAGTAAAAATTATGGCTGCAAATCAACCTCACCATCTGGCTATGGAACTTTAAGATGAGAATGAGGTGCATCAAGCTCCCCTGCCTAAAACTTTACGTGATTACTTACAACCGGCGAGGGCGAGTACACCTTCCTGCATGGTGTTTCCACACAATGCAGGAAACGTGGATTTCAAGCCAAAAGTGATAAGAGAAGAACCTTGTACTAAATTGGGAGAAGTGTCACTTTATGGTTCTCAAGGGAATAATGCTTAGACATATCATATCGTCCAACGGAATCGAGGTGGATAAAGCCAAAATTCATCTTGTCTCTAACCTAACTCCACCTAAAAGCATACGCGACGTGCATTCTTTTTTAAGACACTGATTTTTATAAAAGATTCGTTAAGGACTTCAGTCACATATCTCATTCTTTGTGCAATCTTCTTCAAAAGGACACCCCATTCGAGTAGTCTGAAGAATGTCAAAAAGCTTTCTCTAAGCTTAAGGGCATGTTAACTAGCACTTCGATCATGTAGTCACCCGATTGGAGCCTTCCTTTTAGATCACGTGTGACGCTAGTGATTATATTATTGAGGCGGTGTTAAGCTAGAGAAAAGAGAAAAGGCTTTATGTGATCTACTATGTAAGTAGAACTCTAAACTCTACCTAGATGAATTATTCCACTACGAAGAAAGAGCTTTTAGTTGTAGTTTTTTCATTGGACAAGTTTAGGTCCTACTTGATCGGATCTAAGATCATAATATTCACAGACCACTCGGCGCTGAAGTACCTTCTTTCTAAGAAGGATGCCCAGCCCTGTTTGTTGAGATGGATCTTCCTACTCTAGGAATTTGACATATAAATTTGCGATAAGAAAGGAGTAGAGAATGTAGTAATTGATCATCTTTCTAGACTAGTCCTATATGATTTTATTGAGACGACTCACATTAATGGCATGTTCCCTGATGAACAACTTTTTAAAGTCTCCCATCAATCTTGGTTTGCTGACATTGCAAATTATCTTGCTATAAGTATTACACCGACATATTTGTAACGCCCTGAAAATCGGGGGTCGAGTAGTAACTCAACTCCCGAGTTCCAAAACATCACTTATGCAACATATATGCTTATGATTAAATGTTGTCTGTGTTAGTGCATTAATAATGAGTGGGATTATACAAAACAGTAATTCATACTCCAGATCAATTAATATAATGCAAACGGAAGACTAAAAGATGTAAATATAGACGTGTATGAGCCAAAAGTTCACGATCAGTCTCCAGAGTATGAATACATCACTGAGTCACCATATACATGTAATAGTTCAAAAATTAAAATGTCAAAAAATAGTTCAACTACAATGATAATCCCTGTAGCCCCGTTGATCCGGACGGCCTAAGCGAAACCGTCGGAGAACTGCATATACGAGAACTCGTCCTGATCATCATAGTAATCAGGATCCGCCTCCTGAGTCGCATCGTCACGTGCAACTAAGACAGGGTTTGGTGAGTGTTCAGAACACCGTCCCAGAACGTAGGAGTGAGTGATCAACTCAGTGGAATCATAGAAAAAAGGTTAACATGTTATCAACTCAGTCAAGCAGTAATGATAAA
Organism: Magnolia officinalis; assembly: GCA_021015155.1. Taxonomy (NCBI): domain Eukaryota; kingdom Viridiplantae; phylum Streptophyta; class Magnoliopsida; order Magnoliales; family Magnoliaceae; genus Magnolia; species Magnolia officinalis. The sequence continues at coordinate 80,516,086 of JAJHSJ010000005.1, read as the reverse complement.
ACAGACATATCAGACATTCCTAGATACTCTTATTAATACAAGGATGAAATGTATTCATGATGCATGCCCTTGCCTACACTCCCTCGTACGACACCATCTTACGGTTGCGATATGCTTTCTTCCCTCCGTGCTCTTCAACTCAGGGCACATGCAGTGCGATGTTATGAGCATGATTACCAAGTTTTTATTAGTCCTTTTCATATAGCAGGATTGGGAAACTAAGGTACCTCCCTTATATCATTTTCCAAACAATGATCCATTCTAAGGTCGTCAGTCCCAGCAAATCTCATATGATGTTACGGTTCTAGGTCACTACAAAGGGCTCGTCGCCTCGATGCAGTGTAGTCCTAGTTTATACTCTAGTTGCTACGGAAAGGCTAGTCACCTCAACGCAGACTCAGAGTATACTCGAGGTCGCTACAAAGGGCTCGTCACCTTATCGGTGTAGGCCGACAACTCGAATATAGTGTCCCATACCACCGTATTCGGCTCACGAGGTGGTGTTGCTCACTGGTCACTACGGGTGGACTCGTCACCCCGGTGTAGGCCGACAGCTCGACCACAGTGTCTCATATCACCATGTCCAGCTCACGAGTCTTAGTGGATCGAGGTACCAAGGTTAAACGGAATTTCACTGGTGAGTTTGGTACCTTAGGTTCAGGCAGTGGCGTCCATACATGGTGAACATACATCGGATCAATCGGGTTACTTGACGAGCTCGACTAGCCCGAGTGCATGACAAGTTGAACGACATGAAGTACGTAAGCACTCCGCGTGGCCTAACCATTGTCGACAACCGAAGTACGGCTCGGATTCATCAGGCGCGTCTCATGTAGCGGGACAAAGTCAGCCACTACTTCGAGGCCTATTACCAATTGCCTGGACTATAGAATAGCCCCAAACACATTCAATTACAATGATCTAGCATATGAGATACTCAAGTAGCAATGGAGCAATGATTCAAAACATACAATCAGTTGAGCATGTTATGAAGTACAACATAAACACGAATCCACACTTATGCATTTCTAGGTAAAAGCAATGAATATGAAACAAGGCATATGGAGGAAATCGTACACATCATTAGAGTGGCTGAGAATCCTATCTCAACACCCATTTAAAGAACAGTTTACAAGTATTTATACATACAGACATGTTTGCAAACACTTAGCATACACATTACATCATACATGGTATGTATTGGTTAGCATACGTATTAGGGCAAGTCCTTTCGTCAAAGGATTGCCGCCTACACGACAATCGCATAGCCACGATAGTTAGTCATGACGTACACTAATGCAAAGTTTATACTTATTTAGTCTTTTGCTCAAACCCTTAGGCTACACATTATAACATACATGATGTATGTTAATATAACATGTATTAGACTAATTCGTTCACCCAGAAGTTGATACACATGCATCTAGCATACATAGACAACAATTAATCATGGCAAGCACAAATCCGAATTTCATACGTATACGGTATTTTCTACAAATATGAGGAATACAGTATATTCAACCTAGTTAACGTATAATTGAAAAACGAAACGGACATCACTTTATGCATGTGAAATAACGTTCACATCAAGAATAAATCATTAACCGACATTGAAAGCCTTGAAAACCATAACTATACGTCTATAGTCCGTACCTTACGCCGGAAAACGCGTAACAGAGTCGTTTTAAACACGTAGTCTTTGTCACCGGCAAAATGACAACCTATAGCATGAACTAGGTTAGTTATTTCATCATTTCACTATTTAAAACCCTAGAATGGATTAGGTTTAGGTTTTCTTACCGCAGAACGGGATCGGTATCGCCGGTAAAGCGATACAGTAGTGATGGTAAAGCACGTGGAGTAGCTGTCAATCCCCGGCAACGGCGCCAAAAACTTGTTCACTCCCCAGGAAGAAGCGCCTACTCTCTCTCTCTCTCACTTTCTCTCTCTTTCCTTCTCTTTCTTCTCTTCTCTCTCTGAGGGTTTAGAGAATTCGTATGGAGTGAGAGAGTGAGGGTTTTAAGCCCTTATATAGGCCTAAAACTAATGGGAATGACCCCAGGGCCAAGGTATACTTAGGTTATGTCCAAAGAGCATCTGTTTCAGCTCAATGTTCACTCCCCAAGTATAGGGTTGTGATGTAGTAATAAACTCGGTAAGACCGAGGTCGAATCCACAGGGATTGAAACCTGTACGTTATCTGAAAATAACCAGATCTAGAACTAGGCTAAGATGAAATCTAAACCAATTATGATTTGAGGAATAATGGTGAATTATTAATCTAAACTTAAGAATTCAGAGAGAGGGAAACTAGGGATTCAGAGGATCCACTTGTAGAGATCAGGGAGATCTATGGTCGATTCATGAACTCAACTGGACTTCGAGTCCCATCTTCATCCAGTTGGAAGATATAACCTGAAAATCAATGTGAACTTCCTTTTGATCTAGTTTTCAAAAAGATGAAAGGTATAAGAATTAGATATGAGTCCATCACAAATCCATGCCCATGAGACAAGGTAATCAACAGAACTTAAACCAATCCATAACCAATCAGAAGATGTGTGAATGTTAGGAAGAATTTCATCATCCAACCATGTCCAAGGGGCAATGGTGAACAACAATGTTTCCTGATTTCACAATCAAAATATGAAGAAGAAGGAAATATTCAAAGCCATCGCAGATCTATTGTAATTTAAGTCACAATAAATCATTAAAAACTATGATTATTTCAATTAATCAAACTAAAACCAAACATCAGTTCATAACCATAAATCAACGCCATAGAATCGGTCCCATCACGCCACAAGCTTCACCTCTTAGCCCTAGCTAAGAGGTTTAGCCACACATTGATGGGCTAGATCTCATCAGAAATTTGAGAAGAAAAGCATAACCAAAGGAAAAACAATGAAAAACTCTTTCTTCTCTCCCTGTCTTTCTCTCTCTCCCGTGAGATTCTTCGTCCAAGGCCTTCGATGATCTACTCCCCATGTCCAAAAACCCTTTTTATAGCTGCTGGAGTGGAGAAAATCAGATTTGAAAAGCTGTCGCACGCGCAATGAAAGTCTTTTCGCAGCCAAGTGCGGGGCCTCGAAACACGACACTTTCCTCGCTCAAATTCTAAAACAACACCGTCCCTTAGGACTTTCTTGGGTCCTCTACATGATGAAAGGTTCAGATCTACCATATGATCAAAGATGGTGGCCCACAATCGCCTGAAAAACCGGATTTCCTAATATGTGCGAAACCTTTCGCATCCTTTCGCTGTCGTGATCGGTGGGCCCCATAGAAGTGTTTTCTGGGAAATCCACCCCGTCCATTGCATTCAGAACAAAATTTCAGTCAAGAATGGGTGGTTTTGAATGTCCATTGACGCGGCCCAGAGAAGAAATCACGAAAAGATCAGTTTTGAACATTGTAGGGCAGTCCGTTTGTGGCCTCTGTACCGCACACGTGTGTATGCATGGGAGCATAATATCAGCATGGTTTTGAAGCTCTCGAAGCCCTCTACACGGTGGACGGCTTGGATCAATCGTACGGGTGACGGGTGGGGTCCACAAACTCCCGCAAAAACGGACAGCGTCCGTTCGCAGAAAAACGGTAGTTTCCGTTATGGGATTCGATAACCGGACGCTGACGTGTTCGGTGGTCCCCACAGTGATATATTCGTGGAAATCCGACCCGTTCATTGGATTCCTGGCGCAATTTCAATCAGGAAGGAGTAGTTTCCATGGAGTTTTTGTGCGGTCCATTGTATAAAATCAATTCACCGTCCATCCGGCATTTTTCGACGATCCACGTGTTTTCGTATGCATGGGACCAAAAGTCCACCTAGGCGAGGGTCATGCCCCCCCTCTCGACACAACGGACGGTTCTGATTTTTACTTCAGTCGACGAGTGGGCCCCACTACGCAGAACCGGCGTCGGTAGGAGAAGACGTTGTGCGTCTTTACGCTTTTACGAAAGAGCGTCGGTCAGCGGGCGCTGACCGACCTCGGTTGCACCGGTGCGGTGCGGGAGTGCATGTGTGCAGTGTTCACACTCTTCATACACAGGGCCTACCGTGATGTTTACGAGAAATCTACACCGTCCATCCTCTTTCTCATATTATTTTAGCCGTCAATACCAAAGTTGAGGCAGTTCCAAATATCAAGTGGGCCCCAAATTGGAGATTAATGGGCTGATCTGTCTGTTGGACCACTTCCCGAGATCTTCAATGGCTGAAATTTAATATGTACGGTTAATTTACGGCCCCCATCACATGTATGAAGTTTCGAGTCAATCGGATGGCGGGAACCATGTGATCTTGCATTTTGCACCAATTTCAGGCCTCTTTAATGTGAATGGCTTGATCTTCTCAGATCCTTGGCGTGTAAATTCTTCAATATCGGTCCTCTGGAGTCCGTCCCTTGCTGTGGTGATTTCAGAGCATCAAATATACACTTTTAGCACCTTTTTGTAGTCCACACTTGCAAATATACTTTGCATCACAAACACGATTAAATTAGGCTTTTAAACGGTGGCATGTTCATAAATCCGGTAATAACTGGGGTCTAATATGCAATATTTGACCCTCAACACAACCCCCAACCAGCATTTTGCTAGTCCCGAGCAAAATATGCGAAGAATAAGTTGAGAATTACAGGGTAATTTCCATGAAACCGAGTGATATTTTTGAAGAACGATTCAGATATGAGAAATCTAAGATTCATGAATGTTGGGCATAAATTTCTCCTGGAGGTAAGCGCATGGTAGATTTCATAATCAAGTTCAAATATTAATCCATTAACTAGAATAATTCTACACATTGAGTTCCATGAGTGTATAGTGTGATCTCAGCTTATCAACATTAAGATTTACTTCTCTCTTTCATGATATCATTGGTAATAAATAGGAAAACTCACGACAATCTAAACCTAAACCAAAACCTGCCTCATAGATCAACATTCCACCCCTTGATTTTTCCATCAAAATTAATGCTAATGAAAGGAATCAAATCCTCACCTATAGGGAGCAAACCTATGGTGAAGATCAATCGCCTAAATTTTTTTTTTTTTCAAAGTCAACCATGGGGAATCGACTCTACACCTATGGGGAGCAAACCCATGGTGAAGTCCATTCGCCCAACCCTTTCCGCAGGCAGCTATCTTGTAGCTGGGTTTTCTCATTTTCTTTCATTCTTCTTATTGAACATGATGGACAAATTCCCCAGGTTGGTTCCTTTCATGCTTACTGATCACCAAGTCAATCCTTCAATATTGAACTGAAACCTCAATGCATAAGAGAGATGTGATATGTGAAATCATGACTCCATCAATGTTTTAAAGCTTCTAATCATGAATTGATAATTCAAACTCAACTGTGAAATCTAACGGGATCCAAGAGTCATAAATTACCAACATCACTTATCTTGTAATTCTAAATCCAAGATGGCCGTCAAAATCACTTCGAATTCACAGAAATTCCAGAAAAATTAAAATTTTCACAATTTTTGCTCAAGACCAAGAAAACACTGATTAGGAAACCTAATCTCCCACCCCCAACCTAAAATCTACATTGTCCTCAATGTAAAAGATGTAAGCATGCAATGCACATGGGACAACGAAAGTAAATGAGAAGTGATGGGAAGATAGTACCTGGGTAACGAGTCGAGAGAGACTTTTCTGTAGAGATCTCAACATGAGAGCGGGTCAGCACAAGAGTGAAACCAATCGAAAGTAAAACACAAATAACAAAAATAAACACCTACCTATACCACTTTCGCAGGTGCTCTCGATTGCATTTAGCATATGCAACAAGCCTTTAAACCCCTAGGTTGCCCCTAGTGGACGAGTTGTAGTCTCGTGAGGGTTTGCAGTAATGTTACCCACAAACATTGAACTATCGAACTAGAAAAATGAAATGAATTGAAAAGCTGGGTTGCCTCCCAGGAGCGCTAAGTTTAACGTCTTCAGCCAGACTAAAGTGACTACCCTAGTCCTATGCAAACAGGAAACCTACATATACCTCCATCAGACTAGGAGATCATTCCTGGTAAACAGGATCAGTCAGAGGCATGAACATGTCCTCTGAATCAAATTTCTCGACAAATGGCTTTAAGCAATGTCCATTTACTTTAAACTCCTTGCCATTGTCGGGGTCTCTTATCTCGACGGCCCCATGAGTGTATGCAGTAATAACAATGTAAGGGCCGGTCCAACGAGATCGAAGCTTACCCGGAAAGAGATGTAATCGAGAATTATACAAAAGGACTTTCTGACCTGGCGTGAATGATTTTCGTAGAATATGTTGATCATGAAACGCCTTCATCCTGTCCTTATAAATTCTCGAGTTCTCGTACGCGTCGTTCCGGATTTCTTCAAGTTCATGTAATTGAAGTTTGCGTAGCGAGCCAGCGTTGTTCAGATTGAAATTCAAATTTTTGATCGCCCAGTAGGCTCTATGTTCCAACTCCACAAGCAAGTGACAAGCCTTCCCATAGACGAGTCTAAAGGGAGACATTCCAATAGGGGTTTTAAAAGCAGTACGGTATGCCCATAAGGCATCGGTCAATCGAATTGACCAATCCTTATGGTCAGGGTTAATCGTTTTCTCCAAAATGTGTTTGATCTCCCTATTGGAAATCTCAACTTGCCCACTTGTCTGTGGATGGTATGGGGTGCTCACCTTATGAGAGATACCGTATTTCTTCATTAAACTCTCAAATGGTCTATTACAAAAGTGTGAGCCCCCATCACTAATGATGGCTCGAGGCGTTCCGAATCGGGAAAGGATGTTTTCTTTCAGGAATTTAATGACCGTGCGATGGTCATTAGTTCGACACGGAATCGCTTCGACCCATTTAGTGACATAGTCTACGGCAAGCAAAATATATAAATTCCCAAAAGATTGGGGGAATGGCCCCATGAAATCGATGCCCCAGCAATCAAATGCCTCTATGATAAGAATGGGATTCAAGGGCATCATATTTCGACGGGACAATGCTCCCAATTTCTGACAACGCTCACAAGCTTTGCAAAACTCATGAGTGTCCCTGAACATAGTGGGCCAATAGAAGCCACACTGCAGAATTTTGGCCGTGGTCTTTTTTGCAGAAAAGTGACCACCACAGGCCTGTGAGTGACAGAAGGAGATGACACTCTGATGCTCATCGTCTGGCACACATCTCCTCAAGATTTGGTCTGGGCAATATTTAAACAAGTATGGATCATCCCAGAAGAATTTGCGCACCTCGGTGAAAAATTTCTTCTTATCTTGCGCAGTCCAATGTGTCGGTATGGAACCTGTGGCAAGATAATTGGCGATATCAGCGAACCAAGGTGAATGAGAGACTTTGAACAACTGTTCGTCAGGGAACATGTCGTTAATCTGCGTCGTCTCAAAGGAATCAGAGGGATTAAGGCGAGAAAGATGGTCAGCCACTACGTTCTCTACTCCCTTTTTATCTTTTATCTCTAGGTCAAATTCCTAGAGTAGGAGGATCCATCTTATCAGGCGGGGCTTAGCATCATTCTTAGACAGAAGATACTTAAGCGCTATGTGATCAGTGTAAATAATGATCTTGGATCCAATCAAGTAGGACCTAAATTTGTCCAAGGCGAACACTACGGCTAAGAGTTCCTTTTCCGTAGTCGAGTAGTTCACTTGGGCAGGATTTAGAGTCTTACTTGCGTAATGAATAACGTAGGGTTTCTTATCTTTTCTCTGGCCTAAAACTGCCCCAAGAGCATAATCAGACGCGTAGCACATAAGTTCAAAAGGAATGCTCCAGTCAGGTGGCTGTATGATGGGTGCACTAGTCAATATGCCCTTAAGCTTAGTGAAAGCTTCCTGACATGGTTCAGTCCACTCGTATGGTGCATCCTTTTGAAGTAGATTACATAGAGGACGAGAGATGAGACTAAAGTCCTTTATGAATCTTCTGTAAAACCCGGCGTGTCCTAAGAAGGATCGCACGTCCCTTATGTTCTTGGGTGGAGGTAGGTTAGAGATAAGATCGATCTTTGCCTTATCCACCTCGATTCCTTTGGATGAAATAATGTGTCCAAGGACAATTCCCTTCTGAACCATGAAATGACACTTCTCCCAATTAAGTACCAAGTTCTTTTCTTCACATCTTTTCAGCACACATTTAAGACTTTTCAAGCACTCGCTGAAAGATGGACCGAAGACAGAGAAATCGTCCATGAAGACCTCTAAATATTGCCCCACCATGTCAGAAAATATGCTCATCATACATCGCTGGAAGGTGGCAGGAGCATTACATAGTCCAAACGGCATCCTTCGGTAAGCAAAGGTGTTGTAGGGACATGTAAACGTAGTCTTTTCTTGATCTTCAGGGGCGATCTCTATCTGCTTATAGCCCGAATACCCGTCAAGGAAACAGTAATAGAAATGACCAGCTAACCTTTCCAAGATCTGATCGATGAAGGGCAAAGGAAAGTGGTCTTTCCTCGTGACGGTATTTAATTTCCTGTAGTCAATGCACATCCTCCAACCAGTAGTGACTCTAGTTGGCACGAGTTCATTATTGGCATTGGCTACGATGGTGATCCCGGACTTCTTAGGAACCACCTGAGTTGGACTCACCCATTGACTATCAGATATAGGGTATATGATACCCACATCCAATAGTTTAAGAACCTCGGCCTTAACCACTTCCTTCATGTTTGGATTTAGTCTACGTTGTGGTTGTCGAGCGGTCTTCGCATTATCCTCAAGATATATGCGGTGAGTACAAATTGAGGGGTCGATTCCCTTGAGGTCCGCGATTGTCCATCCAAGGGCTCCCTTATGCTCCAGGAGAGTAGATATGAGCATACTCTCTTGTTCTTTTTCAAGGTGGGCAGAAATCACCACCGGGTATGTCTCATCTTGACCTAAGTATGCATATTTTAAATCAGAGGGCAAAGGTTTTAGGTCAAGCTTCGGTGGCTTGAGGTTAGACGGTAGAGGCACTTCATCAGTTTGGGGTAACTTTTCAAATTGTGGCCTCCACCGGTTAACTTCAAGTACCGGTACTGCATCAAGCATGGCACACGTCTCCCTAATTATGTCATCATCAAACTCATGGGAGTGGGCCAGGCACGTCTCTAGAGGATCAGAGGATAAGGTAAGGGGTGTCCTATCTTCCACGAAAGTATCGATCATGTTAATATCGTGGATATCATCATCTTCCTCTACCCGTCTGCCAGTGTTGAAAAAGATATTCATTTCTAATGTCATATTCCCGAAAGACATACTCATGACACCATTCCTGCAATTGATAATTGCGTTTGAAGTGGCAAGGAATGGGCGACCAAGAATGACGGGAATCTGAGTGCTTGTATTGTTGATGGGTTCGGTATCCAGGATGATGAAATCTACTGGGTAGTAAAATCGATCAACCTGGACCAACACATCCTCAATTATTCCTCTTGGTACACGAACAGAGCGATCAGCAAGTTGTAGTGTAGTTAAGGTGGGTTTTAATTCCCTAAACCCAACTGTTTGTATACCGAGTAGGGAATAAGATTAACGCTCGCTCCTAAGTCAAGAAGTGCGTGATCAATTCGATAGTCCCCAATTACACATGATATGGTTGGGCTACCGGGGTCTTTGAATTTTTGCGGCACATCTTGCTTTAGGATGACACTCACTTTCTCAGTCAGGAAGACTTTCTTTTGAATATTTTGCCGTCTTTTGGTCGTACATAAGTCTTTCAAGAATTTGGCATAGGAAGGTATTTGTTTCACGGCATCAAGTAGAGGAATGTTGACCTTCACTTGTTTCAACACCTCTAGAATATCCTGAGAGTTAGAGAGAGGTTTTGGTGCAACCAACCGTTGGGGAAATGGAGCAACCGGCTTTCCTTGAGGTTCCGGTTCTAACTCTGGTGGGGCATGGCTAGATCCATCTTCTTTATCCACTTCCAGGTCCTTAGACTTTTCAGCCCTAACCGGAATGGTTTTGTCAATGATTTTTCCACTCCTAAGAGTGGTGATGGATTTAGCTTGCTCCATCTGATTTGAAGAGCTTGGGTCGCTAACTTCATATTGCGGTTTAGGATTAGGAAGAGGTTGAGCTGGGAAGCTCCCCTTGTTCCCAATCGCATTCTTAGCCTTAAGTCCTTGTATTGCTTTTGTAAGGTCTTGAAAGGCCTATAGCATACCCTGATTGAAAAGCTCTTGCTTTTGAAAATGTTTCAGAACCGAATCCTCTTGAGGTTTCTCTTGAGTTGGATTTTGATTTAGGAAACCTTGAGGTGTAGCGGTTTGTCCATTCCTCCAACTGAAGTTTGGATGGTTTCTCCAGCCAGGATTGTATGTGTTAGAGGTGGGTCACTGAAAGGTCTTTGGTAATTGCTTACGGCATTAGATTGCTCATTCAATACCTCTTGAAAGGCAGATATAGTTGGGCAATTATCAGTAGTGTGAATGTTGCAACCACAAATACTACAAACAATTTCCTTGGCCTTATCCTTCTTTAATTCCATGGCCTCGAGTTTTCGAGTGAGATTGGCTACCTTGGCGTTAATATCATCAGCCTTTTCAGGAGGTACATTCCACCTTTTTCTTTGGAATGAGTCGGCCTAGGCGTAGTACTCGGTCTAGGGGAGATGTCCCATGTTTGTGTGTTCTCAGCAAGTTTATCAAAGTAGTCCCACACCTCATCGACACCTTTATTCATAAACTCCCCATTACACATTGTCTCAACTAATTGGCGCATGGGAGATGTCAGTCCATCATAGAAAAAATTCGTGATGCGCCACGTTTCAAAACCATGTTGTGGGCATGAACTGACAAGATCTTTGAACCGCTCCCAACATAGGAAGAATGTTTCATCTTCCCTTTGGGCGAAGTTCATGATCGACTTCCTAAGGGTGTTCGTCTTATGATATGGAAAAAACTTTTTAATGAACTCCCTTGTCATGTCATTCCATCTGCCAATAGATTGAGGACGTAGTGAATGTAACCACGTCTTGGCTTTCTCTTTCAAAGAAAAGGGAAAGAGTTTTAACCTGACCGTGTCATCAGACACGTTAGGAAAGTATAGGGTAGTCATGATCTCATCGAACTCTTTCAGATGTAGATATGGATTCTCTGACTCAAGCCCATGAAATTTAGGAAGGAGTTGGATCACCCCTGGCTTGATATCCATATGTCCTGCATTCTCCTGAAAAACCATGCATGAGGGCGTACTCACCCCCGCCGGTTGTAAGTAATCTCGTAAGGTACGAGGCGGGGGTGCTTGATGCACCTCATTCTCATCCTGGACATCTTCTACCCTAGGTTGGGGTAGACGAGGTTGATTTTCAGCCATATCCTCAATTAACTCAGGGGAATTCGAGCGGTGTTTGTCCTGCGATGGACAGTTAACCCCTCAACTAATCCTCCTTCAGTCAAGAGACGTCGAGTGTTGTCACGAGCCCACTTGGGCATGAAACACTCGCAGCCCTCAAACAAATTCTAAACCTAATCCTAAGAAGGGGAATAAAAATCTAAAAAGAAAGAGAGGGTTGGAAGGAAGTTACCAAATTGGAGTCCCTAAATTAAGATCCTGCAAAAAGAAACCAAAAGAGATTAGTTCCTAAAAATAGAAATTCTAAAGTTAGAAAATTCTAAGGTGGAAACAAAGTTAGTTTCTAGAAAAGGAAAGTTTCCTAAACCTAGAATTAGAAAGTTTCTAAAAATAAAGGAAGAATGAGTTAGTTTCTAAAATTAGAAAGAGTCTCTAAAAAGGAAAATAACTAACCTAGTTTCTAAAAACAAAAGAGGAAGGTTCTAAACCTAAAGTTAGAAAGTTCTGAATTAGAAATCCTAATCCTAAAATAGAAAGTAATATGAGTTTCTAAAAAGGAAAGAATTTCTAAAATAAATGAAAGCCTAGAAATAGAAAAGTTCTAAAAATAGAAAGTAGAGAAATTCTAACCTAAAATTAGAAAATCCTAAGAAGAGAAATAGCAGTAAACTAGTTTCTAATTTAGAAAAAGAGAAATTCCTAAGAGAGTATAAAATTTCTAAAACAAAAGAGGAAAGTTCTTAAACTAGAAAGTAAGTTAGTAACAGAAATTCTAAAAATAGAAAGTAGAATTTAGAAAGAGCTTACCGAATTAGAAATTTCTAAAAGGCCTACAAAACAGGAAAGTTAGTTTCTAAACAGAATAAAATAGGAAACAAAATTAGATTCTAAAAGAGTTAGAATTAGAAACTTACTAAAAAGGAATCCTAATCTAGAAATAGCAAGGAAAAGAGAAATTACCAATTTAGAAACCTATCTCAGAATCCTACAAAATAAGAAAGTTGGGTTAGTTTCTAAAAAAAGAAAACTATCTAAAAGTAGAAAGTTACTTGAGAGAAAATTTCTAAAAATTAAAGGAAAACCTGAAATTGGAAAATTCTAAAAATAAACCCTAAAAATCAGAAAAGTCCTAATCTTAAACTAATCCCAAAACGAGTTAACTTAAAAAAACGTAGCCGTCAATCCCCGGCAACGGCGCCAAAAACTTGTTCACTCCCCAAGTATAGGGTTGTGATGTAGTAATAAACTCGGTAAGACCGAGGTCGAATCCACAGGGATTGAAACCTGTACGTTATCTGAAAATAACCAGATCTAGAACTAGGCTAAGATGAAATCTAAACCAATTGTGATTTGAGGAATAATGGTGAATTATTAATCTAAACTTAAGAATTCAGAGAGAGGGAAACTAGGGATTCAGAGGATCCACTTGTAGAGATCAGGGAGATCTATGGTCGATTCATGAACTCAACTGGACTTCGAGTCCCATCTTCATCCAGTTGGAAGATATAACCTGAAAATCAATGTGAACTTCCTTTTGATCTAGTTTTCAAATAGATGAAAGGTATAAGAATTAGATATGAGTCCATCACAAATCCATGCCCATGAGACAAGGTAATCAACAGAACTTAAACCAATCCATAACCAATCAGAAGATGTGTGAATGTTAGGAAGAATTCCATCATCCAACCATGTCCAAGGGGCAATGGTGAACAACAGGGTTTCCTGATTTCACAATCAAAATATGAAGAAGAAGGAAATATTCAAAGCCATTGCAGATCTATTGTAATTTAAGTCACAACAAATCATTAAAAACTATAATTATTTCAATTAATCAAACTAAAACCAAACATCAGTTCATAACCATAAATCAACGCCATAGAATCGGTCCCATCACGCCACAAGCTTCACCTCTTAGCCCTAGCTAAGAGGTTAGCCACACATGGATGGGCTAGATCTTATCAGAAATTTGAGAAGAAAAGCATAACCAAAGGAAAAACAATGAAAAACTCTTTCTTCTCTCCCTGTCTTTCTCTCTCTCCCGTGAGATTCTTCGTCCAAGGCCTTCGATGATCTGCTCCCCACGTCCAAAAACCCTTTTTATAGCTACTGGAGTGAAGAAAATCGGATTTGGAAAGCTGTCGCACGCGCAACGAAAGTCTTTTCGCAGCCAAGTTCGGGGCCTCGAAACACGACACTTTCCTCGCTCAAATTCCAAAACAACACCGTCCCTTAGGACTTTCTTGAGTCCTCTACATGATGAAAGGTTCAGATCTACCATATGATCAAAGATAGTGGCCCACAATCGCCTGAAAAACCGGATTTCCTAATATGTGCGAAACCTTTCGCATCCTTTCGCTGTCGTGATCGGTGGGCCCCATAGAAGTGTTTTCTGGAAAATTCACCCCGTCCATTGCATTCAGAATGAAATTTCAGTTAAGAATGGGTGGTTTTGAATGTCCATTGACGCGGCCCAGAGAAGAAATCACGAAAAGATCAGTTTTGAACATTGCAGGGCAGTCCGTTTGTGGCCTCTATACCGCACACGTGTGTATGCATGGGAGCAGAATATCAGCATGGTTTTGAAGCTCTCGAAGCCCTTTACACGGTGGACGGCTTGGATCAGCCGTACGGGTGACGGGTGGGGTCCACAAACTCCCGCAAAAATGGATAGCGTCCGTTCACAGAAAAACGGTAGTTTCCGTTTTGGGATTTGAAAACCGGACGCTGACGTGTTCGGTGGTCCCCACAGTGATATATTCGTGGAAATCCGACCCGTTCATTGGATTCCTGGCGCAATTTCAGTCAGGAAGGAGTAGTTTCCATGGAGTTTTTGTGCGGTCCACTGTATAAAATCAATTCACCGTCCATCCGGCGTTTTTCGACGATCCACGTGTTTTCGTATGCATGGGACCAAAAGTCCACTTAGGTGAGGGTCATGCCCCCCCTCTCGACACAACGGACGGTTCTGATTTTTACTTTAGTCGACGAGTGGGCCCCACTACGCAGAACCGGCGTCGGTGGGAGAAGACGTTGTGCGTCTTTACGCTTTTATGAAAGAGCGTCGGTCAGCAGGCGCTGACCGCCCTCGGTTGCACCGGTGCGGTGCGGGAGTGCATGTGTGCAGTGTGCACACTCTTCATACACAGGGCCTACCGTGATGTTTACGAGAAATCTACACCGTCCATCCTCTTTCTCATATTATTTTAGCCGTCAATACCAAAGTTGAGGCAGTTCCAAATATCAGGTGGGCCCCAAATTGGAGATTAATGGGCTTATCTGTCTGTTGGACCACTTCCCGAGATTTTCAATGGCTGAAATTTAATATGTACGGTTAATTTACGGCCCCCATCACATGTATGAAGTTTCGAGTCAATCGGATGGCGGGAACCATGTGATCTTGCATTTTGCACCTATTTTAGGCCTCTTTAACGTGAACAGCTTGATTTTCTCAGATCCTTGGCATGTAAATTCTTCAATATCGGTCCTCTGGAGTCCGTCCCTTGCTGTGGTGATTTCAGAGCATCAAATATACACTTTTAGCACCTTTTTGTAGTCCACACTTGCAAATGTACCTTGCATCACAAACACGATTAAATTAGGCTTTTAAATGGTGGCATGTTCATAAATCCAGTAATAACTGGGGTCTAATATGCAATATTTGACCCTCAACACTCAACGGAGCACTTCCGGAGCCCCCCCTTGAGCCTAAGGTCGGACTTAAGCTCCCTTATGTTGGATCTAGGTCAAGTTGAGTTTTCGGTCTGATCAGGTTTACAGATCGCCTGTGCCGGACCAGATTCAATTCAACGGTCACCGGTACTCGATCAGGGCCATAAGTGCACCGACATGTATGGAAGATTTCTCCTAATCCGATGGTGTATTTGGGTCAGATTCTGATGGTCTGAATCCTTATATTTGGTCCGCAAGCGACACGACTCAAATTACTTAAATTCGGATTTTATTTTTAAATATATTCACGTTTCTCACACACTTCGCTCTGGTCTTAAGTTGTCCGTTTCTGGATACTATTTGGATTTAATTTCCGAGATGGTTGTTAAGCCCAGCAAGGCGGTCATAAGTGTTTAGTTTTGTGGTCATCAGACTTTCGACGTGCAGTTCAGGTCCAATGCGAAGTTTCAATGTGCTCCCGAGAGCAACTGGGTAATGAGATTGATCTTAGATTTCAGGGTAATGTAGCGTCAATGATTCTACAAGTTTTGGGTCTTGCAGATCGTATTTAAAGTGGTTCAAGCGAATTTCACAGCTAATCTAGTTTAGCACTTAGTTAAACTTGTCTAATTTCTAAAGGATTTGGTCTTGAGTGATTTCTGCCTGAGGTGGTACTCGAGTTTTTGTACGAAATTTTTCGAGTCGTTACAATATTAGACAAAGTAAGATAAAAAGAAATTCTTTGTCGAGGTCCGCAAGTACATCTGGGATGATCCACACTTATTCAAGTACTGCCTAGATCAGATTATAAGGAGATGTGTTCCTGGCGATAAACATCAAAGCGTAATCTCTTTCTATCATTCACATGCCTATGGTGGCCATTTTTTTTTGCTAAAAAGACCACGACAAAAATTCTGTAGTGTGCCTTTTTTGGCCCACTTTATTCAAGGACGCTAACGATTTTTGCAAAGCTTGTGAGCATTGTAAAAAATTGGGTGGATTGTCCTGTCGAAACATGATGCCGTTGAACCTCATTCTTACCATTGAAACATTTAATTGTTGGGGCATCAATTTTATGGGACCATTCCCCCAATCATTTGGAAATCTTTACATATTACTTGCTGTGGATTATTTTACTAAATGGGTCGAAGCGATCCCATGCCGAAGTAATGACCATCGCACGATCATTAAGTTCCTAAAAGAAAACATCATTTCTTGGTTCGGAACTCCTCGAGTCATTATCAATGATGGTGGAACCCACTTTCATAATAGGACATTCGAAGCCTTAATGAAGAAATATGGCATATTACACAAAGTGAGTACCCCCTATCACCCGCAGACAAGCGGGCAAGCCAAGATTTCTAATAGGGAAAGTAAACAAATTTGAAGAAAACAGTAAACATCGATCGTAAAGATTGATCAATTCGATTGACCGATGCATTATGGGCATACCGTACCACATACAAAACCCCTATAGGAATGTCTCCTTTTAGACTCATCTATGGAAAATCTTGCCACTTGCCTGTGGAGATGGAGCATAAGCCATACTGGGTAATTAAAATTTTCAATTTCGATTTGGACAACACTGGCATGTTGCGCAAATTACAACTCAATGAACTTGAAGAGATCTGGAATGATGCATATGGGAGTTCCAAAATTTACAAGGACAAGTTGAAGAAGTTCCATGACCGGAACATCCTTTGGAAAACATTCAAGCCAAATCAAAAAATCCTTTTGTACATTTCTAGACTTCATTTATTTTTACAAAAACTGAGATCTCGTTGGACTAGCCCTTTCATAGTCAAAACGATCTATCCTCATGAGGTTGTCGAGATTGAAAATTCAATGAATGGTAATCTTTTTAAAGTGAACAGTCATCGACTAAAACCATTTGTTGAAAATTTTAATTCAGAGGATAAGTCCATCCATCTGATTGATCCCGTGTATCGAGATTGACCTTCTAGTCTGATGGAGGTGTAGTTAGATTTATTACTTTCTTAGGATTAATATTAGGATTGTTAGATTTTTGCTTTATTTGTGCTTATTTCCTTTATTCCCTTACATAGCAAAGACTTTGAATATCGCTACATTCTTCCTCAGGTACTATCTTTCTAACTCATTACTCCTTTATTCTCTATCTCATGTTGAGTTGATTGCATGTTTCTTACATTGAGGGCAATGTAAATTTTAGGTAGAGCTGGGCACAAACCGACTCGATCCGAATCGAATCGAGGCCTGGATCGGTGCGATTCGAGTTGGATTAGTCAGATCCGACCGTTCATCGGATCGAGTTCGGAATTCGAACCGGAATCCGAACCGAATGGATCCAATCCGATCCGGAGTGATTCTTATGAATATTTATCATATATATTTATCTTATGAATAGGTTGGATGACAAATAAACATCATTGAGGCCTTATAAAATTTTCAATGGTGGAAATCAATACTTCTACTTTTTCCTGTGGTATGGTCCACTTGAGCTTTGGATATGCATCAATTTTTGGTTCAACCACTAAAATGATCTGGAAAAATGAATGGACGACATGGATAAACTACATGCATTCATGGTGGGCCCCAACAAAGTTTACTCAATATGATAAGAGCCCACTGACATGCAATGCAATTTCGTGCACAACACGTCAACACAACAGCTTTTACAGCTGGTGTAGATACATGTCGTGCAAAGACGAGCCTTGAGCTTCGAGTTGTACGAATGGCTCAAATGAGATCAAAATTACATGGGCCCCACAATGATGTATTTATTATATCCATACCATTTATCCATTTTTCGTGATCATTTTAGAGCATTTGAAAAAAAAATGAATCATATCTAAAGCTCAAATGGACCACACCGAAAATAGCAGTGAGGATAATGATTTTCACCATTAAAAAATTCGTAGGGCCCACCATAACGTTTATTTTCCATCTAATCTATTAATAAGGTTAAAAATACATGGATGAAGAGGAAAAACAAATTTCATATTAATTCGAAACTTCTGTGATCTCCAGAAGGGTTTTAATGGTAAACGTTCAATTCCCAATTGTTTTTTGCAGTGTGGTTCAACTGATCTTTAGATCTGTCTTATTTTTTTATTCAAGCCTTAAGACGAGCTTTCCAAATGGATGGACGGTTTGGATATAACCCATACCTCATAGTTTAACCCACAAACCCAACCTGATCCGACTCGTTTTCCTTGACTGAGTCGGACTCGGTTCGGGTCAGGCCAACCGTGCATCAGATCGGTTCAAGTCAGATGTCCTGGATTGGATCCCGGATCGGGTCGAGTTCGGGTCAGCCCATGTAGATTTCAGACCGAATTGAGTTGGACCCAATCTGTTCTGACTTGGTCTGATGCCCAGTTTGGGGGGGGGGGGGGGGGGGGATATGTTTCTAGTTTTCGAGCTAAAATTTTCAAAACTTTCAAAATTTTCTGTTTCAAAACCCCTTTGGAAAGTGAATTTTTGTGTGATTTGAATACATGTTGAGTTTTATGATAAGATATGAAATAAAACCTTGAATATCTAGAGTCTAGTTAGTTAGTAGACGTTTGACTAAGTTTTCTTAGTTAGTTAATTAATATAAAATTTTAAACATCAATTGAGGCTAGCTCACAGTCCACATCTAACATATGTTTTGTGGAGTTGCTTACTTTCTAGTGTTTCTAGTGTTAACATGTGAATTACTTAAAAGTGATTAGGAACCAAGTCTAGAGATCATTAGCTACCTAAAAAAATTTATAAGAAGAAAAATGAACCAACTAAAAAAATAGTAAGATCGAGATTTGCTACCTACTACGTGTGTCTTAAATGAAAATTTCATGAAAAGAAAGAGAATGGAAATAGGTAAATGCCATCGATATAAAATGAAAAGCTGAAAATAAGTGAAAATGGAGATAAGATCGGAATCAATAATTGTGTTGAGCTGTTCACTTTAAGGTAATGAATATGACTAACATTATGAAATACATATCAATTTTGTGGAATTATAAGTTAGAGATCACTTAGCACGCTAGAAACTTGATGTTTAGACTTCTTCTATTGGTTAGGTGATGAACGATGGCTTAGTTCATTTGTTTGCTGAAGATATTAGAACTTAGATCACCCATGTTTTATTCTCATGACTTTGAGTATCACTCACATGTATGAAGCTTGCACATAAATTTATTGTCTAAAAGAGAGTTGGAATTTGAATTTTGAGAATGGATTCTTCGCATGTTTTGCTTGGGATTAACAAAATGCTGGTTGGCGAGTTTGTTGAGTGTGAAATATTGCATATTTCTCCATTTTTATACCTTAGTTTATGAACATGATATTACTTAATCGATCTATTTATACATGTTTTGTCTTGCAAGGTGATTTTGAGAGCTTAAGGTGAAAAGGATGTAAAAGCATGGATTTAATGCTCAAGAATTACTAAGGCATGGAATGGATCTTTGGATGTCAAGATTGAAGAATTCAAGAGATAGAGATCCAAGAAAACTAAGTAAAGAATGAAGAAATTTGAGATTGCAAAGTGCAGAAATTTGGAGCTACTGAACTTTACAGTTCGATGCCATCGAAGGAGGTTCGATCCCATCGCAAAAATCAGAAAAATTAAGTATGATTGTTGGCTATATGGGTGCAATTCTTGATCCCATCGAAGACCCCTTCGATTCCAAAGAAGACCACTTCGATGACATCAGAAAAATCATGAATTTTGGGATTTGCTAGCTAGACAGTTTTGAACGTTTTTTGATCCCATTGAGAATATGTTCAATGACATCGAAGCCATGGAAGGTCGGGCGATCTTATTGATGGTCTTACAAAAATAATCATTGACAGTTTTCAAATTCAAATCGAACACGACGATAGAACTTCGATGCCATTGAAGTCCCATCAAAGTTCCCATCGAAGCTGCATAAATTGTGTAAATTTAAAGCGGTTTCAAAGTCGGTTTGATCGAAGCCTATATAAATGGATTCTTTAAGTTCTTCTAAGAACAAATTAGGGTAGGACGAGTTAAGAAAGGAGTGGCGGTGCTTCATGGAGTTCTTCATTCTTCTCCAATCTATCTTTTCTTGTTAGTTTTTCATGTTTTTTTCAAGAGTTTTACTTTAATCATGTCTTTAGTTGGCTAATCTCTTAGCTATAGCTAAGAGGTGAAGCTTGTAGTTTGTTTTAATATTTTTCTTACTTTGATTCAAGTTTATGATATTCATGTTGGATATTTCATAGTTTATGGTTTGAATAAGATGTATTTTTGAATTTACTTTGATTTATCGTTGACTCCGAGCACAGTGGATGCTTAAGAACTTCCTAAATTCTCTCTTCTCTGATTTGTGATTGTTGATCTGTAGAATTTCTTGATCTACCATTGACTCAGGGCATGGTATATGCTTTGAACTCTTTGCAATCAATACAATAGGACTGTTGTTATATGTGTAACTGTTGCTATGAATGTTCAGAATCTATTTTGAATCTATTTATGGTGTTTTAACCGCTCTATTATCTAGCTGGATAGATTAAGACTTTAATTCTAGTTGAAGTATTGATTGAATCAAGTAAGATGACATTAAGATGACTGCAAGTAGACCCTTAGCACTTTAGTTTTCATTACAGTAATAGTTTCACTTCATTACAACATTTTCTTAAATCCCATATTTAGTTTAGTCTCTAATTTTAATTCTAAAATATGTTAGAAAATTACAACTCATTCAGTCCTTGTGGTTCGACATCGGTCTCACCGAGATTATTACTGCTTCGCAACCTTGTACTTGGGGTACAAGCGAACACGTTATGTAATTGGACATTGGTTAATTGCTGAATTCGGGTCTTGCAATTGTAACAAAGATCAATGGTTTAGCCAAACTCACCAACCACCGCATGGCCACAACGTTTTGATTACTGATGACCTGCTGTTGATTGTCACGGTTGTCGTGTGCAAAATACAACCCTTTAAAGACAATCAAAGATTTTATAGCAGAAGTTCAACTCTTTATGAATCACTTCATTATCCCATCATGCTCCCATCGCTCTAATCCAATGCTAGAGTTAAATCCTGTCATAGAAACCAATGCCACATGCACAGCCCATCTTATGGGTTAACACTTACAGATGCAACAAGTAGAGATGTCATGTTCACGTCTCACATACAATGCAGCATGCATGCACACGGACATGCGATGGTCCACAAACGCACGCGTGCATTAAAATAGGGCCATGTTTCCTCTTGTATCTGAAAAACTTAGGCTCTAAGTTACAAAGCTCAATCATAAAAGGAAAATTCATACCAAGGGAAAGCTAACATGTGTAAAGAGTAGAACTTGCAAAGCTCAATCATAAAGGAAAATTCTTATTAAGGAAAAGCTAACATGTGAAAAGAGAGTCCGTATAGAACTTGATTTTTATGATAGGATGGAATATCACAATTTATAAATTAGAGACTCTTGGCTCTTTTTACCTTGAGGAAGGATTTAAGAGAAGCTGAGCCAAAGGCACCGACATGTGTATGAATGAGGAAGCAACAATTAGAGCCGTTCATCATCAAGTCCGATTGTTTAGTGGAGTGCTAAGCATTGTTGATTCGACATGGCTCAAGGCATATGGCTAATATATTTTCTAATTAGTGTTTTTCAAATTAATATCATTAAGTATTATAAGCGTTTCACCATCCCAATTATGGAATCATGACATTCAATTGGATTCAAGCAAAGTTTGCACGTCAAGCAACAAAACTTTAATAGTTCCACATCTGTCCAAACCATGGAAAATTTGGCATGTTCATTGCATATGCAAACCATAGAAATTCACATGTTCAACATGCAGTGGAAAGAGGGCCCCGCCTCAGCTGGCAATATTGAAAATTTGATTATAACAGCTCAAGCAGACCAGCTTAATCAATCCAAAATCCAATAGCAAAGCACCTCACGGCAGCCCATTTGCAATCCTGGTTCCACATAACTTTCTATTTCTTTCTTCTTTTTTTAAAAGACTTTGGAAATGATCTCATCACCATTATGATGAAATTTTTTAAGATTGCGCGAGCCATCAGCTAAGTCTATAGAATTGTTCAAGGACCAAGACAAGGTGAGAACAGTGCTAAGGATGCATATGATTCACCCCAAATTGTGATCTGTTTAAATATTTCAGCATAAAAGATTATCATCCATCGCTATTGTGCATATGGTCTGAAGCAAAAATTGGAGATGGCATTACATGGAATACTGGCTTTGACCTTCTCTGCTCCAAATTGCGATTGGTGATGGTGATATGGGCGGTGAAACAAACCATCCTGCTCATTTGTAGGGATATATCCAAACACGCTATGAAGAACATGTTTCCATGTGAAGACCATAACATCTCGTAGAAAACAAAATCCATTCCACTGACTATGGAATATTCAAATGAAGAACCAGGTACTCACATCTTAATAGCTTAGCAATTGCTAGATTAAGAAAACATCCACTTCATGAAAGCAAAAGAATCCACATTCACATAATCTTTAATAGAAATTCAATAAGAGAGATGGATCTGGCGCCAACCACAGAAACCAGCAATCAATTTCTTGGACTCCTTTGCAACGTCAGATTCCCCTATTCTTGGCTGGCAGATTTGCAAATGGGATGGAAATTGCGATTGGATTAGAGATCCAAATGAAATGGCCATTCGGCTCATGTTTGCATGCTTCGCCAAACACACCCACTACCTCGATTCGCATTTGAGAGGGTTTAAGAATTGCCCAATTCGCAATTGTGGGTGTCCAAACATACCCTGTAAGTTTGCAAAGATTCTATCAAATTTCAGCCCTAAAACAGTAATCAAAGCAATAATACAAAATCTACAATTGAAGAATGAAAAAATCACAGTAGAATTTACATAGTTTAGAGCTATAAATTTCGAACAACAAGCATGATTATATAGGTATGGAAATTGCAATTGGGAAACTATATTAAAATGAAATCCATCGCAAATTCAACCATACCCAAATGCTCTAAATCTTCCAAAATAATATCCTGATTCAACTATGATTATATAAAGCTATGGAGATTACAGTCAGAGAACTGTATTCAAATCAAATTCAACCATATTCAAATGCTCTAAATGTATCAAAACCATACACAAATTCAACCACGATTATATACAAGCCAAGGAGAATGCAAATTTAACCATGATTATATACAGCTATGGAGATACAATCGAGTATTCAAATCAAATCCATCTCAAATTCAACCATACCCAAATGCTTTAAATGTACCAAACCCATATGCAAAATCAACCACAACTATATACAGCTACGATGAGAGCAATCGAAGAATGATTATTCAGATCAAATCCATCGCAAATTCAATCATTCTCAAATGCTCTAAACGTATCAAAACCATATGTCCAATCAAATCCATCGCAAATTCATGCTTACCCAAATGCTCGAGATGTATCAAAACCATATGCAACTTCAAGCACGATTCTATACAGCTGTGAAGAATGCAATTGAGAAGGATTATTCAAATAAAATCCATTGCAATTCGACCAATACCCAAATGCTCTTATCTCTCAAACGCAATTGCCTAAATTCAACCACAATCCTATACAGCAAAGGAGTTGAATAATTGGAGAACCATATTCAAAACAAATCCAACACAAATATAAGAATATGCCCAAATGCTTGAATTCTCTCAAAATCCCAAAGACAGCTTAAATAAAAGCAATCACATTGAATAGCAATCAGCAATAGATATAATCCAATCTATGAAAAATAAGAACAACACAATTCAGCCAAACATCTAAAGAAGATAAAAAAGAAAACCTCAGATTTTGATGATCTTTGCAGCTCTAATTACAGGATTGGCCTTCGAAATCTCTTCCCTACCAGCAGCCTTGTAATCGAACGAACAGTCATGGATATCGGAATACCGGTGCTTGCCGCAGAAAAGATCACCACATCGGCACCGGAACCCGGTCAACCCGACGCGTTTCTGGCAGCTCGAGCACCGGTTTCCGAACCGAATGGGCCGTGGCGGTTCCTCATCTGGACTTCGGCTGGGAGAAACCTTAGAACCTGAATCGGCCACAGGAGTTTCGGTCCTTTCAGACCGTTGGATTGGAAATTCCTGAGCAGATTTCAGAAACGCTGGATGAGGTGGTGATGGCGACGATGAAGGAGAGGAAGAAGATGGTTTCAAGATCTCGCAGTCAGTTTCGTCTTTCTCAATTTTCCAACCTTCTTGCGCCATCTGTCTGAATTCGGACAAATCGAAACTAAAGAAAAACCAGAAATCTGTATTCAATACAGAAAGAAGGAAACGATTTTACAATTCAATACAATTAAACCAGCAAAAGGCTAGAAAATTCATCACAAACGATTAAAAAGTGTGGATTTTTCGAGAAATTAGATGCTGGAAAACAGGATATATTCCTTAATTTTATAGAAATGAGGAAAGACGATGGAATTCTGCAAGAAAACGAGATGGGTTTTCCGAAAACAGGTTAGAAAGCATGGATTTTGTAAGAAACGGATAGAAATACTTGGAAATTTTGAAGAAATGACATAAAAAGGGGAATTTTTGTGAAGAAATCGAGCAAAAATCAAAACCCAAGAAGGATTTCAGTCAGAGAATCAAAAGATGGGAGCTTTTTTTAATTATTGGGGAATCCGATCGCCAAAATTCGAAGAAAAGCTGATGGAGAAGGAAAAAGCCGTGAAATCGGACGGAAAAAGCTCGAGTTTTTATGGAATTTCGAGAGGGATCGATGGATAAAAAGAAGAATTTGTGAACAATTCGAGGAGGAGATTGATTTGAGACGACTAGATTGGAAAAACGATGGAAAATCCTGAAAATCAGGACAATTTGGGAAGAAAAGCAAAACAGAGGATATGGAGAGGGAGAGGAGAGGAGAGGAGGGGAGAGAAACAAAAAATAAAATAAAGTTAGACCACTTCAGTAGTCCGCGGGATCATTGTAAACTTTAGGCCGTCGTGTTTGAGAATCCACACATCATCCACTGACGCCCATCGTTTTCATTGGTGGGCCATGGTGCAACCAATTTGAGATGGACGGTCATTCTGATCCATTAAAAGAACTTTTTCATGTTGATTGTCAACCACTGGATTTTGTTCACTTTTATTTATATTTACATGTATATATTTTTGCAGGCTTCAATGGACGCATTGGATGATGAAAACAGTGAGTTTTTTTTTTCTCATTTTGGACTATGAATGGTGGGGCCTACACGGGGAACGGTTGAGATTACGTAGATTGTTGCATGTATGGCGTGAGGTGAGATGATATTGTGTGTACCGCGGACTATTATTCTTTTCCCAATAAAACAGAGGCCGCTTTCTATCCATCGCGCTTGGACTTTGTCACCTTGGAAAGTCCAAAGTCCATGCCCTCCATCTCTACCATACACGTCTCTTCCTGTGTGATTATATATATGCCACTGTTGGGACCCACTGTAGAATAGCCATGAAAGGGAATCATGATGAATAATAATACGAGGCCCACCATATGAACGGCCATGGTCATCTATTCGACTGTGGGCCATAAATTCAAACATCAAGGATCTTTCTACCAGTGTCACTTGAGCTGTTGTTCATCCATAGTGGGCCCCATCATCTGGACGATTTAGATCTCGCTAAAAATGTCCATATACAGGGTGGAGGTGGAGCATTACGGTATAAATGCGTGGCTAGATGGAGACGTCCTGTAAAAGTAGACTAAAATAACTAATTAATAAAAAGGAATTTTCCAAAATAGTACTATTTGCTTTTGAGTACTTTTTTAAACTATGTTTTTATTAAGCTCCCTCTTTAGCCAAGCTATTGTCAACCAGTACCTTTCTCCATCTTCATGGTTTTTTCTAAAATGACGAAAATGCCCGCGGAGCCTTTAACGTGGACGTAGATTGCCACTGTGGGCCCCACTATGATGTAAGTGTTTAATCCACGTGGTTCATCCAATTCATCAAATAATTCTAGAGTAAAATACCAAAATTAAGGAAGATCCAAATTTCAAGTGAACCACACCGTAGGAAACAGTGGTGATGAACGGTCACCATTAAAAACTTCATGGGGGCTACACAAGCTTTTGCTTCTTTAAATTTTTTTTTTTTTCCTTCATCCAGGTCTGTGTGTCCTTATCAATAGGTTGTATGGAAAGAAAATATTATAGTGGGCATTACGGTGGCCCCTAAGAATTTTTAATGGTGGGCGTTCAATCAGCACCATTTCCTATGGTATAGTAAAGATTTGGATCTGCTTAATTTTTAACTTAATAACCTAAAAGAAGTAGAAAAAACGAATGGACAGAATGGATATACCATAAATGCATCAATATGGGCCCCGCTGTGAAGCTGCACGGTGTTGGGTGAAGCCGAGGCTGCACCTATTCGACAAACGTTTTAACCCGTGGCAAAACTCACGTATATTGCCCGGGATTTCCCCTAGTCGGAAGCTGTGTGGGGTCCACAGATTTCCGTAACAAATCCACACTGTTCATTAGTTTTAAAAGACAACTAAAGGAGAACAGTAAAAAAATCATGAAGATCCAAAACTCATGTGGACCACACCACACAAAACAGTGGGGATTGGACGCCTACCAATGGAAACTTTGTGGGGCCATAGAAGTTTTCTACAGGATGATATTTTTACCTACAGTTTATCTTAGTGGTAATAAATCTATTAACGGTTTTGATAGCCTAAAAACATCTTGGTGGGCTCCAGGAAGATTTCAACTGTAGACGTTTGCATTCCCACTGTTTATTGGGGTGTGGCCCACATGAATTTTCGATCTTCCTGATCCGTAGAATACTATTTTATTGTGTACTTACAAAATTGATGGACGTAGTGGATTTGTGACGGGAATCTGTGTATCTCACATCGTTTCCAACTACATGAAATTCCAGTGCGAGGGGCACAGGAAATCCGCGCCAGGCAAGGACACCAAAAGCAGAGCCTTTAACCTGGATTGCATACAGCGCTGTATGAGACCCACCATAATGTATATATGTCCAATCCACACCGTTTATCCATTTTATCTTATCATTTTAAGAAATAATACAAAATTGAGGCAGATTCAAGTCTTAGGTGTATCACACCCGCATGAAACAGTGGTGATGAACGTCCACCATTAAGAACTTCTCGTGAGCTACAAAAGTTTTGCATCAAGCTGATATATTTATAAAGCTATACATATCACTACTGTTTCCACTGTCACCCAACCTTTTTTTAATTAAATGATATTAATATAGCTTTTATATCACCCTACTTTTTTTAATTAAATTATTGTCAAACACGACCTTCCGTTAACGTAAATGCCACATTGCGGAGCCTTCGGCCTGGACGACGAACTGCACATGGTCACCATAAACCCACTATGATATGCCTTAAATCCAAGCCGTCCATTCAATTTTCCAAATTATTTTAGGGACAAAGCTAAAAATAAAGTAATTTCCAAATCTTAGGTGGACGACACGGAAAGAAACAATGGTGATGAATGCCCACCATTAATAACTTCTCGTGGATTACAAAAGTTTTGGATCCAGCTGATATTCCTTTCATCTAAGCCTTTGTGTCCGTATCAACGGGTTGGATGGAAAATAAACATTATTGTGGGCGTTAGGCTGGGCCTTAGGAAGTTTTTAATGGTGGTCGATCAATCAGCACCGTTCATATGGTATGGTCCAGCTGAGCTTTGGATCTGTTTAATTTTGGGGTTCATGGCCTAGAAGAGATGGCATGAAATGCGATACATACACGAAGGAAGGGCCCAGCGTCAGGGCGCACCGTGTTGGTTGAAGCCACGGCTGCACGGGCACAACCTGGGTGATCAGACCCCGAGAACCAGCGAAGTGGGTGGGACCCCGACATGTCGCCGTACTATTCACCCATCTACGGAGCTTGGTGTGAGAGGAAGGCACGTGCGACACCCTAAGTTGCGTTAAGCCTCTAACGGCGTTAGGGCTAGGCTTCGGGGTCCCAAACCTTCTCTCTCTCCTGCTCTCCTTTCCTCTCGCGAATGTCTCCCTAGCTCGCGGTCTCTCTCTCCTTTATCGCCATCTCTCTCTTGCTCGTTCCCTCATCTCTCCCATCTTGATGCAGAGCTGGGTGGCGGACACTTTCTTGGCCAAGATGAACTAGAGAAGGCCCGATGGGACGCAAAAGTTAACAGTAGGGTTGAAACCTTAAAATAGATGTATATTACATATTGGAATGAGTTTTTCGATATATTATATATGATTTTGGGCACGGGGAGCTACTATAGCCAACTAACCCTGTTATGCAGGTTACTCTTAATGAAATTATGAGATACCATCAAATTGACTGTCAAAAGTCCTTTTTAATTTTGTTTTTACTATAAATAATAAATTTTAATTCGATTATAACCCCTAATCTTTTGAGTTTTAGGAGTTGTGCCCAATATAAAAAGGGCTTAGAAAAATTAAGAGAATAATGTGGTAAGGCTAAATTAGACACTATTTTTGGCCGAAAACCATGAAGTCTAGTAGGAATCATGACAGTTATAAATGGTAAGTTTACTATTTATAGTAATTTTTGGGAGTTTGATTTGGAGTTTGAGTTTGAAACTCCGCCTTAGGTTTGAGTTAACTATTTAAAGGATTGTAAATTTATTTTTTATCATCAATCAATTTATTTTGAATTACTAGAAGTTATTTTTTATTTTCATCCATCATGGATTCGAGGAATCTTTGTGAGGAGTCCAGAGAAGCTCCGTGTCTTCAGAGTAGTTATCCTTGAGGAAGACGATGATCGACCTCATCACGTCTTTCCCCACGTCAATTGAGATCAGAGAGAGGACTCCCCTTGAGTTGATGGCAACTAGCGACGGTATTGACCAAAATCATGTGGACGGTGATACAACGATTCATTATCTATTGAGAAGAATGAAAGTTTTCCATCGAGAGAGTCAAGTGACTATGGAAGTGCTACAGGCAACCATCAACCGTATTGTAGATGCGTTAATTCTGGCCCTAGCCTAATGCAATGCTTAGTCACTTGTAGTCGTTATACGACGCAACCCTGATTTTTGTAGAGCACTTCCGAAGGTGAATCATAGGGCTACCCTAGATGAATCGAGCTCTAGCAACGAGGACATTGATGCCGACTTTGTTTGACGACCAGTCTATAGAGGCCATTGATTAGATAGTGCTGAAAGAGACTATCAAGGTAAGGCCGAACTTCCTAATTTTAATAGCTTATTGCGTATAGAAGATTTCCTCGATTGATTAGACGAAGTAGAACAATATTTTGATTACATAGACGTGCTAGAACATAAAAAGGCAAAATTAGTAGTATTCAAATTAAAATCCGGTGCTTCTGTATGATGGGAGTAATTATAACTCTCACATGCCCGATAAAATAAAGCTCCCATCTGATCATGGCTATGGATGAGACGCTTTCTTCGATCATGATTCCTCCCCAATGATTACTAGTAGGTATTGTTCCAACAATAACAAAATTGCCGATAAGAGAATCAAACTGTCACAAATTACACGAAAGAATTCCAACGGTTGGTGACACGGAATGACTTGTCGGAGACCGAATCGCAGAAAGTGGCGCTGTTCATAAGCAGTTTAAGATCGATAATTCAGGACCGAGTGTAGATGCTCTCAGTTGGGACCATGGATGAAGCTTGCAAGAATCCTTACTTGGCCTTATCCTTCGACTTGGCCCCCTATGACGGGTCCCACACAGGATTCAACGTTGGCCAAAGGGCATGAACCGATAAGATGATGTGCTCAACTTCCTATAACCGCAAACTATGACATATTGAGTGGTCCATCTAGGCCTCAATGTATAACACCCTCAAAATCGGATCCGAGTAGGAATCCAAATCGTTATTGTAACATCTCGAATTTTCGCGGCTCAAGTACATACTCGTGCCCAAGAATTCCAGGTGTTAATAATGTAAAGATTTGAATGCTTCAAAATCTTACTTTGATTTTGTTTCCATTTAGATCACATCCAGTTACATTCACGAGAGTAAAATCAACTGTATTTATTATTCCATTAGATTTAAAAAATTCAACAAATTATCAAATGCCCTCTCAACGAGAGTTTATTACATTGTCAAATTTTGCAGCGGAAATAAATAAAACTAAACATAAAGCTATCTCTTTATTTATTTAAAATAATCTTCCATAGGGGGATTGTCATCCGTATCTTCAATCTGCACATCACCTGCATCATCTGTACGGTTGGAGAGAGTCAATGCCCTACTCATAGTGATGGTTATCCTTGAAGATTAACAGTAATTCAAGAGATTCATAAGAGTAACGTAAGAGTTTTGATACGTCTTGTACTCCACCACTACGAGTGGTATCGATATGCACAATAAATATGTATGAATGCATGCCTAGCAAAGTGTGTGCGGCTCATCATACGTAGTGATTATCACAATGTGGAATATAATTCATAGAAAACCCGGCTCGCCCCACATCCCAAAACTATAGAGATTCGTTGGCGTGTCCAATGCTACCGTGGATTTATGTGAACACCTTAAGGCGACACAACACATGAATCAGATGAATTACGTGACACGATATCTTCATGAAGCGATTATTTACGACATCCAATCCCGGAAGTAATGTAACACGCATTGCGAATTACTAACATCGATTTGTGCACCACTACCTAAAATTCATGGAATTACACGTCGACCAAGAGGGTCACTACCCAAAGCGCATTACATCCACGATAAATATATGAATCACTAGATGTGAGACCTCTAACACATCACTTGCACCAAAGGGAAAATAAATTGAATCATGGGAGTTTTGGAATTCCAAAACACATGCCCAAGCCATAAAGGGAGGTAACATAAGGCCGATCTAATAAAGGAAAAGAGTAGCAATAAGCTAACTCAATAGAAGAGAAGAGTATCAATATGATTACTCAATAAAATAAGGGGAGAGGAGCAAAAGACTAACTCGATAGAGAGTGGAAGTACACGTCGCTCTCAAAATTGGCAAAGGGCAAAGCTTGTATCCATCACCCTACATAAATTCATAAAAAAATCATGCATAATTAAAATCATACCTTAACCATAATTCTCAAAATGATAAATAATTGATAACGATAAATCAATCAATTACATGAAAAATCACAATAATATGAAGGTATGTAAAAATAAGATAAATCATATCAACTCAAATTAGTGTAAGCTTAAAAGAATCCCTCACCTTAGCCTTACATATAAACCCTAGGTAGATATCTATTTAGGAAAGCTTCTACATGAATCACGACATCGCTTGAGCAAGAGGGAGATACCGCACGTGTGGAGAAGGAAGAAGATGATGAGCGTTTAGGCATCTCTTTCTCTCTCTTTCTCTCTGGCTTTTCTCTTTCTCTTTCTCTCTCTCTCTCTCTCTCTCTCTCTCTCTCTCTCTCCCTCCTCCTTGGACGTTGGGAATGTTGGCGTGTAAGTTGAGAAGGGCACGCACTCCTCCTTTTATAAAGGAGTAAGCGTGTGAGAGGGGGTGTGTCACATCCCACTTAGATTGGGTTTCTCCAATTTGATATTTTCAGGTGATCTTTCTTTAAATCTAATTCATCCAGTGTGTTGGGGTCGTCGAATAGAGTCGGGGTATATGATTTTCTTGGTGATCCGAAATTTAGAGTGACTTATCTTGAAAATTCTCCTAACAGGTGCCAAAACGACTTTGATCTCAATTAACGGTCCATACTTAATGATCAGGGCCTAATTTTGAAAGAAATGTGTAGTCAGGATAGGAAAATGGTTAGAAAAAATGTGGTGGTTAATCGATGATGGAAAAAGCCTAAATCTAAAATTTCACCTTTTGTACCAAAATGAAGGAACTGACTTTAACATTCAACGGTGTAGGATCATAGATCAGGGTCTAAATTTTGTATAACCTCGTATTTGTGTGGTCCAAATTTGAGTTACGATGGACGATGAGAAGTAGTTAAATCGAAATATCTAGATTTATAAGGAGTTGATAAGTCTCGAAAGGATAACTTTGTACTTAAGAAAAAACCTACCAAAGTGGGGTCTTCATATTTCACACTTGGTCCATATTATGAGCAATCTAAGTCGTTCATATGAAGAAAAATATCCTACTATGACTATCCACGAGATTTCTTCACTCGATGGACACCAAAATCAATAGTTAAGGGGCTGATTTGTCAATTGAGTCACTTTTACAATGATCTAAGGGCTAAAATTTGACATTTATGGTTAATTTATGATATATAGGCATGGTACAAAATTTCACATAAAACGGATCATAAGAACCATATGATTTAGAATTCAAGGGTCTAGGTTAATGACATTTTCGTAATTATTGCTGATATGAGAGTTTTGAGAAATCTAATGGTTTTACATGGTTATATGCATATTTCTAAGTAATTCTTTCAAAAGAACTTATATCTAAATCATTATAAATAAAGAATTATTCATAAAATTAATTAAGAGAATGTACATATATCAACCAACATAATGGATGGTCAGATGAGATGTTAAAAATAGAAAAACTTGATGGTTAGTACTTTGATCATATATGTAAGTGGGTGTACGATCGATTTTTTAAATGGATGATCACAAGTGAGTTTTTAGAGTGATCAAAAGGCAGAACATGTATACCGTTAGATTCAAGTAACTTGTTCACATGTGTAAGTTTATCAGATTGTAGTTTTGATGGTGTGTTAAGCATATTCATAGGTGGTGAACAAGATGAATGGATCAGAATCTCAATTTGATATGTGTACGAGCGTATGCAGATATCAGGTAGTTAGTTTACTATGATCGGGTGGTCCAAACTCAAAGTGGACGGTCATATATCTTTACCTATCGGTGGATAGTTGGCTGAACTGTTGGTTATGATGGACAAGTGGGAATACTTGGATATATGATGATCTTGTCTTAAAATCAATGGTCAGATGGCTTGATTTATGGATGAAGATCATTCTCAACAGTCAGATTCATGTTGGATAATAGATGTAGGGTTAGGATAGCTAGATTAGTATCGTACACATGTACATATTAAGTTAAATTTCATGGTAACACTCGAGAACTTTCAATATTCGGGTATTGAAAAGTTCGGGGTGTTACAGTTATGGTCAACCACGGTCATACGATTGTTACTGTTGTGACCAACCAAGCCACTTATTAAACACATGCCCACAACGTCCTGTAACACACTTGGCCATTAATGAAGGGAGCATTGAAGGTGATGCAGCAAAAGAATGCCATGGATTTAATGAAGATGAACAAGCCACTGAGGAAGGAACTGGTAACGAATAATGGTTGGCCAAGGATCATGGCGAATCCTTGATCATGAGGTGATTATTATACACTCCAAGGAAGGAAGTGCATCTATAGCGGCACAATATATTCCGTACGTGGTGTACCATCAACAACAAGGTATGTGATGTAATCATAGGTAGTGGCAGTAGTGAGAACATTGTCTCGAAGGTGATGGTGGACAAGTTGTGGCTACCTATGATACAATATATTTTCCCATACTCGATTGGCTGGATAAAGAAGGTGAACGAGACCAAGGTAACTAAGCAATGCATTGTCTCATTTTTTATTGGTAAGAATTATAAAGATCAAGTACTTGGTGACATGGTTAACATAGAAGCATGTCATATGTTAATTGGTCAACCATGACAATTGGACCGTGATGTGACCCACCGAGGATGAGACAACGTTTACGTCTTTATCAAGGATTATCGAAAGATGATCCTTGCCCCTATGACACCAGAAAACCATTCCGAAGCTTCTAAAGTAGAGAGGAGCTCCCTCTTGACTATTCGGGATTTCGTGGAGGAATCCAAGGAAACCGGCGAGGTATATGCAATGATGGTAAATTGTGAGGAATCAGAGTCCTTAATCATTCTTCCAAGTTTAAGGCCGTTGCTAAATGAATTAAAAAAATATATGGCATGAAGATTTACTCGATGCATTGCTCCCTCTATGCGGGACATCCAACATCACATAGACCTCGTCCCTAGGTCTAGCTTGCCCAATCGACTTTTCTATCGGATGAGTCCGAAAGAGTGTGAGAAACTTTAGGGTTAGGTGGAGGAATTGATCTGTAAGGGTCTTCTGAGAGAGAACATGAGGCAATATGTAGTTCAAGCATTATTAACGCCTAAGAAAGATGGGAGCTGGCACATGTTTATCGAAAATTGGGCAATTAATAAGATTACCATTAAATATCGGTTCCCAATACCGCAGTTGGATGACATGCTCAATATGCTAGAAGGCGCCAAGGTGTTCTCTAAACTAGATTTGAGGAGCGAGTACCATCAGATTCGTATCCGGCCCGTTGATGAGTGGAAAATGACATTCAAGACTAAGGAAGGGTTGTATGAGTGGTTGGTAACGTCCTTCGGTTTATCGAATGCACCAAGAAGTTTTGTGCATCTAATTAATCAAGTGTTGAAGCTGTTCTGTAATGCCCCAGATTTCAGGGGATGAGTAAATACTCGACTCCTGATATCTTGGGTACCACTTATACTTTACGGAAGCGGGATTTTATAGTTCGTTTCACCTAGCATTTGAGCAGTTCATAAAATTAAAATATATTATACGATGTACCCTGGAATAAACATAAATTTTAATACAAGTAAATTAATTATCAGTGAAACATGTCCATTTAGAGTACGAGACTACTGATGAGTAAAATATACAGTCCAAAATTTACAAATGCATCAACTCTAAGATCTCATCGACGACCCATGGGCATCCTACATCGGCCCACTGAGAAACTGAATATACGATGACTCCTCCTTTGAGTCTATGGATGCCTCGTTCAACATGTCAACCTCCAGGGTGCCTGCATCCATGATAGGGTCTGGTTGGTGTTTTAAAACACCATCCCAGAGTGGGAGTGAGTGATCAATTCAGCGGTTCCATTAACATCAAGTTACACAAGTTATCAAATCCACATGCACAATTAATGAAAAATAACTTAAACATACAGTCCCTAGATACTTTTGTTAATGTACGTGCATGTTATAATGATATGATGCATGCCCTCGCCATCCAACACTCCCTCATAACAACTCCAACTTCACATTCGTAAATGACCAATACTCCCTCATCATGCGACTTTAACTGCCGAGTCGCCACACCTAGCTAATACAATGTGATGAATGCTCGTGTTAGACAAGTAAATTAATTAATTTCGTTTATCCAGCAAGATTGGGAAAGCTGGAACATCTCTATATAACCAATGACCTTATCAAATTGCTAGGCCCAGGGCGACTGTAGTGGCTCTGTGTATGCGATCCTTGATCTATATTACGGTTTACCACCAAGACGACAACTCCCCAATCAATGTGAGGCTAACACTGGCCTGACTAACTGGCCTAACCGATCACTTGGGACTCGGATGACACAGCCCGGACGCATAGGGTTAGGCTGCCCACAAATAATGTAAGGGTGGTTACCCAAACGCAATTGTGGAATAGTTGCGAAATTATTACGGTTTGATATATTAGGCTCATAGCCTTATTGGTTTCTCATTGGTCATTATAGGGAGGCTTGTCACCCTAGCGTAGGCTGACATCTCGAACATATTGTCCCATACCATCATGTCCAGCTCTTGAGACTTGGGAATCGTCTCACTAATGGTTATTAGTAGGCCTTTCCAGGGTATGGGGGTGCTCCAAATTCAAGTAGACATGAACATACATGGTGGACACACATGTTTGGTCTGTCAGTAGACTAGTTCGATGGACTCGGTGAACCTTGGTGCAACCAACACTGGGTGTAAGCATCCCATGTAGTCCAACTACTGTCAATTGTCTACATTCAGCCCAGGTCAATTGGACTAATCAGGGGCGGTCGACTCAATTATGGCTACCCTCGTAAATTTATGGTTTTTCGACCAACCTAATTAACCAAATTGTCATAATTAATCAATATACTAATAAATTAATTATCGTGGTACAAATAACAAATCAGAAAAATTCTACTTTATTTAGGCATTTTATCGAATATGCAGGCTGTATTAGGACTAATATAGTAATTCATGGGTGATAAGGAAAATTGAGTGGATAGGCAAGTGAATAGTAAGAAGCATGAGCAACAAATTAGCAAATTCAACCTATTCTAGCAACCAATAGAACATAAAAGCTTCATTAGGCACGGATAACAATTCATGGAAAGTAAACGAGCCATATGAGTATGCACAAGTTAGCACGCATTCATATATTCATGACATAAATCATTAATCATGACACGGGGTTCGATAAATGGCAACATAGGGGTAATGATCCGCACCTTAGGTCAGTATTTCGGATTCGGGCTTGCTCCTAGCGCTAGGGTCCCGTGGGTTAGCTCACCGGCGCCCTATACCAAGACTGTTGGATTGTAAGAGCTCATGCATTTGGTTCTCAAAGGAAAATCTTCATGAAAGTGGTTGTTGTTTAACTCAAATCGTTGCCAGGGAGATTCCGACAATGCGGCATGATGCGAATGCGTTGCCGGCTAGTAGTGGCGGGATGGATCTTCCACACTAGCTCCTCTCCCTCACTTTCCCATCTTCTCCACTCTCTCCCCCTCTTTTTGCAAGTGAAACTTCGTATGGGAGTGAGAGAGTGAGAAATGTGGGTTATTTATAGTGCCAAAATGTACACAAATAGCCCCAGTGCCCATTTTTCCATGTTTTCTGACTTACAGGGCCTCAACGGAGGCCCACAGGCTCATCCGCACCAGAGGGTATGTGTCCCATCATGTGATCTATGTTACATCACAATTTGGTGGCAATCGAGCGCTTCGATAAACCGTGGGGACCCCAATTGCGATAGAGGGTCATCGATGATCGATCGGGGCAACAACTATACAGATATGAGCATAGAAATATCCTTAACTCATGCCTCCAGTTTGGTTGCGACATATCGGTCGGAAAACCACAACTTCGTGAAAGAGCAGAATGTCTATTTCACTTAAGTTTTAGATTTCAGCCAGGGGATTTGCACGTTGCAAGCACTTGGCTTCTGGCCCAAGTTGAGCGGTTCTATACACTTTCTTGCTTCGCCACCCGCGATGGGCATCAAGCCTAGTGAGACAGACATTATTCTATAGTTTCGAAACTAGTGACCCACTAACGAGTGGTATAGAACTTGTTTGGATAATCCAAGCATTTTTGAAATGAATTAGGTATCAACATTTCTTGTGCACAATGATTAGGGTTTGGATTGACTAAATTCATAGTGTGGCCTATTTGTAATTAGCGAAAATGGTGATTCGGTCATAATCACTCTAAACCATTGGTTCTTAGGTTAAAAGGATAATTGGGTTACTTCATTTTGTTAATTAAGATCTGACCCATAGTTGTCTCGGCTTTGGGTAGATCTTTATTTAATTCGGTTGTCTTGATTGCTCAGTGATAGGTCGAATAGATTTGGGTCCTATGTGAACAAATCACGAGCTAAACTCGATGTTTAAGTGATCGGTTAGATTCGTTGGCTTTCTATGATCAATTAATCAAATTTGTGCGATTCTTTATCGGTATCACCTGCGTATAAGCTCACTTCGAGCATCAAAGGTTAGTAAATGATGACGTAGGCTAGTTATATAAAAAAATTTCTAGGATTTATTTTTTGGAAATCCAAAATAGCGAAAATCTAGGTTATTACACAGTTATTGGTCAGTTTATGCTAATATATTTTGATGACATCTTGATATATAACCAGGGTGAGACGGAGCACATAGAACATCTCAGGCAGGTGTTACAAGTCCTGCAAGTTAACAAGTTGTACCTCAACTTGAAGAAGTACAGTTTTTTTAATAGACATGCTGTTGTTCTTAAGATTTGTTGTGATGTCAACGGGCATCCGTGTGGACAATGAAATGGTGTGAGCCATCAGGGAATGGCCGATCCCGACGAACATTCATGAAGTGAGGAGTTTCCACGAGTTAGCGACCTTTTATCATCAATTCGTGTAAAATTTCAGCATTATAGTCACACTTATTACGGATTGTATGAAAAATGGCCCGTTTCAGTGGACTGATGAGGCTGATAAGAGCTTTGCTGAAATTAAGCATCGATTCTCCATAACATAGGTTTTGGTTCTTTCTAGTTTCGACAAGTTGTTTGAGGTTGAGTGAGATGCCTCATATGTCAGAATTGGTGGAGTCTTATTAAGGAAGGCAGGCTGGTAGCCTTCTACATCGAGGGGCATTTTACGCTGTGTGCTGGGACATCGTGGGGAAAGACATTCATCGGGCCATTATCTATTTCTTCCAGGGGGCAATCTTCCTAGAGCCCTCACAACCTCCTTGATCTGTCTTATCCCTAAGTCCACATCGTCGAGAAAATTCGCAGATTATCGCCCGATCAGCCTCTGTAATTGTTTGTACAAGATCTTCTAAAAAATTATAGCTTTTAGGTTGGGTGCTCTTCTTCCATTGCTGATCTCCCCGGAGCAAGGAGCTTTCATTCCAGACCAGTCCATCTTAGAAAACGTCGCACTCAGTCAGGAACTGTTTCGAGAGCTTCCCAGAAAGGTTCGGGGTGGGAACTTGATTTTCAAGTTGGACATGGAGAAGACTTACGATAAGGTGGACTGGGATTTCCTCAAGCAGGTTTTGGTTCGATTTGGTTTTAGCCCGTTGTGGATCAACATGATAGAGAAATGCTAGAGTAATAATTGGTTCTCCGTCCTCATCAACAGCGAAGCAACCAGTTTCTTCAAATCCTTTAGAGGCTGCAGCAGGGTGACCCGCTTTCACCAGCCCTTTTCATATTGTCGGTTGAAGTTCTTAGTAGAGGGATTAAGCAGGTTATGGATTCGGGCAGGTGCGATCAGTTCAAAACGCGCAGAGGCTGCCCTAGGATTTCACATCTTCTTTACGTCAATGACATATTGTTATTCGTCAATGGCGGCCTGACATCATTCCGTATGCTTAAGGTATTCTTGGAAGCTTATCAAGAATCTTTCGGTCAAAGCATCAACCTCCAGAAGAGTTCGTTTATGTACTCCCCAAAGCTACAACTTTCCAGAGTGTGGGCGATTGAGAGAGTAATAGGCATAACTAAGGCCTCCTCGTCCTTTTCCTACCTTGGGGTTCCAATGTTGGCTGGAAGAATGATGTCCAGCACTTTTCAACCGTTAGTGAACAAGATTGAAGCTCGTATCAGAGGTTGGAAGGCCCGTGTGCTATCTTAGGCCGATAGAGTGATATTGATTAACAACGTGCTGGGAAGTATTCCGGTGCATTCCATGGTAGCTGCTCACATTCCAGCCAAGGTTCTCACTGCCTTAAAGGGAAGCTTTGCCAATTTTTTCTGGGGGTGGGTTGAGGGCAAGAGAAAGTTTCATTTGCTAGTTATGATGCCTCAGGTTCAGCAAATGATTGGGGAAGGCAATTACAACATATGGAGAGAAAATTGGATAGGTTTAGGCCCTCTTTCTGAGCTGGTGCAACAACCTATTCCAGACGTGCTGCAGGGCATGGTAGTTAAGGATTTCCTTTGTCCAAGCGGCCCCTGCCCTCCATCCTCTGCCTTCAGCTTTCTGCCCCAGTAGGTGGTAGACTTTATCTTTCACACAGGCTTTTGTATATCTGTGGGTCCAGACTCCTTCATATGGCCTCAAACTGCATCAGGAAAGTTCACGGTTAGCTCGGCATGGGAAGTTTGCAGAGCATGTAACCTGCCTCATCTGTGGACAAAATGGATTTGGAATGAAAAATTGCCGCGTATATTTTCAACTTTCATGTGGAGACTTATTCAAAACGCGATCCCAGTAGACGAAGCGGTCCAATCTAAAGGAATTCAGTTGGCGTCAGCCTGCGTATGTTGCGAAAATGGGCCGAGAGATATGGAATCTGCCATGCATTTGTTATTTGACAGCAGGTGGGCAAGGGAGATTTGACACCAGATTGGAATGTAGTTTGGTATTAGCGTGTTGCCTGCACGAACCGTGGAGTCTCGTCTGCGTCAATGGTTCAGTACCTTCTCCCCGAATGTCTGTCCCTCTGCCAAGATGAGGTTAGCTCCGCTGTTCATTTGTTGGGAACTTTGGAAAACCAGAAATTTAGCGGTTTTTGACGGGCGCTAGTGCTCCAGTGTGGCACTGAGATTCAAGGTGTCTAGGTGGATCGCTCACTTATCTCATCCGGTTAGAGCCACTTTTGCTCAGCGGACAGTCAGGGACTCATCCATTGGGTCGGTAGTTTCGGTAGCTTTCCCATGTAGGCCGTCCTGGGTCCGTTGGAATAGGCTGAGCACTTGGTTCAAATTAAACGTAGATGGGTCGTCGCGTGGCAATCCGGGGCCGTCAGGTGGGGGCGGTATCTGCAGGGATGATAAGGGTGAGGTCTTGTTTGCTTTCTCTGCATCGTATGGTCGAGGTACCAACATGTGTGTAGAGCTTCGGGCTATCCATGACCGCCTGGCCTTGTGTCGTCGTATGGATTTGGCCAAGGTAATTCTAGAATTGGATTCGCAATTAGTGGTAGATTCTCTCAATGGGGAGGTGAAGCCGGGATCGAAATGGCGTTTTTGGCTTAGCATGATAAAATCCCTCATGGATTTGGGCCATGCTAGAGTTGTACATATTTTTTGAGAAGCATACTTTCCGGCCGATGCGCTGGTGCGGCACGCCAGTGAATCACAGACCTATGAATTTTTCTCTTCCCAGGCTGAAATCCCATCTACGATCAGAGGGCTACTTTTCCTCGATAAGGTGGGGTTAGGCGCGACCAGGGGCGTGATCCCAGCCATTAGTTTTCTTTCTTTTTTAGGCCGTAGCAAATACATGTATTTAGTTTCTTTTATGTTCAGTTGTTTCATGATAGGCGGGCCCAGTCTTTTTTCCTGGGCCCCCCTGAATGTATACCCCCCTTTTGGAATTGAATAGATTTAGGGCCGCCGGCTGCCAAAAAAAGGAGCTTAACGAGGCCCAAAAGAAGTGGTTGACATATGAGCTTGAGTTGTATGTTGTTGTTCAAGGGATGCGACATTGGCGACATTATCTGATCCAGAGAAAGTTTATTCTCTACATTGACCATTAAGCTTTAAAGTTTATTAATAATCAAGCTAACATGAATCGTGTGCATGCCAGATGAGTTGCATTTTTACAGGAATTCACGTTCATTCTGAAGCATAAATCAGGGCAACAGAATAAAGGTGGTTGATGCACTTAGCCGCTGTGCATTACTACTTGTTACAATGAGCAATGAGTGGTCGGCTTCGACTGTCTCAATGAGTTGTATGCCGAGAACGAAGAATTCAAGGATGCATGGACGATGTGCTAAGAGGGTCATCCTAGTGACCTACATATGCAAGATGATTTTCTCTTCAAAGGAAATTAACTATGCATCCCCCAAAGTTCTCTAAGGGGGCAAATTATTTAAGAGCTACATGAAGGTGGCCTTGGTGGATACCTTGGGTGAGACAAGATGTAGGCTCTTGTTGGGGAGTGGCATTACTGACAACAATTGGTATGTGATGTGGGTAAAAAAGTGCAGCACTGTCATGTTTGTCAGACCTCCAAGGGGTAATCTCAGAATATGGGTCTTTATACCTCGTTATCTGTGCCTGATGGCCCTTGGAGGAATTATCTATGGACTTTTTGCTTGGTCTCTCATAAACACAATGCGGCATAGATTCGGTGTTCATGGTTGGTAGA
The DNA here is from genome assembly GCA_021015155.1 of Magnolia officinalis. NCBI lineage: Eukaryota > Viridiplantae > Streptophyta > Magnoliopsida > Magnoliales > Magnoliaceae > Magnolia > Magnolia officinalis. The sequence goes on along the minus strand of JAJHSJ010000005.1, from coordinate 80,474,535 downwards.
TCATTTTTCAACGAGGGTGCACTTTATCCCATGTAAAAAGACTCTCGATGCAACACACGTGGCGAATCTATTCTCTAGAGATGTTGTGTGGTTACATGGGGTTCCCAAGATCATTACTTCTGATCATGACATGAAGTTTATTAGCCACATCTAGAGGACTTTGTGGAATCGGTTCGGTACACAACTTTAGTTTAGCTAATGCCTACCATCACAGACCGATGGGCAGACTGAAGTTGTGAATCGTACGTTGGGATGCCTCCTATGGTGTATTTAATGTGACAAACCGAAGCAATTGTAACGCCCCAAAAATCGGGAGTTGAGCAGAAGCTCAACTCCCGAGTTCCAACGCATCACTTATGCAACATAGATAATGATGATTAAATGTTGTCCGTATTAGTGCATTAAACATGAGTGAGATTAAACCAAATCAACATATCATGCTCTAGAGACAGTTAAATTACGCAAGCGAAAGACCGTGATAAGTATATAGAGCATATAAGTGATTGTAAGTCCCCAGAGTATGAATGTCACTAGGTTAAATAATTACATGTTTAGTTCCAAAATATACAAAATGATAAAGTGTAATGTCATCTATCCTTATCTCTATCACCTCGATACGCAATTCCAGGTCTACATAGACCCGCTAGAGAGTAGCATGTAGGAGAACTCATCGTCATCAAAAAAGACAGACTCCATCTCGTAAGCCTCGTCATCACCTGAAACTAAAACAGGGTTTGGTTGGTGTTTTAAAACACCGTCCTAGAGTGGGAGTGAGTGATCAACTCAGTGGAATTATAAGGCAAAGGTTAACATTTTATCAATTCAATCAAGCAGTAATGATAAAGCAGTACAACAATCATGCCCTAAGTACTCTTGTTAATGCAAGGATGAGATGCGATAATGGTGTATGCCCTCGCTTGCACTCCCTCTGTGACATCATCTCACGGTCGCGCATGCAACACTCCCGCTGTGCTGAACTCCAACGCCAAAGGTACATGCAATACAGTGCATATGCGTAATTAGCCAAGTTCTTAATTAGACTTATTCATACAGCAGGTTTAGGAAGTTAAGGTACCTCCCTTTATATCATTGACCCAAACAATGATCCATCTAGGGTCGTCAATCCTAGTTAATCACAAACGACAGGCAAGTTCGTGAGTTCACACTATAGGTTGCTACGGGAGGCTCGTCACCTCGACGTAGGCTTAAATCATACTCGAGGTCACTATGAGAGGCTCGTCACCTGATCGTAGGCCTATTTTATATTCAAGGTCACTACGAAAAAGACTCGTCACCTTATCGGAGGCCGATAGCTCGAATACAGTGTCCCATACCACCGTATACGGCTCACGAGTTTGGGTTGCTCACTAGTCACTACGGGGAGGCTCGTCACCCCAGCGTAGGCCGATAGCTCGACCACGGTATCCCATACCACCATGTCCGGCTCATGAGTCCTAGCAGATCGTGGTACCAAGGTTAAAATGGGATTTACATTGGTAGGTGGTACCTTAGATTCAAGCAGTAGCGTTCATACATGGTGAACATACATTAGGTCATTTCGTTTACTTGACAAGCTCGACGGGTACGAGCGCACGTTGAATTGATCGACATGGAGCGTGTAAGCACTCCGTGTGGCCTAACCATTATCGACAAATAACGTACGACTCAGATTCATCGAACGAGTCTTGTGTGGCAAAACGACCTCGGCCACTATTTTGGGAATCATTACCGATTGCCTGGACTACGCAGTAGTCCTAATCATATTCAAACACAATAGGCATTCATATGTTACAGTCAAATAACATGTGACAGCCAATTCAAATATAAATCTCATTTGAGCATTTTAACAAACACATAGTACACATGTTGTCATACATAGGCATTTCATTCATACAACACGTAGCAGTAAGATAGGTTACACGAAAGAAACTGTAACTATAGATAAGGTAATTGAGAATCCTATCTCAACACTCTCATTAAATACATTTCAACCAGTATTTTCTCATTCAGACATTTTATCAAATACTTAGACTTCACATATCAACATACATGTAATAAATTAGTTATAACGTATATTATAGCGAATCCTTTCACAAGGGAGTTGCCACACATACAACAATCATATATTCTCAATCATTAATCATGGCAAGAAAAAATCATAATTCTATTTTCATTCAGACATTTCAACAAACACAGGGAATGCACTATATTCAACATAGTTCATATATATGTGTAATACACGGAAAACATCGCATCTAAGCACATGTAACAGCAATCGAGTCAGTCATAAATCATTAACTGACATTGAAATCCTTGAAAACTATAACCTAAATGTTTATAGTTTGCACCTTCCATCGGTAAACTCGTATCGAACTCAGTTCGAACACTATGCCTTCGTCTACGGCACAACGGCTACCTGAATCACGAAATATGTTAGTTATTTCGTCGATTCATCTACTTGGATACCTAAAACAGATTAGGGTTAGGGTTTCTAACCCAAAAATGGAATCAAAATTTCCGGTATAGCAATTCAAGAAGGATGATTTGGCACGTGGAGCGGTGGGATCGAATCCTAGCAACTATCTCTCACTCTCTCACTCTTCTCCTCACTCTTCTCCTTCTCTTTTCTGTCTTCTCTCTCTTAGGGTTTTGAAATTCGTATGGAATGAGAGAGAGGTGGGTTAAAGCCCTTATATAGGCCCAGAACTGATGTCAATGGCCCCAAGGCCATGGTATACTTAGGTTATAGCCAAAGAGTAGCTGTTTCGGTCCAACGGAGCTCATCTGGAGGTCCATTTTCTGCATACAGTTCGGTGAAAGTTCCTTGACAATGGATCTATATCAAGTTAAGTTTTTGGTCCGATTGAATTTGTAGATCGACCGCGGAGGACCAGTTTTAGTTCAACAGTCATCGTCTCTCAATCAGGGCCACAAGTGCACCGGCATGTGTAGGAAAATTTCCCTGATCCAAGGGTGTAGTTGGGTCAGAATCTGACGGTCTAAAACCTTAAATTTGGCCTGTAAGTGAATGACCCAATTCACTTAAATCTCAATTCATTTTCTAAAGATATTCGCATTCCTTACGCACTTCGCTCTAGGCTCAAGTTGTGCATTTCTGTATATTATTTGGACTTGATTCCCGAGATGGTTGTCAAGCCCAGTACGGCGGTCATAATTATATAGTTTCACGTTAATCGGACTTTCGACCCGCGGTCAAGGTCCGATACAGAGTTTCAATGTGCTCCCGAGAGCAATTGAGTTTTGAGATTGATCCTAGGTTTTTAGGTAATGTAGAGCTAGCGATTTTACTAGTTTTGGGTCTTGCAGTTCGTATAGAAAGCAGTTCAAGTTAATCTACTGATTAATTCATTTTAGCACTTAATTAATTTTCGTCTAATTTCTAAAGGATTCAGTCCTTAGTAATTTCTGTCTGAGGTGGTACTTGGGTCTTTGTACGAATTTTTTCGAGACGTTATAATCTACCCCCCTTAAGAAAAATTTTTGTCATCGAAATTAGTACATTTTCGTACTCCTCGAGAATCTGAGGGTAGTTCTTCTGGACCTCGACTTCTGTTTCCCAAGTAGCCTTTTCTTCAGTGTGGTGTGTCCACAGTACCTCACAAGCGGGATAACCTTACTGTGCAGCACCTACTCTTTCTTGTCTAGAATACGTGTCGGTCGCAATACATAAGTTGTATCTTCACTCAACTATACCTACTCCCATCTGATAATGTGGGAAGGATCAGGAACGTATTTCTTCAGCATCGATATATGAAATACGTTGTGCAAGCCTACGAGTGGTGTGGGCAAAGCGAGGTGGTACACTACCACACCCACTCGATCTAAAATCTGGAATGAGCCAATGAATCTCGGTGTGAGCTTCCCCTTCTTTCCAAACCGGAGGACTCCCTTCATGGGGGAAACTTTAGGAATACATGGTCTCCAAACTTGAACTCTAGCGATCGTCGCCTCGTATCGGCGTAACTCTTCTGTTTGTTCTGTGCCACTAGAAGTTGACGCATGATAATGTCAATATTCTCTGAGGTCGCCTGCACTAACTCTGGACCAATTAAACTCTTCTCGCCAACCTCATGCCCAATAATGATGTGCTCGATAGGGTCGCCCATAAAGTGCTTCATAGGGGGCCATACCAATACTCGCCTGAAAGCTGTTGTTATAGGTGAACTCAGCATAAGGAAGACAGTCATCCCAACTATCCTTAAAATCAAGCACACAAGCTCACAACATATCCTCTAACACCTAATTCACCCGTTCCGTCTGCCCGTCAGTCTGTGGGTGGAACGAGGTACTAAACTTTAGTTTCACACCCATTGCTTCTTAGATACGAGTCCAAAAGATAAATGTGAATCACGTGTCTCGGTCCGACACAATCTCCATATGAACTCTATGCGGACGGACTATCTCCTTGATGTACAACCTGGCCAAATCGTCTGCTGAGTTTGAAACTCTAATAGGGGAAAAATGAGCCAATTTTGTCAATCGCTCCACAATCACCCAAATGAAGTCATATCCCTTCCTCGTCTTCGGTAACCTTGAAATGAAATCTATAGAGATGAAATCCCATTTCCATTCTTCTATGGGCATGGGCTGAAGCAATCCAGGAGGTCGGCGATGCTCGGCCTTGACCTGCTGGCACGTGAGACAACGGGACACATAATACGCTATGTGGGCCTTCATGTTGTCCCACCAGTATGACCTCTTCATGTCTCGATACATCTTCGTACTACCAGGATGCATCGCCATCTTCAAATTATGCATAGCTTCAAGAACTTTCTTCCTCAAGTCATGGAGATTCGGGACACACAGGCGGCCACGATAACGTAAACCCCCATCCGTACCAAGTCTCCAGTTTGAGTCTTCACTATCGCTCACTTGCTCTCTCATCTTTGCCAATAGTTCATCGTCTTTCTGAGCCGCAATAATCCTGTCATCAATGAGTGGCTGCACACGAATGTGTGCGACGCTCTCTAACGGTTCCTCTACCGTAAGCTTCTGCTCAAAGTCTCGCATAAACTCGACCATATTGCATTCCTGTATCATCAGCGGAGCTGCAAATGCTATCGTCTTCTTGTGGCTCAACGCGTCTGCCACAAGGTTGGCCTTACCAGGATGGTAGGAGACCTAGAACTTGAAGTCCTTCAAGGTTTCCATCCACCGTCGCTGCCTCATATTTAAGTCTCTCTGTGTGAATATTTATCTGAGGCTCTTGTGGTCACAAAAGAGCTCGAACTCCTCTCCTTAGAGGTAATGTCTCCAGAGCTTTAATGCAAAGATGACGGCTGCTAACTCCAGGTCGTGCATAGGGTAGTTTTTCTCGTGTTTCCTCAACTGTCGCGATGCATAGGCAATAACCCTGTCCTTCTGCATCAGAACACAAACCAAACCAACATGAGACACATCAGTGTATATGGTATACTTGACCCCTTTCTTTGGTAATACCAGCATAGGGGCGGACGTCAACTTGTCCTTTAGTTCTTGAAAAGTTGCTTCTGCATTGTCATTCTACGCAAACTTAAGATCCTTTCGAGTCAGCTGAGACAATGGTCTGACTATCTTGAAAAAGTCCCTAATGAATCGATGGTAATAGCTTGCCAGGCCAAGGAAGCTTCTCACTTCAGTAACCGAATCGGGCTGCTCCCAGTCCTGAATTGTGGTCACCTTAAAAGGTCCATAGCTATTCCTCCTTGGACACCACATGTCTCAGGAACCTGACTTCTTCTTTCCAGAAGTTGCACTTCTTGTACTGAGCAAACAACTGGTTCTTCCTATGATATCAAAGACTGCTTGCAGGTGCTCCTTGTGATCCTCTCGGCTCTTGGAGTATATCAAAATGTCATTTATAAACACGATAACGAACCGGTATAGATACGGCCGAAACACTCGGTTCATCAGGTCCATGAACATGGGCGGTGCGTTTGTGAGTCCAAACGACATTACAAGGAACTTGTAGTGCCCAAAGCTGGTTCTGAACGCCGTCTTCTACACGTCTTCATCCCTGACGTGCAACTGGTGATACCCTGACTGTAAGTCGATCTTTGAGAAATACTGTGCCCCCTTCAATAGGTCGAACAAATCATCTATCCTGGGCAAAGGATACTTATTCTTCACTGTCACTTAGTTCAATCTGCGATAATCAATACACAATCGCAGTGACCCGTCCTTCTTCTTCACAAACAACACGGGTGCTCCCCAAGGAGATACACTCGGTCGTATGAAGCCTACATCCAACATATCATCGATCTGTCCCCTCAGTTCCTCCATCTCACAGGGAGGCATGCGATATGTCGGTAGAGATATAGGTGTCGCACCAGGCACCAGGTCAATAGTAAAATCAATCTCGCTCCGAGGAGGTAATCCAGGTATCTTTTTGAACACGTCCATGAAATCCTGAACTACTGGCGTGTTCCCAAGTATCGGACTCTGAACCTCCTTCAATACAGAAGCGTAACAAAGGACGTGGAAAGGGTAACTGACCTGGACAGGGAAAGTAAAGGCTTTGCCCTCAGGTCCATGGGTTGTCACTAATCGGGTATCGTAATCGATATCTGTTCTTATCTCAGTGAGCCAGTCCATGCTGAGAATGACGTCGTAATGATACAGCAGGTTGACTATCAGGTCAATGCGTATCATTCTGTTCCCTAAGTCTATCAAGCAAACCTCACATAACTTAGTGGCATCTGTAAAAGTTCTTGCCGCTGCAATAACTCTCACCCCAACCATAGGGGTCGTGTTCAGCCCTAAGCGCTTGACCGTAGAACATGATATCATGGAAACAGTGGACCCAATGTCCACCAATAGAAATACGGGTGTACCTTGGATGTGGGCATGACCTCAAAGGCTAAAGGCACTGTAGCTGCTGACTCAGACGCTTCAGCTGTAAGCACATGTACCGGCGCCTGTTGAGAACGGTTCGGCTATGGTGTCATAGGTCGTTGAGGAGGCCTAAATCGAGGTGCAGGTGGTTGGTAAGATGGTTGTGCAAGTAATACCGATCGTATAGGTGGAGCCGAGATAGCTGGTGGCATCTGCCGGTTGATCTTCTGAGGAGGCATAAAGCCGTTGTCCCTCATCCTGGTGAAACAGTAGGTATCAACATGACCTGACCTCTTGTAGTAGGTGCACCATATATCAGGTCGTCTCGACTGTGTTGGTGGAGCCGTAAGCCGAGGATGAGAATCTGCTCAAGGCCTCTTGCCGAGGAACAATCGGCCTGGCAAGTCTGGTCGAGGCCTAGGAGCCATGGGCACCCGTGTACGGGATAGCCTGTCCCCGTCCCGCTCAGCTCGTAGCGACATGCTTACTAGCTCAGTATAGTTGGGTATGCTAGTGCAACACATCTTCGTGTGGATATCGGGCCGCAAACCTTTAGAAAATCGTCGCATCTTTATTGACTCGTTCGCTAGTATCAAAGGAGCGTATCTGGCTAGCTCCGTAAAGCGGTTCTCATACTCAGCCATCGTTATCCCTCCCTGTTGGAGACGAAGGAACTCTCCCTCCTTCTCATTACGGTAGGTGAGAGGGAAATACTTTTCATGGAAGCGTGTCTTAAAAGCTTCCCATGTCCATACATAACCAGCAGCCACGGTCCTACGGATGCTGTCTCACCAGAGACTGACCTCCTTCTCAAACATGTAGGTGACCAACTCTACCTGCTCTGCCTCAGTAAAGTGCAGCGACTTCAGTATCTTAGAAATGTGGTCAAGCCAATACTCGGCCTCCTCGGGTCTATAAATACTCGCAAATGTAGGAGGTCGGAAGCGCTGAAATCGCTCAAACAAGCCGCTGACACTCATGTTCCCACCAGGGTGCGCAGGTGATGCAGGTGGAACCACACTCATATTCTGGGTAAGGGCCCCTGTTATGGTGGAAAAAAACTGTTGCTGCTACTGCATCAAGAGCATCATCTGCTCCAACCTATCAGGAGGAGGAGCTGTCTGAGGCATGTGAGGCGTCGAGGTAGACGCACGGTTCAGCTCTGGAACTGGTGGTACAACACGTGTGGGATCATTAGTGGGGCCAGTGGGTGGCTGTGAATCCCACATAGTCTCGTGATCTGGGCCCAAAATGGGGTCCGTATGGCTATCGCTGAGGGGAGGTGCCCCGTCACTTGATTTGCCAAGTGTAAGACGTGCCGTACTCTGAGTGCTCTTAGGTGACATTCCCTATATACAACGTAGGGTGCAACCCGTGTAAGATTTAACATAAGAACAAACACCCATCCAAACATCATTTACATTCCAACTCAAAAGAAGCTTCATGCATTTCATTTACTAAAATTTGTCACAATACACGAGATATAGTTTTACATGAATCATGACAGAAGATGCATGTGAGCTAATCTACCAAAGCTTTAAACACCAAAACACACCATAACTCCACCCTACAACTAAGCCTATCAAGCCTATAACATAGAAAGTAAGAAAAACACGGAAAGAAAAGACCCAATGACGGCTACAATACGGGACTAGTCGTCTGAGTATGGTGATGGTGGAGGGGCACCCTTGTCCTTCATACAGCACAGGATAGCCTTTAAGGTGCGAGACACCTTCTTAAATTTCCACTTCACGAAGGTCTGATTCTCTTCAAGCTTGGCCCAGGTCTCTCTAACCTCCTGTCCAGGGCGACTTGTGTCACGCCCCAAACCCAGAAATCGGATTCGCAAGAATCACGATCGCTGAATTCGGTGCCGACAGCCTCCGTAGTACCCCATTCTCGGCTCCTAGCGCCCATACGCCAGGTTCCGATCCTGGGATCCTACAAGGAGGATTTTTTTTTTTTCCAATGTACATTTAACTCAAAATAGCATAACCACAAGATTACCCAATTCACAAAGGCAACATCAGCACATATATCCACTAATATAATCAGTTGAGTACAATGCTGAAAGGGAAAATACATAATATCAAAAATCAAGCTGCAGAAGGCTGTTGTATGCTCCAAGCTCGACACTGCTGCAGCCTAACATTACCTGCACGCATCTATCGTGCATAAGCTTATAGAAAGCTTAGAGGGTGGTGTAAGTGTGTGCACAAGGTAAGTGTCAAGTAGTCAACACAATGCCATCATCATACAGGACCGAAAATACTAGTAATCCATAAATGGTACAATATCGAAATAAACAAAATCACTAACAGGAATCATGAGTTACCAGAGTAAGCAGAAATACTGACAAGAGCAAGAATTATCAGAGTAAACATAAATACTGGCAAGATCACAAATTATACGATAACAGAGTAAGCGGAAATACGGACAAGTCCATGAATAAATCAATATCAGAATACGCAATATAGAACAGCTATGTAGATGATGAGTCATAAAGAGCCAATTATCAAATGCCGAGGGTGTGATGCAGTGTGTAATTCCTGATGAGTCCACGATTAGCGTCAATCGTATCTAAAAATATAAACACATAAACACAGTAACTCAAAATACCATATGCCTTGGATGTAATGTCATATGCGGTGCGAATGGAATGACCATGCCGGAGTGTGAAGTCGGGATGATAGTACGTAGTATCACTAGCTATGGGGTCTATCACAAAGGACTTCTATCCAAACCAGTCCCATACCTAAATTTGGATAGTCAGACTCAATGTGGTAAACTCCTGATCTCAGGTTAGTCGCGCGCCCAACCGAAATCCTTGCCATGCGAAGGAACACAACAATTAGTTGCGCACCACCAGCCCGAGTGGATAGTGAATGAATGGATGAATGAGCATGCAACTCCTACTCAATAAGTCCACATATCAGTACGGTTCCTCTCTGGAAAATCACCGGGGTCTATTACACTCCAAACCAGATTGCCGCCCCATCGCGCGCAACAAGGTGAGTGGAAGAGACCTCACTATCCGCCTGCCAATATCGGGCCCGGCTCGTCGATAGCGGACCCATTCCTCGAGCTGGTCAGACTCAGCCTAGCATTGCCCCCTCCTCTCGGGCAGGTAAGGCCGTACCCCCTTCCAACCGACCACGACACAGTGGGAGACGCGGCCTAACGGTATATGGCCCTCATGCGCTCATGCATCCACTCGGTCTAGACGTTGGAGCAACCTCTGGAACCAAGAGGGTTTAGGGACTTTCACCCAGGGATATCTATAGCACCCCATGTAGAACAGATTTCCGGTGTCCCATCTGGCCATCCACGAACTACCTGTGGAGGCTACGACCCTGATGATGCTAGGGCGTATAGTAATCACAGCACACAATGCAAGATGCATGAGTCATACAATCCAGTCATGCATCAATCCCGCGCATACCGTGCGCTCATGTGAGATAACCTCCGCCTATCAGGGAGTCTCATAACAACACACTCAGTAATATATGCAATGATCAACCACATCTCATAATAAACATGCAGATGATGCGTATGGGCATGTATCATGATGCGTATGCTATCACATACTCATAATCAGTATCAATAACCGGCATCAGCAACCTGCCCCGATCGGTAATCGGTCAATCGGCCACGATAAGTAGAATCGACAATCGGCCACGTCAATCGATAATCGGCCACGATCGGTAATCGGCCTCGATCGGCAATCGGTCAATCGGTCACGACAAGCAGAGTCGGCATTCAGCCACGATCGGTAATCAATCACGATAATCGGCCTCGATCGGTAATCGGTCAATTGGCCATGACAAGCAGAATCGGCATTCAGCCACGATCGGTAATCAATCACGATAATCGGCCTCGATCGGTAATCGGTCAATTGGCCATGACAAGCATAATCGGCAAGCAGCCACGTCAATCGATAATCGGCCACGATCGGTAATCGGTCACGATAATCGGCCTCGATCGGTAATCGGTCAATCGGCCACGACAAGCAGAATCGGCATTCAGCCACGATCGGTAATCAGTCACGATAATCGGCCTCGATCGGTAATCGGTCACGATAATCGGCCTCGATCGGTAATCGGTCAATCGGCCACGACAAGCAGAATCGGCATTCAGCCACGATCGGTAATCAGTCACGATAATCGGCCTCGATCGGTAATCGGTCAATCGGCCACGACAATCGCACCGATCGATAGTCGAAATCGGTAAATCGGTCTCGTCAATCGAAATCGGCAATCGGTCAAGATAATCAGAATTAGCAAATCGGTCACGACAATCGCACCGATCGATAGTCGGAATCGACAAATCGGTCACGTTAATCAAAATCGGTAAGAATGGGCCTAACAAGGCCTAATGGAAGGTCACAACATGGACATTTAACCATCATTGGTCTTAAGGAGTGGCCTACATATGGAGACAAAACATATAATGACCTCGTGGCCTCACGTAAGGGCCATATACACAACAAGTGGGCTGCATCGCATGGGCCTAATACACATCATAATGGGCCTCGTGTTCATCAAATCGGGCCTCATCATATGGGCCGCACTAGTGGGCCTCATACACATCAAGTCGGGCCTCATCAATGGGCCATAAATACATCCGGGTAGGCCCCATGGATGGGCCACAAATACATCAAGGTAGGGCCCACCATATTCTCCATATAATCTGGTCATAAGGTCGCAAGGACCTAAATTAAGAAGGAAAACAAATTTCACATAGATCCAAAACTTCGGTAACCCCAAAAAGAGTTTCAATGGTAGGCGTTCAATCTCCACTGCTTTTCTGTAGTGGTCCACCTGATGGATAGCGTGGATATGGAATAAACACATAAATGGTGGGTCCCACAAAGTATACTAATGATGATCAGTACCGTCCAAACATCGCCTATGTAATTTAGCATTGTCCAGTCATTGTCCAGCACCGTCCGGCACAATCTGGACGGTGTGGAGACCAAATACATACACCAAAGGTGGGTCCCACCCACACATGTGCCAGACGTGTGAGGTGGGTCACACCAATGAAAATGGATGGACGGTGTTGCATACATACATCAAGACGACCCCACAGACTTGCTGACGTCATCCTCACCAGCAATATAGCTGGTGTGCGTTAGACCAGCCAATCCACTTCTACAATATAGGTGGGTCCCACGTGGCCCACCATAATAAAATAATAAAATATAATATTATAATATTTTATTATTATTATTAAAATCAACAACGTCCAGCAACCACCGTCCAGTGTACTGGACGGTGTGGACAGTGCATCACGGTGTGTCCCACCTGGACGGAGTGGTATAGAATAATTACATCAAGGTGTGGCCACGTCCTCAAACGGACAGACGGTTGGACATCACACGTGTAGGAAGTGGGGTCCACAACTGGACGGTGTGGAGTAAAACCCACGCGTCCTGCTGACGCAGCACAACAACTATATAGCTGGTGTCTGCGTACACCAACCAATCCTCTTGCAGGTGGGTCCCACGTGGGGCCACCATAACGTTTATTTATCATCCAATCCGTTAATAAGGTCACCGGGACCTGAATAATGAGGAAAGAAAGAAAAAAAAAAAAAAATAAAATAAAAAAAAAAATATAAAAATAAATAAATAAATTTCATATCGATCCAGAACTTTAGGGACCCAAAAAGGTTTCGATGGTAGACGTTCAATTCCCTACTGATTTTGGTGGCGTGGACCATCTGAGCCGCATGTACGGCTGAAATTTTTTGGACGTCTCCATAGTTAAAGGGGACCCATCAAATGGGCGGTGGTGATGATCAACATGCATCATGGTGGAGCTTGAGATGGGTCCCACGATTCCACCCGTCAAAGGCAGCAAGGACGCTGCTTGCTGCAGCGTCCAGAGGACGCTGACAGCAACAGCGTCCCAACGTTTGTTTTTTTTTTTTTTTGTTTTTTTTTTTATATATTTATATAGTGAATATTTATAGGTGGGGCCCACGTTGGGGAAATCCACACCGACTATTGGTCTCCCCAACTCGTAACGGATCTCACGAGTCCAAGAGACGATATTTTCGGCTTATAGAACATCACAGCGGGCTTAACAGCTCAAATCACCCAAAACCATTATTTTCTACATCATGGCCCACCAGAGATTCAGATTGGATTTAATTTTCGGCTCAATGCTTAAAATGATCCAAGGAAAAGGATGGACGGCGTGGATTAGACCGATACATCAATGTGGGGCCTACATAATGGGTTCACCTAAATTTTAAATCAAACTGATATTTTTGTTTGTACATTCATTACACCACAGCAGCGGTTCACCCTTCACTGACGTCCAGCGTCTGGACGGTTTTGGATGCAACATATATCTAGGTGGCCTTACTCAGGTAGGCCACCAAATGTACGAATGGTGTGGATGAAACATACATCAAGTGGGGTCCATCCGAGTGGGCCACACATCATACCAAAAATGAAAGAGAGGGAGAGAGAAGCACCCACCTTCAAAACTACTCCTCCTTCTTCCGCACTAGGGCAATCTAGCTCCAAGGAGAAAGAATCAATGGTTGAGATTGGATTTTAAAGGTTGGATGATGGGGTATGAAGCTTTATGGTGGGTGAAAAATGGAGGAAAGCTTGGACGTGAGTTGCTCTCATGGAGCTTGGGAGAAATGAGAGAGAAATGAGGAAGTGAGAGAGAGGTGATAGGTGAGAGATGTGAGTGATGGATAGGTGTACTTGATGGGTGGAGAGAGAGTGTGTTGACTTTAGGGGTTGCTTGGGGATGAGTGTTTGTACTTGACATGATGGGATGGAGTACTTGACACTTGACGCGATTGATGGGACATTCTCTTGGGATTGCAACGCGCGGCGTTTCCCTCGAACTGAACGCGGGCCAATATCTCCTGGTCTGGGTATCGCCTCGGCGCACGAAACGCGGCATCGGAACCGCGGCGACGGCGCGGTCGCATTGGTACTAGTCTTAAGTTGAGTCGACTCGGGTTGACGGCGTATGAATCAGGGTCGCGCGCAACGCCGGTTAGGGGTCGAAGGTTGCCGAAATTCGACCGGGAAGACCGCGAAAGCCTATGGAACGGTACGGTCTAGGATACGAGTCTTACAACTCTCTCCTCCTAATAAAAATTTCGTCCTCGAAATTTAAATCACAACATAACAAATACAAAGCTCACAAAGGGGGGAAATCCTATCCGAATACAACAAGCCAACATAATCAAACACCTAAAAGATGTGCACAACGCCTGTGAATCTCAGCCTCCTGCTCTCAAAACGCCTCATCAACACTACGGTGATCCAACTGGACCTCGAATCCTGGATCAGAAATGATCGAAACTGGGATACCATACTGCCTCACAATCTCAACGGTAGGGAGCTATATCAGAAAATCTGTAAGTTATTCGAACTCGGGGATCTAATCATTCTAAGTTCTCAACAATCATAGAGTGCAGGGTAGATATCAGCAGATATGTGATGTTATCTTCAGGTATTCCCAAGTTATGCTCTGATACCAACTTCTGTCACGCCCCAAACCCAGAAATCGGATTCGCAAGAATCACGATCGCTGAATTCGGTGCCGACAGCCTCCGTAGTACCCCATTCTCGGCTCCTAGCGCCCATACGCCAGGTTCCGATCCTGGGATCCTACAAGGAGGATTTTTTTTTTTCCAATGTACATTTAACTCAAAATAGCATAACCACAAGATTACCCAATTCACAAAGGCAACATCAGCACACATATCCACTAATATAATCAGTTGAGTACAATGCTGAAAGGGAAAATACATAATATCAAAAATCAAGCTGCAGAAGGCTGTTGTATGCTCCAAGCTCGACACTGCTGCAGCCTAACATTACCTGCACGCATCTATCGTGCATAAGCTTATAAAAAGCTTAGAGGGTGGTGTAAGTGTGTGCACAAGGTAAGTGTCAAGTAGTCAACACAATGCCATCATCATACAGGACCGAAAATACTAGTAATCCATAAATGGTACAATATCGAAATAAACAAAATCACTAACAGGAATCATGAGTTACCAGAGTAAGCAGAAATACTGACAAGAGCAAGAATTATCAGAGTAAACATAAATACTGGCAAGATCACAAATTATACGATAACAGAGTAAGCGGAAATACGGACAAGTCCATGAATAAATCAATATCAGAATACGCAATATAGAACAGCTATGCAGATGATGAGTCATAAAGAGCCAATTATCAAATGCCGAGGGTGTGATGCAGTGTGTAATTCCTGATGAGTCCACGATTAGCGTCAATCGTATCTAAACAATATAAACACATAAACACAGTAACTCAAAATACCATATGCCTTGGATGTAATGTCATATGCGGTGCGAATGGAATGACCATGCCGGAGTGTGAAGTCGGGATGATAGTACGTAGTATCACTAGCTATGGGGTCTATCACAAAGGACTTCTATCCAAACCAGTCCCATACCTAAATTTGGATAGTCAGACTCAATGTGGTAAACTCCTGATCTCAGGTTAGTCGCGCGCCCAACCGAAATCCTTGCCATGCGAAGGAACACAACAATTAGTTGCGCACCACCAGCCCGAGTGGATAGTGAATGAATGGATGAATGAGCATGCAACTCCTACTCAATAAGTCCACATATCAGTACGGTTCCTCTCTGGAAAATCACCGGGGTCTATTACACTCCAAACCAGATTGCCGCCCCATCGCGCGCAACAAGGTGAGTGGAAGAGACCTCACTATCCGCCTGCCAATATCGGGCCCGGCTCGTCGATAGCGGACCCATTCCTCGAGCTGGTCAGACTCAGCCTAGCATTGCCCCCTCCTCTCGGGCAGGTAAGGCCGTACCCCCTTCCAACCGACCACGACACAGTGGGAGACGCGGCCTAACGGTATATGGCCCTCATGCGCTCATGCATCCACTCGGTCTAGACGTTGGAGCAACCTCTGGAACCAAGAGGGTTTAGGGACTTTCACCCAGGGATATCTATAGCACCCCATGTAGAACAGATTTCCGGTGTCCCATCTGGCCATCCACGAACTACCTGTGGAGGCTACGACCCTGATGATGCTAGGGCGTATAGTAATCACAGCACACAATGCAAGATGCATGAGTCATACAATCCAGTCATGCATCAATCCCGCGCATACCGTGCGCTCATGTGAGATAACCTCCGCCTATCAGGGAGTCTCATAACAACACACTCAGTAATATATGCAATGATCAACCACATCTCATAATAAACATGCAGATGATGCGTATGGGCATGTATCATGATGCGTATGCTATCACATACTCATAATCAGTATCAATAACCGGCATCAGCAACCTGCCCCGATCGGTAATCGGTCAATCGGCCACGATAAGTAGAATCGACAATCGGCCACGTCAATCGATAATCGGCCACGATCGGTAATCGGCCTCGATCGGCAATCGGTCAATCGGTCACGACAAGCAGAGTCGGCATTCAGCCACGATCGGTAATCAATCACGATAATCGGCCTCGATCGGTAATCGGTCAATTGGCCATGACAAGCAGAATCGGCATTCAGCCACGATCGGTAATCAATCACGATAATCGGCCTCGATCGGTAATCGGTCAATTGGCCATGACAAGCATAATCGGCAAGCAGCCACGTCAATCGATAATCGGCCACGATCGGTAATCGGTCACGATAATCGGCCTCGATCGGTAATCGGTCAATCGGCCACGACAAGCAGAATCGGCATTCAGCCACGATCGGTAATCAGTCACGATAATCGGCCTCGATCGGTAATCGGTCACGATAATCGGCCTCGATCGGTAATCGGTCAATCGGCCACGACAAGCAGAATCGGCATTCAGCCACGATCGGTAATCAGTCACGATAATCGGCCTCGATCGGTAATCGGTCAATCGGCCACGACAATCGCACCGATCGATAGTCGAAATCGGTAAATCGGTCTCGTCAATCGAAATCGGCAATCGGTCAAGATAATCAGAATTAGCAAATCGGTCACGACAATCGCACCGATCGATAGTCGGAATCGACAAATCGGTCACGTTAATCAAAATCGGTAAGAATGGGCCTAACAAGGCCTAATGGAAGGTCACAACATGGACATTTAACCATCATTGGTCTTAAGGAGTGGCCTACATATGGAGACAAAACATATAATGACCTCGTGGCCTCACGTAAGGGCCATATACACAACAAGTGGGCTGCATCGCATGGGCCTAATACACATCATAATGGGCCTCGTGTTCATCAAATCGGGCCTCATCATATGGGCCGCACTAGTGGGCCTCATACACATCAAGTCGGGCCTCATCAATGGGCCATAAATACATCCGGGTAGGCCCCATGGATGGGCCACAAATACATCAAGGTAGGGCCCACCATATTCTCCATATAATCTGGTCATAAGGTCGCAAGGACCTAAATTAAGAAGGAAAACAAATTTCACATAGATCCAAAACTTCGGTAACCCCAAAAAGAGTTTCAATGGTAGGCGTTCAATCTCCACTGCTTTTCTGTAGTGGTCCACCTGATGGATAGCGTGGATATGGAATAAACACATAAATGGTGGGTCCCACAAAGTATACTAATGATGATCAGTACCGTCCAAACATCGCCTATGTAATTTAGCATTGTCCAGTCATTGTCCAGCACCGTCCGGCACAATCTGGACGGTGTGGAGACCAAATACATACACCAAAGGTGGGTCCCACCCACACATGTGCCAGACGTGTGAGGTGGGTCACACCAATGAAAATGGATGGACGGTGTTGCATACATACATCAAGACGACCCCACAGACTTGCTGACGTCATCCTCACCAGCAATATAGCTGGTGTGCGTTAGACCAGCCAATCCACTTCTACAATATAGGTGGGTCCCACGTGGGCCCACCATAATAAAATAATAAAATATAATATTATAATATTTTATTATTATTATTAAAATCAACAACGTCCAGCAACCACCGTCCAGTGTACTGGACGGTGTGGACAGTGCATCACGGTGTGTCCCACCTGGACGGAGTGGTATAGAATAATTACATCAAGGTGTGGCCACGTCCTCAAACGGACAGACGGTTGGACATCACACGTGTAGGAAGTGGGGTCCACAACTGGACGGTGTGGAGTAAAACCCACGCGTCCTGCTGACGCAGCACAACAACTATATAGCTGGTGTCTGCGTACACCAACCAATCCTCTTGCAGGTGGGTCCCACGTGGGGCCACCATAACGTTTATTTATCATCCAATCCGTTAATAAGGTCACCGGGACCTGAATAATGAGGAAAGAAAAAAAAAAAAAAAAAAATAAAATAAAAAAAAAATATAAAAATAAATAAATAAATTTCATATCGATCCAGAACTTTAGGGACCCAAAAAGGTTTCGATGGTAGACGTTCAATTCCCTACTGATTTTGGTGGCGTGGACCATCTGAGCCGCATGTACGGCTGAAATTTTTTGGACGTCTCCATAGTTAAAGGGGACCCATCAAATGGGCGGTGGTGATGATCAACATGCATCATGGTGGAGCTTGAGATGGGTCCCACGATTCCACCCGTCAAAGGCAGCAAGGACGCTGCTTGCTGCAGCGTCCAGAGGACGCTGACAGCAACAGCGTCCCAACGTTTGTTTTTTTTTTTTTTTTGTTTTTTTTATATATATTTATATAGTGAATATTTATAGGTGGGGCCCACGTTGGGGAAATCCACACCGACTATTGGTCTCCCCAACTCGTAACGGATCTCACGAGTCCAAGAGACGATATTTTCGGCTTATAGAACATCACAGCGGGCTTAACAGCTCAAATCACCCAAAACCATTATTTTCTACATCATGGCCCACCAGAGATTCAGATTGGATTTAATTTTCGGCTCAACGCTTAAAATGATCCAAGGAAAAGGATGGACGGCGTGGATTAGACCGATACATCAATGTGGGGCCTACATAATGGGTTCACCTAAAATTTTAAATCAAACTGATATTTTTGTTTGTACATTCATTACACCACAGCAGCGGTTCACCCTTCACTGACGTCCAGCGTCTGGACGGTTTTTGGATGCAACATATATCTAGGTGGCCTTACTCAGGTAGGCCACCAAATGTACGAATGGTGTGGATGAAACATACATCAAGTGGGGTCCATCCGAGTGGGCCACACATCATACCAAAAATGAAAGAGAGGGAGAGAGAAGCACCCACCTTCAAAACTACTCCTCCTTCTTCCGCACTAGGGCAATCTAGCTCCAAGGAGAAAGAATCAATGGTTGAGATTGGATTTTAAAGGTTGGATGATGGGGTATGAAGCTTTATGGTGGGTGAAAAATGGAGGAAAGCTTGGACGTGAGTTGCTCTCATGGAGCTTGGGAGAAATGAGAGAGAAATGAGGAAGTGAGAGAGAGGTGATAGGTGAGAGATGTGAGTGATGGATAGGTGTACTTGATGGGTGGAGAGAGAGTGTGTTGACTTTAGGGGTTGCTTGGGGATGAGTTTTGTACTTGACATGATGGGATGGAGTACTTGACACTTGACGCGATTGATGGGACATTCTCTTGGGATTGCAACGCGCGGCGTTTCCCTCGAACTGAACGCGGGCCAATATCTCCTGGTCTGGGTATCGCCTCGGCGCACGAAACGCGGCATCGGAACCGCGGCGACGGCGCGGTCGCATTGGTACTAGTCTTAAGTTGAGTCGACTCGGGTTGACGGCGTATGAATCAGGGTCGCGCGCAACGCCGGTTAGGGGTCGAAGGTTGCCGAAATTCGACCGGGAAGACCGCGAAAGCCTATGGAACGGTACGGTCTAGGATACGAGTCTTACAACTTGGCCCTCCTCAATCTGAGCCAAACGGGTTTCTAAGGCAGCCCGATCATGGTGGGGCTTATATGTAGCAGGAGGAGAGCCACCATCAGAGTCTTGGGCCTCATCTTCTTCCTCTTCTTGCTCTTCCTCTTCCTCGATTTCTTCTTCTATCTCATATGTGCCTTCTTCATCACTCTCTTTCTCTTCACTTTCCGTCTCATCCTCACTCTCATCGAGTCGGGCTCGACGTTGTTGTGGCCCAATATTCATGTTGTTGAGAGTAGTGTCGTTGATGAAATGGATCAGCGTCAGCCTTTCTGAGCCAAGTCTGTAGCCGAATTCACGAGCAAGCTTGCATATAAGTTGGCCAAAAGGGAGTGAAATATCTGTCCTGGGAGAGCGTACAGTCTGAACTATCTGTAGCAGGACATAAGTAGGCAGACACAGCTTGTCTCCTTGCTCGGCTCGGTATAGGAAGTCTATCATCAGACGCGTGCATTCACTGCGATTGCTCCACCTATGATACACATTATGTGTGAAGATGTAGTGGAGCAAGCGGAAGTCCGGAGTCATCCTGGACGCCAGGAGGCAATTGCCTAGATTCTAGTGGACCAGTCGGCTACAACGGAATCGCGTGCGGCGATCCTTTTCATGCGCACTCCTGAGGCTCTTCTCGCTAGCATGAATCTCACCAAGCGGCATCCCCATGAGTCGGGCTATCAAGCCCACATTGACAATGGCTTCCCGCCTTCCCATGGGGATAGAGAATTGTAGAGGCTCCAGCAGTGGCTCTCGTATATGGGTGTAGAAAGCTTGGATAGTGTCGCACGAGACTTGCCCTCAAATATGGGACCCCAACCGGCGTCCAACAAGAGATCCATCACCGGATAAAATCCAAATAGTTTCTCATCCACGTGTGCTTCAAAGAGAACCCCACGGCCTTAAAATCTTCCGTGTGCCATATCCGCCAGTAGAGCTCTATCGAGAGAAAGCTGGGGATGAGCTCCCGCTTCATCCTTAGCTCCCAATCGACGCTTGAACTTGCTTCGGCGCACGATTCTTCCTGGGATGGGTCGGGCGGCTAGGCCCGGCTTCATCGGTGGATGCTCTCTTCTTCCCCATGAGAGAAAGAAGTGTGGAAAGGGAGAAAATCGCCGCCACGAGTTCGAAAAGAGCCATTTGAGTGAAACAAGATGGAAGGATAGAATGGGTTGTTGGGCCTTAAGATTTTTGAGACACAAAGTAGGGTTTGTGTGCTCAAAGGGAAGGAAATGAGGGAGATAGGAGATGGGTTTGAGGGATATGATGAGAGGTGGGTATGTAGTGATGAAGAAGAAGAAGATTTGAGAATGGAGGGTGGAGGGTGGATTTAAGAGAGAAAAATGGGATTTTAGGAGATTTGGAAAGCTTGGAGGGGTGTAAGAGGGGGAAATGAAGCAAATGGGAGTGTTATAGGGTCCCCACATGGTTTTATGGGCCCCACAGGTGTGTACAAGGGTCGGCCCGATCGGCCCGCTGCGGTCCGACAGGCTTGGACGAACCGGACTGCGATGCCTCACGGGTGGCGAGATGCCATCGCTGTCCCCTGGACTAAGGGTGATGGCATCACCCTAGGGGCGATGGTATCCCCCCCGGGGTATCGTATGTGTGCGGGGACCACTTTGGTCCCCATCGATTTGCGTCGTTTAGCCCCCCGAGTCCATTTGATGCGGTTTCGGGTTTCATCTCGCATATATTCACGCTCTTCGAGTTATTTGAGTGTGGAACACATCGAATTATGGTCTTAACTCATCAATTGACGGTCTGGAAAAAGGATTTGGGATCATTTCGCATGATCACAGATGCCTACGGGTCGGCTTTCAACGGTCAGTTTCGTTTCAATGGTCATATGATCACCAACGGGCGAAACTTAGGATTCTACAACTGTTTCTATGTTTCATCGCTCCCTCCTAAATCAAAGTGCGTCAGTGTGCGTCGTGTTACCATAACCCAGGTTCGGTTTAATCCAAATCATGCTCTGATACCAACTTATAACGCTCCGAAAATCGGGGGTCGAGTAGAAGCTCAACTCCCGAGTTCCAACGCATCACTTATGCAACATAGATAATGATGATTAAATGTTGTCCGTATTAGTGTATTAAACATGAGTGTGATTATACCAAATCAGCATATCATACTCCAGAGACAGTTAAATTACGCAAGCGAAAGACTGTGATAAGTATATAGAGCATATAAGTGATTGTAAGTCCCCAGATTATGAATGTCACCAGGTTAAATAATTACATGTTTAGTTCCAAAATATACAAAATGATAAAGTGTAATGTCATATATCCATATCCCTGTAGCCCCGATACGAAACTCCAGGTCTACATAGACTCGCTAGGGAGTTGCATGTAGGAGAACTCCTCCTCGTCATCATAGAAGACAGGTTCCATCTCGTAAGCTTCGTCATCACCTGAAACTAAAACAGGGTCTGGTTGGTGTTTTAAAACACCATCCCAAAGTGGGAGTGAGTGATCAACTCAGTGGAGCTATAAGGTAAAGCCTAACATGTTATCAATTCAATCAAGCAGTAATGATAAAGCAGTACAACAATCATGCCCTAAGTACTCTTGTTAATGCAAGGATGGGATGCGATAATGATGTATGCCCCCTCGCCTGCACTCCCTCTGCGACATCATCTCACGGTCCTGCATGCAACACTCCCGCTGTGCTCAACCTCCCTTTATATCATTGACCCAAACAATGATCCATCTAGGGTTGTTAAACCTAGTTAATCACATACGACAGGCAAGTTCGTGAGTTGACACTATGGGTTGCTAAGGGAGGCTCGTTATCTCGACATAGGCTTAAATCATACTCGAGGTCACTATGAGAGGCTCGTCACCTGATCGTAGGCCTATTTTATACTCGAAGTCACTATGAAAAAGGCTCATCACCTTAGCGTAGGCCGACAACTCGAATACAGTGTCTCATACTACCGTATACGACTCACGAGTTTGCGTTGCTCACTGGTCACTACGGGGAGGCTCGTCACCCCAGCGTAGGCCGACAGATCGACGACGGTGTCCCATACCACCATACTCGGCTCATGAGTCTTAGCGGATCGTGGTACCAAGGTTAAAACGGACTTTACATTGGTAAGTGGTACCTTAGATTCAAGCAGTAGCGTCCATACATGGTGAACATACATTAGGTTAATTGGATTACTTGACAAGCTCGAATGGTACCAGCGCACGTTGAATTGATCGACATGGAGCGCGTAAGCACTCTGTGTGGCTTAACCACTATCGACAAATAGCGTACAACTCAGATTCATCGAACGAGTCTTGTGTGGCGAAACGACCTGGGCCACTATTTTGGGAATCATTACTGATTGCCTGGACTACGCAGTAGTCCCAATCATATTCAAACGCAATAGGCATTCATATGTTACAGTTAAATAGCATGTGACAGCCAATTCAAATATAAATCTCATTTGGGCATTTTAACAAACACATAGTACACATGTTGTCATACATAGGCATTTCATTCATACAACACGTAGCAGTAAGATAGGTTACATGAAGGAAACTGTAACTATAGATAAGGTAATTGAGAATCCTATCTCAACACCCTCATTAAATACATTTCAACCAGCATTTTCTCATTCTGGCATTTTATCAAACACTTAGACTACACATATCAACATATATGCAATAAATTAGTTATAACGTATATTATAGCAAATCCTTTCACAAGAGAGTTGCTACACATACAACAATCATTAATCATGGCAAGCACAAATCATAATTCTATTTTCATTCAAACATTTCAATAAACACATGGAGTGCACTATATTCAACATAGTTCATATGCATGTGTAATACACGGAAAACATCGCATCTAAGCACATGTAACAACAATCGAGTCAGTCATAAATTATTAATTGACATTGAAAGCCTTGAAAACCATAACCTAAACGTTTATAGTCCGCACCTTCCGTCGGTAAACTCATATCGAACTCAGTTCGAACACTATGCCTTCCTCTATGACATAACGGCTACCTGAATCACGAAATAGGTTAGCTATTTCGTTGATTTATCTACTTAGATACCTAAGACAGATTAGGGTTAGCATTTCTTACCCAAAAACGGAATTGAAATCGCCGATATAGCGATTCAGGCAGGATGATTTGGCACGTGGAGCGGTGGGATCGAATCCCAACAACTATCTCTCACTCTTCTCCTCACTTTCTCCTTCTCTTTTCCCTCTTCTCTCTCTTAGGGTTTTGAATTTCGTCTGGAATGAGAGAGGGGTGGGTTAAGGCCCATATATAGGCCTAGAACTGATGTCAATGGCCCCAGGGCCATGGTATACTTATGTTATATCCAAAGGTGGCTGTTTCGGGCCAACGGAGCTCATCTGGAGGTCCATTTTCTGCATACAGTCTGGTGAAAGTTCCATGACGATGGATCTATGTCAGGTTAAGTTTTCGGTCCGATCGGGTTTGTAGATCGACCGCGGAGGACCAGTTTCAGTTCAATGGTTATTGTCTCTCAATCAGGACCACAAGTGCACTGGCATGTGTAGGGAAATTTCCCTGATCCAAGGGTGTAGTTGGGTCAGAATTTGTCGGTCCGAATCCTTAAATTTGGCATACAAGCGAACGGCCCAATTCACTTAAATATGAGTTCATAATCTACCAATTAATTCAGTTTAACACTTAATGAATTTTCATCTAATTTCTAAAGGATTCAGTGCTTAGTGATTTCTGCTTGAGGTGGTACTCGAGTCTTTGTACGGATTTTTTTCGAGACGTTACAGCAATAGTATTTGGTTTTGTCTCAAGTAGAGTTTGCATTCAAGAACATGGTAAAACGCTCGATAAAGAAGTCCCCGTTTTAGATTATTTATGGTCGAGTACTTCGCCACACACTTGACTTGGTCCCTCTGCCCAAGCTCCCAAGCATGATGTAACGCCCCGAATCTTCAGGACCCGAGTACACGACCCGTTTCCCAAAAACCCGAGTGTAACCTTAAAGGATGGTCAAATATATATATATATATATATATTCTTTTATCAGAGTAAGCAGATGAGCGTAGAATGGACAAGTAAGCATAAAGGAAAATTCCATTATCATTTAAAATATACAAGAGAGTGTCCATAATGACTTATACAAACCAATGTCTCGAATCTTACGAGTACAAAATGAAATAACATTACATGAGAAACAAAGTAAATTTGCAACAATCTTGAGCTGTGAAATCCTGTAGTAGCCCGTAGCAATTATAATCAGGCACCCTTGTCAACCCTAGCCTGCTCCTCACCAATATGAATGTGAACATCATCAGGGCCACCTGTACTACCTGTACGGTTATATATTTGATGGATGAGTGGCCAACTCAGTGTGAACTTTCCTCAAGATTACACACCGCCGCGATAGGTAAGAAATAGTATAAAACATCCAGACAACCAAAACAGAGTAAATGCAGTCTTATTAAGTGCATGGATGTATGGAATGCGTTCACGCCCCGGGGATGCTCATCCGTACGGACAGTGGGCCGCTGCCCATGCAATCATCGAACCTAAGAAGCATCATCCAGTCGGAAATAATATGTACCCCACGTACGATAGCAATAGATGCTGGTCTGTGCGATGTATGCATGATTAGCCAGTCCATTATTAATCCAATTATACTCAGCCATTTTAAATAAGCTCACGGTCACTACGGGGAGCTTGTGGCCCAGCGTAGGCCGACAGCTCGGGCATAGTATCCCATGACTACCATCTCCGGCCCATGAGGCTACCACCTTAGGATGTTTAATAGAAACCCATCGACTAGTGGCCAATCATATTACAGTATGTGGGGCTTACTATCACATGGTTGTATAGTATAAAACGTCGAACCCATGTAGGGAAAATATCAAATAAAACCACGTAGGGTGAGTATCAAAATATGCCACATAGGGCAAATATCAAAATCATACGATAAAGACCATCCTTGAAAACCATTGGGCATAACAACCCTGGATGGTAGGCCTACATCAATGATCCATCTAGACCACCGCTCAATAACCACCAAGTCGAAGGTCCATTACGATCACAACTAGTCAAGTTACATCCCAAGTATGGGTGTACATTCATATGTGGGAATTTTCAACTAATGTACCGGTTTAAGTTCCGTAAGCCATCCATAAGCATGGGATAATTATACAGGATAATCATAAAGCATGTAAGACATCAATTCAATTTCCACTAGCTAACACATGTGATTATAAAGGGAGATATCAGTTATGAATTTAAATAAAAACTATAACTTAAGCTAATGAGAATATGGAAAGCTCAAGGTGAAGAATCATTACCTTATACTTTGAATCGCCTACCAGTGTTATTAGAGAATGCGTGTTTTCCTTATAATCAATCCCTATCATAAATCAGGAACTTGTACAATTAGATCCAAGCTCTACACACTACCTAGGGTTTGGATTACTTTTAGGGTTTTGTTATAGAGTTAGGGCTTCATCCTAGGGTTTAGTTTGATGCTTAGATTCTAGGATTTGAACTCTACTTGACACATTAGTTAGAATTAAATCTTAATAATTACAAGAATACTCTTAGCGTTAGTGTTATAATTTATATTAGTTAATATGTTAACAAGGATGTGTTGAGGGTCAAATATTGCATATCAGACCCCATTTATCGCCTGAATTTACGAGCATAATACTGTTTAACATCTCGACTTAACGTGTTTGTGATACATGGTTTATTTGAGAGCACGGACTACAAAAAGATGTTAAACGCACGAAATTAACGCTCTGATGATGCCAAGGCATTGGACGGGACACCATGAGATCAAGATCGAGGATTTACACACCAGAGATCAGTGAAATTCCAGCCACTCACTTTAAAACAGGCCTAAAAAATGTCCAGAATGCAAGATCACAGGGTTCCCACCATCTGATCAGCTCGAAACTTCATACATGGCCTGATGACCATAAATTAACCGTACACGTCAAATTTCAGTCGTTGGATCCTTAAGGAAGTGGCCCAACAGTCAGAACAGTCCACTAATCATCAATCTGGGGCCCACTTGATATCTGGATATGCTTCAATCGTTGTCTCAACCCCTTAAATTGGATGGAGGAGAGGATGACCGGATCAGATTTCTCTTAAACATCACAGAGAGCCTCACCTGGGGGGCGTGCGTGTGCACAACCGTTGCGCACATGCAACACGCCGGAACTTCCCATGTCGGTCAGCGGGTGCTGACCGACACTTTCCTCATGAAACTCAAAGTCGCAACAGCGTCCGCACTAACCGACGCTGGGTTTTGATAGTGGACCCCACCCATCATCCAAACGGATGATCCGGACCGTCCATATGCTCCACAGGGTTGGGAAGATCCTATCCACGGTGGCCTTTTGGCCCCATGCATACGAAAACACGTGAATCGTCGAAAAAACGCAGGATAGACGATGATTTGATTTTATACAGTGGACCGCACAAAAACTCCATGAAAACTACTCCTTCCTGACTGAAATTGCGCCAGAAATTCAATGAACGGGTCGAATTTTCACAAATGTATCACTGTGGGGACCACCGAACACGTCAGCGCCCGACCTTCAAAATCCAAAACGGTAACCTCCGTTTTGCGCTGTCTGCGAACGGACGGCTGGGCCGTTTTGCGGACGCTAGTGGGCCCCACCCATCACCCATACTGCTCATCCAATCCATCCACCGTGTAGAGGGCTTCGAAAGCTTCAAAATCATGCTGATACTTTACACCCATGCGTGCACACGTGTGCGGTACAGAGGCCACAAACGGACTGCCCTGTAATGTTCAAAATTGATCTTTTCGAGATTTCTTCTCTGGGCCGCGTCAATGGACATTGAAAACCACCCATTCTTGACTAAAATTTCGTTCTGAATACAATGGACGGGGTGGATTTCCCAGAAAATACCTCTGTGGGGCCCACTGATCACGACAACGAAAGGGTACGAAAGGTTTTGTACATATTAGGAAATCCGGTTTTCCAGGCGGTTGTGGGCCACCATCTTTGATCATATGGTAGATCTGAACCGTCCATCATATAGAGGACCCAAGAAAGTTCTAAGGGACGGTGTTGTTTTAGAATTTGAGCGAGGAAAGTGTCGTGTTTCGAGGCCCCGAACTTGGCTGCGAAAAGACTTTCTCTGCACGTGCGACAGCTTTCCAAATCCGATTTTCTCCACTCCAGCAGCTATAAAAAGGGTTTTTGGACGTGGGGAACAGGGATCGAAGGCCTTGGACGAAGAATCTCACGTGAGAGAGAGAAAGACAGGGAGAGAGGAAAGAGTTTTTGTTGTTTTTCCTTTGGTTATGCTTTTCTTCTCAAATTTCTGATGAGATCTAGCCCATCCATGTGTGGCTAAACCTCTTAGCTAGGGCTAAGAGGTGAAGCTTGTGGCGTGATGGGACCGATTCTATGGCGTTGATTTATGGTTATGAACTGATGTTTGATTCTAGTTTGATTAATTGAAATATTCATAGTTTTTAATGATTTGTTGTGACTTAAATTACAATAGATCTGCGATGGCTTTGAGTATTTCCTTCTTCCTCATATTTTGATTGTGAAATCAGGAAACCCTGTTGTTCACCATTGCCCTTTGGACATGGTTGGATGATGGAATCCTTCCTAACATTCATACATCTTCTGATTGGTTATGGATTGGTTTAAGTTCTATTGTTTACCATGTCTCATAGGCATGGATTTGTGATGGAATCATATCTAATTCTTATACCTTTCATCTATTTGAAAACTAGATCAAAAGGAAGTTCACATTGATTTTCAGGTTATATCTTCCAACTGGATGAAGATGGGACTCGAAGTCCAGTTGAGTTCATGAATCGACCATAGATCTCCTTGATCTCTACAAGTGGATCCTCTGAATCCCTAGTTTCCCTCTCTCTGAATTCTTAAGTTTAGATTAATAATTCACCATTATTCCTGAAATCACAATCGGTTTAGATTTCATCTTAGTCTAGTTCTAGATCTAGTTATTTTCAGATAACGTACAGGTTTCAATCCCTGTGGATTCGACCTCGGTCTTACCGAGTTTATTACTACATCACAACCCTATACTTGGGGAGTGAACAGGATGGTTCATAAATTCATATTTAAACATACCTATATTTTCTAATGTTCCTGTAATGACTTATAATCCCTTATAAATGATACAAGTAATAATAATAGTAATTTTATCAAACATGATATAATAAGGACTAACACTCAACACTCATATTAACAAAAATTGTATTAATTCCATGAGGAAGGTGATTATATTATCTGATGATGATGATTGTAACTATCAATAGAAATGTTTAAAGGTGAAGAATAAAACACTTATAGTTAACAATTTTAATATGTCTATAATAGCTAATTATAAGCGATTCACTAATGGTTAATCATGTTTAATATTAGTACCCTATCAATGATAATTATGGTAACACAAATAACTATAATCGAAATAAATTTAATATGGAAGGAGGAGGTAGACTCACCTAAGTCGACTCAGTGGTTCAACTTGGCTTCAATCCGAACCGACGACCCACTTTGCAACTCAACTCCGCTCAACCAAGTTAACCCAACTCATTGATCCAGCGAGTCAACTTAGCCCAGTCAACTCAGTGCTCCCAAGCACCACTATTCCACTCTCTTTCACTTCCCTCTTCTCTCTTCTTCCATTCTCTCTTTCCCTCATGCTAGAAATCCAACCCAACTCGGCTCGGCTGGATCCGGTTTCGGCCGAGTCAACTCAACAGCCTTGGTTTCCATCTCTATCTCCCTACTCTTCTCTCCATTTTCTTCCTCTTCTTTCTTTCCCCCCTTTTTTTCCTCTGCTGGAACTCCAGCAACTGTTGACTCAGACAAGGCCCAAGAAGCACGCCCAAATGTATTGACTCAGCCCACGACTTGGTCGGGTTGAGCTCGACCCGACAGCCACTCCCTCTCTCGCCCTTCTCTCTTGTTTTCTCCTCCTTCCCTACTGCCTTTCCCTTCTTTTCCTTCTGACTTACTGCTGGAAACATCCAATGGTGGATGCAAACCGAGCCTAGCTCGGTCCGAACTCAGCCTGAGTTATGTTCACAACTCAGCCCAATGTGGTGTCGCACCACCACCACCCGAATCCCCTTCCTCGTCCTTCTTCCTCATTTCTTTCTTCTTTCTTCTTTTTCCTCCATCTGCTGCAGGTCCTGCGGAGTCACTGGATTGCCGGATTCGTCCCGAATCAACTCGGTTTGGTGCCGCTTGAACGAGGAAGAAGCTCCGTCGTTAATGGCAGATTATCTCCCTCAGCTTCTTCCTTTAATCTGACAACATGGGAGGGTTTCTAGGGGTGTAATGGAGCTTGGGGGATAGTTGGAGTGGAGCTCTAACAACGTTTTCTTGGTGGGTTCGAAGGTTGGAGGGAAACAGCCGATTTTTTTTTTTTTTTTTTTTTTTTTAGTGTGGCTGCGAAAGTGGAGGGCGAGCTCCTGTTGCTCGATCCAGCCCCTTTTATTCATCTAACCCTAGCATTCCAGAGCCGTAGGATTGACAAGAAACGGTCTGGATATTCCTGGATGAAACCGTCTCCAAATATGGTGGGCGAATTCGAAACTGTTTGTGGTTTTTCTTTGCTGAGGGAGCCCTAAACCGCTGCTTAGAATGGACGGCCGAGACGTGCCCGAACGGAGGGCTAAGATGAGAAGTTTTCTCCTCACACGGATCGCCCTCGTGGCAACAGCAGGAGAAAGTTTCCGTTTCTGGAAACGTGGTTAAACACCACCCTCTTTTGTCGACGTTTGTGCACCCACCATGTCGCGTCTACATGTGAGGCCTACGGGGTTTTGGTCAGAGGGGTCGTCCGAACCAGATGGACGGTTTGGATTTCCCAGATGGCCGGTGTAGGTGGGCCACCAATCGATAAAACGGACGTTAGTCCGCTCGTTAGCAAAACGTAGAGAGAGAGAGATGTCTCCCTATTTCAAGTAAAACGTGGGTCAGCCCGCTACTAACTGAGCTGGCACACCCAGTGCACCTCAAGTGCACCGACTACCATGCACACACGAAATACCTATGGGATGTCTTTGAGAAATCCACTCCATTCATTAGCTTTGGAGGTCTCATTTGAGGTCTCGGACCAACAATCAGATAGATCTAAGATTTAGGTGGGGCCCACAACTTGATTTGGTCATATAGGTGGGTTCTCACCAATCTAATGGTCAGATCAACCCAAGATTGAACGTCAACGGTCGAAAAGGTCCAAGGGACCATTTATAAGGCTTTCATCATTTATTACTAACCAATACATATAGACTTCATTAATAGACTTCATTACTTTTATAAACTACTTGTAATTAAAATAATTAAAATCTCCTACATATGCATAAATAAAATTTTAATATTAACTTACTACTAATTACATGTTGTTGTTCACACATTCATTAATATATATAATTCATAATATAAAATATCATATTTAATTAAAATTATATGTGTATTTAATAATATTGTTAAATAATACACAATTCCATTAAAGTATCTAATGACTCTTGTATATATACTTATAAAGATATTCAATGCAACATTATTATTTATAATTTGATTTTATGTTGTGAATTTATTATTCATTATGTTTATTTAATATACATCATTTTCATAATATCTTATATACATCAAATGCATACATATCATTTTATTACAATGCATTTTCATACATTATTTATTTGATAAATAAATGATCAAAATACATTTTGATCCATGTTTGTGTAAAATTTATAATATAATAAATAGGTAAGATAATATACGTAGTATATTTCATTTGACTACTGGGTGGTTTGATATGTGGATAGGGATCACCTTCTATGGTCAGATTTAAACTAGGATGTATGTGAATGTTCACTAAGCTAGGTTTATATTTATTTCTAAATTTGGTTACATGGTAACACCCGAGTACTAAAAGTACGGGGTGTTACACTTGAGCATTGTAGCAGAACATATGGCAGACTGAATCATGAGCATTCATGTGGATGTGGAAGCCAAATTGCATGCCTTGAATGAAAAGTACAATGAGCAAGCTAACAAGCATTGGCACAAAAGTGTTCGAGGTGGGCAACTGTGCTATAATTCTTCTACATAAGGAGAGATTTCCGACCGAGACGTAACAAGTTGAAAAATAAAAAGATTGGACCAATGCCAATCCTTTGAAAGATTAACGACAACGCTTATATTGTTGATCTTCCTGATGATATGGAAATCTCGTGTACTTTCAACGTCGAGGACCTGACCGAGTATCATGAACCCATGCGAGACGACAACTCGAGGACAATTTCTTTTGAAGTGGAGGGAACTGATGTAGATTAGGTTGCAAAAACTTTCATGGCCAAAATGGACCGGATAAGGGCCGATCGGAGAAAGAAGTAATCAGGACTGTCATAACCTTAAAATAGTTATATCTCGCAAACTAGAATGAGTTTTTCAACATAACATATATGATTTTGGGGTACGAGAAGCTACTTTAGACAACCAACCTGGCAAAGTCGGGTTGCCCACGACGAATTTATGAGATTCCATCAGATCGACGGTCAAAAGTCCTTTTTAATTTCATTTTTATTATAAATAGTAAGTTTTAATTCGATTATAACTCTTGATCCTTTGAGTTTTAGGAGTCGTGCCCAACATGAAAAGGGCTTAGTAAAATTAGGAGAATAACGTGGTTAGGACAAATTGGAAACTTACTATTTTTTGCTAAGAACTATGAAGTCTAGTAGGAATCATGATTGTTTATAAATAGTAAGTTTACTATTTATAGTAAGTCAAGTTTTTAGGGAGTTAGAGTTAGATTTTGAAACTGCGTCGTCCTAGGTTTGAGTTTTCATTTTTCATCATCAATCAATTTATTTCAAATTATTAGAAATTATTTTCTATTTTCATCCCTTATGGATTCGAGGAATCTCCGTAAGGAGTCAAGAGAAGCTCAGTGGATTCAAAGTAGTTATCCTTGAGGAAGACAGTGATTGACCTCATCACGTCCTTCCTTGTGTCACATCTCTGTCTTGGTCCGACAGGGGAAGCAGGGGCGATGGCGGGAGCGGCAGTAGGAGCAACACCGTGTGCTGGGTCTGTTTGGATTACTATTTGGTCAATGTAATGAAACCTAGTGTTGGGTTTGTTTGAATAACAATTTAATAATGAAGAAAGATGTGTTTGTCCTATCACACTTGGCTTCCTCTCACACGACCCCGCATAGCTGGATGAATAATGTGACAATACATTAGGATCCCACTCACTTTATTGAGGGACGCGACTTGGGTGAGACCCGAAGTGGGTGGGACTCTGGCATGTTGTGCTACTATTGGTCCATGTTGGCAGCGGCCTTGTGAGGGTTCCACATGTGAGAAACAGCAAAGGCGTTTGGAGTCTAACGACAATCGGGATCGTGTCGGGGTCCATGCTCTTCTCTCATTCATTTGTCTTCCCTCTATCTCTATCTGGCTCTCTCTCTCCCGGTCTGTCTCTCTCGCTCTCCTTCGAGAGACTAGAGCTCTACACGAGCCGAATCAAGTCGAGCTTGGCCTAGCTCGGCTCAGCTCGGCTCAACTACTAGCTACCCCAGCTCGAACTTGGCTTGGCTCAATCAGCAGCTCGGGCTAGCTCAAGCTGAGCTTGAGCTCGATCTTCCAAGCCGAGTTCGAGTTTGAGTTTAGATTTTAGGGTTTTTAATATTTAATATATATAATTTATTTAAATATATAAATATTTATATTAAGTGAACCCAATCGAAGTTGAATCGTTCAAACCGAGTCAAGTTCCGGGCCGAATCGGGTCAAGCTCGAACTTGGCTAAAAAAAATTTTCGAGCTCAAAAATTTAGCTCGACTAATCTCAAACCTAGTTTCAAGTCGAGTCGAGTTGAGCAAGTTAACCGAGCTAACTGGTTCGTGTACAGCTCTATGCGAGACCTCTCTCTCCCTCTCTCTCTCTCTCTCTCTCTCTCTCTCTCTCTCTCTTCCCCATCTTCCACCCAGGGTAATCGGCATCATCTCATATATTTTGCCACCCAACTCGACGGGGCTATCAGGTTACGTAGGAAGGAAAAAAGGAGAGGAACTGAGAAGGGATAGTATTCATGAAACAGGAATTGCATGACCTCTCTTTTACCTTATTCTAGTGTAAATTCATGCAGGACCTGGGTGGGCCTTGATCACCTTGGACCATTGGAAAGAAGGGAGTAATCTCGAACCATTGGAAAAGAGGGGCTTGCGGTGGATTGCGCATGACCCTAAAATCACACTATTTGGATGACCTAAGTCGCACCAACGATTGAGGAGCCTGCAAAATGGATGGTGAAGGCCACTTTTACTCTACCGTCTGTTGTGGTTTCCTTTAACCAGATGATTGATCATCCAACCTGGTTATATGGGGTAAAAGGAGCAAACTGCCGTGGACCTCTTAAGCAAGCGGTCACTAGCAATTGCATATGGGCCAAATCTTGTACCAAAATAAGGTGAGAAAATTTTGTATTGAATCATGGCTCTTAGGAACAAACTCTCAATAAACCATGATTTGAAAACCCTCCTAGACACAATAACTATTCTAAGAAAGAAACACGAGCCAGGTTCATGACATATTTTATGATGGTCGATTGAAAGAAATGACATTATCTGTTCTGCCCATAAACGATACTGGAGAGGACCGCCTTTCAGTATTCACAGCCATCCATCAGATGGCCCCATGAATAGGGCCGTTCACGAGTCAAGCTAGCTCGAAAAGCTCGCTCGACTCGGCTCGAGTCAGCTCGGATTGACTCGGCTTGAATGACCGATTCAAGCCGAGCCAAGCTAATTATTTAAAGCTCGAGTTGAGTTCAAGCCAAGTTCGACCAGGGGGCATTTCAACTCGACTCGACTCGAACTCGACTCGACTCGAAGCTCGAACTCGAGCTCGACTTGGCTCGATTAATAAATATATATTATATTATATTATATATATATATATATAATATTATATTAATATAAGTTTTAAGTTTAAACTTAAAAATAAAAAAATAAAAAATAAACCTTAAAGTCTCTACCTGACCGCACGCACCCCCTTCCCTTTCTCTTTCTTCTCTTTCTCTACCCACTGCCAGCCGTACGCCTGCCCCGACCACCACCACCAATTTTTATTTAAGCTCTCTCTTGAGATTTATTTCTTAGGCAAGAAACCCAAGAAATTCGAAATTGGTTCTTCTCAGATTTGTTAGAGCTTCAAGGAAATCCAATGATCTTATTGGCTAGAGCTCTTTACTTGGATTTCTGATATGTGTTCTGCTCTCTTTCTTTTTTAGTACTTGGATTTCTGCTGGTGGAAGAAGATCAAGAACAGATCGGTTCTTACAGGTTTTCTCATTCGATTCGAAGTTTTGTTTGGTTTTTTCATTGGGTTTTGCTTTGATTCTCTTAAGATTTTTGAATTTTTCATCAATGGAGGAGGATCAAGAACAGAATCCATTACTCTCTCACCCAACAAGCTCGAGCTTGACTCGAGGTAAACTCGACTCGACTCGAACCACTAGATCGACTCGAACTCGACTCGACAGCTTTGGCAAACAAGCCAAACTTCAATGTTGAGCTCGAGGCCAAGCTCGAGCTCGAGCTCGAACTCAAGTACATCATGGACAAGCCAAGCCAAGCTTGGCCCACCTCGACTCGACTCGGCTCGATGCCCACCTCTACCCATGAAGGGTAGCTCCATCCTCAATATCCCTATATTAGATAGGGTCCTTTGGCACTATGGATTCAAATCTTTTGGTATGTTTGGCACCATAAAATAAATGAGGGTTTCAAATTCCCTTGAAGAAGAGTTTGAAATCCAAGGTGAAAGCTGCATCTAAAATCCTTGCAAGAGTTGTATGTGTGTCACGACTATTAGTCTATTGGAAACATATCCCACTGATGATATCCCAAAACAATTAGATTATCAATTGCATCACTATAATTACTTTAATATGATGATTTGCGTCATCCAAACATTGTCCGTATAAATCTGCGGTTAAAAATCATTGGTTAGTCACTCGGATGTGATCTTGTGCTTGTTGCCCATCCAAAGTATATATTTCAACAGGCTTATTACAACCATTGTGTCAAAACATTACATAGTACATTAATTAGAGATATTAAAGTTGATCTAGTATTAAATTCAAACCCCCATAAATATACTATGAGTAGATACTTTTGGATTATGGGGATTCTGAATTGAGGGTTCCGAACACAACAGGTGGATTTCAAATCCAGGGAATTCCAAATCCATGATCCCAAACAAGCCCAACTTTCTAATTGGCTGCTTGTAGATAGAAAACTATAGCCAACAGATATCCCATTAATGGGAAAATAGAAATGGAGAGATGGGTCTCGCGAGAGAGGGAGAGAGGCCAGGAGAGGGAAAGATAGCCAGAGAGAGAGGAGAAGAGATTTGAATGAGAGAGGGCCCGCAAACACCATTAGACTCCAAACGGCCTTAGCGTTTCTCACGGGGAGAACCTTGAACGGCTGCTACTTATTTGGATGAATAACTGTGCAACACGTCAGGGTCCCACCCACTTTCTTGGTTCCAGGGTCCAACCCACTTTATGGGATGCAGATAGCATGTGCTCCCCGGACTTCCTGTAATCGGAAGATGCGTAAGGCCACAAAGAATTTCATAACAAATCCATTCTGTTCATTAGTTTTGCAAGACAACAAAAGGAAACGAATCTAAAAATCAAGCATGTCCAAAACTGAAGCAGAAAAGGACGTGAGGTCGAGCACTAGCTTCCTAAGAGGATAAATGTTCCGAATCCACGGAACTTGATTAATTGTAAGGCCCACCCCCACAGCACATGATATTGTCCGCTTTGCCGAAGCTCACGGCTTTAAAACGCGTCATGTCTGTTAAGGGAGAAACCCAACATATAACCACCACAACTCCAGACAACTCTTCCGATGTGGGACAAGTTACGCTACAGTCAACTGCAACAGTAGCTCGCCCAGCACAGTAGCTTGCCAGCCACACAGTAGCCTGCCAGCCGCACTTGGGGGCCCGCCCACATGTGTGCCCGCCCACATGTGTGCCCGCCCACGTGTGCCCGCCCACATGAAACAGTGACCGGGGCGTCACATTATCCCCCACCGAGGGCAGAGCCGTCCTCGGCTCTGATACCATTTGTAAGGCCCACCCCCACAGCACATGATATTGTCCGCTTTGCCGAAGCTCACGGCTTTAAAACGCGTCATGTCTGTTAAGGGAGAAACCCAACATATAACCACCACAACTCCAGACAACTCTTCCGATGTGGGATAAGTTACGCTACAGTCAACTGCAACAGTAGCTCGCCCAGCACAGTAGCCTGCCAGCCACACAGTAGCCTGCCAGCCGCACTTGGGGGCCCGCCCACATGTGTGCCCGCCCACGTGTGCCCGCCCACATGAAACAGTGACCGGGGCGTCACATTAATGAATGAAATAAAATTCTATAAATGTCGAAAAGGATTGATGAAAGAACAACAAAATAGAAAATAAATTCTATAAGGATTGATGAAAATCAATTCTATAAGGATCGATGAAAGGATTGATTAAAGAACAACAAAATAGAAAATAAATTCTCTAAATTCGAAAAGGATTGATGAAAGAACAACAAAATAGAAAATAAATTCTATAAGGATTGATGAAAGAACAACAAAATAGAAAATCAAGCATGTCCAAAACTGAAGCAGAAAAGGACGTGAGGTCGAGCACTAGCTTCCTAAGAGGGTAAATGTTCCGAATCCACGGAACTTGATTGATGAATGAAATAAAATTCTATAAAATTTGAAATTGATTGATGAAAGAACAACAAAATAGAAAATAAATTCTATAAAATTCGAAATTGATTGATGAATGAAATAAACGAGTTCACAACCCTTTAAATAAGGATACTAAGCAATGAAAGAAATTTCAAATTCAAACTACAACTAAAACTCTTAGAATTCACAACTTACTATAAATAGTAAACTTACTATTTATAGATGGTCGTGTGTTTTCGGCCAAAAATAGTAAGTGTCCTATTTAACTTCATCACATTGTTCTCCTAATTATTCTAAGTACTTTTCATATTGGGCGCAACTCCTAAAGCTCAACAGATGAAGAGTTATAATAAGACTAAAACTTACTATATATAGTAAAAATGGAATTAAAACAGGGAAACAACCATCGATTTGATGGTATTTCGCAAATCCAGCTTGCACAACCCGGCATAGCGGGGTAGGGTGGCTGAAGTAGCTTGTCCTACCCCAAAATCATATATTTTATGTTCGATAACTCATTCCGGCTTGCGAGGTAGTTTAAAGTTCTAACGGTCCAGATCATCTCCATTTCTGATCGGGCCTTTTTTGGTCCATCTTGGCCATGAAATTATTCGCGACCCGCTCTACATCAAAAACTCATTTGGGCTACATTAAATGAAACAATGGGATTGAACGCCCATCAATGAAAATTTTATGGGGCACACAAGTTCTGCATCGGGATGATATTTGTGCCTACAATTTATTCGAGTGGTAATAGCCCTGTGAATAGTTTGAATGACATACAAACAACGTGGTCGACTCCAAGAAGGTTTCATCGGTTGACATTCATGTTTCCACTATTTAATGTGGTGTGGTTCACATGACTTTTCAACGTGCTAGAATCCTACCCTACTGTGGTTTGAAAAATTGATGGACGGAATAGCTTGGTTACCGGAATCTGTGGGCACACATCGTTTCCGATGCGTGAAATTCCTCTACCAGGGGCGCATGCAATCCACGTCAAGTAAAGATGCCAACCTTTAACCTGGATTGCATGCGGTGCTCTACACCACCCGTAATGTATGTGTTTAATCCATACCATCTATCCTTTTTACATGCACCCAAAAATGAAGCAGATCAAAGTTTTAGGTGGACCACGCACACTGCATGAAACAGTGGTGATGAACGCTCACCATTAAAAACTTCTTTGGATTAAGGTGATATTTGTTTTCCCCCTTCATCTAGGCCTGTTTGACATAATCAATGAATTTGATGGAAAATAAACATCATGGTGGGGATTAAGGTGGATCCTATGGAGTGGTCCAACTAAGACTTGGATCTTCTTCACTTTTGGGCTCATTGTTTTTTTTTTTTTTTCCTTAACACGGGCACTCTTAATCCATGTACACACGGACTCACACCACAGTGGATTTTCACTACAATGGGTAATCCAACCCATGACCTTGTGTTGAAACTCTTGTGAGTCTACCACAGAGACATGAGTAAGGATCCAACTTGGGCATAATTTTTAGGCTCATGCTCTAAAATGATCTGGAAAATAGATGAATTGTGTGGATCCATCATGGTGGGTCCCACATAACATCAACCAGTGACAACAACCCGGTTACTATGTGATCCGCCTATTTAGAATTTTTTTTTTTAATAATAACACATATTTACATCTAAGTACCTATTTAATTCTTATTAAGTAACCTCATTAATTGGTGGACATTTTCATTGTTTTAAGAAAAATCAACCTTTAAACGGATGGTAGGAAAAACAAAAGGAAGGTATACGCTTGACAACAACTTAATTTATGAGGTAAATTAATGAAAAATTAATTAAAAAAGGTACTCGTTGTATGGATGTAAATATCATATTAATCATGAGATACTATTTTGTAAAATTTTCTTTTTTATAATAACAAATATTTACATCTAGGTACCCGCTTAATTCTTCTTAAGCAATCTCATTAATTAGTAGACATTTTTTGCCATTTAAGGAAAAGCCATTCTTTAAACTAAGGGAATATACCCATTTGACAAAACTTGATTAATGGGTAGCTTAATGAAAAATTTAATTAAAAAGGTACTAAGATGTAAATATTATATTAACAAGGTACTATTTTATAAAATTTCCTTAATAAAAAGAGGAGAGTTATGTGATATTCTGACAGGGCATGACGCTTGATACACAAGCACTTGGAAATTGTACACGTACCATACATTAACTTAATTTAAATCGCTTAAATTGTCAAACCCAATACCAATAAGTCATACCTCAAAATCATATTAGTTAACCGATTCGTGTGAACATGTTGGTTGAAATAAGACCATTAGATGCTTTTCATTTTTAGCCATCTAATAAGTACTGGTCACCAATCCAACAGCAAGATGATGAAATAAGCCTATTTTTTGTTCATCATACACCCAAACATGGGAAGACCATGTTTCCACAGTTTAATTTTAATCACTTCTATACCACGAGTGTAATGTCTAAGTAATTTTAAAGTGCCTGCGTGTCACTCATCACTCTCTGCCAGCGTATGGAAGTTTTTTCTAATAAACATTTCTTCAAAGAGGTTTACTCGAGCACGTCCCGAACAACTCTGACCCGGAACTTTGAGACTTTAGCCTTTGAATCTGGCTTACCTTACAAATGATCCAAACCATTTATATGAAGAGCCTCACTTTTTATGCTGGAAATTTATTAAATAAAAGCTATGAATAGGAATATATCAACCCTTCGATAATTTAGCTCTTTTGTTTTGATCATGATCGGTCAACACAATCTTTAATTTATATAATCAGCGAGTTCAAATATTCAATGCAAGAGGTCTTTCGAACATCCGCTATCCAGGGGAAGCCCAATCAAAAATATGGCCTGGGTCATTGAATAAAAGTTCAACATCCGACTGCAAGAGATCTTTTGAACATCTGCTATCCAAGGGAAGCCCTATCAAATATATGACTTGGGTCATTGAAAAAATATTCAACATCCAACTGCAAGAGTTCATATGTATCTTTTTGCAGTAAATTCGAATTTCTTAAAAGGAAGGAAAGTTTAAAATATTTCGAGGGTAGCCCACTGATAGACATGCAATGCATCATAACATAAAACAACGAAAATAAAAGAGTTAATAAGAAGGATAATACCCAAGGAAGATCAATGGGATGGTATGAAGTCTTTATCATCTAAATGTATTAACACTAAACAAAAATAAAAACAAAAACAAACTATCATAATTCTAAGAAAACAATAAATGAATAAATGGACATCCATCAGACGAGAAGGTCAATCATGATAGACACGATCAATCAAAGGGATAGACATAACGTCTGAATCAAAATTCTCAATAAATGGTTTGAGACGATGACCATTTACTTTGAAGATGTTACTATTCATCGGATTTTCTATCTTAATAGCCCCACGATGATAGACCGTTTTGACTTTGAAGGGGCCGGTCCAACAAGATCTTACTTTTTCGGGAAAAAGATGAAGTCTGGAATTATACAAAAGGATTTTTTAGTTTGAATCAAAAGATTTTTGAATAATGTTCCTATCATGGAACACCTTCATAATGTCCTTGTATATCCTAGAGTTCTTGTAAGCATCATTCAATATTTCTTTTAGTTTATTTAATTGTAATTTGCGCAACGAGCCGACATTGTCAAGATTGAAAATGAAATTCTTTATTGCCCAATGCAATTTAGGTTCTAACTCAACAAGCAAATGACAAGCCTTCCCATAAACAAGTCTAAAGGGAGACATCCCAATAGGGGTTCTGTATGTAATACGGTAAGCCCACAACACATCGGTCAGTCGAAGTGACCAATCCTTGCGATTCAAGTTAACCATTTTCTCAAGAATTTATTTTATTTTCCTATTTGAAATTTCAGCTTGACTGCTTGTTTGATATGATGGGAGGTGCTCACTTTATTGGTAATACCAAATTTCTTCATCAAAGCTTCAAATGGTCTATTACAAAAGTGAGATACTCCATTAGTTATAATGACTCGAGGTATTTTGAACTGAGATAAAATATTTTCCTTTAAGAACTTAATGACTATGCGATGGTCATTATTCCGGCATGGAATTGCCTAAACTCATTTGGAGACATAAACTGCAACGAGCAATATGTAGATATTTCCAAAAGATTGGGGGAATGACCCCATGAAATCAATGCCCCAGCAATCAAATGCTTCAATTATAAGAATGTGGTTTAACGACATCATATTTCTACAGGACAGACCTCCCAATTTCTGACAACACTCACACATTTTACAAAATTTGTGTGTTTCCTTAAATATAGTGGGCTAGTAAAAGCCGTACTGCAAAATATTTGTTATGGTCTTTTTAGCCAAAAAGTGGCCACCACATGCGTGAGAATGACAAAAGGAGATGACACTTTGATGTTCATTATCAGGAACACATCTCCTAATGATTTGATCTAGAAAATATTCGAATAGATGTGAATCATCCCAAAAGAACTTGCATAACTTAGTGAAAATTTTATTCTTATCTTGCGCAGTCCAGTAAGTAGGCGTGATACCCATGGTAAGATAGTTAGCAATGTCATCATACCAATGTAATAGGGAGGCTTTAAAGAGTTGTTCATCAGGGAACATGTCATTTAAATGTGTCTTCTCCATGGAATCATGTATAACAAGCCTATAAAAATGGCCAACCACTACGTTCTTGTAACGCCCTGAAAATCGGGGGTCGAGCAAAGCTCAGCTCCCGAGTTCCAACACGTCACTTATGCAACACAGATAATGATGATTACGATGAGAGCATTGAAACATGAATGAGATTATACCAAAACAGCATATCATACTCCAGAGACAGTTAAATTGCAAGCGGAAGACTGTGATAGATATATAAAATATATAAACTGTGGTGAGTCTCCAGAGTGTGATAACATTACCAGGTTAAATAATTACATGTGCAAGTCCAAAATATACAAAAAATGTAATGACATCTAGTCAGCAACCCTGAAACCCCGTCGATCAAGACACGACTCATATGAAGCCGTCAGAATACAACATATACAAGAAGGCATCCTCGTCGTCGCAAAAGTCCCGCTCCGCCTTATAAGCATCGCCAT
Source organism: Magnolia officinalis (assembly GCA_021015155.1). Lineage (NCBI taxonomy): Eukaryota > Viridiplantae > Streptophyta > Magnoliopsida > Magnoliales > Magnoliaceae > Magnolia > Magnolia officinalis. The sequence continues at coordinate 80,432,010 of JAJHSJ010000005.1, read as the reverse complement.
CACCTGCAGCTACAACAGGGTTTGGTTGGTGTGTACAACACCGTCCCGTAACGTGGGAGTGAGTGATCAACTCAGTGGAACAATAAAGCATAGGTTAACATGTTATCAATTCAGTCAAGCAGTAATGATAAAGCAGTACAATCAAACAATTCTAAATACTCTTATTAATGCAAGTATGAATGTAGTCATGATGCATGCCCTCACCAACATACTCCCTCATGCGACACCATCTTACGTCCGCGGCATGCGTTCATCTCTCAGTGCTCCACATCTTCCAGGCACATGCAGTGTGATGATGAGCATGATTACCGAGTTGTTATTAGTCCTTTTCATACAACAGTATTGGGAAACTAAGGTACTCCCTTATATAATTTTCAAACAATGATCCATTCTAGGGTCGTCAATCCTAGATAATCTCATACGATGATGCGGTTCTAGGTCGCTGTAAAGGGCTGCCAGGGCTGTTACACGCACTCGTTGCACCACTCCCCCATCACCTTATCAATATAGGCCTAGTTTATACTCTGTTTACTACGAAAAGGCTCGTCGCCTCTCCGCAGATTCAGAGTATGCTCAAGGTCACTACACCGGGTACAGTCAGGGCTGCCAGGGCTGTTACACGGAATCGTTGCACCTCTCCCCCATCACCCATCAAAGCAGTGTAGGTCGACAGCTCGAATATAGTGTTCCATACCACCATAATCGGCTCACGAGTCTGGTTGCTCAATGGTCACTACGGGGAGGCTCGTGGCCCCAGCGTAGGCCGACAGCTCGACCATGGTGTCCACACCACCATGCTCGGCTCATGAGTCTTAGCGGATCGAGGTACCAAGGTTAACGGGGTTGCACTGGTAAGTTCGGTACCTTAGGTTCAAGAAGAAGTGTCCAAACATGATGAACATACATTAGACAGATCGGGTTACTTGACGAGCTCGGCTAGCTCGAGTGTACGACAAGTTGAACAACATGAAGTGCATAAGCACTTGGCGTGGCCAACCACTATCGCCAACCGAAGTACGACTCGGGTTCATCGAACACATCTCATGTGGCGAATGAATCTCAGCCACGAATTCAATCCCGTTATCGATTGCCTGGACTATACAATAATCACATTCAAGTACAGAGCAATTAAAGCAGTAATGGATCAAGATTTCAAATCATACAATCAAATAGTCCGATATTGTCCGCTTAGGGCTGCCAGGGCTATTGCACGGAATCGTTACACCACTCCCCCATCACCCTTCACGGATTTTATGGAATACAACTTAAACATGTGAAGTAGTCAGAGCAGAATTAAATAAACAAGTAATTCAAACATATTAACAAGCATGTTATAAAACACAATGCAAACAGGAAATCCAAACACATACGTTTCATAAACTAGTAAGTGATTAAACTAAACAACTTACATGAAGGAAATCATACACATCACTAAGGTAGTTGAGAATCCTATCTCAACACCTACTCAAGGCACTACCAGATTAAGTACATATCTATACAAGCATTTTCACAAACACTTAGACTACACATTCCAACATATTTATAATATACTAGTTAAAGCACAAGTCGTAGTGAATCCTTTCACAAGGATTACCACATGAACCACGATCATGCATTCACGACCAATAGTCATGGCACGCATAAATCATGGTTCCATATTCATTCGAACATTTCTGCAAACACTTAGGCTACAACTAGTACATACACGACGTATGTTCATATAACAGGTGTTAAGCTAATCCGTTCACCCAGAAGTTAATACACATGTATCTAGCATACCTAGACAACAATTAATCATAGTAAGCACAAATCCGTATTTCATACGTATACGGTATTTTCTACAAATACAAGGAATACAGTATATTCAACATAGTTAACGTATAACCGAAAAACGAAACGGACAACACTTTGTACATGTGCAATTGCATGCAGATCATGAATCTATCATTATCTGACATTGAAAGCGTTGAAAACCATAACCTATATATCTAAAGTCCGCACCTTATGTCGTAGAATCGTAACGGAGTTGATAGAATCTCTACGCTTTCGTCAACGTCGATATGACGACCTAAATCACGAGTTACGTTAGTTATTTCACTACTTGAATCAATCCAAACCCTAAAACAGGTTAGGGTTAGGGTTTTCTTACCTGAAAATGAAGCTGAAATCGCCGGAAAAGCGATTAGAATGAGGTGGTTAGGCTTGTATAGTGCAAGGTAGAGCATCAGGGAGATCCTCTCACTATTCTCACACTTTCTCTCTCTTTTCTCTCTTCTCTCTCCTAGGTTTTCTCAAATTCGTATGGAATTAGAGAGTGAGGGTTTAAGGTCCTTATATAGGTCCAAAACTCATCAAATTAGACTCGGGGTCAAGGTATACTTGGGTTATAGCCAAAGTGGGTCTGTTCCGTCTCAACGGAGCACTTGTGGAAGCCCCCCTTGAGCCAAAGGTCAGACTTAAGCTCACTAACACTGGATCTAGGTTTAGTTAAGTTTTCATTTCGGTCGGCTTCCCAGATCACGCGTGGCGAACCAGTTTCAGTTCAACGGTCAGTGAAACTCGGTCAGAGATTTCAAGTACACTGACACGTAGGGGCAAATATCCCTGATCCGAGGGTGTAATCTCGCCTGATTCCGACGGTCTGGTTGCTTAAAAATTGTCCGCAAGCGACACATTCCAGATTACTTAAATTTGTATTTTATTTTTAATTAATTTCACATTTCTCACACTCTTCACTCCGGGCTCAAGCGAATGCCCTGGGACATTATCTGGATTTGATTTCCGAGATGGTTGTCAAGCCCAGCAAGGCGGTCCTAACCGTTTAACTTCGCGTTAATCGGACCTTCGATGTACGGTCCAGATCTGATACGGAGTTTCATGATGCTCCCGAGAGCAGCCGGGTAATGAGATTTATCCTAGATTTTAGGGTAAGTTAGCGTCAATGATTCTACAAGTTTTGGGTCTTGCGGATCGTATTTAAAGTGATTGGTGCTAAATTCACAGGTACTTTAGTTTAACACTAGCTAATTCTCGCCTAATTTCTAAAGGATTTAATCCTGAGTGATTTCGGCCTCAGGTGATACTCGGGCCTTTGCACGGAATGATCAACATCGTCTAGACTTTAAGATTTGTGTCTAATATGAAAGTACTTAGACGAGTTTGAAGGACAAGATAGTGAAAGGTGAGATTTGTGAAGGAAAGGTGAGGTTTTCAAGAGAATGGTTTGAAGAAGGGATTTAAGACATTTGAATTTAGTGTTTGAGAAGTTAATCAGATATTAGGATTGACCCATCGCCTAAGGACGTCTAACTCTAGGTTGGCAAAAAAATTCGGGATGTTACAGTTCTCTACTCTTTTATTATCTCATATATTAAATTGTTGGAGTAGGAGGATCCATCGTAACAAACGAGGCTTAGCATCCTTCTTAGAAGGAAGGTACTTTTGCGCTGCATGCTCAGTAAAAATTATGATCTTGGATCCTATCATATAGGATCTAAATATGTCCAAAGCAAACACTATGGCTGGAAGTTCCTTTTCCGTAGTGGAATAGTTCACTTTGGTAGGATTTAAAGTTCTACTTGTATAGTAGATAAAGTATAACTTCTTCTCTTTCCTTTGGACTAACACCGCCTCAATGGCATTATCGCTTGTATCACATATAATTTTAAATGGTAAACTCTAATCAGGTGGTTGCATGATGGGTCTGCTAGTTAACATGCCCTTAAGCTTGATGAAAGCTTTCTGGCATTACCCGCTCTACTCAAAGGGAGTATCCTTTTGAAGAAGATTATACAAAGGACAAGAGATAAGACTAAAGTCCTTTATAAACCTTCGGTAAAATCCGGCGTGTCCTATAATGATTGCACATCACGTATGCTCTTGGGTGAATTTAAGTTAGAGATTAAGTCAATTTTGGCTTTGTTTACCTCAATTCCATTGGACAATATGATATATCTAAGGACTATTCCCTTTTGAACCATGAAAGAACACTTTTCCCAATTTAGTACAATGTTCTTTTGTTCGCATTTTTTCAGTACAAGTTTAAGATTATCAAGATATTTGCTGAAAGATGTACCAAAAATAGAGAAATCACTTATCAAAACCTCTAAGAATTGCACAACCATGTTAGAAAATATACTCAACATACATAACTGGAATGTGGCAGGTGCATTACAAAGTCCGAATGACATCCTTCGGTATGCGAAAGTGCTAAAAAGACATGTAAATGTGGTCTTCAAGGGTGATCTCTATCTGGTTATAGCCTGAGTACCTGCCCAAAAAATAATAATAGGAATGACAGGCTAACATTTCAAAAATTTGATCAACAAAGGACAAAGGGAAGTGGTCTTTCCTTATGATGGTATTAAATTTTCTATATAGTCAATGCACATTCTCGAACTAATAGTGACTCTTGGACTTCTTGGGTACCACTTGAGTTGGATTCACCCAGTGGCTATCAGATATGGGGTATATGAGACCCACATCCAATAACTTTAACACTTCAGATTTAACCACTTCTTTCATGTTTGGATTTAACTAGCGTTGTGGTTGTGTAGACATTTTTGCATTGTCCTCGAGGTGAATATGATGACTATAAATCAAAGGTCGATTCCTTTGAGGTCTGCAATTGTCTACCAAAGGGCTCATTTGTATTCCTTAAGAGTAGAAATAATCATACTCTCTTGTTTCTCATCCAAGTAGAAAGAAATCACCAATGGATATGTTTCATCTTGACCTAAATAAACATATTTAAGATCAGCGGGCAATGGTTTTAAGTCAAGCTTTGGTGCCTTGATACTTGACGGTAGAAGCTTTATGTTGGTTGGGGGTGATTTTTCAAATTCTGGCGTCCACCGGTTGGTTTCAAGTACCGGTGTAGCATTAAGCAAGGCATACATCTTCCTAATCATATTATCATTTAAATCAGGGGAATGAGTCAAGTACGTCTTTAAGGTGTTAGAGTATAGGGTCAAAAGTGACCTATCTTCCACGAATGAATCAATCAAATTTACTTCGTGGGCATAATCAATATCCTTAGGTTATTTGCACGTATTAAATATGTTCATCTCTAATGTTATGTTCCTGAAAGTTAATTTCATAATCCCATTCCTACTATTAATTATGACATTTGATGTAACTACAAATGGTCGGCCAATGATGATGGGAGTTTGAGTGCTCATATCAATGACGGGCTGTGTGTCAAAGATAATAAAATCTACTGGATAGTAAGACTTATCAACTTGTACAAGCACATCCACTATCATTCTCCTTGGTATACGGGCCGAACGATCAGCAAGTTGAAGTGTGGTCCTAGTGGGTTTTAATTCACCAAGGTCGAGCTGTTCGTAAACCGATTATGGAATCAGATTCACACTTACCCCCAAGTCAAATAATGCATACTCAATCCGGTGATTCCCAATCACACAGAAGATGGTTGGGCTACCATGATCTTTATATTTCTAAGGCACATCTTGTTTGAGGATGGAACTCACTTTCTCCGTTAGAAAAAATTTCTTTTGGATGTTTAGTCGTTTCTTGGTCGTACATAAGTCTTTTAAAAACTTGGTATAAGACCGTATCTGTTTTATAGCATCCAACAGAGGAATATTGATTTTCTTTTATTTTAGAACCTCCAAAATAGCCATTTGTTAGACAAAGGTTTTGGTGAAATCAACTTTTGAGGGAATGGTGCAACCAGCTTGTATTATTTTTTTTCTCTTATGCGAAGCATTGCTAAGCCCATCCTTCTTTAATTCCTTTAAGTCCTTAGGCTTCTCATCCCTCGTCAGTATGCTTTTGTCAATTATTTTTCGCTTCTAAGAGTGGTGATGGATTTAGCTTGTTCCACATGTTGGTTTGAAGAGCTCAGGTCACTTATCTCGCATTGTGGTTTTGGGTTAGGTAGAGGTTAGGATAGAAAAGTCAATTTCTCCCTAACTATATGTGACTCCAAAATTTGAATGGGCTTGTTAAGTTCTCGGAATGCTTACAATATGTTCTGATTAAATAGCTCTTGATTTTGTATGTGTTTTATAAATGGATCCTCTTGGATTCTTTTCTGATTTAACGGGTTGAAACTTGAAGGAAAAGCCCTTGAGGATTTCTCTGATCTGTATTAACCATTTGCCCATTCCTCTAATTGAAGTTTGGATGGTTCACTCAACTAGAATTATATGTCGTTGAAATACGTGATGAAGGTGATGAAAGTAAAATACGTGATGAAGGTGATGAAGGTAATGAAGGTGATGAAGGTGATGAAGGTGATGAAGATAAAATACGTGATGAAGGTAAAATACGTGATGAAGGTAAAATACGTGATGAAGGGAAATCGAGAGTGAAATACGTGATAAAGGTGATGAAAGTAAAATACGTGATAAAGGTAAAATAAGTGATAAAGGTGATGAAAGTAAAATACGTGATGAAGGTAAAATAAGTGATGAAGGGAAATTGATGAAGGTAAAATAAGTGATGAAGGTGATGAAGGTGATGAAGGTAAAATAAGTGATGAAGGTGATGAAGGTAAAATACGTGATGAAGGGAAATCGAGAGTGAAATACGTGATAAAGGTGATGAAAGTAAAATACGTGATGAAGGTAAAATAAGTGATGAAGGGAAATTGATGAAGGTAAAATAAGTGATGAAGGTGATAAAGGTGATGAAGGTAAAATAAGTGATGAAGGTAAAATAAGTGATGAAGGTGATGAAGGTAAAATAAGTGATGAAGGTAAAATAAGTGATGAAAGTAAAATAAGTGATGAAGGTAAAATAAGTGATGAAGGTGATGAAGGTGATGAAGGTAAAATACGTGATGAAGGTAAAATAAGTGATGAAGGGAAATCGAGAGTGAAATACGTGATAAAGGTGATGAAAGTAAAATACGTGATGAAGGTAAAATAAGTGATGAAGAGAAATCGAGAGTGAAATACGTGATAAAGGTGATGAAAGTAAAATACGTGATAAAGGTGATAAAGGTGATGAAGGTAATGAAGGTGATGAAGGTGATGAAGGTGATGAAGGTAATGAAGGTGATGAATGTGATAAAGGTGATGAAGGTGATGAAGGTGATAAAGGTGATGAAGGTAACGAAGGTGATGAAGATGATGAAGGTAATGAAGGTGATAAAGGTAATGAAGGTGATGAGGGTAATGAAGGTAATGAAGGTGATGAAGGTGATGAAGGTGATGAAGGTAATGAAGGTGATAAAGGTGATGAATGTGATAAAGGTAATGAAGGTAATGAAGGTGATAAAGGTAATGAAGGTGATAAAGGTGATAAAGGTAATGAAGGTAATGAAGGTGATAAAGGTGATAAAGGTAATGAAGGTGATAAAGGTGATAAAGGTAATGAAGGTGCTAAAGGTGATAAAGGTAATAAAGGTAATGATAAAAGTAATGAAGGTGATAAAGGTAATGAATGTGATAAAGGTGATGAAGGTGATAAAGGTGATAAAGGTAATGAAGGTGATAAAGGTGATAAAGGTGATGAAGGTAATGAAGGTGATAAACGTAATGAAGGTAATGAAGGTAATGAAGGTGATAAAGGTGATAAAGGTGATAAAGGTAATAAATGTGATGAAGGTAATGAAGGTGATAAAGGTAATAAAGGTGATGAAGGTAATAAAGGTGATAAAGGTAATAAAGGTGATAAAGGTAATAAAGGTAATGAAGGTGATAAAGGTAATAAAGGTGATAAAGGTAACAAATGTGATAAAGGTGATGAAGGTAATAAATGTGATGAAGGTAATAAAGGTGATAAAGGTAATGAAGGTAATGAAGGTGATAAAGGTGATGAAGGTAATGAAGGTAAGGAAGGTGATAAAGGTGATGAAGGTGATAAAGGTAATGAAGGTAATGAAGGTGATAAAGGTAATGAAGGTGATAAAGGTGATAAAGGTAATGAAGGTGATAAAGGTGATAAAGGTGATGAAGGTGATGAAGGTGATAAAGGTGATGAAGGTGATGAAGGTAATGAAGGTGATGAAGGTAAAATACGTGATGAAGGGAAATCGAGAGTGATTGTGCCACGTATGGAGGTTTCTTCGCTTCTCGATTGAGAGAGAGCTCTTGCTTAGCAGAAGGCGGGGGAGAGAGAGAGAGAGAGAGAGAGAGAGAGAGAGAGAGAGAGAGAGAGAGAGAGAGAGCCGCGGTGGGTAGCAGCTGGAGTTGCAGCAGAGAGAGTCCGTTCGTGGAGTTGCAGAGAGAGAAGAGATAGTCAGCGCCATGGAGTTGCACAGAGAGAGAGAGAGAGAGAGAGAGAGTCGGGGACTGGGATAGGAATGAATAGGTTTAAAAAAAAAAAAAATAATAAAAAAAAAAGTATTTATACACTTCCTTTAGCAGCGCCCGGCTTTGCTCAGCGTCGGTAGAACACGACTCCGAAAGTGCCGGCTAATCCCTTTTTTTGTAGTGATTAGAATCCTTGTTTTATTCATCCGAGGTTTTTTTTTTTTTTTTTTTTTTTTTAATGAGTTTTGGTATGATTAAACATCTTTTCACTAATTTTTAGTGACTTTTATTATTTTCGAAAAGTTTTGTATTTGGAGTCAAATTAAGGTCTGCAGTTTCTTTTGCTTATATAAGCACATTAGATACTTTATAAGTGGTACTTTTCATTAATAACATCAATTTTTATCTCTCAATTTTATAGAGTTTTTCTCTTCTTTGGATTCAAGAGCTATTCTTGTGAAGAAGATGGTAATCATTTCTCTTAATTTGTGTACTGGCTACGCTGGCAAACCATCCATATTATATGTAATTGGTTAGTTTCATTCCTATAAAAAAATGTCTATTTCTTTTATCATATGGGTTTGATTTGATCAACAAAAAGATTATAAGCGTTCAAATGGGAAATAGAGATTTTATTGAATTTTAGTCCAAGCCGGGTTGTGTTGGGTCAACCCCAAGCCTAACCAATTTTTTAGTGTTTGGGCTTGAGACTATTGTCCTAGGCCCATGTGGGGCCCAAGTCTTCAATCTTAATGTTAGGTTTGGCCTACTCTGGTCCACACACGTACCATCGCCAATTTTACTTATAATATATTTCGCGACGGTTAGATTTCCAAAATGGTGGTGACTAGACCTTCTCTAAACTAATATTGATCCAGATGATATGGTGGAGCCGAAAGAACCCGTGGTGGATCCGATCTCTTTGCAGCATACGGTAGGGTGCACATGCATACTGCAGGGAATGGAAACAATTAAAAGGGTCAAATATAAGATGGGTAATTCATAGAAAGAAGTAACTGACTGGATTGTCTCATGGGCTTTGTTTTGGTTTTTTTTTTTTTTAAATCTACACCATCTGTCTTGCTGCAAATATATTGGTGAAGCTTATTTGTGATTTTGGTACTACATAATTTGTACTTGGTTCATTTGGGATTAATGTATGCACATGTACAATTTCTTGAACATATTGAACATCACACTTTGACATGAGTACGAAATAACTAGAAGTGTAACTTTTGTTACTCGAAAGCCAAGTGGGATAAATCACATTATGGGTTGTTTGGCAGTATAAATTTAAGTGCATTCAGAATCCAAAAGTCATTTGGCTGTGGATTAGGAGATATTTGGAATCTGAGGTAATTGAAATATCTGGACATGCCTTTTTTGGGCTCAATTTTAAAGGCAAGAGAGTCGCACCTATGATAAGGATTGCACTGGGCTGCTAATTCATTGTACACATGGCACGATGATGATAGCTCATAGCAATCAAATTGACGGCTGCATCACTAAAATTACATTAATAGAATGATTCAAACTGTCCAAATATTAGACATAAATTGGCAGTAAAAATTGTAGGCAAGTTGTTCATTTGTGAGCCTATGCTTATAGCTCACCTGGGGCTTAGAATTTTATCATGTTTTTCCCAAAGTACATATTTCAATAAGCTTATTACAATCATTCAGTCAAGTATCACATATATACGCTAATTATGGATATTAAAGTTGATTGAGTAATCAAATTCAAATTTATGTAAATATACTACAAAATTTCAATACATTTTTATTTTTGGATTCCACTGTATTGATGTTGCAAAACACAACTGAGGATTCAGAATCACCTTAATTTGAGATTTATAATCCAATGCATTCTAAATACACGCTCTCAATATGTGCCCTCAAACTCTGATGTCAGTTATGCACAATTAAAAGTGGTGGTGGCTCTTAAGTACTGAAAAGACAATATTAACCATCTGATTTTTACCTTTAAATTTAGAGTATCGCTCAGTATTTTACTTTTAACCAATTGCTAAAAATGAGGGTTAAAATTGATCAAATAAAATGAGTTTTATATATACGAACCATTCACGCAAGTACATATATTTCAGGCTCTTTGGATAGCCATGCATCAGTGCCGGTTGTGAGAGGATGAGTTACCGCGTTTGTTCTTGTGTTGTGTAGATGCCTGATGTACATGTCGACTGTACCACATTCAGTGTACCTACATGCACCCACCAAAATGGTGGAGGTACCACCGTCTTTACCCGAGGACAATTGTAGCCCATTTCTTTCGGTGTAAAGACAATTGGGCTCCAACTGTTTGTGGGTCTAGCTGACCAACCACTTGCTGACATGTCAGCTCGGCTCACACAAGCGTCGTGCAAACGCCCGAGGTTGTGTTCATTCAGTGACCATACCATCATCCACGCCATGTCCCATGTCATGATCGGTGCCATGATCCATGCCCATCCATGACTCATGAGACGACATAGTTTACATGAACCTAAGCTTACGTCCAAACCAATGTGAGCTATGAACCTACCCTCTCCACATGCCTATAAAAATGGTGCTCGCCTTCAGAGTAAGGAAATGAGGAAAAATCAAGAGGGCCATCAGAGGCAGAGCATCTGCCTAGGGTGTTGAGCTAGAGAGAAAGCCAAAGAGAGCCAAGGACAGCGACAAAGACTGAGTCTCTGGTCTCTCTGTATCTTTTGATCTTTCAATCTTCTTCTATTTTATTTCAACTTCAAAGCCAATGCAGTATTTTCAATCTATCCTTTTTTCAGTTTGTACATTCCAACCCCCCTACTTTAAACAACTGAGATAGTAGACTCTATTATGACATCACGTAAAGTATGCTATATAGTTGCCTCTCTTAATGATCTTCTATATTAGAAAACTTGATTTAAATGAGTAACCGAAAACTCTGCGTTTTTTTTTCCCATACTTTTATCAAAAAATTTATTTTCTACTATTTTATTTTATTTTCAGTTTATCTTTTATAGTTTAGATATCTAAATCTTAATATTTTACTAAAAGTTTTTTAAATCTCCTTTAGAAGTATACAGCCTAACAAAATAGAGACTGAGTTTGGCATGGGAGGTAAAAGGGTGTCTAACCTTTCCTTTTTTGTAACCGAGGTCCTTACCCAGAATCCATAGCGTGGATCTATCCAAAAGTCACTCGAGTCGAGAATTCTTTGGTTTTCCTAATCTCTAAGCGATTATACAAATTCTAGCCAACCATGGATTCTAGAGCTTTCATTTTAGCCAGCGACGACTCTAATCAATACATTGACATAAGTATGTTGCATGAGGTTTACGAATGATATACATATAATTATTAAGCTTCTTTTCTCAACCCCTCAATGAGATTTGAGTATGAAGGTCTTAGTCATGGGTTTCGTTGGATCTGGATAAACTTCAGATATGGGCCTTCATATGCTATCTCCCATATATATGAACTAAGCATTTAAAAAATCACACCTTATCTGCTCAATCCCTCCGTAAGGTTCAGGAATGGAGGTCTTAATTATGGGTTTCACCAGATCTAGATAGTCTTTGGATCTGGGCCTTCATATGCTATTACTTATATCAACCAATCATACGATATGTTCTAGGACTTATGTTCCATGGCTTGCCGTACATTAGAATCTTGTCACATTAGAAATTTGAGTAAACTATAATTTTATATTATCACTACGCACACATATCTACTATTCGACTCATACAACCATCAGACGGTCCAACTTCGGGCACCTAGTAGGGCAACCCGAGGGAAAGACCACCTATTAGTGTCCACATGGTGCAAAACTAAGAGCACAATAGCTTTAGGTAAAGTTAGGGCCCGATTAGTACTCCCTCGAAAGTGACCTGTTTGCATGGTCTGTGTGTCCACTAAAACACTTTGCTTTAGACATGGGCACGTCATAGATGCAGATTTACAGCCAAAAGGCTTTCGTACGAAGTTCCTATGTTGGTAAGCTAGGTGGGGCACGAGACAAAAGATGGAGCGGATCCGGAACTCATACAAGAGGAAAAAATGCTCATCTTCGGAACGTTCCTGCACGCCACGAATGTTTCAATGGCATTCAAACCATTTATGAGGTCATTTATACTGGGATGAGCTGAAAAAACAAAAACTTTAACCTGATACTAACCTTTTGTGGCCACACGAATGTTTCAATGGCAGTGGCTAAATATCCACGGTTTCCTCTAGTGTGGTGCATTTGATTTTTGAATCTGTCTCATTTTTGGTCTCATATCCTAAAATAAGTAGGCAAAATGCTTGTACGGGGTGAATTGATCACAAACATCACGGTGGCCCCAACTAGCTTCCCAGTGCAGGAACATCCTGCGAAAGCCTTTGGCTCAGGACCAACGTTGGTATGAATAAGAGTAGCAGGGGAACGGATTGGCTACTCCCCCTGACACCACCCAATGGCTGGTGGTCGATGCTATGTGGGCCACACCATGATGTATGTGTTTAATCCATGCCATCTATCTGTTTTTACAGATCATTTTACAGTATATGTCCAAAAATGAGTCATATCCAAATATCAAGTGGACCACATTATAGGAAACAGTGTTGAATGAGGGTTGACCATTAGTATAGTGGACCATAGGAGGATTTTAATGGTTGATATCCAATCAGTATTATTTTCATGTGGTGTGGTCCACCCGAGACTTATATCCCTCTCAATTTTGGGATTAAGTAATAAAATGATCTTTAAAAATGGATGAACGAAATGGATGAAATACATACATCATGGTGGGGCCCACAGAGCACCGAACACCAGCCACGGAGCTGGTGGAAGGGGGAGTAGCCAATCCGTTTCCGAGTAGCAGTACCTATTAGTGGCAGCGTGGCAGGGGTCGTGACGAGCCTGTATAGGGCGAGTCTAGGGCGAAGCCAGAGCTAGCTCTAGCTAGGCCTGGTTCTAATCCTTGGCTCTTATCAGGCTGAAAAGGCCTTGGCCTTGGTACTGGGCCAGTCACATGAGTAAAAGACTGAAATTCTGTAAGGTTCGAGTGGTCTAAATCTAACCCAGCCCGTTAACACCTGTAAATCCAGGGACACTTGTTTGTTCAAGTAGGATCGTTGGATTTTTATTTTTATTTTTTGTAACTGCGTAATAAATGTCCACCAATCAAAATCAGATAATCAACTAATTTACGCTACATTTAAATCTGGATCGTTAATTTGGACGTGTTAATCTGAATTGGCTTGCAATAGTACGGAACTTCCTCCTTACGACAGCTGTGCATGAAGCAGCTCCACGTCAGTATTGAATGTCTTTGACGTCAGCTGTCATATGCATGTTGTCATGTTCGCCACGTGGCAAGCTCTATTAGACGGTGTCATCTCCTCAGCCTGCCCAGGAAGCGGACTGTGTGGTGTGACCTCCCTGGTGTGTTGACGTGGCAAAGTTCTGTTGGACTACTATGGTGTGTGTTATATCAGGAAGCAGATTGGCTGGTGTAGCACACACCAGCTATATAACTGCTGTAGGTACGTGTCGTGCGAAGACGAGCACCGACGCTCCTCGAGCTCCGAGTCGTACGAACGGTTCAAAGGAGATCAAAGTTACATGGCCCACAGTGATGTATTTATTATATCTACACGTTCATCTATTTTTAGAGATCATTTTAGATCATTATCCAAAAAATGAATCATATCAAAGATCATCTAAACCACACCACAAATAACAGCTGAGATAATGATTTTCACAAATAAAACATTTGTAGGCCTACCATAAGGTTTATTTTCCATCCAATCTATTCATAAGGTCACAAAGGCCTAAATTAAGAGGAAAAAACTTTCGTATTGATCCGAAATTCTGTGACCCAAAAACGGTTTCAATGGTAGACGTTCAATGTCCCACTACTTTTTTTCAGTGTGGTCCAGTTGACAGTTATATCTGTCTTATTTTTCGTCTCAAGCTTAAAACGAGCTCACCAAATGGATGGACGGTTTGGATATAACATATACATAATGATTAGACCCACATATTTTGCTGACGTCAATATTTATATGGCTGGTGTGAGGTACATCAGCCAATCCGCTTCCGTTGTATCAATATCAATACCAACCGTCCACTTCGGGACGCGGATTTCCTGCCATTCGCATGAAGTTGCTGCGCAAGGATGCTGGGTGGGCCCAACCGACATGTTTTTGATAAATCCAATCTATCTATCCGTTTTTCAAGATCATTTAAAGATTTGAGATAAAAAATTAGGTGTATATAGAACTAAAGTAGGACACATGAAAGAAAACAATGATCATTCAGTGAGCCGAAGCATTCTTATGCCCAAAAAATTATTGTATCAGTCTATATTTTTAATTTTTTCACTTCATCACAACGACCTTATAAACGGTTTAGATAACGTATAAACATCAAGGTGGAGCAGTGGATGATTTCAACGGTAGAAATTTCTTTCCCTGATTTTCCCTCTCGTGTGATCCACTTGAGTTTTTTATCCACCTCATTTTTTGTCGCACGCCCTAAAATGAGATCTCAAAACGGATGGACTGAATGGATTTCTCACATACCTTGTAGTGGGCCCCACCCAGATCCTTGCGGCTTTAGCAGGAAATCCGCGTCCTCCACTTCGTGAGATCATTTCAGAGCATGAGCTCAAAAATGATGCGGATACAAATCTCAAGTCGACCACGTCATAGAAAGAAGTGGGGACGATGATGTCCACCATTAAACTTTCTTAAGGTCCACTAAGATGTTTAATGTGGCAAAGACGGGGGAGAAGGGAAAACACAAATACTAGATTAATTAAACTAAAACTTTTGTGATCCCAATAATTTTTCAATGAATGGTATTCAATCTCTACTATTTTTTGGTGTGGTCATTTGATGCATGAATTTACCTTATTTTTTGACTCGTGCCCTAAAATTTTCTTAAAAATTAAATGGACGGCATGGATATAATACACACCTATGGTGGGGCCCACCGAAATTTGCGACTTCAACCCAACAACACAGGTCAATGGCGTGTGGCACAACGCGCAATTCGCTTCTGCATGGCAAACTCGGTCGTACGTGGGATGTAGACCTGCATTACACGTCTGCCTTAGCCGTCAAAATGGACCAAGCCTTACTTTAGTGCTATGGCTGCCACCAGTTCCACCTTACGAGATGCCACAAACGCATCGGATACGCCACACCAGGTAAAACCGAAATTCAGGCCAGCCCAGTCATTGATGGGCCACACATGTATGAAAGTAATGTATGGTTAAAAATTCGCCGACAGTATCTTCCACTCCTGGAGGAATCTCACGTGTTAATAGTGTCAATGGATCTGGCCAGCTCGCCGAGTCTTTGGGCTTGATCGGTCATGGTTGAAAGTAATTGGGTGCATATTCCCAGGTCTGAACCGGCCTCAAGAGGACCTAGCCCGCAGCTTGGCCTTAGTCGAATTTCAACGAGAGCTAAAAGCAGCCCGAATTCCTCCATACTTGAACTTAAAACTGAGCCGACCTGACCTAAATACTGATAATCATTCCAAACTCAACTTAACCCAACCTTAATTTGCTTGACTAGAAACTAACTTTTTTAAACACACGCACTCACACCTCACACACACTTATAAACTCACACCGCGGTAGAATTTCTCCGCAATGGATACTCGAACCCATGAGCTCGTGTTGAAACTCACACACACTAATAAGTCTACAAGTGACGCATGAGTAAGGACCCAACTTAATTTCACGTGAGTTGGCATTTCCCAGAAACGCAACGAGGTTCAACGGCTCAAAACCGTATGTGGGCGCTCTTGTGGGCCGCATCAGATGGCTCTTGGCAAAAATCAGCAGCTGTCTTCCTGGTCCGAATCCCATCAAGTTCCTGCAGCGCATAACATATCAGAATCTGGGGATCCTATCGCCATCCGCCTCTGCTAAGTCTTTTCAAATTGTGAAATGGACCAAATTAGGTTTGGGTTGGGTTAAGGTTAATGTCGATGGCGCAGCCTAAGGCAACCCTGACCCATCTGGAGGAGGCAGCATCTGCAGAAGTTCAACCAACAACCTCCTATTTGCATTCTCCTCGGGTTACAGGGATGGGACAAACAATAAGGCTGAACTACATGTAGTTCACGACGCTATGTTTTTTTGTGTCTCACGCGGATTCAATCGGGTAATGATAGAATCATATTCTAAATTTGTGGTGGATGCCTTTAGGGGTAACTCCAACCCCGCGTGGAAGTCAAAATATTGGTTGGCTAGGATCGAGGGGCTTAAGAAAAGGAGTAACTTTGCAATTTCCCTGATTCCTAGAGAAGGGAACGGCCCGGCAAAACGGGCTGACTAGAGATGGGGCGGTGAATCAAGGAAACATTTTATTCAAGGATGCATATGATTTACCTCTCTATATTAGAGGTTTGTATATATTAGATAAGGTTGGATTGGGTGTGATTAGAGAGTTTAATGTTTGATCATGTCTCTAATCGGGGTAGGTTTTTTCTTTTTGTATATGGATATGATAGGTGGGCCGGGTGGTTTTCTTGTTGTCCTGGGGCCGCCCGAAATATTGTAATGCTTCTTCAGATTTAATATATTCAATTTTTTTATTTTTATTTTTTTAAAAAGAAGACCTAAACAAATGTTGGATTAGTCAAAACTTGTACACAGGGCATATTATCATTTTAACCATCTAAATTGACAAAGAAAGAACCCGCCCTTTGGTCAATTTTTGAAACCATGCCCGCTTTTAAATATTTGAAGTAATCCGCATATCTTTTTACACGATTATGTTGTGGGATCTTGAATGCAAAATAAGCCCAAGAACCTTGCTGTGCATAAAAGATGGTGATCAATGGAGGAAGGATATAGAACATACATATATGAGAAGCCATGACTGAGAATAATAGAATACCAGATCTTCCTTTCCTTCACACCCAATAATTGAAGAATCAATAAGACTTTTTCCTTCTATGTTGTGGTGTGGGATCGGGGACCTAGCCCTTAATATATATTGGCATCACAACTCTCTCCCCACAGCTCCACATATTAGCATTCTAATAGTCCTCAAACAAATACCTGCGTATGTAGCTATATCATTCCACCCCTTACGCATACTTGCGCAGACATTCTGCGAGAATCAAACTGAAGTGGGGCCCACTGGTTTACCCGATCACTCAGTCCAACCTTAGGATAATCCAGGCCGTTTGATCAATAAGGCCCACCTTATAGAGTTCTTACATTCTCCCACTTAGGTTATATTGAACAAAGTCAATAATTAATTTGTAGAAATACTTTTGAAAAATTAGTTTTGATTTTAAGAAAACATCCAAATGGTTAACCAATGTAATTATTGGATAATGCGAGTAATGATATTCAATCTGGTCCATTAAGACTATCAGTATCGAATCGCGGTAGTCATCACAACATTTAATCTGAGCGAAGTGAGGCTAAGCGCGGTCACAAATACTATCAATATTAACGACATAGATCAGGAACTAGAAATGTGGTATAAGGATTACACACTTAGTGTGATGATGTGTGCATATCCTTAAGAGGTCTTGAAGCTTTTAAATGTCTCCAACGAGACATGACTAAGTTCTACTTACTCAAATTTTGCGCATATATATAGAGAGAGGTAGAAATAAATCTTTATATCAAAATCATCAACTTTATCAAATGAGATCTCTAGAATGTCTGTGAAAATCAAAATACGCTCAACTCCCACTAACTGAAAATATCTGTGGGATCAATGACTCCCATGGATGTCACATGCTCCTAAAATGACGTGATAGGGAGCCCTTTAGTGAGCGGATCTACAATCATCTGCTTAGTGTCGATGAACTCCACGGACACTTAATGATTCTGAACTCTTTCCTCTACAACAAGATATTTGATGTCGATATGCCTCGACCTCGATGAATGCTTGCTGTTACCAGAGAAGGAAATAGCAGTTGAGTTATTGCAAAATATTCTCAACGGTTACGGGATATGCTCTAGTACTCGCAAACCTGAGAAGAAACTTTGTAACCATAATACCCGATTAGATGCCTCGTGACAGGTTATAAATTTAGCTTCCATGGTGAACGAGGCCGTGGTAGATTGTTTCGCGCTTTTTCAAGACACAGCTTCTCCAACCATCATGAAGATGTATCATGAGGTGAACTTCTTAGTGTCAACACAACCTACAAAATCTGCATCTGAATATCCAATCAACTCCAATTGATCAGATCTTCTGTATGTGAGTCCGAAGTCCTTCGTTCTCTTTAGATATTGTAACACTTTCTTCGCAGCTATCCAATGTTGCATTCATGGATTAGATAGGTATCTTCCCAACATTCCAACGACAAAGGAAATATTCGGTCGCGTACAGACTTAAGCATACATGATGCTCCCTACTACTGATGCATAAGGAAATTTCTTCATTCGATTCTTTTCCAAATCATTCTTTGAATACTGAAATAGGCCAAATTTGTCGCCCTTCACAATGGGCGACTGTCCGAAAGCATAATTTTGCATGCCATATCTTTCGAGTACCGTAGTAATATAGGCCCTCAGTGACAGGCTGAGCAGTCCATGTGATCTGTCACGGCGAATCTCAATGTCAATGACATAAGAGGCGTCACTAAGATCTTTCATTTCAAATATTTGAGATAAGAATTTCTTGGTGTCGATCAACATCTCAATATCACTACCAGCTAACAGAATGTCATCAACATACAAAATCATTATAACAAACTTACTCCCACTAATTTTAATGTATATACATTTATTTGCAGTATTTTTTTTTAACACCGCTAACTTTTCAATACCCGAGTATTGAAATTTCTCGAGTGTTACCATGAAATCTAACTTAACAAGTACATGAGTATGATGCCAATCTAACTATCCTAACCCTATATTTATTCTTTAACACGAATCTAACCCTTAAGAATGATCTTCATATATAAATTAGGTCATCTGACCGTTGCTCATGTAGTCCGATATATATACCTTCCTTTGACTAAATCAGTAAATAACTCTTTATCTACAATGATTTAAATGTAAGTCCTTTTGTAAGAATTGTTTAGAAAATGACATATAATC
This sequence comes from Magnolia officinalis, assembly GCA_021015155.1. Taxonomy (NCBI): domain Eukaryota; kingdom Viridiplantae; phylum Streptophyta; class Magnoliopsida; order Magnoliales; family Magnoliaceae; genus Magnolia; species Magnolia officinalis. Next base: position 80,412,732 of record JAJHSJ010000005.1, on the reverse strand, counting down.
ATGTAGAACTACTAGATTTCATAAAACTCTTAGATCAGCAATAATTATGAAAATGCCATCAACCTATACCTGAATTCCAATTCACATGGTTCTCATGATCCGTTTCATGTGAAATTTTATAGCAGGCCTAATTATCATAAATTAACCGTACAGGTCAAATTTCAGTCCTTATATCACAGTAAATTAGCTACTTGATCTTTACATCCGTCCGTACACTTAGCGGATCAAGATTCTGATCCGTTCATCTTGTTCATCACCTATGAATATGCTTAATCAACCATTAGAACTATAATCTGAGGAATTTACACATGTGAACATGTCACTCAAATCTAATGGTGTATATGTTCTACCCCTAATTACTTTAGAAACCTGCTTTATGCCCATCCATTTACGAAACTAACCATACGACCACCTACAAATAGGACCAGAGTGCTAACCATCAAGTTACCTTATTTTTAGCAAGTCATATGACCATCTGTCATATTTGGATCCACCAAACGGGTCATGCGAACATCACGGTAAACCGATCATCATGAAGATCTTAGGGTCTAGGTCCAAACTTCTCGGTAACTTGTCAATCAGAGGTGTACAAATATAATTTTGGAATTTTGAAGTATATTAGACATTAAAAGAACATTTTAGTCATCCTCGAGAGATCAGGGCCAAATTGGGGCGTTAGAAAGAGCGTAGAAAATAACAAACAGTGGTGCAATTTCATCTCATCTGGATGATGCGTTCAAGAGGTACAGATGACACAAGTTGTGCTAAAGGAAAAGGGCGAGATTGTGATTATAAGCTTAGATCTTATATACACAGCAACAACACCCAGATCCATAGCTCAATTGGTAGACTGAGTGAAAGATACCTTGTTTCAACACTGAGGTCTTGGCATCGATTCCCTAGTGGGGGTGGCTAACAGTGAAGTGTGATCTGACAGTGGGTGTACTAAAAGTGGCCCTGGCGTTGGTCGTTTCTTCCCGACACCTACGACTATACTTCCATGCTCATTCGATTATCATCCTGACCGATCAACCATTGCGGCAAGTGCTACAAAAACCGGAAGCCTCAGGTCATCTCACCAAGTGGGCAATTGAACTGAGTGAGTTTGACATCAGTTATAAGCCGAGAGCTGCAATAAAAGGCCAAGTTGTGGCCAACTTCATCGTTGAGGTCACACAACAACCCGAGCAATCTACGATCGATGAACAACCTCCTTCCGACCCACCTGAATTGGAAGGGTCGGAAGATCAGCACAACCTAGTATCGTCCGACTCCCAACTTCATCCTGACCTTCCCTGTTGAAGGCTCTATGTTGATGGCTCCTCCAAGGCAAGCGATGCAGGGGTCGTCTTGGAAACTCCCGAACACACGCACATGCAATATGCCTGAAGATTTAGATTCCAAGCCTCCAACAACACAACAAAATATGAGGCCTTGTTTGTCGGACAACGGTTGGCAACAAACATGGGAGCTAGCCACCTTGACGTTTTCAGTGACTCACAACTGGTTGTTAACCAGATAGCCGACATTTACCAAACCAAAAAAGAACGCCTGAAAGCTTACCTTCAGAAGGGCAAAGAATTGATCGACGGCTTTCGACACTGTAGTGTCGCCCTGATCCCGCGGGCTGAGAATTCCAAAGCTGATATGCTAGCAAAGCTCGCTATAGCGGACGAAGATGAGATCCCCAGATCTATCCCCATTGAATTCTTGGTCAAGCTAAGTGTCGACGAAGTAGACATCCCAATCGTACTTCTGATTAACTTGGAACCGCGTGGGCGGACTCAATCATCCGCTATCTGGAAACCGACGAATTGCCGAAGACCAAGCAAAAGCATGATGAATGAAGATTAAAGCCGCCCGATATACCATGCTTAATGGCACACTTTATAAGAAATGTCTTTATCTACCTTACTTAAGATGCCTACGACCCGAAGAAGCCGAGTACGTCCTGAGGGAGATCTACGAAGGCATCTGTGGGAACCACTCTAGAGGATGATCATTAGTTCAAAAGTCATCCGACAGGGTTATTACTGGTCGACCATCCAACATGAGCGCGGAAGCTCATCTAGAGATGCGATAAATGTCAGATGTTCACGGAAACCACTGAAAGAGCTTACCCCTATGGCCGGTCCATGGCCATTTGCTGAGTGGGGGATTGACATTATCGGGCCATTCCCTATGGGAAAAGGTCAGACTAAGTTCGCTGTCGTCGCTGTGGATTATTTCACCAAATGGACAGAGGCAGAACCATTGGCCAAGATAACCGAGAAAAAAAATCAAAAACTTCATTTGGAAAAATATCATGTCGCTTCGGGATACTCCGGACTATCATCTCCGATAACGAGAAGCAGTTTGACAACAAGCAGTACTAAGAGATGTGCAAAAATCTCAGAACCCGTAACGTATACTCGTCATCGCGGCATCCGCAAGCAAACGGGCAGGTCGAGGCTATCAACAAGATTATCAAGCATCACCTCTGAACTAAACTCGAGAAAACCAAAGGAGCTTAGGCTGAGGAACTTCCCAAAGTCCTATGGGCTTATCGGACCACGACCCGAACGGCCACCGGGGAAACCCCGTTCTCCTTAGCATATGAAGCAGAAGCCGACACCCTCGTAGAGATGGATTGTCTACCGCCCGCATAAGCTCGTTCGATGAACAAGACAAAATGAGATTATGTCCCTCGACATCGACCTTCTGGAAGAGTGAAGGGAGTAAGCTCGGCTTCGAACCTCTGTCCGCCAACAACAAGTGTCTCGGTTCTATAACGCTCAGGTCAAGGTCAGGAGGTTTCGAGTGGGAGACCTAATCCTCCGAAAGACATTCCAGAATACAAAGGAGGCCGATATGGGGACTTTGGGACCAAACTGGGAAGGACCCTACATGATTTCAAGTATAGTCCGACCCGACACATATCGATTAGAGGATCTGACTGGCCAATTACTCCATCATCCATGGAATGCCGAGCACCTGAAGATTTACTATCCTTGAGTTGGTAAATAGGCGATCTACATCTGAGATATGTCAAGATCGGCATTCAACTTGGTTTAGATCTACAGCCGATCTACGTCCGAGATATGTCAAGATCGGCATCCGACTTGGATTAGATCTATAAACGATCTTTGTCCGATCAAGTTTCGAACAACACCTGACTGATACGTATGTACTCACATCTGTTATGTAACCTGAACAATGAGGAAAATGAAAGCAAATCTTCAGAAAGGAGGCATTTTCATTAATAGAGATCAAAATGGTGTAGTTACATCGATATTACATCGACTCTAATTCAAAAGTTTGTACATTGAAAAGAATAATAATAATACAATATGCCAAAGATAATGACGCTCGCGCTACTGGAGGCGCGTAAGGCTCGGGCGTTTGATTTGCTTGAAGTGCTTAAAGCTTCGACGCTTGATGTGCTTGAAATGCTTGAAGCTGAAGAAGGGAGCAGGATGAAGGAAATACTGCTCTATAAAATTAACTTCAAGGCTTTGTTGCCACTTTAGAGGTCGTTTGGGAAGCCACTTCAGGAGCCGCTTCAGGACCCCCTTCATTGCCCAACCTAGCGGAGCCCGACTCAAGCTCGTCAAAGGTTGAAAGGTGAAGCTCGGGAAAGCTCTCTTTCATCACCCTTACACACTCAGCATAACCTTGGCGATAGAGGGTATCCCTCTCATCTAAGAATGTCTGGGATGACTGGTATTCCTTCACAGCGTCCCTTCGTGTGATGGCGAGGGCAACCTTGGTCTCCGTCTTCAGCCGATCCAGCTTGGCGGTTGTATCAACGAGCTGAGCATGACATTCATCATGCAGCACCTTGGCCTCTTGTAATCGCAAGGCCATCCCATCCTTCTTAGCAGAAGATGCTTCAAGAGAAGCCTTAGTCGCCTTTAGCTCGGCCTCCGCAGACGATGTTTGAGCTTCAGCCTCCTCTGCCCGCCTATGAGCCTGAGCAAGCTCGGCGCGGGCCTTCAACGCACATGAGGCGAGATACAATTAAATGCAGAAGGAAAAGAGGTCAGGATAAACAATCCAAAAATAAAATAGATAAGAAATAACGTCTGACGAAGCTCTTACCTCAAGAAGGGTGGTCGTCATGAGAGCGAGCATAAGATCCATGGGGGGAATCGAACAAGCTGACGAATTCTTCTTCGGCGCCCTGACGATCCGCCCACGGGAGGATTCCCTCCACCGTCCGATGGAGGCTCCCTTTCTCTTCCTCGACATCCTCCCTCCTCGAAGGTTGTACCTCGGAAGGAGGTTCGGTAGTCTCCTGAAGCTCGGAAGGAGCTACCTCCACGCCCTCATCCACGACCTCTATGACGGTCGGGCAAGAGGGGGCGACCTTCCCCTTGCTCTTGGAGGACGTCTTCTTCTTCTTCTTCTTCTTCTTCGGATCATGCGTGTCGTCCCGAGGAGGCGCCCAAACTTTCGAGGTAGGCCGAAGGATGGGCCGGGCCTCAGACATCTCTGCATCAAAGCATGAAGAGACACGACAGTACATCAGAAGCATCTCCTTGAGTAAGATTTGAAGTTCGAAGGCTCAGCTAAAGGTCTTACCGAAAGTTGTACCTGTCCAAGCCTGACTGGAGGAGTCGCTCTGGTTGGAGAAGCACTCTCCAAGATCTCCTCTCCCAACTCAGGGCTCGCAGGTCCCTGATTCGAGCCACCGAGCCGCTGCCAAGTAATGGTGGATGTTTAGGAATGACTGGGAGAAGGACATGCAAACAAAGTCAGAAGATGTAGAAGATAACCGATCAACGGAAATAAGAATCACTACTAAACTCACCTGGCTTGAAAAAGGCACGGGGAATGAGAGACTGAATTGGTCCTGGGTTGGTCGTCTCCCAGCGACCATAAGCCCAAAACCACTTATCTCTCCAATGCTTATTGGAGGAAGGGGGATTGGTTATCAAAGCCTCGCTGGTATTTCTCCATGCACAGAAATAATACCAACCGGGCTGAACGGGGTTCGGCCTCACTTGATACAAGTAGAGGAACTCCTCCACTGATAGCTCGGGCTGCGCTGGAAGACTGCGCAACCAAACAAGTCCCTACACCCGTTGGAGTCAATTGTCCCAGGGCTAAGTTGAGGCAAGCCAAGATATGCCTGGCAATTCCTTGGAGTGGGAGTCTCAGGCCGCATTGTAGGGCAACTTGAAACATTGCGACTGCTCCAACGGAAGGTCGGTCCGGCAGTTTGTCTGCCTAAGGAAGACGAAGGATCACAGACTCGGGAATGTGATATCCGAACCTGATCCGGACAAGCTCGTCCTCGGACAAGGTCGAGTGCACTGGCCCTCTCGGATCCTCCTCACCCTCGGCTTCCCCTGCTCCATCCTTAACAGGAGGATCACATGCTTCAGTGACTTGTTCAGTCAATGGGGCGTGTTCGTTCCCTGTGGTTCGGACGCCATTTCCCGCCTAGGAGACAGGTTCAACGCCCTAGCAGCGGGCGCCAAGTCTCTATGCTGGAGACTTCTCCAGTGCTCTCCTCGACGACGAATACTAAAATGCGGCATCTGTCATCACCACCAGTGGCGAAGGTGGGTTCGACTAATACCATTGGAAACCCCCTCCCGTGAGCTCATGGAACTAGACATGAACTGAAAAATTAAAGGAGGAGGGGGAAGGGAGCTCACCGGAATTGAGGCTAGCAGAGGTTTGATCAAACTGCGGTAAGAACAGTTGTCGAAATGTGCCCAAAAGAACAGGGAAGCAGAAAGAAGAAGAAAATGAGACGCGAATGGAAATGACCCAAGGGTTAGGGCTTCCTTTATGTAGCTATGCCACATGCCACTCGTTTAAAGGGATCATTGATGATGCGTTGTACAGACGCCTCTTTGACTGCCCCGGAATGACACGTGGCATAACCTCATGCGCCATTCAAGTTCAACATCAAGTACAGCGCCATGTGTCATTCCTTCATTGCTTCACCGCTGAAACGATGGCTTAACAGCCCACATGACATCGGGTACTGAACTGACACGCCATAAAACAATCTGGCACGCTTCGACATTCGTGTTGGCCACCATACCTGGCATTAATGACCACGTGACTTGACCCGGTCCCATCATAACCTGACTTAGTTCCAATTTACTTCTCGACCTCCGTAGGTCAGCACGAGAAGTATGGGGGCTTAGAAAAAATGGACAAGTTGATAAGTCGGCCTATAGAATGGACCAACTCTGCTGAAATGTCATAAGTCGACCGAGCACCTAGTTAGGCGAAGCTTTGGTATCTAGAGTGTGCAGCCTCTAAGGAGGATGATGCAACTATAAGGACACATAAAAAGCCCGCCAACGAGCCCTTTTTAATAGCCATGTGCTACCGACCTAGTCCATAGGTCGGCAATAGGTCGATTATGGATCGGCCATATCTCAGTCGACTGTCGATTACGGATCAACTATAGATCGGCCATAAGACGACTACAGATCGTCTATAAGTCAAGAGCCGCATGACCACAGATCAACAATGCTCTCAATTGGCTCATGAATAGCAAGGGCTGATTCGTGGGTAGAGTCAGGGCTTCGTGGGTAGATCCAAGGCCCACTTTGGATCCTGACCCAAGGCTGATCTAGAAGATTCGAGTAAACTCCTAACGTCCTAAGGGATCCTTCAAGATTTAGGGGATAATATCAGATCCCGATAATTTTGGGTATCCCTCATCTCACGGAAATCTTAGAATACAGCCACGAAATCAGAAAAGAGACCAACCGAAATGATATTTAGAGTCTCCTATAAATAGAGGTACCATCCACCATTCAAGGTACGTTGAACACAGAGAAGAATCCTAATATTAGACTGATATCCGTTTCTAGAAGATCTTACTCCCTTCTCAAAGACCTCGATCGTGACTTAGGCATCGGAAAGTCCCCTGCAATAACCAGGCCTCCTTTGTCTCTCTTTTCTACTTTTACATGTCTAAAGAAGGCCCATACATTAGATCTACCGGAGTACAGCATCAACATGGTTAATTAGATCTACCGAAATACAGCATCAACACGGTCATTGGATATTTTCATTTTTAACCATCCAATAAATGGTCAGATATCCAATAGCTAGATAACCCAATAAAAATAAACGTTAGTTCTGGATACAGTTAAAATGGTACGCATAATTTAGACAGTTTAGTTTCATCCTCTGTAATTTCTAAATGCCTGCGTATCATCCATCCCGCTCCGCCAGAGCATCGAACTACTTCTCATTCTACAAATAGAAGGCATCTGCCCCTTTGGTTTTCAGACCTCACGATTAAAAAAACATGGCCACCGGGACTTCCCATTTCCTTTCTCTCATCCTTCTCATATCAATCTTTTCCCAATCTACTCTCCATCTTCTCGCGAATTCCGCAAAATGCCATCCCGACGACGAAGCCGGCCTTCTCGCCTTCAAATCTGGCATCACGAACGACCCGTCGCAGATGCTCGCCACGTGGAAGTCCGGCACCGACTGCTGCAAATGGTCCGGCATCACGTGCCTGGTCAGCAACCGAGTCACGGCCATAACCCTTTCGGCGACTCGGCCGATCCGACCCGATTCCTGTCCGGTTCTATCTCGCCTGCGCTCTCCAAACTCCGTTACTTGGACGGTCTCTACTTACAAAACCTCAAAAACATCACCGGCACGTTTCCGTATTTCCTCTTTCAGCTACCCAATCTCAAATTCGTCTACATCGAAAACGACAAACTATCCGGTCAACTCCCGGTTAACCTTGGCAAGCTCACCAACCTCCAGGCTCTCAGCCTCGCTGGAAACCGCTTTTCCGGTCAAATTCCGAACTCCATTTCTGCCCTCACTCAGCTGTCGCAGCTCAACCTCGGCAGGAATCTTCTCTCCGGCGAGTTCCCTCCCGGAATCCGGCAACTCAAGAACCTGACCTTGCTCGCGGTCGATCACAACCTTCTTTCCGGAAAAATTCCCGACATCTTCTCGTCATTCTCCAATCTTCGGATCCTCCGTCTATCGTACAATCAATTTTCCGGAGAAATTCCGGCCACGATTTCATCTCTGGCGTCCCATCTCCTCTATCTCAAACTGGGTCATAACAATCTCGCCGGCCGAATCCCTGACCATCTTGGGAATTTTAAAAGTCTCGATACACTCGATCTTTCCAGCAATTGGTTATCCGGTGTTGTACCGAATAGCTTCAATAATCTCACTAAGATCTTCAATCTCGATCTCTCTCGCAATAATCTCACAGACCCTTTTCCTGAGATGAATGTGAAAGGCATCGAATCGCTCGATCTTTCTTATAATCATTTCAACCTAGGAAAAATCCCAACATGGGTAACATCGTCTCCGATCATATACTCTCTAAAGCTCGCCGGATGCGGAATTAAGATGAGATTGGATGATTGGAAACCCTCCAAGACGTATTTTTATGACTACATCGATCTCTCGAGAAATGAGATCACGGGAAGTCCGATCGCGTTGCTGAACAGAACTGATTACTTGGTCGGGTTTTGGGCTGATAGCAATCGCCTGCAATTTAATATGACTGAATTGCGATTGCCAAGACGCTGAAATTCTTGGGTCTGTCCCGGAATTTGATTTTTGGGAAGCTGCCCGGTAGCATTTCGAGTCTGCAGACACTGAACGTGAGCTACAACCATCTGTGTGGTCAGATCCCGGCGACAAAGTTTCCGGTGATGGCGTTCTTGGGGAATGACTGCCTTTGTGGCTCGCCGCTTCCTCGTTGCCGGAATTAGTTCTGATAGTGTTTTCCGTGGTTCTGTTTTGGCTGGAGTTGTTAGCCCGTTGTAAGTTTCCGGCGAGGTTAGTGTCAGATGGAGCTTTTCTTCATTAATGAGTTGATACTTTTTGAACTAGGTAGGGTAAAACGTGAATAAAGTAATTATAATGCATAGAAACAGTTGTGAGTGGGATAGCAAGATGGCCCACCTGTAATTATTTCATCATATCTTGATTGAACGGCTGCAGTCTGTGGGAAGCCCTGTCATTCCTACAACAATGAGGGGTGGACCGCCAATGCAGGAGGCAGAAGTGTTGTACCTTGTTTCTGCCCATTACAAGGAAAACCAATATGGAGGGCACGAAAATCCAGTTAATTTACACATCAGTGGATGATGGTCCACGGAATGATGCAGTGAAGCAAGTAAAGAAATACAAACAAAGTCCAGCAATTTAAGATACAACTGGAGAAGGGAGAGTACATTTTGGCAGACGGAGGAATAATCAGACATGTAATCAAAGAACGTTATGTACAAGAGATTGAACATACCTAATATGTACGACATGTGGCAAATAACCATAAGAGTGGACTCCCTCAAATACCAAAGTGTTTAATGCTCGGGAGGTTGAGCTGAGCAAAGAAATTCAATGACCGAGTTGAATCAGTCTAACTCCGCTTTAATATAAGGTTTATCGATAGACCTCGACCTCATATGCCAACCTCAGTAACTTCAACCATGGACACCGACCTCGACCTTATATATCGATTCCGACCATGGACATCGACCTCGACCTCCGATATCGACCTCGAACTCGGGATATAAATATCCGGAGAGAATCTCTTATTGTATACGAGCATAATTAGCCAGTGAAATCTTAACCAAAGATCACGCCAATCGAGAAATATTCGAGAATAGATTTCGGCTCCTATATGGGCCCCTCCAGCATATCTCATAGATCTACTTAAATATGCAAGTTGCCTAGCAAACCTATAAATACATTACCCCCTATAAGGGGGAGGTATGCACAAAGATCTCAACTCTAGTCACACACACTTTGAGTTTATTTACCTAACTTAGGCATCGAAGGGTCCTCGGCTACATATAGCATTCCCAATGTCATTTCGCTTTCCATTAAAATGTAGGTACACAACGACTCACAGGAGGTGTTACGGGGTCGACCAGATTTGAGCGATAACAATTTGGCGCCGTTTGCGAGAATGACAATAAAGCCATTAATAAGTTCCCTCTATATCAAGTCTAATTGCCTTTCTACTTCTCCCCCTTTAATGGATAAGGGAAAAAGAAATTGCTTTACCCGCTATCGCAGAGCTGGTACCGGAAGAACAACTTGAAAACTCTCAGGCTCCGCAGTTAGGCCTCCAGCCAGACCCCCCCATTCCCCAATGATCAAGATCCTAGAACAGGGGAAGTTGGCTCATCTCTTTGGAAAACCAAGTCGAGGCTTTGATCGTCAGCATTGACCGCATCATGAGAATATTAGAAAGGCAACACCCCATCCTCGACAACCAAGGCGTGGAACTAGGGGCGGCGACCGAGCAACTCATCCTCCGCTCACACCTCCTGACTCATATGTAGCAAAAGATCGGTCAGCGTGAAGCAGGTGTGTCCCAACACAGATCATGGGAACAACCGAGCTTGTCGAGTTTGATATGCAACATACCCTTGAAAAGAGAAGGCGGGGAAAAGCTTCTGAAGTCACAGTAGAGAACGAAGTCCCATAGAAGGCAGAATTGAAGGAAATCCAAGATTAGCTCGGGGACATCCAATAGGCGTATCGGGCCAAGGCCCCCGCTTTCGTTGACGCTCTGTGTTGAGTGTCAAATATTGCATATTTTCCCCCATTTGTATCTTGGTTTTATGAATATGATATTGCTTAATGGTATATTTTATACATGTTTGTGTTGCAAAGTGAGTTTAAGGGCTTAGAGTGAAAACAATGTTAAAAGTGTAGATTTAATGCTTAAGAATCACCAAGTAAAAGAATAGACATTTGGAGATCAAGATTGAAAATTTCAAGACCCCAAGAGTCAAGAAAACCAAGTGAAAAAGGAAGGAAGTGCAAAAATTAATGAGCTTAGATTCATCGAAACAATTTAGATGACCTCAAAGCCAATCTTCGATAACATCGAAACCCTTAGATGACATCGAAAAATTACAGGAAAATCAAGTTTGGTTGCTAGACAAAATGGATGCAGTCTTAGATTCATCGAAATAGTTTCGATGAATCAAAGCCAGTCTTAGATGACATATGAAGGGTTTACGCGGAGCCTACAAGGATTGAGCAGTTTTGAAGCAGTTTTCGATTTTTGTCAAATCTATTTGAAGGAGGGAGTTCCCCACCTATAAATAGGATATTTCAGGGCATTCCTAAGCAATTATCCAAAGCATTGAAGAGCATTCTAGGGTTTTTCTAAGTTTTTCTAGTTTCTTTTAGAGAGCTTTCAAGTTTCATAATTCTTATTTTCTTTATAAGTTTTTGTTTATTTATTTTTTCTTTCTTTTTTGTTTGCATTTCTTTCTTTTCTTTTTGCTTTTTATTTTTGTAATTAATTATGTTTTTCTAAGTTCCCTCTAGCCCAAGCTAGAAGGGATGCACACTGGTTTAATGTTTTCATAGTTATGATGATTGATTGTTTTAATGATGAGAAGAAAGGTGTATGCATGTTATCAATTTTTTAGGTTTAGTTTTTTATCCTAATGTGAGATCCACATGTTTCCATCAAATGATATCCACATTGATGGATAGGCTTACTCCGAATCAATTAGATTTTCTAGATAAGAGAAGTTCTCAACTTGCTACATTTCTTTGATATTCATCATCTTATGGATATGAATTCGTAAAATCACTGGCGCTTGAGAATATATATCAATGGTGAAAATCCATGATTTTCTAATATTTTATATCATTTATTTAAAATGTTTAAACTATTTTATTTTCTGATTAGGCCGACCATAGTGCTTGGATCCTAGTTGTGTTATCCAAGTTATCATGATTTTGCAACATTAACTTATGTGTGAAACTTTGAAGCTTGGGTGTTGTTTTAATTCAGTTGAATTACATCCATTCAAAACTCCCAAAATCAAATCATCAATTTAGTTTTTATTACTTAGTTTGTTTTGTATTTGATTTTCTCATTCTCGCAATTCATCTCCCTATGGGATTGACCCTGTATTCATGGGATATTACTTATAAACCTCTGCACTTGGATGCAAACAATCAAGTTTTTGGAGCCGTTGTTGGGGAAAGACTGAGATAGATTAGATCTGTGCAAGATAGCTAAGGTAAGTTATTTTCTAAGGTAAGTTCTCTTCTGAACCCTCCAAAATTTCTGTAGATTTTCTGTTTTTCTTTGAAACTAAATTTAGTTAGGTCTTTCAAGCATTAACTGTGACATAAGGTTGCCTTGCTTGAGATTTCATCACCCAAGTGCAATGGTTATCCTACAGTTGCTGTTTGATTACAAAGATCATCCACTGAATCTATTTTCCACATTGATATAGTTTAATTTATACATTAGTTTTACTTTCTTTTTCATTTATTTTGCTTTGTGGTTTGAACCCTCATGGTCGACTTTGCTGCCTGGGTTGTTGGTTAAGTTTGCTTTGTGGATTTAACCCTCACAGTCAGCTCTGCCGCCTAAGTCGTTGGTTAAGTTTTTGTTTTTATTTTAAGTATCATACTTGCTATTTGAATTAGTAGTATTTATTGTGTGATGTGGATGGTTTATGTCCAATTGGAGTAGGGATCAAAATAATTGACTCTCCTCCGAAGGCGGGCTAGTTCCAGGCCTTGATCATTCACTTAGGAGAGGCACTCAACTTCACTTGGATTCCATGACAAACTTGGTTGATAATCCAAATCCAAATATGCTAGATCCAACTACAAATGAAAATAGAGAAAATTAACGTAATCCTGCTCTCGAGGATGAGAATGAAGTTCATAGGAATGTGTTAAACCAACCATGGACTTTACGTGAACGTCTACACCCTGAGAGATCAACTTTACCATCTTACATTGTGTTCCCTGATCACACAGGGAACATTGATTTTAAACCAGGTATGATTCAATTGATCCCTAAATTTTATGACTTGGATTCTGAAAGCCCTTATTTGCACCTCAAGGACTTTGAGGAAGTGATTGTAACATTACAAGTAAACAATGGCAATAGGGATGCACTTAAGCATATGTTATTCTCATTTTCTTTAAAGGATCGGGCCAAAGCATGACTCAACTGTCTAAGACCTCATACCATCACTACATGGCAAGCATTAAGTAAAGAGTCTTTGAAAAAGTTCTTTCCCGAGCACAAAACAAGAAATCATGTCATTCTCCCAAAAGGGGAATGAACTGTTTTTCCAAGCTTAGGAGCGCTTCAAAGACCTTCTACTTACTTGTCCACATCATGGTTATGAACATAGCATGTGATTGATGCATTTCGAAAGGGCCTCACCATAGATACCTATTAGTTTATAGAGATGATGTGTGGTGGAACCCTTCTTGATAGAGATCATAATGAGTCTTGGGATTTTCTAGACATGTTAGCAGAGAATACGCAGACATGAGATGTCTTGCTAAACTAGACCAAACTAGACCCATTCCTAAAGAGAAAACGGGAATGTACGTCCTAAGAGAGGAAGATGACCTTAATGCAAAATTCGCTACATTAACTAGAAAGGTCAAAGCCTTGGAAATTAGGAAGGTTGATATTATTAAAGCAAACACTTCCTTAGGTAATTTTTGTAGCATTTGTGGTGGTGCAGACTATGACACAAAGGATTGTCCAACAATCCCAGTTGTACAAGATATCATGCATGAACATGGGCAAACAAATGCTATAAATAACTATCGAAGGTCAGTTATGCAACCAATGAAAAACATGTATAATCCAAATTGGTGTAACCATCCTAATCTTAGTTGGAGGAATGGACCACAAATTAATGCGCCCAATGCACCTCAAATGCCTCCACAAAACTTCTTTGGGGCATCTAACAATGCACCATATGTGCCCTCACTAAAGCGATCATCTGTAGAGGATGCATTGATCGCATTCATGAACTCTCAAGCTCAAATGAATCAGTCTCTAATCCAATCAAATCAGGAATTAAAGATGGGCGTGGATAGGATTGAGATTCAACTAAATGCTAGAAAAAAATGCACAATTCCTTCTCAACCTGTGCCAAACCCTAGAAACACATATTTCATTGGATACTCAAATCCAAGTGAGCTACATCATGAATGAGCTAAGGTCATCAATACCTTGAGAAGTGGAAAAGAGGCTAAAAAAAGATAATGCAACCGATAGAAATACTAGAGGATGAGCCACCATCTCAAGAGAATAATGAACTGGCTATAGTTCAAGAACCGTAATAACAAAGGACAAAGAGGCTAAGTCATATGAACCTCTAGTTACGTTCCCATCTAGACTTCGGAACCGAACTGTCCCATGAAATATCAAGAGGTGTTAGATGTGCTTCAAAAGGTTACTCTCAATATTTATCTAATTGATGCTATTAGACAAATTCTATTATATGCTAAATATCTCAAGGACTTGTGCACTGTAAAGAGGAAATTAAATGTGCACAAAAAGGCCTTCCTTACTGAGAAAGTGAGCGCTATCATTCAACAAAGGGCCATACTCAAATACAAAGACCCGTAAAGTCCCACTATTCCTTATATTATTGGGAATTACCAAATTGAGCATGCTTTGCTAGATTTGGGTACAAGTGTTAACTTAGTACCTTATTTGGTTTACAAACAAATGGGGTTAGGTAAGATTAAACCAACCACGATTACACTCCAACTCACTGACCACTCCATTAAGGTACCAAGGAAAATCTTAGAGGACGTGCTAGTCCAAGTGGAGAAATTCTACTTCCCCGTAGATTTTATTTTACTAGACACTGAACCTTGTTAAACACTAGCACTCAAGTTCCTATAATTTTAGGCCTCCCATTCCTAACAACTTCAAATGCAATCATAAATTGCATGAATGGAATGATGAACTTGTCTTTTGGTAACATGACTTTAGAGCTAAATATTTTTAATATATGTAAGCAACCCATTGACAATAATGAGATCCATGGGCTGAATTTCATGGATTACTTGATAGAAGAAGAGGAATTGGAACCTATTTGACTAAGGAATTGATTCAAGTCTTTGGGGACTTAAAAAATTCTGATTTAGAAAAAGTGCTTGTTGAAATTTATGATGATAATGAGAGCACTACCACCAAGGACATTGGTATGTACCAATGGAGACCACACACTCAAATCCTATCTATCGAGGACTCGCGACCTCTGTCATCCCAACTAATGTTTAAAAGTTTGATCTAAAACCACTACCAAATGAGCTTAAGTATGTATACTTGGGTGAAAATAAAACTTATCATGTGATGATCTCTTCATTTTTAGACAAGAATCAAGAGATTAAATTGTTGAATGTTCTAAGGGACCACAAAGGAGCCTTGGGCTGGACCATTTCTGATATTAAGGGTATAAATCCTTCCCTATGCACCCATCGGATCCACCTCGATGAGGATGCCAAACCAATCAGACAACCTTAAAGGTGCCTCAATCCAAACATGATGGAAGTTGTAAACAATGAGGTGATCAAATTATTGATGTGAGAATCATCTACCCAATATCCGATAGTGTTTGGGTGAGTCCAACTCAAGTAGTTCCAAAGAAATTTGGAATAATTGTCATGCAAAATTCTAATAATGAACTCATACCAACACGAGTTACCACAGGTTGGCATGTGTGCATTGACTATAAAAGATTGAATATGGTCACAAAGAAGGACCATTTCCTCTATCATTCATTGATCAAGTTTTAGAGAGGGTAGCAGGTCACTCCTTCTATAGTTTCCTTGATGGATTTTTCAAATATAACCAAATAGATATAGCCCTAGAAGACTAAGAAAAAACTACGTTCACTTTTCCATTTGGCTGCACGTTTGCTTTCAAACAGATGCCATTTGGATTGTGCAACACCCCAGGAACTTTCCAATGATGCATGTTAAGTATTTTTTCAAATATGGTTGGGAAGTTTCTTAAGGTTTTCATGGAACTTTTCTGCATTTTGGAGTAGTTTTGAGGAATGCCTCAACAATTTATCTCTTGTCTTGTCTAGGCGTGATGAAAAATACCCTGTCTTAAATTGGGAGAAATATCATTTCATGGTTCAAAAAGGAATTGTTTTGGGCCATGTTATCTCCAAAAATGGAATCGAGGTAGATCGTTCAAAATTAGACATTATAGCTAATCTACCTATCCCCCAAACTATTAGAGATATTAGATCACTTCTAGGGCATGCTGATTTCTATAGAAGATTCATCAAGGACTTTGGTGCCATTACTAGACCCTTAACTAATCTTCTCCAAAAGGATGTTCCATTTAAGTGGATAGATGAGTGTGCAAGTGCCTTTAATAAAATTAAATCATCCCTTACCACTACACGTATCATACGTCCACCAGATTGGACACTTCCTTTTGAACTAATGTGCGATGCAAGTGATTATGTCATAGGGGCTGTTTTGGGCCAAAAGAAAGATAAATGACATTACATTATTCACTATGCGAGTAGAACTCTAAACTCGGCCCAAGTGAACTACTCAACAACTGAAAAGGAGTTACTTGCAGTAGTTTTTACTTTGGATAAGTTTAGGTCCTACTTGTTGGGATCCAAAGTGGTCATTTTCACGGATCACACGACTTTGAAATATTTGCTATCTAAGAAGGATGCAAAACCGAGACTTTTGAGATGGATCCTCCTACTCTAATAATTTAACTTAGAGATAAGAGATAAGAAAGGAGTAGAAAACGTAGTGGCCGATCACCTTTTCAGATTGGTGTTAGATGATTCCACTGAGGATATGCATATCTAGGACACTTTCCCTTATGAACAATTATTTGCGATCTCCAAATTGCCTTGGTATGCGGATATAGTGAACTATCTTGTGATAGGAAAAATGTCATATCATTGAAAGTCACAAGATAGGAAGCATTTTGAAACCGAGGTTAGGAACTTCTTCTGGGATGACATGTATTTATATAACTATAGGACTAATCAGATTTTTAGACGTTATGTCCCAGAAGATGAAATTCAGAGTGTTATTTCCTTTTGCCACATGAAAGCATGTGGTGGCCATTTTTCAGCTAAGAAAACCACTACAAAAATTATGCAGTGTGGTTTTTACTGGCCCACTATGTTTAAAGACACCAACGCTTTCTGTGTTGCTTGTGATAGATGTCAAAGATTGTGAAGAGTGTCCTAGCGCAACATGATGCCTTTATCCTTAATTTTACCATTGGAGATTTTTGATTGTTGGGGTATTGATTTTATGGGCCCATTTCTATCTTCTTTTAGATTTCTTTATATATTGGTTAGTGTGGACTATGTTTCCAAGTGGATTGAGGCAGTTCCAAGTAGGACTAATGACAACAAAGTTGTAAGACCCGTATTTTAGCCTGTACCGTTCCGTAGGCCTCCGCAGTCCTCCCGGTCGAATTTCGGCTACCCGCAATCTGTTATCAGTGTTTGCGCGATCCTAAGTCGTGTCTTGTATATCAGAGTTGGCTCGACCGGGACTTGTACCCTTACAACCGCTGTTCCGACGCCGCGTCTCGCGCACTGAAGCGATATCCGTGCTAGGAGATGTGGGCCCGCGTTCAGTTCAAGAAAAATCGCACATTACAATTCCAAGAGAATCTCTATGAAAAGTCACATCAATCCATCGATTAATCAAAGTACAACCTATCACTCCATCCCATCCCCAAGTACAATCACCCTCCCCAAAAGTTAACACTCTCTCTTACACAAGTACACATCCATCACTCACTCACCCATCACACCCCATCACTCACCCATCCCTCTCTCTCTCTCTCTCATTTCCTCCCAAACAACCCACGTCTAAGTAAGCTCCATGAGAGAGTTTTGTGTGGCCTACTTCCTATCTCCCATCCCCACCCTCCAAAACCAATCTCAACCGTTGAAGTTTGTCCTTTGGAGCTCTAGGATGCTTTGGCGGAAGGAGGAGAAGATCAAAGGTGGGTGTTTTTTAGAGTTGATTTGTGTGGTTTTGATGAATTGAGGGGTCACATATGGTGGGACCCATCTTGATGTATGATTTGTATGAGGGGCCCATAGTGGCGGGGTCCCTCCGCTCACTATGCCAAAACAGCGAAAAAAGGACGGTCCAAAACCGTCTCAAATGACCAAAAAGGACGGTCATGGACCGTCACATAGGCAGTCAAATTTTGACGTGTCCTATTACTTAAAGGACGGTTGAAAACCGTCATTCTTATTGACGAAAAAAAGACGGTCATGGACCGTCCTTAAAATGGACTATCACAGATAGTCTCTTATGAGCCCAAAAGGGACGGCCATGGACCGTCCTTTAAAAGGACTGTCATGAACTGTCCTTTAAAAAGACTGCCATGAACCGTCTCTTATGGGCCTTCAAAGGACGACAATAGACCGTCCTTTAAATGGACAGTCATGGACCGTCCTTTAAAATGACAGTCACGGACCGTCTCGTATGAGCCTTCAAAGGACGGTTATAGACCGTCCTTTAAAAGGACGGTCATGGACCGTCCTTTAAAAGGACGGTCATGGACCG
This sequence comes from Magnolia officinalis, assembly GCA_021015155.1. Lineage (NCBI taxonomy): Eukaryota > Viridiplantae > Streptophyta > Magnoliopsida > Magnoliales > Magnoliaceae > Magnolia > Magnolia officinalis. Next base: position 80,394,393 of record JAJHSJ010000005.1, on the reverse strand, counting down.
TCTCTTATGACCCTTGAAGGACTTTTTAAATTTGACCTATTACAGTCTTCTTCCTGATATACACCTGTTATACAATATATTTCATCACATTCACATTCACATCCATCTAAACCCAAACTACGTAAATCCATCCAAACACAATCTTCCTGATATACACCTGTTATATAATATATTTCATCACATTCACATTCACATCCATCTAAACCCAAACTACGTAAATCCATCCAAACACAATCTTCCTGATATACACCTGTTATACAATATATTTCATCACATTCACATTCACATTCACATCCATCTAAACCCAAACTACATAAATCCATCCAAACACAATCTTATCCACATTACATTCATCCACGCATAATACATATAAGTTTAACTTCATAAGTAAAAAAACAATCTTATCCACATTTCATCACATTCACAACCATCTAAACCCAAACTACGTAAATCCATCTGACATAAACTACATTCATCCAAACACAAATAATCTTATTCACATTACATTCATCCACGCATAATACATATAAGTTTAGGTTTAGGTTAGGTTATAAGCTATAGGTTTAGGGAATTGAGAATAGGTTAAGGTTTAGGTTTAGGAAATCGGGTTCGGGTTCGGGATCGGGTTCAGGTTTGGGTTTTCAAGTTTAGGTTTAGGTTTAGGTTAGGGAGTTGTGATTAGGATTAGGTGTAGGTCTAGGTTTAGGGATTTGAGAATAGGTTAAGGTTTAGGTTTAAGAATTCAGGTTCGGGTTCGGGATTGGGTTTAGGTTTGGGTTTTCAAGTTAAGGTTTAGGTTTAGGTTTAGGTTAGGGAGTTTAGATTAGGATTAGGTTTAGGTTTAGGAAATCGGGTTCGGGTTCGGGTTCGGGATCGGGTTTAGGTTTGGGTTTTCAAGTTTAGGTTTAGGTTTAGGTTTAGGTTAGGGAGTTGAGATTAGGATTAGGTGTAGGTGTAGGTTTAGGGATTTGAGAATATATTTAGGTTATAGGTATAAGTTCAGGTTTAGGTTTAGGTTAAGGTTAATGTTTAGGTTTAGGTTATAAGCTATAGGTTTAGGGAATTGAGAATAGGTTAAGGTTTAGGTTTAGGAAATCGGGTTCGGGTTCGGGATCGGGTTTAGGTTTGGGTTTTCAAGTTTAGGTTTAAGTTTAGGTTAGGGAGTTGAGATTAGGATTAGGTGTAGGTCTAGGTTTAGGTTTAGGGATTTGAAAATAGGTTAAGGTTTAGGTTTAAGAATTCAGGTTCGGGATTGGGTTTAGGTTTGGGTTTTCAAGTTTAGGTTTAGGTTTAGGTTAGGAGTTTAGATTGGAATTAGGTGTAGGTTTAGGTTTAGGGATTTGAGAATAGGTTAAGGTTTGGGTTTAGGAAATCGGGTTCGGGTTCGGGATAGGGTTTTAGGTTTGGGTTTTCAAGTTTAGGTTTAGGTTTAGGTTAGGGAGTTGAGATTAGGATTAGGTGTAGGTTTAGGTTTAGAGATTTGAGAATACATTTAGGTTTTAGGTCATAGGTTTTGGTTTAGGTTAAGGTTTAGTTTAAGTTTAGGTTATAAGCTATAGGTTTAGGTTATAAGCCATTGGTTTAGGGAATTGAGAATAGGTTAAGGTTTAGGTTCAGGGAATCAAGTTCGGGTTCGGGATCGGGTTTAGGCTTGGGTTTTCAAGTTTAGGTTTAGGTTTAGGAAATCAGGTTCGGGATCGGGTTTAGGTTTGGGTTTTCAAGTTTAGGTCTAAGTTTAGGTTAGGGAGTTTAGATTAGGATTAGGTGTAGGTTTAGGTTTAGGGATTTGAGAATAGGTTAAGGTTTAGGTTTAGGAAATCGGGGGTTCGGGTTCGGGATCGGGTTTAGGTTTGGGTTTTCAAGTTTAGGTTTAGGTTTAGGTTTAGGTTTACATTAGGGAGTTGAGATTAAGATTAGGTGTAGGTGTAGGTGTAGGTTTAGGAATTTGAGAATAGGTTAAGGTATAGGTTTAGGTTTAGGTTAAGGTTTAGGTTATAAGCTATAGGTTTAGGGAATTGAGAATAGGTTAAGGTTTAGGTTTAGGAAATCAGGTTCGGGTTCAGGATCGGGTTAGGTTTGGGTTTTCAAGTTTAGGTTTAGGTTTAGGTTAAGGAGTTGAGATTAGGATTAGGTGTAGGTGTAGGTTTAAGGATTTAAGAATACATTTAGGTTTTATGTCATAGGTTTTGGTTAAGGTTAAGGTTATAGGTTTAGGTTTAGGTTAAGGTTTAGGTTTAGGTTTAGGAAATTGAGAATAGGTTAAGGTATAGGTTTAGGAAATCGGGTTCGGGTTCGGGATCGCGTTTAGGTTTGGGTTTTCAAGTTTAGGTTTAGGTTTAGGTTTGGGAGTTGAGATTAGGATTAGGTGTAGGTTTAGGTTTAGGGATTTGAGAGTACATTTAGGTATTAGGTCATAGGATTTGGTTTAGGTTAAGGTTATAGGTTTAGGTTAAGGTTTAGGTTTAGGTTATAACCTATAGGTTTAGGGTATAGGTTTAGGAAATCGGGTTCGGGTTTAGGTTTGGGTTTTCAAGTAGTTTAGGTTTAGGTTAGGGAGTTGAGATTAGGATTAGGTGTAGGTTTAGGTTTAGAGATTTGAGAATACATTTAGGTTTTAGGTCATAGGATTTGGTTTAGGTTAAGGTTATAGGTTTAGGTTAAGGTTTAGGTTTAGATTTAGGTTTAGGTTATAAGCTTTAGGTTTAGGGAATTGAGAATAGGTTAAGGTTTAGGTTTAGAAAATTGGGTTCGGGTTCGGGATCAGGTTTATGTTTGGGTTTTCAAGTTTAGGTTTAGGTTTAGGTCAGAGAGTTGAGATTAGGATTAGGTGTAGGTTTAGGTTTAGGGATTTGAGAATACATTTAGGTTTTAGGTCATAGGTTTTAGGTTATAAGTGTTGGTTTAGGTTATAAGTGTAGGTTATAGGTTTAGGTTTAGGTTTAGGTTAAGGTTTAGGTTTAGGAAATCGGGTTCGGGTTCGGAACGGGTTTAGGTTTTCAAGTTTAGGTTTAGGTTAGGTAAGGAGTTGAGATTAGGATTAGGTGTAGGTTTAGGTTTAGGGATTTGAGAATACATTTAGATTTTAGGTTTAGGTTTAGGGATTTGAGAATACATTTAGATTTTAGGTTTAGGTTTAGGTTTAGGTTATAGGTTTAGGTTTAGGTTATAAGCTATAGGTTTAGGGAATTGAGAATAGGTTAAGGTATAGGTTTAGGAAATCAAGTTCGGGATCGCGTTTAGGTTTGGGTTTTCAAGTTTAGGTTTAGGTTTAGGTTAGGGAGTTGAGATTAGAATTAGGTGTAGGTTTAGGTTTAGGGATTTGAGTTTAGGTTATAGGTTTAGGATATAGGTTATAGGTTTAGCTTTAGGTTTAAGTTATAGGCTTAGGTTATAGGTTATAGGTTATATGTTTAGGTTAAGGTTTAGGAATTCGGGTTCAGGTTCGGGTTCGGGTTTGGATTCGGGTTTAGGTTATAGGTTTTGGGATTTGAGAATAGTTTTAGGTTATAAGTGTAGGTTTAGGTTAAGTTATAGGTTAAGGTTTAAGGATTTGAGAATAGTTTTAGGTTATAAGTAAGGTTTTAGGTTAGGTATAGGCTTAAGTTATAGGTTATAGGTTATAGGTTTAGGTTAAGGTCTAGGAATTCGGGTTCAGGTTCGGGTTTGGATTAGGGTTTTAGGTTATAGGTTTTGGGATTTGAGAATAGTTTTAGGTTATAAGTATAGGTTTAGGTTGGGTTATAGGTTAAGGTTTAAGGATTTGAGAATAGTTTTAGGTTATAAGTAAGGTTTTAGGTTTAGGTATAGGCTTAAGTTATAGGTTATATGTTTAAGTTAAGGTATAGGAATTCGGGTTTGGGTTTGGGTTTGGGTTTGGGTTTAGGTTATAGGTTTTGGTTTTGGTTTTGGTTATAGGTTTTGGTTTAGGTTTAGGTTATAGGTTATGGGATTTGAGAATGGGTTCGGGTTTAGGTTATAGGTTTTGGTTTTGGTTATAGGTTTTGGTTTTGGTTATAGGTTATAGGTTTAGGTTTAGGTTATAGGTTTTGGGATTTGAGAATAGGTTTAGGTTAAGGTCATAAGTTTAGGTTTAGGAAATCTGGATTGGGTTCGAGTTCGGGTTTGTTTAGGGTTTTATTTTGGGTTTTCAAGTTTTGGTTTAGGTTTAGGTTTAGGGGAGTTGAGATTAGGATTAGGTGTAGGTTTAAGTTTAGGGATTTGAGAATACGTTAAGGTTTAGGTATAGGAAATCAGGTTCGGGTTCGAGATCGGGTTTACGTTTGGGTTTTAGGTTAAGCGTTTAGGGACTCAGATTTGGGTTCGGGATCGGGTTTGGGTTTGGGTTTAGGTTTAGGTTTAGGTTTTACGTTTAGGCTAAGGTTACAGGTTTAGGTTATAGGTTTAGGTTTAGGTTTAGGTTATAAGTTACGGTTTAGGGAATTGAGAATAGGTTAAGGTTTAGGTTTAGGAAATCAAGTTTGGGTTCGGGTTTGTGTACGGATTTAGGTTTGGGTTTTCAAGTTTAGGTTTAGGTTAAGGAGTAGATTAGGATTAGGTGTAGGTTTAGGTTTAGGGATTCTCTAGTATTATCTACTATTGAACCTAGTATTATCTACTACATACTAGTAACATACAACCAATATTGGGGCACCATACCATAAGCTACAAGAATTTCATGTCCCCCAAACAAGGTATCCTCCATTGATAACAATATAATATATATATATATATATATATAATATATATATATATATATATATATATAGTATAAGTTTTTTATTTTCATTTACATTCCTAAATACATTCATCATCCATCCAAGAAAATTGAAACAAGTACTGTCAATCTATCTTATCTTACCGACCGCCTTATATTTCTTTTCACCTTTGTAGCTCTCATATTTGTTGCAGCTACTAGTTTACCATCAGTAGTCTCCCTAACCAATCTTTGTGCAGTCCCTCCATTTGAAGCAGTGGCTGATGTTACAAGAAGTAGGACTGATTAGTCTTCCATGTTTTGAAAAAAATCAAATTCTTTATTTTTGGCTGCAAGTCTACTTATAATTATCATTGGCTCTTAATCTATTTATAATAAAAATCTTAATATCACCTGATAGTGCTCCTTTGGTAAATGTCTTGTTTGGAACAAATAATTTGTTTTATCATAAATGTCCTGTTTGGAACAAATAATTTTTTGGTGGCACATATTAGAAAACAATGTTACTGTCAGCAATGTAACAAATATCATTCAGATTTTGAAATATTATAAGAAATACATTTGTGGGTTGGATTTATTTGCGGGCTTGGGAGTTGGATTAGAGTGAATATACCTTTCAAAAGAGGATCCAAAGGTTTATGCTGACTCAAATATGCTGACTCATATTCCCATTTTTTTATTTTTCTAAAAGAATGAGTTTAGACCCGAAAGCGTCGGCTCCAGCACTCGTACTTTCAGCCCAAACCCTAACCAAGAGGACTCCAAAATTCATTCAAAATTATACATGGCAGAACAGTAAAGGATGATAAAAGGAGGGCATCATCATTCAAAAGAAGAATGACCCAATTCATCCAAGGCAAGTTTGTATGATTGGGTTCATGGTTAGTGATCCAACAGTTGGATATGATTAGCCCCTCTTAACTCAACATGTCCCAAAAATCACCTAAGCTTTGATGGTCCTAACCATCACATATCTTGCCTTCTTTTACTCTTGAATGTTGAAAGCCATGTATTTCTTTCCTTAACCAACCATCTACCAATCAGTGGGTCACAACTGTCCCACCAAGGAGATATTGTGGGCACAGTCTACCCACTTTGGTGTCCGTCAGATCAGTTGTCTAGAGCACTGACCATGGACCCCACTTGTACAAATGAAAATTGATGGAAGGCTAGAGCACTGACCATGGACCCCACTTGTACAAAGATTACAAGGCACAACAAAGAACAAGAAAATCAAAATTGATGATTGTAGATTAGTGAACAAGAAAAAAATAAAAAAAGATAACCTTGGATGGTGAAAAAGACCCACTTTGTTTGCATACAAAGGGCTTATACTTGTGATTTGATCCATCTGCTTCCACCTTTGTACTAGAAAAGATGAACAAAACCATCAAAGAAGCTCCCACCAAATGGTTCTACGTCGTTCAAATAGTATTAGAATTACATGATGTTAGGCTGGTCGAAAAATAAATTTATTAGACTTTCAACTGGAGCCAATTTAATGATGTTCTTACATTGTTTTACACCCCCAAAAGCATAGGGCTGACACCATTTTCCCTCACAAAGATTTAATCTACTGAGCATGGATTGAAGTTAGGTTGACACTTCTCATTTACGAAAATAAAAATAGATGGAAGGAAAAGGAAACATATTCAACATCACTGCATCAATCAATACATGGTAAACAAGGATTTCAAGTGATTAATATCAAACAGTAAGCATGCCATTAATAGAACCGTAACTATTACTTCCAATATTTTATATCTATTTAAGCTTTGATTG
>JAJHSJ010000005.1:80245944-80387797 GCA_021015155.1 Magnolia officinalis | reverse complement strand
AAAATAAGACAGATCCAGTTATCAGGTGGGCCACACCACAACAACAGTGGGTTTGAACGTCTACCATTGGAACTCCTTTTGGGATTACAGAAGTTTTGAATCACTATAATATTTATTTTTCCTCCTTGTTAGGTCCTTGTGACCGTATGGACAGATTAGATGGAACATAAATGTTATGGTGGGCCCTACCTTGACGATGTGTTGTATTCACACCGTCCATTCATTCGCTGGACTGGTGGGCCACATGTGTGGATCCCACAATGATGTATTTGTTTCATCACACCGTCCAGATGTGCTAGACGGTGCTGGACAGTTTGGGCAGTGCTGCATACCATGTGACAGTGCTGCAGACCACCATGATGTATATTTTGATCTACGCCGTCCATTTATTTTTGGGGTGGGGCCCATCGTGATGTATGTGTTATAACCACGTCGTCCAGTCCATTAAACGTGTGGCCCACTGTTATAGGTGTTGTTCATCCATGCCGATCATTTGGTGGGCCCATTTCGAAGGTTCAGGTCCACCTATTCAGAATTTGAGGCCATTAGTGCGGCCCACTTGCATATGAGGCCCATTGCAATGTATCCGAGGCCCATGGGCGTGATCCATTGTGATGTATTTTTGGCCCATTGGTATGGCCCATTGATGTGGCCCACTTGATGTATATAAGGCCCATTGGGGTGGCCTATTGTGATGTATTTTGGCCCATGCGAGAGGCCCATTATGTTGTATTTGTGGCCAAGTTGATAAGGCCTGTTGTGATGTATTTGTGGCCCAGTTGATAAGGCCCATTGTGTTGTAGTTGTGGCCCGTATGGCTAGGCTCGATGTGGTGTATATGTGGCCCTTGAGTGAGGCCTAATGCGATGAATGCCAGGACCGATGTAATGTGTGATTTCACTATAATGTACGTAATGATGTTTATGTGGAACACTCCTTGGGAGCAATGTTGGTTAAATGACCACATTGATGGGAGATGATGGTTAAACGTCCACATTGTGACCTTCCCTTAGGCTTGATCCTCGTCATTCTCTAGTGGGTTACCCCAAACGATTCGGCCCCATTGATATTACTAGGTCCATCGATGGAACCCACCTTATGTAGAGGCCGATTACCGATTACGATTAGATTCTGATTGTCGAGGCCGAGTATCAAGGCCGATTCCGATTTGTCGAGGTCGATTGTATAGGTCGATTCCAATTGTCGAGGTTGGGTATCGAGGCCGATTTCGATTGTCGAGACCGATTGTATAGGTCGATTCTGATTGTCGAGGCCGAGTATTGAGGCCGATTCTGATTGTCGAGGCTGATTGTATAGGCCGATTCTGATTGTTGAGGCTGAGTATCGAGGCCGATTTCGACTGAGTATTGAGGCCTATTCCGATTGTCGAGGCCGAGTATCGAGGCCAATTCCAATTGTCAAGGCCAATTGAATAGGCCGATTGTATAGGCTGATTCCGATTGTCGAGGCCGAGTATCGAGGCCAATTCCAATTGTCAAGGCCAATTGAATAGGCCGATTGTATAGGCTGATTCCGATTGTCGAGGCCGAGTATCGAGGCCGATTTCAATTTGTCGAGGCCGATTGTATAGGCCGATTCCGATTGTCGAGGCTGAGTATTGAGGTCGATTTCAATTGTCGAGGCTGATTGTATAGGCCGATTCTAATTGTCGAGGCTGAGTATCAAGGCCAATTCCGACTGAGTATCAAGGTCGATTCCGATTGTCGAGGCCGATTATATAGGCTAATTGTATAGGCCGATTCCGATTGTCGAGGCCGAGTATCGAGGCCGATTCCAATTTGTCGAGGCCGATTGTATAGGCCGATTCCGATTGTCGAGGTCGAGTATTGAGGCCGATTCCGGTTGTCGAGGCTGATTGTATAGGCTGATTCCGATTGTTGAGGTCAAGTATCAAGGCCGATTCCAATTTGTCGAGGCCGATTGTATAGGACGATCCAATTGTCCAGGTCGAGTATCAAGGCCGATTCCAATTTGTCGAGGCTGATTGTATAAGACGATTTCGATTGTCGAGGCCGAGTATTGAGGCCGATTCCAATTGTCGAGGCCGAGTATCGAGACCGATTCTGAGTGTCGATTCTGATTGTTGAGGCCGTTTTTGATTATCGAGGCCGATTTGATTGCCGAGGCCGATTGTCGAGACCTATAAGATGTATATGCGACCCGTAGTTGAGGCCCATTGTGATGTGTATTCGGCCCAATGTGATGTATATGCAGCCCGTATTTAAGGCCTATTGTGATGTGTATTTAGCCTGTGTTTAAGGCTTAATGTGATGAATATGAGGTCTACGTGATGATGTCATTGTGATGCATTTGAGGGCTAGGCGATGGAGTCCATTGTGATGTATATTAGGTCCATGTGAGAGGCCCATCGTGATGTGTATTAAGCTCTTGAGTGAGGCCCATGGTGTTGTATATTAGGTCCTTGTGTGAGGCCATGGGTCCACTATATGTTAGGCTCTATGTGGGCCATTCCTTGGGGGCAATGTTGGTTAAATGTCCGCATTGTCGAGGCCGATTGTTGATGCCGGTTATTGATACCGATTATGAATATGTGACAACATAACATCAGGATACATGCCCATACGCATCATCTGCATGTTTTTTGTGAGATGTAATTGACCATTGCATATGCCATAGTACAGATGGTTTATGGGACTCCTTGATAGGTGGAGTTATCTCACATGAGCGCATGGTATGCGTAGGATTGATGCATGATTGAACTACATGACTCATGTATCTTGCATTGTGTGATTGTAATTACTATACGCCATAGCGGCATCAGGGTTGTGACCTCTACAGGCATGTCGTGGATGACTAAATGGCACACCAAAAATGTTTGGTTCGAGCATCTGGGCAATTTGGATGTCCGTGGGTGAAAGTCCATAAACATCTGTGGGCAGGAGACACCCCAATGTCTAGACCGAGTGGATACATGAGCGCCCGAGTGCCGAATACCAATAGGCCGTGTCTCCCACTGTGTCGTGGTCGGTTGGAAGGGGGTGTGGCCTTATCCGCCTGAGTGAGGGGGCTGTAAGCTAGGCTGAGTTTGACAAGCTCCCAAATGGGTCTGCTATCGACGAGCCGGGTAGGCATTGGTATACTACTGGCAAGCGGGTAGTGAGGTCTTTTCCACTCGCTGGACTATGCGACCGGCTGGGGCGGTAGCCAGCTTAGAGTGTATTAGACCCCGCGATGATCCTAGAGATGTACGGTGCTAATATATGGACTTATTGAGCAGAAGTTGCATACTCATTCATTCATTCTCTATTCGCTCGGGTTTGTGGTGCGCAACTATTTGTTATGTGAACCTTTGCAACGGCCAGGATTTCAGTTGGGGCGCGCGACTAACCTGAGATCAGGAGTTTACCACATTAAGTTTGACTATCCAAATTTAGGTATGGGACTGGTTTGGATAGAAGTCCCTTGTGATGGACCCCATAGCCTGCGATACTACGTACTATCATCCTGTATTCACTCCAGCTTGTTCATTTCATTCGTGCCGCATATTGCATTACATCCGCAACATTTAGCATTTTGGGTTGTTATGTTTCTGCATTAATATGGCCGTTCGCATTCATGTCTTGCATCGCATAGCCTTGGTACGGCTGATGACACTCATGGACTTATCAGTATATTTCCGTTTACTCTGATATCGTATGATTCATGATCTTGACAGTATTTCTGCCTATTTCGATAATGTATGATTTATGACATTATATTGAATACTCGGCACTTATCTTGTGCACACACTTTCACCACCCACTAAGCTTTCTATAAGCTTATGCACGATAGATGCGTGCAGGTGACGTTAGGTTGCAGCAGCGTGGAGCTTGAAGCATGCAGCGTCTTCTGGAGCTTTGATTTTCGATATATGTATTTCTCTTTCAGTATTGTATTCAAATGTTTATATTAGTGGATATGTGATGATGATATTGCCTTTGCGATTTGGGTATACTTGTGGTTATGCTTCTTATGAGACAAACGTACTTTGGAAAATCCTCCTTGTAGGATCCCAGGCTTGAAACCTGGCATATAGGCACTAGGAGCCGAGAATGGGGTACTACGGAGGCTGTCGGAACTGGATTCGGCAATCGGGAATTTTGTGAGCCCAATTTCTGGGTTCGGGGCGTGACAGAAGTTAGTATCAGAGCATAACTTGGGAATACCTGAAGATAACATCACATATCTGCTGATAGCTGCCCTACACTCTATGATTATTGGAGAACTTAGAATGGTTAGATCCCCGTGTTCGAATAACTTAGGGATTTTCTGATATAGCTCCCGACCGTTGAGATCGTGAGGCTGCATAACATTCTAGTTTCGATCGTTTCTGATCTGGGATCCAAGGTTCAGTAGAGTTACCAAAGTGTTGATGATGCATCTTGGGAAGGCGAGGTTAAGATTAGAGAGCGTTATCTTAACCCTTTTATAGATTGATTGAGCCTTGACACATATACTTGATGATGTTTCCTCTTCCCTTGTTTGTTCTGTAAATTTCGAGGATGAAATTTTTATTAGGTGGGGAGAGTTGTAAGACCCGTATCCTAGCCCGTACCTTTCCGTAAGCCTCCGCGGTTCTCTCGGTCGAATTCCGGCGACCTGCGAGCTCAACCCGAGATTTGTACCCTTATGACCGTGCCATCGCTGAGGTTTCGACGCCGCGTCTCGCGCGCCGAGGCGATACCCGTGCCAGGAGATGTGGGCCCACGTTCAGTTCAAGGAAAATACCGTACGTTCCAATTTTGAGAGAATATCTACGAAACAGCACATCAATCCATCAATCAATCAAAATACAACCCTTCACTCCATCCCATCCCCAAGTACAACCACCCTCCCCAAAAGTCAACACTCTCTCTGACACAAGTACACATCCATCACTCACTCACCCACACACCCCATCACTCACCCATCCCTCTCTTTCTTACACCTCTCTCTCTCTCATCTCTCTCTCTCTCTCATTTCCTCTCAAGCAACCCATGTCTAAGCAAGCTCCATGAGAGAGCTTTGTGTGGCCCACATCCTATCTCCCATCCCCACCCTCCAAAACCAATCTCAACCGTTGAAGTTTGTCCTTTGGAGCTCTAGGATGCTTTGGCGGAAGGAGGAGGAGAAGATCAAAGGTGGGCATTTTCTAGATTTGATTTGTGTGGTTTTGATGAATTGAGGGCCCACATATGGTGGGACCCATCTTGATGTATGATTTGTATGAGGGGCCCATAATGGAAGGGTCCCTCCGCTACTCCGATCTCTCTTATCTCTCTCTCTATCTTTTTTTTTTGTCTTTTTTGGTGATGGTTTGCGGCCCACTTGATCTAGACCGTTCATTTGTTGGGGCCCGACTCGCTGCCTTAGATTAAGGAAAAATACAAACATCAGCTTGATCCTTGGAGTGGCTCACTGGTGCGGACCCCACCATTTGTTCGTGTTGCGTATGTACCATAGCAAAACAAAAAAAAAAAATTGATTTTAATGATATCCGATGGACCCACCCTACTGGACGTGAGGATCCAACCAACCATCCAGCGTCCAGATAGTCTTTGGACGTTGGAAGCCTTTTAAAAAAAATAAAATAATATTATATGTAATTTAATATATATCATGATATAATATATAATAATATTATATTATATTATAGTATGGTGGCCCCACTTGGGAACCACCTAGATATGATATATATATATATATATATATATTATATATATATATATATATATATATATATATATATGGTGGGGCCACACCACATGGGAGCCCACCTTGTTGTATCTATGCCCAACCTTCCATCTGGACTAGCTGTGGGGACCCCACTGTGATGTAAGGGTGCCATCCAGACCGTCCAACACACTGAACGGGTGGACCCCACCTGATAGTTGTGTTCCATCCAAACTGTCCACCCATTTGACGATCTCATTTTAAGGGTCGAACGGACCATGTATGTGGACCCAACCCTGATGTATGTGATTCACCTAAAACCGCCCATCCATTTAGCAAGTCCGTCTCAAGGCTTGAGACTAAAAATAAGACAGATCCAGTTATTAGGTGGGCCACACCACAGTAACAGTGGGTTTGAACGGAAATTGCGGTGAAGACCGCTTTAGTTAAAGTCGGGATATGCTAATATGTCCTAGAGGGGGGTGAATAGGACTTTTTAAAAGTTTTTATGATTTATTAAAATCCTATTACACTAATCCTAACAACAGACACATATTAGGAGTACTCAAACTTAACTCTACTGGCTTCCATGCCTGGTAGAGGATCCAATCACTAACTATTTGAGAAGTAAACAATATGCAAACTGTTTATGATGGATATGACTGTGTAAGTGTGTGAGGTATGATCTCAGATATTCAGATATGCAAATATTGAAGTAAATCACACAATCAGAAGAATAACAATATTAAACACAGTCATTTTCATAATGGTTCGACGATCAGTCTACTCCACTCCCGGCACAGGCACTCAACCCTTGAGTGTGCCAGATTTCACTAAGGAGGTTTCATAGCGGTTCACCTCAAACCTAAGGTTTTAAATCAGGTTCAACTTCAACCTTTACAACCTACACTGAGGCTGACTGTTTATGCTCTCACGAGCAAGGGTCAACACGACGCACCCACTTTTAGGCACACTGGCCAAGGATCTTCTATAAGACCCTACCGGAGGTTTCTACACGGTTCACCTCAAACTCGAGGTTTCACAGCGGTTGACCTCAAACCTAAGGTTTTGCTGGTTCACCTTTAACCAGATGTTTATGCTCTTCACAGAGCAAGGGTCCACACAACGCACCCACCACGTACACTCTCGCCGGAGGCCTCCTACGAGGGCTTCAAGGGTGAGAAACACCTAAGACCCAATTCTAAGAAGGAATGATCACAAGTGTCCTATGGACTCTAGATACTTATAGATAAGCTGATGAGTCCCATTAAGCATGTTGACGAAGATCTCCTCCTTTGTTGATGAAGAGTCTTTAGTCTCCTTGATCCGCAACTCAAAAGATATACCAATGCATGGTGACGGGTTTGGTCAAGGTTATGATGAAATCTTACTCTCAAAAGATTTTCCTATAAGGAAGATAGAGCGATTTCAATAATCTAAGCATTCAAGGCATCTCGGCTTAATGATTTGCCATTAAGGTGGTAGCTAGATGATCTTTGAATGCGGAAGTTCATTTCCCAATACACTCTATTGAATATCAATGGTGAGGGTGGATTGGAGGATGAACTTCCCTGAGAGAAAGGGCTTTGGGTATAAGATCTAAAGTTAAACACAAAAGCTCTCTCTACTTTCTCTCATAGCAACAATAGACAAGTCCTCTATATATAGGCAAAAGGTTCCAACGGATATAAAACGGTCACATTTATGACAGAGTTCGATATCATCGAGTAGGTTCAATAGCATCGATGGTCCTCTCGATGACTCGAATTCAATGTCATACACTTTTGAAACCTTTTGCCAGATGGTCAATGAATCGAAACGATTGTCGATGTCATCGGATTTTGAACTCCAATTCCATCGATGTTAGGTTCGATCCATCGACACTTGAAAAATGAGTGAGACTTGACCAAAAATATTTCAGGTTTTCATGAATGATCGGGGAACCATCGAGATCATCGAATTTGAATCTTGATGATATCGATATCAGAATCGAGGCATCGATAAGTCCAGCGGAATTTTCATTAAGCTTGCTGGACAATTTATGTCCTTGTTTGATGCAATCGACCTGGTACCGATGTCATCGATATTTGAATATCGATTCTATCGAGGGGCCCCTGATCATAGTTAAACAACCTGAAATATGTTGCTGGAGAACTTGGCGCCTAAGATCGATATCATCGAGAGTCTTCCGATATCATCGAGATTTGAACTTTTGATTGTCTCAAGAAGAGCTCCGATATATCGATGCAAATGAGATTTTCTTAAGTAAAAACAGAGGCGCCGGAAATCTACCTGTCGATAGTATCAAGTCAACTTCGATAGACTCGAGATTTGAATATTGATGATATCGATAGGTGTATCGATATATCGATAATTCGTCCAGATAAGTTATGAGGTTGCTGGACATATTTGGTCTTATCGATGGTATCGATGAAGCATCGAGGACACGACAGCGCAGGTCGATCATATCGAGATGTGTATCGATACAATCAACAGGGCAAGAAAACTTAGAATTTTCTGATTTTTGAAAACATTTTCTTACCTAAAACCCTAAGATGTTCTAGTTTGTTTTTAAGGGTTTTAGCTTACCTGGTGATTTAGGATAAGGGATGTGAGGCTCAGATTTACCTGTGGCGAGCTTGCACATATCCGGTTGAGAAAGACGCTTGAATTGATCTTTCTATCAGGCTCTGTAGACGAACTGACTCAACACTCACGCAAATTGAAAAACCAGGGTACTTTCAATCTCCCCCTTTGTCAATTACGTGACAAAATCACAAAACACCTTAGAACATTCTAGACAAACATATCCTAAATTGTGTGTACATGCTTTTTACACAATTTTATAATTTTTAGCCCATGTACACAACCAGTAGTGTTCTTTACAAACTCCCCCTTATTTGATGCAACAGCTCCCCCTAACACCTGCAACATGATTCAAGCAGATATACAAATTTTCATTTGAGGTGTTTGGACTGTTCTCCCCCTTTTTGTCAGTCATTGACAAAGATATAGCAGTTGATATTGACTGAAGCTTGAAGTATTTGGGAGAACTGGACAGATATTGATGTATAAAGATTAAACCATTTTTAAGCAGACATCATTGTCAGACAGTATGGAAGCATATCAGATAAGGCAGTGATAAAAGCAGATAATCTGAAAAAAATATCACATGCATTCCATATCAGATACTTGATAAACCAGGGGATCTTAAAACATAATCATGGCAGTAACAATATGAATAAGACTCAGCCATAACCAAAATTATCCCAAAACATATCTATACTGGCCAAGATTGGCAGTAACTTAATAGTTATCCCAACAAAGATCACCAAGCCCATGCATGGATACAAAAAAAATCGCAGTGATAGAATTTGCACAGTCAGCTCCTACCGACTCCGAGAATCACCATGTGAGTCTACCACTTGCTGATTTGTTTGTTAAAGAACATCAACTTTTTCTTCAATTACGGTGAGACGTCTTTCACAGTTGTAAAGTTGTTCCTCCATACTCGCCATACCATTCAGTAGGTGACGTTCGAGGTGATGAGTTTGGCGGTTTGTGATAGACTCCGGACTTAGCAGTGGCATTCAATTGGATCCCCGTGGACATGATGGATGAGCATATGGAGCAGCCGACTGCAGGGGAACACTATTCCCAGGAAGGACTGAACTGAGACACAGCTGTTGAGCCTCCTGAGCCGCATCGCTATCAAACCATGTCTCTAGATAAAATGTGTCAGATGTGGTAGGGAGACCAACATGATGAGCTAGTTTACAGATGAGTACAAGAAAGACTAGTGTATCCTAATGGTTACCTTGAATGATACGAATTAGCTGCTTAAGAAGAAGCGTTGGGAGGCACACCTGAACTTCTTGATACACATCATACAACACATTCAACACAAAGGGAGAAAGATGATTACCATTCACCTCACAAGGATAGACATTGGACCTAAAAATGCTATGAAGGATTTTGAAAGTAGGTCCAAGATGATTAATATGAAGCGAATTATCATCATTCCGAGAAATAGTAGTTCCCTGACATAGTGCGCAAGTTACTTCTCCTAGACGCCTAGACCGTTTAGATTCAGACTGGTAACGGGAATGCGAGTGACCTTGAGATCTAGAAGATTACTCAAAGTGATGAGAGTGATGTGCTTGGAGTAATGCAAGAATTCAATTTGAATGCATGGTGGATCGTCACGAATAACATGACATTTACTGAGAAAGTCATGGATCACCCCTATTTGATAAGTACCACCAAGATTTAGAATATTTTGCCATCTTATTACTTCTAGAAGGAGGTCCACTCCAAAAGGTTCAATGGCACTGTTAAGAACCAGACGTTCAACAACAGTGGCAAGATGTCTTACCGTTGGTATGAGTTGATGCATACTGGGTCGCTTGGCTTTTCCTTTTGAAGATTGTGAAGGAGACTTACCTTTCCCTTTGTTCATGATTTTTCAGAGTAAGAGATAGGTAAAGATAAGGATGGGCAACAAGGGAATTCCAAAAACTTTGGAAAGGAGGACAAAATTCTTCTTTTAAAGAACCTGAAAATACCCGACCAAATGCGAGATAGACTTAGGAGTGGAAGGATAATACCAGCTTGCAAGGAGCTTCCGGGACCACCGATGGACTTCCGGCCGGGGATTCAAGTAGAGAAAAAAAATATAAAGCTTTTTCCAGAAAAATAGAAAATTTTCCGCTCAACCACCTTTTATCAGCCGGCAGTCTTCGATTCTATCGAACTTTCTTTTGATTGTATCGATGATCCTCATTGGATGTTATCGACAATAGCTTCAATGATAGTCTTGATCATGTGACTTTCCACATTCTAAAGAGATGTCGATAATATCGACTCTTTATCGATTTGATCGAGAATGCTCGGCAGACATATTAGACGTGAATGTTTTTCAATTTTCAGCATTCAGACAACCATACATGTATACTTTTAGTATGTAAATTTATCAACAGTATACACTGCAAAATTTGTACAATCAATGCACACATCAAAATTATAAACGTTTGAACGTTTATATACAAAAGATGGAGGTGAAGAACCCCAGATGTATCATTTTAAGCTCAACAAAAAGAATCCTCATTTTAGCGCATGTTCAGATCTTTGATGCACGATCTGAATTAATTCTTCCTTATCCATTTCACTTTGTTAACTGATTTGGGTGATGGTGCAAGGGCATTACTTCTATCCATATCCTTAAGAGGACTTTTGAAGATCTGTATTTCTCTGGTTAATAATTTGTTAACATGATTCTGACCAGAGTTAGGTTGGGTCCTCCTAGGTGTTATGCATTCAAACTTATAATGACCTGAATCACCACACAAATGACATACTAGAGTTGTTCTGGTTTTGCTTTCAGAAGCAACAAATTTTTCAGTTCTAGGTGCTGCATTTCCAGCCTTTGTCTTAAATTTTTCATATTCTAGGCCGCTTTTATCCTTTCCAGGTCTTCCCATTCCTAGCAGTTTTTCTAGTTTTTTGCCACTTTGGGAAAGCTTGTAGTTTATCTTGGCCATCTTTTTGGATTCTTCTAAATCAAATAGGATTGTATGATTTTCATTTTGAAGAAGCCCAATTTTATCTTTTAAGATCTCGACTTGTTTGTTCAATTTCTCAGTCTCGTTTTCGAGAAGGATATTAATTCGTTCAAGCCTATCATTATTCGTATGATATTGTTGCAGATCGTCTATTAATTGTGTGTTGATTTTCAATGTTTTATCTAAATCTTTTTGCAGCAACTTACTTTTGTTTTCCGCTATTCCAAGTCTTTTAAGGATATTTATGCTATGAATGTAAAGTTGATTATAAGCATTTTGTAGTTTATCCTTTTCTTCTTCTTCTTCTTCTTCTCTTCTTCTTCTTCTCCAGTTTTCTCATTATCAGATGGGAATGATTCAGTGGCTTGCTGTTCTTTCTCGTTCTCAGATTCAGTGGGAATGATTGAAGCAGTGGAGAACATGAGTATTTTCAATGATTTCTGATCTCTATCGCTTCCTGAGTCACTAGATTCTGAATTTGACTCATCAGTATCATCCTATGTGGCAGCCATGGCCTTGCCCTTGGTTTTTCTGTTTGGGCATTCGGTTGATAGGTGCTCATACTCCTGACAGGCATAACATTGTGGTTCTTTGGTCCTTTTACCAAATTTTTCTATAGAAGGTTTGTTGTTCACCTTTCTTCCTCTGGAAGGCTAACCACGATTTTTCTAAAAGAACTTCCTGAATTGTTGTGATAACAAAGACACCTCCTCATCATCATCTTCCTTTTCGCTCTCACTGTCCTCATGTAATGTTTTCTTAGAGTTTTTTGGACAGTTGTTTTGGATTTTTGGGTTTGTTTGAAGTGTAGTTCAAAAGTTTGTAGGGAACCTACTAGTTCTTCTACTTTCATTTCATCTATGTTTCTACACTCTTCAATTGTTGTTACTTTGGGATTAAATCGTTCAGGTAGGGATCTTAGGATTTTTCTACAAATTTTAGGTACCGGAAATTTTTCTCCCAATCCACCCATGGAGTTGTAAATGATATTTAACTTTGTAAAGAACTCCATAAAAGTCTCATGCTCTTCCATTATAAGACTTTCGAACTGTGAGGTTAATAGTTGCAGTTTGGATCTCTTCACAGTACTTGCCTTCATGGGTGGTTTCCAATAAGTCCTATGCTTCCTTGGATGTCCCACACATACTTATTTGGTTGAAGATGTCTTCAGACACGACACAGTAGATGGCGTTCATAGCTTTTGCTTCAGCAGTCTATTTTTCTTTGTCGAACGCCATCCACTTTTATTTGGGTTTGGGCTTTGTGATGGTTGTGCCACTGTCAAGTATAATTTGTTCAGTTGGTGGCACGTATTCGCTTTCAACTATATCCCAAACATCATGGTCCAAAGATCTCAGAAAGTAGTGCATCCTAGCCTTCCAGTATGCATAATTTGATCCATCAAATACTGGAGGCCTAGTAACTGATGAACCCTCTCCTTTGGCCATATTCCCAACTTTAGTCAAGATCACTCTCTAGGCGGTGAAGCCCTTCAAGAGAGACCCGCTTTGCTACAAATTGAAATTGCGGTGAAGACCGCTTTAGTTGAAGTCGGGATATGCCAATATGTCCTAGACGGGGTGAATAGGACTTTTTAAAAGTTTTTATGATTTATTAAAAACCTATTACACTAATCCTAACAACAGGCACATATTAGGATTACTCAAACTTAACTCTACTGGCTCTCATACCCGGTAAAGGATCCAATCACAAACTATTTGAGAAGTAAACAATATGCAAACTAGTTTATGATGGATATGACTATGTAAGTGTGTTAGGTGTGATCTTATATATTCAGATATGCAAATATTGAAGTAAATCACACAATCAGAAGAATACCAATCTCAAACACAGTCATTTTTATAATGGTTCGACGATCAGTCTACTCCACTCCCGGCACATGCACTCAACCCTTGAGTGTGCCAGATTTCACTAATGAGGTTTCACAGCGGTTCACCTCAAACCTAAGGTTTTAAATCAAGTTTACCTTCAACCTTTACAACCTATACTGAGGCTGACTGTTTATGCTCTCACGAGTAAGGGTCAACATAACGCACCCACTTTTAGGCACACTAGACAAGGATCTTCTATAAGACCCTACCGGAGGTTTCTAAACGGTTCACCTCAAACCCGAGGTTTCACAGCGGTTGACCTCAAACCTAAGGTTTTGTTGGTTCACCTTCAACCAAATGTTTATGCTCTCCATAGAGCTAGGGTCCACAACACACCCACCACGTACACTCCTGCCGGAGCCCTCCTACGAGGGCTTCAATGGTGAGAAACACCTAAGACCAAATCCTAAGAAGGAATGATCACAAGTGTCCTCTGGACTCTAGATACTTACAGATAAGCTGATGAGTCCCATTAAGCACGTTGATGAAGATCTCCTACTTTGTTGATGAAGAGTCTTCAGTCTCCTTGATCTGCAACTCAAAAGATATACCAATGCATGGTGATGGGTTGGGTCAAGGTTATGATGAAATCCTACTCTCAAAAGATTTTTCCTATAAGGAAGATAGTGCGATTTCAATCATCTAAGCATTCAAGGCATCCCAGCTTAATGATTTGTCATTAAGGTGGTAGATGGAGGATCCTTGAATGCCAAAGTTCATTCTCCAACCCACTCTATTGAATATCAATGGTGAGGGTGGATTGGAGGATGAACTTCCTTGAGAGAAAGGGCTTTGGGTATAAGATCTAAAGTTAAACACTCAAAAGCTCTCTACTTTCTCTCACAACAACAATAAACAAGTCCTCTATATATAGGCAAAAGGTTCCAACGGATATAAAACGGTCACATTTATGACAGAGTTCAATATCATCGAGCAGGTTCGATATCATCGAGCATATACTCTCGATAGCATCGATGGTCCACTCGATGGCTCGAACTCAATGTCATACGCTTTTGAAACCTTTTGCCAGATGGTCGATGAATCGAAACGATTGTCGATGTCATCAGATTTCGAACTCCGATTCCATCGATGATAGGTTCGATCCATTGATACTTGAAAAATGAGAGAGACTTGACTCAAAAACTTTCAGGTTTTCATGAATGATCGAGGAACCATCGAGATCATTGGAATTTGAATGTTAATGATATCGATATCAGAGTCGAGGCATCGATAAGTTCAGTGAAATTTTCATTAAGCTTGCTGGACTGTTTATGTCCTTGTTCGATGCAATCAACCTGGTACCAATGTCATCGATATTTGAATATCGATTCTATCGAGGGGCCCCCGATCATAGTTAAACAACCCTGAATTATGTTGCTGGAGAACTTGGCGCCCAAGATCGATATCATCGAGTGTCTTTCGATATCATCGAGATTTGAACTTTTGATTGTCTCGAGAAGAGCTCCGATATATCGATGCAAATGAGATTTTCTTAAGTAAAAACAGGGGCGCCGAAAATCTTCCTGTCGATAGTATCGAGTCGACTTCGATAGACTCGAGATTTGAATATCGATGATATCGATAGGTGTATCGATATATCGATAATTCGTCCAGATAAGTTATGAGGTTGCTGGACATATTTGGTCCTCGTATCGATGGTATCGATGGAGCATCGAGGACATGACAGCGCAGGTCGATCATATCGAGATGTATATCGATACAATCAACAGGGCAAGAAAACTTAGAGAAATTTCTAATTTTTGAAAACGTTTTCTTACCCAAAACCCTAAGATGTTCTAGTTTGTTTTTAAGGGTTTTAGCTTACTTGGTGATTTGGGACAAGGGATGTGAGACTCAGATTTACCTGTGGCGAGCTTGCACACATCCGGATGAGACAAACGCTTGAATTGATCTTCCTATCAGGCTCTGTAGACGAATTGACTCAACACTCATGCAAATTGACAAACTAGGGCACTTTCATGAAAGTCTACCATTGGAAACTCCTTTTGGGATTACAGAAGTTTTAAATCAATATAATATTTGTTTTCCCTCCTTGTCAGGTCCTTGTGACCATATGGACAGATTGGATGGAAAATAAACGTTATGGTGGGCCCTACCTTGACGATGTGTTGTATTCACACCGTCCATTCATTCGCTGGAATGGTGGGCCACATGTGTGGATCCCACAATGATGTACTTGTTTCATCACACCGTCCAGATGTGCTAGACGGTGCTGGGCAGTTTGGGCAGTGCTGGATACCATGTGACGGTGCTGCGGACCACCATGATGTATATTTTGATCTACGCCGTCCATTTATTTTGGGGTTGGGCCCATCGTGATTTATGTGTTATAACCACGTCATCCAGTCCGCTGGACATGCGGCCCACTGTTATAGGTGTTGTTCATCCATGCCGATCATTTGGTGGGCCTATTTCGAAGGTTCAGGTCCACCTATTCTGAATTTGAGGCCATTAGTGTGGCCCACTTGTTGCATATGAGGCCCATTGCGATGTATCCGAGGCCCATGGGTGCGACCCATTGTGATGTATTTTCGGCCCATTAGTACGGCTCATTGATGCGGCCCACTTGATGTATATAAGGCCCATTGGTGTGGCCTATTGTGATGTATTTTGGCCCATGCGAGAGGCCCATTATGTTGTATTTGTGGCCGAGTTGATAAGGCCCTTTGTTATGTGTTTGTGGCCCAGTTGATAAGGCCCATTGTGATGTATTTGTGGCCCGTATGGCTAAGCCCAATGTGGTGTATATGTGGCCCTTGAGTGAGGCCCAACGCGATGAATGTGAGGACCAATGTAATGTGTGATTTTACTATAATGTATGTAATGATGTTTTTGTGGACCACTCCTTGGAAGTAATGTTGGTTAAATGGCCACATTGATGGGCGATGATGGTTAAACGTCCACATTATGACTTTCCCTTAGGCCTGATCCACGTCATTCTCAAGTGGGTTACCCCAAACGATTGGGGCCCATTGATATTGCTTGGTTCATCATTGGTTTTCCATCTATGAATCCCGTCTTGTGTAGAGGCTGATTACCGATTATGATTATCGAGGCCGATTCTGATTGTCGAGGCCGAGTATTGAGGCAGATTTCGATTTGTCGAGGTCGATTGTATAGGCCGATTTCGATTGTCGAGGCTGAGTATCGAGGCTGATTCTGATTGTCGAGGTAGAGTATCGAGGCCAATTCTGATTGTCAAGGCCGAGTATTGAGGCTGATTCCGATTGTCGAGGCCGATTTCGATTTGTCGAAGCCGATTGTATAGAACAATTCCGATTGTCGAGGCCGAGTGTCGAGGCTAATTCCGATTTGTCGAGGCCAATTCCGATTGTCGAGGCTGAGTATTAAGGCCGATTCCGATTGTCGAGGCCGATTGTATAGGCCGATTTCGATTGTCGAGGCCAAGTATCAAGGCTGATTTCGATTTGTCAAGGCCGATTATGATTGTCGAGGCTGAGTATCAAGGCTGATTCAGATTTGTCGAGGCCGATTCCAATTGTAGAGGCCGAGTATCGAGGCTGATTCCAATTGTCGAGAACCGATCCGAGTGTTGATTCCAATTGTTGAGGTCGATTTCGATTGTCAAGGCCGATTTTGATTGCCTAGGCCGATTGTCAAGACCTATATGATGTATATGCGACTCGTATTTGAGGCCCATTGTGATGTGTATTCGGCCCAATGTGATGTATATGCGGCCCATATTTGAGGCCCATTGTGATGTGTATTCAACCTGTGTTTAAGGCTTAATGTGATGAATATGAGGTCTATGTGATGATGCCCATTGTGATGCATTTGAGGACCAAGCGATGGAGTCCATTGTGATGTATATTAGGTCCATGTGAGAGGCCCATCATGATGTGTATTAAGCTCTTGAGTGAGGCCCATGGTGTTGTATATTAGGTCCTTGTGTGAGGTCATAGGTCCAGTATCATTCCTTGGGGGCAATGTTGGTTAAATGTTCACATTGTCGTGGCCGATTGTTGATGCTGGTTGTTGATACCGATTATAAATATGTGACAGCATAGCATCATGATACATGCCCATACGCATCATCTGTATGTTTATTGTGAGATATGGTTAACCATTGCATATGCCATAGTACAGATGGTTTATGGGACTTCCTGATAGGTGGAGTTATCCCACATGAGCGCACAATATATGCAGGATTGATGCATGATTGGACTACATGACTCATGCATCTTGAATTGTGTGATTGTGATTACTATACGCCTTAGCGACATTAGGGTTATGACCTCCACAAGCATGTCATGGATGACTAGATGGGATACCAAAAATGTTTGGTTTGAGCATCTGGGCACTTTGGATATCCGTGGGTGAAAGTCCCTAAACATCCGTGTCCATGAGACGCCCCAACGTCTAGACCGAGTGGATACATGAGCGCCCAAGTGCCGAATACCAGTAGGCCGCATCTCCAACTGTATCGTGGTCGGTCGGGAGGGAGTGTGGCCTTATCTGCCCAAGTGAGGGGGTTGTAAGATAGGCTGTCATGCCCCAAACCTGGAAATCAGGCTCACAAAATTTCCGATCGTCAAATCTGGTGCCGACAACTTCCATAGTACCCCATTCTCGGCTCCCAGCGCCTATACACCAGGTTCCGATCCTGGGATCATACAAGGAGGATTTTTCAACGTACATTTGTCTCATAAGAAGCATAACCACAAGTATACCCAAATCACAAAGGCAACATCATCATCATATATACACTAATATAAACATTTGAATACAATGCTGAAAGGGAAATACATGTATCAAAAATCAAAACTCCAGAAGACGCTGCGTGCTCTAAGCTCCATGTTGCTGCAACCTAACGCCACCTGCACGCATCTATCGTGCATAAGCTTATAGAAAGCTTAGTGGGTGGTGAAAGTGTGTGCATAAGATTAGTGGCGAGTATGTAATACAATGCCATAAATCATACAATATTGAAATAGACGGAAATACTGACAAGATAATGAATCATATGATATCAGAGTAAGCGAAAATATACTGATAAGTCCATGAGTGCCATCAGCCGTACTAAGGCTATGTAATGCAAGGCATGAATGTGAACGACCATATTAATGCAGAAACATGGCAACCTAAAATGTTAAATGCTGCGGATGCAATGCAATATGTGGTGCGAATGAAATGAACAAGCTGAAGTGAATTCGGGATGATAGTACGTAGTATCGCAGGCTATGGGGTCCATCACAAGGGACTTCTATCTAAACCAGTCCCATACCTAAATTTGGATAGTCAGACTCAATGTGGTAAACTCCTGATCTTAGGTTAGTCACGCTCCCCAACCGAAATTCTGGCCGTTGCGAAGGTACACGTAACAAATAGTTGCACACCACTAGCCCGAGTGAATAGTGAATGAATGAATGAGTATGTAACTCCTGCTCAATAAGTTCACATATCAACACCATACATCTTGAGATCATCACCGGGGTCTAGTACACTCCAAGCTGGCTACCGCCCAGGCCGGCCGCGTAGCCCAGCGAGTGGAAAAGACCTCACTACCCACCTGCCAGTAGTATACCAATGCCTACCTGACTCGTCGATAGCGGACCCATTTGGGAGCTGGTCAAACTCAACCTATCTTATAGCCCCCTCACTCGGGCGGATAACACCACACCCCCCCAACCAACCACGACACAGTGGGAGACGCGACCTACTGGTATTCGGCACTCGGGCGTTCATGTATCCACTCGGTCTAGACGTTGGGGCGTCTCTTGGCATCGTAGGTTTAGAAACTTTCACCCACGGACATCCAAAGTGCCTAGATGCTTGAACCAAACATTTTCAATGTCCCATCTGACCATCCACGACATGCTTGTAGAGGTCACGACTCTGATGTCGCTAGGGTGTACAGTAATCACAATCACACAATGCAAGATGCATGAGTCATGTAGTCCAATCATGCATCAATCCTATGTATACCGTGCGCTCATGTGGGATAACTCCACCTATTAGGAAGTCTCATAAACCATATGTACTATGACATATGCAAGGGTCAAACGCATCTCACAATAAACATGTAGATGATGCGTATGGGCATATATTATGATGCTATACTGTCACATAACTCATAATCGATATAAATAACCGACATCAACAATCGGCCTCGACAATGTGGACATTTAACCAACATTGCCCCCCAAGGAATGACCCACATAGAGCCTAACATAGTGGACCCATGACCTCACACAAGGACCTAATATACAACACCATGGGCCTCACTCAAGCTCTTAATACACATCACGATGGCCTCTCACATGGGCTTAATATACATCACAACGGACTCCATCACCTGGCCCTCAAATGCATCTCAATGGGCCTCATCACATAGATCTCATATTCATCACATTAGGCCTTAAACACGGGTTGCATATACATCACATAGGTCTCGACAATTGGCCTTGGTAATCGAAATCGGCCTCGACAATCGAAATCGACCTCAACAATCAGAATCGACACTCGGAATCGGCCTCGACAATCGGAATCGGCCTATACAATCGAAATCAGCCTTGATACTTGGCCTCGACAAATCGGAATCACCCTCGATACTCGGCCTTGACAATCGGAATCGGCCTCGACAATCGGAATCGACAAATCGGACGACAAATCGAAATCGACCTCGATACTTAGCCTCGACAATCAGAATCAACCTACACAATCGGCCTCGACAAATTGGAATCGGCCTCGATACTTAGCCTCGACAATCAGAATCGGCCTCGACAATCGGGATCAGAATCGGCCTCAACAATCGGCCTGGACAATCGGAATCGGCCTTGACAATCGGCATATAAACAAGGCGGGGTCCATAGATGGATGGTCGATCAACCATAATATAAAGATCGGCCCATGGCCGTGGTTATATCAAATCTGATGGCATGGAGCCATCTGTCTATGCCGAATGGGGCCCACTTATTTGGGTTAACCCACTTAGAAAATGGTACGAATGGGCCTAACAAGGCATACGGGAAGGTCACAATGAGGACATCTAACCATCATTGTCCATCAATGTGGACATCTAACCAACATTGCTCCCAAGGCGTGGCATACATAAGGGATTCATACACAACGTAACGGTCACACATACATCACATTGGGCCTCATTCATGGGCCTCTCATATATTGTGTTGGACTTCATACAAGGGCCTCGAATGTATCACAATGAGCCACGCCCATGGGCCTCAGATACATCTCAATGGGCCGCACCCATGGGCCTCGAATATATCACAATGGGCCATATCCCATGGGCCTCCAAGCTATCGCAATGGGCCTCATCAAATGTGCCGTAAATGCATCACCATGGGCCTCATACGTGGGCCTTATATACAACAAGGGGGCCGCACTGCTTGGGCCTCATATGCATCAAATGGGCCATGTATCTGGGCCTCAAATACATCATATGGGCCATGCTACACGGGCCTAACAATTTAAACAGGTGGGCCCCGCACATGGGCTAAATACATCATGAAGGGCCTCATGGATGGGCCGCACCAATGGTCGTCAAGTGGGCTTACACCAAAATTATTTCAATAGTTATAAGTGTAACATGTGTATCACCATACCCCATCATTCATGGGCACATGGCCCACTAATAATGAAATGCACTGTCCAAACATTCCCATGTAAATCATCACCCTCCAAACAATCCTATGTAAATCCGCACCATCCAAACATTGGACAACATGTCCAGACATTGGACAACACTGTCCAAATATTGTGCAGCACCGTCCAACATAATCTGGACAGTGTGGATGAAGTAATACATCATGGTGGTGGCCACGTGGTGGCCCACTAGAGATTTGAGTCTGCCTCAATTAGTCTTATGCCTTAAAATGAGCTTGCCAATGGATGGACGGTTTGGATAGAACACATCCACACGTGGGACCCACAAAAATTGCTGACGTTAATAGGCAGTGGGTCCCACCATCTGACAGATGGATGATATGGAATTAAAGTTGATGGACGGTGTGTATGTCACACACACGTCATAATCAGGCCCACCATCCCAGCCTATGGACGGTGGGGGTATACAACGTATATTAATGGTGGGGCCTAGGCTATTGGGTGACGTCAATACAGCAGCTATATAGCAGCTGTAACGTGCACCAGCCAATCCCACGTCCAAAATAGGTGGGTCTCACATGGGGCCCACACGTACAGAGATGCACATCTGTATCTCTTACGTCTCTCATATATCTTATATATATAATATTATATCATATTATATAATTATAATATAATATAATATTATAATACATACATGCCACATATATACATATATATAAAACGCCCATCCAGTGTCCAGCCACCGTCAAAGAAGCTGGACGGTGGTGGATGATGCACATTCATCATGGTGGTCCCACGTAGTGGGCCACAAGATTTGGATCAAACTGAAATTTATCTTTCCCTTCATCCGGGCCTATATGATCGTCCGATCATGTAGGCCCCAACCGGGATTAAGGTGGCCCACTTGTCGGACGTCGTGGATAAAATACACACATCATAAGTGGGCCATTAATCATAGAGAAGGAAAGAGAGAGAGAGAGAGAGAGAGAGAGAGAGAGATGAAAAGAGAGAGATCGGCGATGACGGAGGGGCCCCGCCACTATGGGCCCCTCTTGGATATAAGCATACATCAAGATGGGTCCCATTACTAGAGGGCCCTAAATCCAAAAACCTAGATGATGAACACCCACCTTTGATCTTCTCCTCCTCCTTTCGCCAAAGCATCCTAGAGCTCCAAAGGACAAACTTCAACGGTTGAGATTGGTTTTGGAGAGTGGGGATGGGAGATAGGAAGTGGGCCACTCAAAGCTCTCTCATGGAGCTTGCTTGGACGTGGGTTGCTTGGGAGGAAATGAGAGAGAGAGAGAGAGATGAGAGAGAGAGAGGTAGGTGTAAGAGAGAGAGGGATGGGTGAGTGATGGGGTGTGATAGGTAAGTGAGTGATGGATGTGTACTTGTGTAAGAGAGAGTGTTGACTTTTGGGGAGGGTGGTTGTACTTGGTGATGGGATGGAGTGATGGGTTATACTTTAATTGATTGATCGATTAATGTGACGTTTAGTAGAGATTCTCTCAAAATTGCAACGTGCGGTATTTTCCTCAAACTGAACGCGGGCCCACATTTCCTGGTACGGGTATCGCCTCAGCACGTGAGATGCGGCGTTAGAACTGCGGCGCGGCGTGGTCGTAAGGGTACAAGTCTCGGGTCGAGCCGACTCTGATATACAGGACATGACTCAGTATCACGTGCAAACCCCGATAACAGATCGCGGGTCGCCAGAATTCAACCGGGAGGATCGCAAAGGCCTACGGAACAATGCGGGCTAGGATACGGGTCTTATATAGGCTGAGTTTGACCAGCTCCCAAATGGGTCTGCTATCGACGAGCCGGGTAGGCATTAGTATACTACTCGCGGGCAGGTAGTGAGGTCTTTTCCACTCACTGGGCTACGCGGCCTACTGGGGCGGTAGCTGGCTTGAAGTGTACTAGACCCCGGTGATGATCCCAGAGATGTACGGTGCTGATATGTGGACTTATTGAGCAGGAGTTGCATACTCATTCATTCATTCACTATTCACTCGGGCTTGTGGTGCTCAACTATTTGTTACGTGAACCTTCGCAACGGCTAGGATTTCGGTTAGTGCGCGCGACTAACCTGAGATCAGGAGTTTACCACATTAAGTCTGACTATCCAAATTTAGGTATGGGACTGGTTTGAATAGAGTCCCTTGTGATGGACCCCATAGCCTGCGATACTACGAACTATCATCCTGAATTCACTCCAGCTTGTTCATTTCATTCGCACCGCATATTACATTGCATCTACAGTATTTAGCATTTTGGGTTGTCATGTTTTTGCATTGATATGGCCGTTTGTATTTATGTCTTACATCGCATAGCCTTGATATGGCTAATGACACTCATGGACTTATCAGTATATTTCCGTTTACTCTGATATTATATGATTCATGATCTTGTCAGTATTTCCGTCTATTTCGATATTGTATAAATTATGGCATTATATTGCATACTCGACACTTATCTTGCTCACACACTTTCACCACCCACTAAGCTTTCTATAAGCGTATGCACGATAAATATGTGCAGGTAGAGTTAGGTTGCAGCAGCATGGATCTTGGAGCACACAGCGTCTTCTGGAGCTTTGATTTTCGATATATGTATTTCCCTTTCAACATTGTATTCAAATGTTAATATTAGTGGATATGTGATGATGATGTTGCCTTTATGATTTGGGTATACTTGTGGTTATGCTTCTTATGAGACAAATGTACGTTGAAAAATCTTCCTTGTAGAATCCCATGCTCAGAACCTGGCGTATGGGCACTGGGAACCGAGAATGGGGTACTACGGAGGCTGTCGGCACCGGATTTGGCAATCGAGAATTTTGTGAGCCTGACAAAAGTGGTCATACAATTTCTCAAGGAAAATATTTTTTCTAGATTTGAAACTCCAAAAGCCATCGTTAATGATAGCGGATCTCACTTTTGTAATAGGACATTTGAGGCTTTGATGAAGAAATATGGTATCAAGTATAAAATGAGCACCTTTTACCACCCACAAATGAGTGGACAAGCTGAGATTTCTAATCAGGAAATCAAACATATTTTGGAGAAAACTATAAGGCTAGATAGGAAGGATTGGTCCCTCAGACTATCCGACGCTTTATGGGCTTATAGGACTGTTTATAAGACCTCGATTGGAATGTCCCCATATAGATTGGTGTAAGCAAAGGCTTGCCATTTGTCCGTGGAATTGGAACATAGAGCATACTGGGCAATAAAGAAATTAAATTTTGACATTGACCAAACAAGTGGATAAATGAAATTAGAGTTGAATGAATTAGAGGAGCTGAGGAGAGACTCTTATGAAAATTCTAAAATCTACAAAGAAATGACCAAAGCTTTCCATGATAAAAACATCTTGAGGAAAAATTTTGAACCTCAGCGAAAGTCTTATTGTATAATCTCGTCTCCAGTTCTTTTCGGGAAAATTGAAATCAAGATGGACAGGCCCCTTCATTGTGAAGAATGTTTATACTCATGGGGCTGTTGAAATTGAAAATCTACGTAATGGCAATGTGTATAAAGTTAATGGTCAGATATTGAAGCCTTATATGGAAAACTTTCATTTGGGAGAAGAATTAGTCTCTCTTCATGAGCCAGAATATTCATATTGATGCTCCTAGTTTGACGGAGCATTTGTGTAGGATTTGTATCATATTCAAATTTTCTTTTTTAGTGTCACTTAGCATTTGCATTTCTTCATGAAAGGTACTATCCACCATTTCTTTTATTTCTTTTGTTCTCTACATTACATTTTAATTACATTGGGGATAATGTAGATTTCAGGTTAGGAGGTGTGGATAGTCATCCATATAAGAGTTTTTTTTTTTAAAAAAATTATTTTATTTTATTTTAAAGGTTTAAGTTTATTTTTTTTAGGTTTATGGGAAAAGTTTTCAACATTTTCAAAATAAAATGTTTATATACAAGAATGTGAACATGATATTATGCGAATTCCAAAGGCAAAGTTAATACTTATTCTAAGTTGATAGTAGTTAGAATTCTGGTAGCTGAAAATTATAGACTTGAGTTCGATTTTATAATCACTAGTTTAGAGTGAGTTGTAATTTGATGTACTGAATTCATAATACACCCTAGCTAACTTAGTAAGGAATATGATATGTGAACTAGAATAACTAATTTTGATTCAAACAAGGTTGAATGAACTAGTACCATTGACATTGCTTAGATGGAAAAAAAAAGGAGAAACAAGAGTGTTGGATAAAGAAAATTTATTAAAGAGAATGAATGTAATGACCATAACAATCATGTCAATAATCTAGAATAAGGATACCTAAGTAACCATTGTTGTTATCGTTACAATTACGATACCTTAGGTTAGTACCTTTCATGAAGAAACGCAAATGCTAAGTGACACTAAAATGAGATAACGCAGAAGCAAACCCGGTGGGAATCTTCATCTAAGGGTGGTCTATAATAATGTGGATATGATGATAAAAAAAAAAGAAAGAAAGAAAGAGCATGATGGAAATGAGATAACTACAGATTTCATATTCTTGGGATGATTGAAAGGAGTTAGAATAGGGAACATGCATATTTCTAAAAGTTAAACTAATGTCACTGAACACCTAAGTATATTGGATCATAACTATTTTAAAATTTGATTAGATCTTTGTACTCAAGGATGTAATGAATTAGGAAATTGAGGTTCTAACTAATTTCAGACTTAGGATAAGTTTGCTTTGTTTTGGAATTCATATAATGAATGGAGGCATAATTGTATAAATTCCTGAATGTTGAATTATTTTTCATGTTTTCAATGTTTGTGGGTAACATTTCTGGAAACCCTCACGAGACTATAACTCGTCCACTAGGGAAACCTAGGGGTTTAAAGGATTGTTGCATATGTGTTCACAACCCCAAGTATAGAGCCGCGATGTAGTAATAATCTTGGTAAGACCGAGGTCGAATCCACATGGACTGAACCTTGTACGTATTCTGAAAATAACCAAAACTAAAATTAGAAGAAGATGTAATCTAAATTTGGAGAATGTAAGAGAATATTTACAAACTATTTAACTAAAACTTGTAAAATTCAAAGGTGGAAAACTAGGGTTTCCAAGCATCCGCTTGTAGAGATCAGGGAGATCTATGCTTGATTCAAGAACGCAACTGGAATCCGAGTCTCATCTTCATCCAATTGGAAGATAATTCATTAAAATTCAATTCTGAACTTCCTTTGATATGATTTTCAATGAATGATAGGTATGAGAACTAGAAGTGACTCCATCACTAAACCATGCCCATGAGACAAAGTAACAACAGAATTTAACCAATCCACAACCAATCTAAGAGAATTATGAATGTTAGGAAGGGTTCTATCATCCAACCATATCCATGAGATGATAGTGAACAACAGGGATTACTATGTTCACAACCTCAACAATGAAATGAACATGATTAAAGCTATTACAGATCCATTGTAATTTAAGTCACAACAAACTATTAAAAACTAAAAGCATTCCTCATAATCAAACTAGAAGCAAAGAGAGTTCATCTTAACATGAATCCAAGCATAGAAAATATGTCATCACACTACAAGCTTCACCTCTTAGCCCTAGCTAAGAGGTTTAGTCTATCATAGACATGATCAAGCTAAAATCTATGAAAATCATTAAAGGGAAAACTAAAGAAAGAAGAAACAAGCTCCTTGGCCGTTACATTCTTCTCTCTCTCTCTCTCTCTCTCTCTCTCTCTCTCTCTCTCAGGCCCGTATCCTAGATCGTACCGTTCTGTAGGCTTCCGCGATCCTCCCTGCCAAATTTCCGGCAACCCGTGACCTGTAATCGGCATTTGCATGCTACCCTGAGTCGCGTGCCGTAAATCTGAGTTGGCTCGAATCTAAACTTGTACCGTCATGACCGCGTCGTCGCCGCGGTTCCAATGTCGCGTCTCGTGCGTCAAAGCGACGCTTAGATCAGAAGTTGTGGCCCGCGCATTATAATGGCTGTAGACTGCACATTGTGGGACCTATGTACCCCTATGACACCATTCCCTAGGTGTCATGTGCTTACACAAGTAATAATGACTCCTCCTCTTAAGTCAACACCTCCCTTTACCTAGGCATTTATGATGACCTTACATCATTATGACAAACCATAACTCTCCTCTCTCCCTCTTATCTCTCTCTCTCTCCCTCTCTCTTTCTTCCTCATTCTCCATTTGTAAGAACCATGGACGTCCAACCCATCCCAAAGTTCTAACCATCTTCCACCTTAGATTCTCACCAATCCAACCTGTATATCATCATCTCCACCGTTGAGGAAGCTTCGTAAGGGCATTAGAGCATAATGGTAGAAGTTGAAGGGGAAGATCTTGAGGTGGGTGCTTCTCTCCCTCTCCCTCCCTCTCTCTTTCCCCTCTCCCCTTTTATTATTTTTGTATGGGAAGATGTAGTTGGGTGGCCCACTGGGATGGACCCCATCATGAATCATGTATTTCATCCAAGCCATATGTAGGTGGGGCCCACTTTATATATGTGTTGAACCCACACTATCCAACATCTCGTGGCCCACCTGAGCAGGGCCCACCTCACGTACGTGTGTACCCAACCCCTCCAGCGTCCAGGGATGCTGGACGTTAATTGCAAAACACAAATATTACCCTAGTTCAACAAGCCTTGAAGAGGGCCGCTAGTGCAGGCCCCACCTTGATGTATGATTATAATCCACGTCGTCTATCCCGTTCTCCATTTCATTTTAGACGTTGAGCCAAAAGATGAAGCCAATCTGATTTTTTGGCGGGCCATAGTGTTTTAAACAGTAGTTGTTACAATTGAAATCCACTTTAACTTTTCTTCTCGCCAAGACATATCCCATATTGGACTCGTTTAGTCTGTCTTGAGCCATGGAATGCAATGGCTGGAGTGGATCTGCCTGATGCGGGCCCCACATAGGAAAAACCCCAAAATTTCTTATTTTCCAAAAAAATATATATATATATATTAAAACAGCAGCAGCTGCTGCTGCTGTCAGAGCAAGGACGCCAGGCGTCCATGCGTTAGACGGACGAGCCAGGGCCCCACGGTCCCAGCCATGGCCCCACCATGATGTGTGTTATGTATCCACTCCGTCCATTCTGTGGACCCTTAGGGCAGCGGGCCACCTTCCAAAAATTAGGTCCATCCAAACCTCAGGTGGCCCACATCACATGAAACAGTGGGCTGACCCTCTGCCATTGAAACCCCATTTTGGGTCCACAGAAGTTTTGGATCAACATGAAATTTGTTTTCCCTCTCCATCTGGGTCCATGTGACCTTATGAACGGATTGGATGGCATATAGACATTATGGTGGGCCCCACGTGGGACCCACAGTGATGTATGTGTTATGTACAGCCGTTCATCCGTACAGGGCCCACCACCGATGTAAGTGTTTTATCTGATGCCGTCCATCTGGATGGTGGCCCACTGCTGACTGACGTCAGTCAGTAATGTGGGCTACCATGATGCATGTGATTCATATCCACGCCGTCCGCGTGGAGTGCAGTACGTGGGGCCCACCTCAATGACGTATGAACCCACGCCATCCACCTATACATGGACCCACCCATGATGTGTGCGTCATATCCAAACCATTCATCTGATATCCACCCCGTCCATGCATGGGATGTGGGCCCACCCTTTGCATGTGTGGCATCCGCACCGTCCAACAAAGGGACGGTGAGATCCACCGTGCTGTAAGTGTTATATCCTCACTGTCCAACAACAGTGGACCTACCGTGATGTTTTTATCAATCCTCACCGTCCATAGCTCTTGACAGTGGGCCCCCTTGAATGTATGGATGGCATCCATCCGTCCAGACAGTCTATCTGGACGTTGGATTTGGACCCTCTTAAAAAAATAATAATAAATAAAATAAAATAATGCATATAATATAAGATATTATAATATAATATAGTATTAAATATATAATATTTATATGTGGTGGGTCCCATGTGGACCCACGGACGGATTGGCTGATCTCACACACACCAGCTATTCTATTCAATAGTTGAGTGATGTCACCAAGCTCTGTGGGTCCCGCATGTTGCATGTGTTTTGTCTATACCGTTCAAGTGGTGGGACCCACCATGATGCATGTGCTGTATCTATACCATTCAACCATTTTGAGAGATCGCTTTATGGCCTAAAGAGAATGAGACAGATCTGGAACTTAGATGGTCTCACACGTGGTGCACGTCCCTGGAATCCAGGCCGTGCAGATTATGTGGACCATACCATGATGTATATGTTAGATCCAACTGTTCCATCAGGTGGACCACATCGCGAAAATCAATGGAGATTGAACGTCCACCGTTGGAATCCTTCTTGGGAGCATTGATGTTCTGGATCAATATGACATTCATTTTTCCTCTTGATTCAGGCCTGTGTGACCATATGAATAGATTGGATGGAAAATAAATGCTATGGCGGGCCCTGTGGAGTTTTAACAGTGGAAATCATTGTCATCACCGCTATCTGTGGTATGGTCTGGATGATCTTTCAATCATTATAATTGCTGCCATTTTTGGTGCGGCCCGTTGATGTGGCCCACTTGATGCATAATTGGCCCATTGATTCGGCCCATTTGAATTGGCCCACTTGATCCGACCCATTGATTCGGCCCATTGGAATTGGTCCATTTGACCTAGCCCATTTGAATCGGCCTATTTGATTGGCCCGCTCGTGTTGGCCCATTTGATTGATTTACCTCATATGGTTGATTCGGTCCATTTTGATATATATATGAGGCCCATGTGATTAAGCCCATCCTGATGTAATTGTGGCCCGTCGTTGAGGCCCACTTTGATATATATGAGGTCCATGTTATGAGGCCCACTTTGATATACTTATGACCCATCTGTGAGGCCTACCTTGATATATTTATGGGGCCCGTTAGTGCGGCCCATTGATGCAGCCCACTTGTTGTATATGGGGCCCATTGGTGTAGCCCAATGATGCAACTCACCGTGATGTGTATGTTATCTAGGTTGTCCTTTGGCTGGGCCCATTGTGATGTAAATTAGGCCCATAGGTTATGACCCAATGTGATGTATTCGAGGCCCATGGGCGAGGCCCATTGTGACATGTTCGTGGCCTACGGGCAAGGCCTACTGAAATATATTTTCGGCCCATATGTCGTGGCCCATTGTAATGTGGATAAGGCCCATGTAACGCGACCTATTGTGGTGTATATTTGGCCCTTGAACGAGGTCCATGGTGATGCATATTAGGCCCTTTTGTGAGGCCGGGGGCCCACTGTACATTTGGCCCTATGTGGGCCACTGCTTGGGAGTAATGTTGGGTAAAGGTCCACGTTAATGGGCAATGATAGTTAAACATCCACATTATGACCTTCCTTTAGGCCTGGTTAGGCCCATTCTCGTCATTCTCTAATGGGTTAACCCAAACGAATGGGCCCCCATTGTTATTGCTTAGACCATCATCGGCCGTCCATTTATGGACCCCGCCTTGTGTTGTGACCGATTGCCGATTCCGTTGACGTGGCCGATTTACCGATTCCGATTGTCGTGGCCTATTTGATGTATATGAGTCCAAGTATCGAGGCCGATTTCAAGTGTCGATTTCAATTGTTAAGGCCAATTTCGACTGCCGAGGCCGATTGTCAAGACCTATATGATACATACGCGACCCGTAGTTGAGGCCTATTGTGATGTATTTATGGCCTATGGGCACGGCCCATTGTGATATATTCGTGGCCTATGGGCGAGGCCCATTGTGATATGTATTAGGCCCATGATGCACGACCCTTTAATGTATTCGGGACCCATGTGTAGGGCCCACATGACATGTATTTGAGGCCTGTGAGCAGGGCCCACCTGTTGTGTATATGTGACCCTTAAGTAAGGCCCATGGTGTTGTATATCAGGCCCTTTGTGAGGCCATGGGTCCACTATATGTTAGGCTCTATGTGGGTCACTCCTTGGGGATAATGTTGGTTAAATGTCCACATTGTCGAGGCCGAGTGTCGATGCCGGTTGTCGGTGCCAGTTATTGATATCGATTATGAGTATGTGACTGCATAGCATCATGATATATACTCATACGCATCATCTGCATGTTTGTTATGAGATATGGTTGACCATTGCATATGTCATAGTACCGGTTGTTACGAGACTCCCTGATAGGTGGAGATTGTCTCACCTGAACGCATGGTATGCGCGGGATTGATGCATGACTGGAT
This sequence comes from Magnolia officinalis, assembly GCA_021015155.1. Taxonomy (NCBI): domain Eukaryota; kingdom Viridiplantae; phylum Streptophyta; class Magnoliopsida; order Magnoliales; family Magnoliaceae; genus Magnolia; species Magnolia officinalis. The sequence continues at coordinate 80,356,835 of JAJHSJ010000005.1, read as the reverse complement.
TGTATAACTCATGCATCTTGCATTGTGTGCTGTGATTACTGTACGCCCTAGCGACATCAGGGCCGTAACCTCCATAGGCATATCGTGGATGGCCAGATGGGACACCGGAAATCTGTTCTACATGGGGTGCTATAAATATTCCTGGGTGAAAGTCCCTAAACCCTCTTGGTTCCAGAGGGTGCTCCAATGTCTAGACCGAGTGGATGCATGAGCGCATGAGGGCCGTATACCGTTAGGCCGCGTCTCCCACTCTGTCGTGGTCGGTTGGAAGGGGGTGCGGCCTTACCTGCTCGAGAGGAGGGGGCAATACTAGGCTGAGTCTGACCAGCTCGAGGAATGGGTTCGCTATCGACAAGCCGGGCCCGATATTGGCAGGCGGATAGTGAGGACTCTTCCACTCACCTTGTTGCGCGCGATGGGGCGGCAATCTGGTTTAGAGTGTAATAGACCCCGGTGATTTTTCAGAGAGAAACCGTACTGATATGTGGACTTATTGAGTAGGAGTTGCATGCTTATTCATTCATTCATTCACTATCCACTCGGGCTGGTGGTGCGCAACTAATTATTGTGTACCTTCGTTATGGCAAGGATTTCGGTTGGGCGCACGACTAACCTGAGATCAGGAGTTTATCACGTTGAGTCTGACTATCCAAATTTAGGTATGAGACTGGTTTGAATAGAAGTCCCTTGTGGTGGACCCCATAGCCTGCGATACTACATACTATCATCTCGACTTCACACTCCAGCATGGCCATTTCATTCTCATCGCATATTGCATTACGTCCGCAGGCATATGACATTTTGGGTTGCTATGTTTCTGTACTTATATGGCCTAGACAGACTTAGCAGGATTTGTATAATTGCATCGCATCTTCAACATCTGATATTTGGCTCTTTATGACTCCTTATTGCACAGCGATTTCATATTGCATATTCTGATATTGTTTGACTTATGGACTTGTCCATACTTCCGTTTATTCTGTTATCGTATGATTTATGATCTTGTCAGTATTTCTGCGCACTCTAATAATTCATGATCTTGTCAGTATTTCTGCTTATTCTGATAATGTACGATTTATGGATTACCTATAATTTCGGTATTGTATGATAATGACATTGTATCGAATACTTGGCACTTACCTTGTGCACACACTTACACCACCCTCTAAGTTTTCTATAAGCTTATGCACGATAGATGCGTGCAGGTGATGTTAGGTTGCAGCAGTGTCGAGCCTGGAGCGTGCAACGGTCTTCTGGAGCTTGATTTTCGATTTATGTATTTTCCTTTCAGCATTGTACTCAAATGATTATATTAGTGGATATGTGATGATGATGTTGCCTTTGTGAATTGGGTAATCTTGTGGTTATGCTTATTTTGAGTTAAATATATATTGGGAAAAAAAATCTTCCTTGTAGGATCCCAGGATCAGAATCTGGCGTATGGTCGCTAGGAGCCGAGAATGGGGTACTACGGAGGCTGTCGACATCAGATTCGGTGATAGGGATTCCAGTGAATCCGATTTCCGGATTTGGGGCGTGACACTCTCTTCTCTGGTGCTTCCACGTTCCTCAGCTCCCTTCTCTTTTTCTTGCTCCCATCCCCACGTCAGATGCTCTCTCTCTCTCTCTCTCTCTCTCTCTCTTTTATAGGTGTTGAGAGGTCAGTTGGCTGGAGTTTATGCACAAGAGGTGGTGGATCTGTACAGCAAGGAGTTACGCACTCCTCTCCTTTCACACCTTGCACAGCGAGAAAACACAAATAGTCTTGTGTTTAGAACGAGTTTTGGAACGGTTGAGCGTCCCAAACTCTGTTCTCTCTTCATGGTTGCGGTGGAGACCACCTCCTCAAGCTTTTGGATGTCTTTATCATCGATCCAACCCTACCCCTGATCACATAATCAGCCCACAGCGGCCGGATCTCTCGGACGTGCGTCCGTGCATAATATGTTACACTGTTGGAGTCGGTAGCATTAGTGGGGCCCATGATCAACTTTAACCATGAAATCCACTCTGTTCATTAGACTCGTGGCGAGATTTCAATGTGGGTGGTCAATTTTGGCTATCCGTTGATGCGGCCCCTGGGATCTTTCTTCCTGCCGTTCATCTACGTTTGAACGTGGCCTTCTTGTGATCGCGTTCATGGCTGTATATGGACATCATGGTTGTGGTCGGCCCCACCGTCTGGACACAGTGGATGGTTCGGATCTCCTGTCTAGATGATGGATGTGGGCCACTCATCATTACAGCGTCCGTCCGTGCAGACGGTCTGGACTCTCGCTCTCTTTCTTTCTAATCTCGTCGGGTCAAACAGAGTTTGACACGACTTCTTGTTTGGTGTACTGCTGGTGTGCGTGCGCTGCGTGTGCACACCATTCAAGGTGGGGTCTATAATGATGTAGTGTGAGATCTACACCGTCCATTCATTTTGCCACCTACTTTAAGGAGTCGAGTCCCAAATCGAGGCATATATAAAGATCAGGCGTGCCCCAAATTAGTGATTTATCGCTGATCTTTCCGTTGGACCACTTCCACAAAGATCCGAGGGCTGAAATTTTATGTGTACGGTTACTTTATGATCCTCAGGTCGGATATAAAGTTTTGTGCCAAATGGATGGTGGGAACCCTGTGATCTTGCATTCAGGACAATTTTCAAGCTTCATTATCTTCCATCACTTGATTTTCTCGGATCTTTGGCTTGTGAATTCTTCAATTTCGGTCTCTTAAGATCCGTCCCTTGTCTTAGTGATTTTTGAGCATCATATCTATGCTTTTAGCACCCTTTTCAGTCCAAGCTCCTAAATTCACCTTGCAACACAAACTTGATTAAAATAAAACATTAAACATTATCATGTTCATAAAACCAAGTAATAAATAGGGTTTAATATGCAATATTTGACCCTAAACACAATCCCCAACCAGCATTTTGCTAGTCCCGAGCAAAGTATACGAAAAATATTTTAAGAATTATAGGACAATTTCTATAAACTCGAGTAATTTTTGAAAAAATAATCTAGATACTAGAATTATAGGATGTATCAATGTTCGGCATTACCTTCTTCTAAACTGAAGCGCACAGTAAACTTCATGGTCAAGTTCAAAGTATTAATCCATCAATTAGAACAATTCTAAACATTAAGTTCCATGGGTGCATAGTGCAACCTCGACTTATTACAATTCAAGGACCAATTGTCAATTTTCATGATAATATTGATAATAAAAAAAGAGAATTTCGGATAACCCAACCTAAACCGAAACTCGCCTTACAGTTCAGCCTTTTTATTCTTCCAACTTTCAATTTTTTTCATCGATGGCTTCATGCTGTGTCAACCTTTTTAAAGATCTTTAACAGGTAACTGTTTTCGATGACAACTGTTTTTTAGCAGGATATTCTCCTCTTTTTTTTTTTTTTTCAAAGAAGATGAACAAATTCCTTAGCTGGTTCCTTCCATGCTTAGTAATTACCAAGTTAACCCTTCAATATCGAACTAAAACCTTAATGTGTAAGCTAGATGTGACATATGAAATCATGACTCAATCAATGTTTAAAACTTCTAATCATGGAGTAATAATCCAAACTTAATTGTGAAGTTTAATAGGTAATTGAATCCAAGAGTCATAAATCACCAATAGTAAGTATCTTATACTTCTAAATCATAGATGACCTTCAAAATCACTCGAATTCACAAAATTTTCAGAAAAAATTTAAAAAATTTTCACAATTTTTGCTCAAAACTGAGAAAACACTGATTAGGTAACCTAATCTCCCTTTCCCAACCTAAAATCTACATTGTCCTCAATGTAAAAGGTATAAGCATGCAATGCACATGAGACAACAAAGTAAATGAGCAGTGATGGAAATGTAGTACCTGACGAGGAGACTGTATGGCTTTTTCCAAAGAGATCTTAGCGTGAAGGTGGGTCATCACAAGAGTTAATCCAAAAAAAGTAAATTATCCTAACGGCATAAAGCCGACTACCCTAGAACGACATAAAACAAACTACCCTAGTCCTATGACAGCAGTAAACCTACCTATACCTCCATTAGACTAAGAGATCAATCCTGGTACACAGGATCATTTAGAGGTATGGACATATTTGTAAGTACTATGATTTGATTCCTCTTTGGTTGTCAAATTTTGTGTGTCAAAACTTCTGTATGTGTCTTGTGTTTATATCTTGATAAATTTGTTCAAGACACCATGTCAACAACTGAAGTCAAGAAGGTCAAAGAAGATAAATTCTTCAAGCTAGTTCAAGCTCAAGTTCATGTGTATTCAAGTTCAAGACTCAAGTTCAAGTTCACGTGTATTCAAATTCAAGACTCAAGCTCAAGTTCACGTGTATTCAAGATCAAGACTCAAGCATAGTTTGGGACTCAAGTGCAACTCAAAATGATATTGATTTCAAAGCTTGTGAAGTAGTCAAGCTACATCAAGAAGAACTCAAGCTTCATAATGTTCAAAGTCTAAGAAAATAAAGTTTTCAATGTCCATACTTCATATCCCAGGTATGATAAACCTTAGATTGACCTTAGGGAAGGTCACTTTTGCTACATAATTCATTTGAATATTAATACACGAATTTGGTTTGTTCTAAGACTAGTCCTAGACCTTGTTCGACCAGTCCTAGCACTGGTTCGACCAGTCTAAGAAATTCCAGGACCAGTCCTAGAGTTGTTGCAATTTATTGAATTTTTTCTTCGGCTACGATCGGTCCTGGAGTCTGCTCGACCGGTCGTGGGATGTCCTCGACTCGACCTTCGACCAGTCGTAAAGCTACGACTCAAACTCTAGCGACTAAATCAAGTGTCACACGACTAGTCGTAGAGGGGTCTCAACTGGTCGTGGATTGCCTTCGACCAGTCGTGGACTACCTACGATCGGTCGTACAACGGTTTGATCCGATCGCGCTCAAAAATTCAAAAATCTGTTTCTCCTTCGACGAGTCATGGTGTCCCTAGGACCAGTCAAAGATGAATTTCTACAGCTATAAATAACACACGAATTTCAGATTTATTCATTGAAAACTAAGTGAATTCAAGGCTCCACTCTAAGATAAGTTTGTGTTTGTTTTTAAGCTACATTGTGCATAATTCTATTTCCTTTTGTTAGCTTCGTGTTATTTGATTTTAATTTGTATTCCAATCTAATTAGAAAAGGGAAAATTCTTAATTCCTTCTTCACGGAATCAAAATCAAATACAGCTAGCCCTAAGTTGATTAAACTTAAAATCAATTAGAACTTAGAACCATTTTAAAGTAAGTATTAGACATTGAACTTCCATATTCATACTTCTACTCCGATTGGTTCTTCCGGGCTCCTACAAGAGGAGAAATCCAGGTATTTTACAATTCTGTAAAATTTTCTTTCCTTTGGTTTTTGTTTGGGATTTGCCAGAAAAATTCCATTTGTGTGGTTATCTGAGGAGAGCTAGAAAACTCAGAAAGAGGAGTTTTTGGATTGTGTAAGCCCAAGTTAAAAAGACACAATTGTGAAGGTTTTAGGTGAACCTGTGAAACCTATTTTGATAGTGAACGCTAATATCCCCTGTGTGAGGAATTAGGAGTGGAGTAGCATTTTGTGTGGCTGTTGTTTAACAGTTGGTGAACACACAAGCGAACCACTATAATTCTTTGTCTTGTGGATTGAATGCTTGCTTAATCTTTTTCCTTTTATCATTCAAAGCTGTGGAATGTATGTGTGGTTGTGAATGCTGTAAATATTTACATTTCAAGCAAGTGTGGGGAATGTTGTAATAAGTTAGATTTAAATTTCTGCAATCTACTTTAATTCCTTGCTATTTATTTTTATTGAGTTCTTGATACAAAGGACATTCTAGAAATAAGGTTGTCCTGCCATAAACCTTTGGTTTTTATGGTGTAAGGTTGTCCTTAGAATTGAATTCATATTAACCTCTCAATACTTGTTAATTGAGGTTGAGTTTATTTCAGCATTGTGAATTGATTTATTATTGTAAGGCTATCTCTTTATTGTTTATTCTGCTGTTTTAATTTTAATTTGGCATAGTCCTATTCACCCCCCTCTAGAACATATAGCTTGACCATTTCAAGTGGTATCAGAGCCTAATAGCTCGCTCTTATTGCTTTTTATTTGGATTTATTTCCTGAGTTAACAATCTAAGATATGTATATAAGATGTCAAATTTTGATAGCCTATCAGTCACTAGGCCTCCACCCTTTGATGGCTCCAACTATGCCTATTGGAAAGCCAGAATGAGGATCTTCCTCAAATCAATGGATGAGAGTGTGTGGCAAGCCACAGTGACTGAATGGAACCCTCCTACCATTGAAGTAACTGGTATCAATGGATCAAAATCAATGAGAATAACACCTTATACTTCTCGGTCCACACTTCAGAAAAGTGAGAGTAGTGCCAATGCAAAAGCACTAAATGCAATCACTTGCGCACTATCACCGGAAGAGTTCAAAAGAATCATATCCTGTGATACTGCAAAGCAAGCCTGAGATATATTAGAAATGACACACGAGGGTACATCAATTGTAAAAAAATCTAAAGTCCAACTCCTCACAACCAAATTTGAAGAAATTCATATGGAGGAAAATGAAATGTTTATGGACTTGTACACAAGATTAAATGACATTGTAAACTCAATGTGGGGTCTTGGCGATAAAATCCCAGAAAGTAAAGTGTGTGCAAAAATACTACGCTCTCTTCCTGAGCGGTTCAACTCTAAAGTAACCACGATCCAGGAACTTCGTGATACGGATAATATGAGGGTAGAAGAACTAGTTGGTTCTTTACAAACCTATGAATTAAATTTTAAAGCTCCTAAAGGTAAATCTATAGCTTTGAAATCTTCTAAAAATGTTTCTGAAGAAAACTCTGATTTTGAAGATGATATGGCTCTTTTAGCAAAGAAGTTTTATAAGATTTTCAAAAGTAAGAAAAGGGTTGATCTTCAACAATCAAATGATAAAAAAAAAATTTAGACCAAAAACTCGAAAATCTTTGAAAGACAGTCAGTGTTACAACTGCCATGAATATGGGCATTTAACAAACAAATATCCTAAAAAGGACAAAGCCAAAAGGAAGGGTATGTTGGCTACTTGGGATGAATCATCTGAGTCTGAAGCTACTTCTGATTCAGAAGATTCTGAAACCGAGTCGGGCAATGAAGTTAAGGCCCTTATGACTCTAGCCATGTTCACTTTTTTAGATCATGATGATTCAACTAATGAAGAGAATCTGAATAGTGATTATGAAAATGAAGAAGATCTTCAAGATGCTTACAATGCCCTATACGAGGAAAGTTGTAAAACTACCGTAAAACTAAAACTTCAAAAAGAAAAGTTTTTAAAACTTAAAGAAAATTTTGAGTAACTGGTTTTAGAAAAATCTCATATTTTAGATTGTTTTGAAAAAACTAAATGTGATTTAGAATTCAAAAGTTGAAAATCTTAAATCTGAAAATGACAAACTTAAGAATGAAGTATCTTCTCTTTTGAGTTTGAAGGATACGTGGAGGTATGCCCAAGGAGATCCAAAGTTAGAAAAACTTTTATTCGGATCTAGAAAATGTGGCGATCGATCCAGGTTGGGTTATGATAAGAACATACCTCATAAACAGAAGACTACTCCTCCCAACTTTGTGAAAGGAGAAGCCTCAAATTTGAAAGAAAAAGGTACTTGTCAAGGTTTTTCTAAAAATACAAAAACTTTTCAAAAACCTAAAAGAAGCTATATCAATTTCAAAAATCAGAACAGAAACCCACTGACTGAAAAAATAGTTGATTTACTCAAGGACCTCTTAAAATCTAACTCAGTAGGTCCTTCCCACAACTATAAATAAAAAAAGACCAACTATGTTCCTAAACCCAAAACAGTTCTGAAATGGGTTCCTAAAGTTGTCTGCTTGGTTGCCCACACTGCTTTCAAAGCAACAAGCCATTCAAAATGGTACCTAGACAGTGGATGTTCCAGGCACATGACAGGTGACAAGGCTCTATTCACCGATCTAAAAGATATGACTGATGGGTCAGTCACATTTGGTGATGGTAGCAACTGCAAGATTATTGGCCAAGGTACGGTTCAACTCTAATCTTCCCTTATTTAAGAATGTTTTATATGTTGAGGGACTAAAACACAACCTGTTAAGCATATCTCAAATATGCGACAACAACCATAGTGTTAAATTTTCTAATCAAGGTTGTGAGATTATTGATAAAAAGGGTTCTGTAATATTAACTGGTCGCAGAACTTCTGAAAACTGCTATATAGTAAGCAATGATAGCTCATCTAATCAAACGTGCTACTTGGTCTATACCGATGAGACAAAATTATGGCATAAATGCCTTGGACATGTACACTACCAGAATTTATACAGATTGAGCAAAGGAGAACTTATTAGAGGTCTACCTAAGATTCAAAAAGTAGACAAGATATGTGGTGAATGTCAGTATGGTAAACAAACTAGGAGCTCTCACAAAAAAGTGAACTCCAATACCATATTAAGACCACTCGAGCTTCTCCACATGGATCTTTTAGGACCAACTAGAACGGAAAGTCGAGGTGGCAAAAAATACATCTTGGTTATTGTAGATGATTTTACAAGATTCACCTGAGTTTCATTTTTAAGGGACAAATCAGAAACCATTGATGAAGTGAAAAAGATTATCAAACGGATCCAAACTGAAAAAAGTTCTTAAGTCAGTAAGATCCGAAGTGATCATAGATCCGAGTTTGTAAAATAACGGTTTTGAGAAATTCTGTAGTGATCAGGGAATATCACATGAATTCTCTACGCCCAAAACTCCACAACAAAATGGTATTGTGGAAAGGAAAAATAGAGTGCTCCAAGAAATGGAAAATGTTATGTTGAATAACATGAAGCTCCCTAGAAATTTATGGGCTGAAGCAGTGAATACCGCCTGCTACATTATTAACCGTGTCTATACTTGTAAATCCAATAATAAAACGGCTTATAAAATGTGGTTTGATAAGAAGCCGACTATCAAATACTTTCGAGTTTTTGGCAGCAAGTGCTATATTTTGCGTGACCGTGAAAATGTGGAAAAGTTTGACACAAAGAGTGATTAAAGAATCTTCTTAGGATATTCTTTAAACAGTCGTGCATATTGTGTACTGAACAACAGGACCGGTGTGATTCAAGAGTCAATTAACGTGGTCATTGATGATCAGTTGAATACATCTGCCCCTAGTTCAGATAATGATGAAGTTCTTATAATTGAAAAACCAGATACTTCATCAAGTGAAATTAATCCTAAATTAAGGACTGTCAAAGATCATCCAACTACTCAAATTCTTGGAAACCCTCTCACTGGTGTGCGCACTCGTAGACAACTAGAAGACATATGTAATTACGTATGCTTTACATCCCAGATTGAACCGGTAAACGTAAAAGAAGCACTTTCTGATGAAAACTGGATAGTAGCGATGCATGAAGAACTTAATCAGTTTGTTCGAAATGATGTTTGGTATCTTGTTCCTAGACCTAAAGATAAACACATTATAGGAACTAAGTGGATTTTCAAAAATAAGTCTGATGAACTTGGAAATATAATTCGAAACAAGGCAAGACTGGTTGTACAAGGGTACACTCAAATAGAAGGTATTGATTACGATGAAACTTTTGCTCCAGTTAGTCGCCTTGAATCGATTAGACTTTTTATATTTATTGCATGCTTTAGAAAGTTTAAAATTTATCAAATGGATGTAAAGAGTGCCTTTTTAAATGGTGATTTACATGAAGAGGTATATGTTGAACAACCTACAGGGTTTGAAGACCCTAAGTTTACTAATCATGTATACATCCTTAGAAAGGCTCTCTATGGTTTGAAACAAGCTCCTAGGGCATGGTACGAAAAATTGACTAAGTTTTTACAAAGTCATAATTTTCAAATGGGTAGTGTCGATAAGACGCTTTTTGTTAAGAAACATAACGATGATATCTTAATGGTTCAGATCTATGTTGAAGATATTATTTATGGATCAACTTGTACTAACATGACTGTTGAATTTGTAGATTTGATGAAATCTAAGTTTGAAATGAGCTTGGTTGGGGAATTAAATTATTTCTTAGGATTGCAAGTAAAACAGCAATCTGATGGAATTTTTATTTCACAATCTAAATATGCTTTGAACTTGATTAAGAAGTTCGGATTTGAGAATGGTAAGAATTTTGATACTCCTATGAGTACAACTCTAAGACTCTCAAAATACTCTGCAGGTAAAGATGTAGATCCTAAATTGTATCATAGCATGATAGGTAGTTTGCTTTACTTAACTGCAAGTAGACCTGATATTGCTTTAAGTGTTGGAATCTGTGCTAGATATCAGTCTAATCCTAAAGAATCTCACTTAACTGCTGTTAAGCGAATTATTCGATATGTCGCAAGTTCAGTTAATTTGGGTCTTTGGTATCCTTATGATACTAGTGTTCAATTGGCTGGGTACTCAGATGCTGATTGGGCTGGTAATATCGATGACAGGAAATCAACCAGTGGTGGTTGTTTTTACATTGGAAATTGCTTGGTTTCTTGGTTTAGCAAGAAGTAAAGTTCCATATCTCTCTCAATTGCTGAGGCCGAATACATTGCAGTTGGAAATGCATGTACTCAGCTAGTTTAGATGAAACGTATATTGAGTGATTATGGAATCGCACAGGACTCGATGGTTTTATACTGTGATAATTCCAGTGCGATAAATATTTCGAAAAACCCAATCCATCATTCACGTACTAAGCACATTGACATTAGATTTCATTATATCCGTGAATTAGTGGAAGAAAAAGAAATATCTTTAGAATATATTCCAACCGAGACTCAGCTTGCTGACATTTTCACTAAACCGCTCGACAAAAGCAGATTTAATAAGTTGAAATTCGATCTTGGTATGTGCAATTTAAAATGATTGAGCATGCAACTCTGTATCATATTGTAAATACTTTAATGGTTTATATTTCAAAATTTCTTGAAAAATGCATGTTTATTTATTTTTCTGGTACACGACCAGTCGAGGACGTGCTCGACCAGTCATGGCACGACCGGTCGAGGACATCCCATGACCAGTCGTGTGGCGCGCTGATTGATTTTATTTGGGGAAAAATCTCATCTTCTTCATTCTAACCTTTCTATCCAACAAGCCGTGGCTCAACTAGTCGAACCCCACTGTTCGATTCGCTCGGGTTAGAATGTTTTCTTGATTTCTTGAAGAATCTTAGTCTTTTATCTTCAATTTCTTGATTGTAGTTGTCTATTTCAACTTATTCTTCAAGTTTTTGGATTTTCTTCTCATTTGTTGTATCTAGAGAAACCCATCTCTATTTTCTTGATATTTCTTGTATTTCTTCAAGAAAATAGATCCTAGAGGTAAAAAGAAAAATCCTAGAGGTGCTTCTTCTTCTAGATCGAATGTTATCACTAGACGCCATCTTAGGGTTCCTGAAGATGATCCACCATATGTACGTGATTTGCGTATGCGCAATGTGATTGTTGAAAAAGTTGTCAGTTTATACCATATCGCTCCTTTCGGTCTCCTTCCTCTCCTTCAATCTGTAGGATGGGAAAACATTTTACACTGGGGTGGGCTGGCATACCAGTCCATAGCGTAGGGTTGCATGCATAACTGAATTCTCTACTGAGCAACTGACTTTTACTATTGCTACTAGAGAAGGGCCTTTTCCTGTTGATCGACATTTAATGTCAGGCCTTATGGACATTCCAGCAAATGATGATGGTATTCATCCTAGCACACTTGCTGAGAAAGTGTCAAAATCAGAAAAACGTGTTTATACTAGAGTGTTGTGTAACATGAATGCGCCATGGACTGAAAATGGGAATGCCCTCAAATCTAGATATCTGTTACCCAGATACAGAGTTTTACATCGTATCTTCACTTCTAATTGTATCCCCGCTCTGGAAATAAGACTGAGTTGACTCTGCTTATGGTTCGTATTTTGTACTCAATCGTTACTGGTGCTAATGTCTGTTTGCCCTCTTTGATTTGTTCCTCTATCATTCAATTCCGTATTCATCCTGGTCATGGTGATATTCCATTTAGGTATCTGTTGAATGTATTAGCCACTCACATGTTAGTCACTATACCCGTCGGAGAGGCTCTTATCCAACACTTAATATTCAACAACTCCAACATAGACAAAATGAAGTTGAAATTGGCTCCAGGCCAAGTTAATGTTGGTGAAGGTGGAGCTGTTGCTGAGGCTGGGAATGATGAAGAAGGTGATGATCTTTCTCCAGATGATATCAATATGGACGATATTTTTAATGAAATGGATTCTGACTCTGGGAATGATCCTGACTTTGTGCCATCTGATTTCAATACTCATCTAAGTGCATTAAAAGAAAAGGTAGAAAATATGAATGTTGGCCACAATCTGCAATTTAAAAATATGCGCAAGTATTTTAGGTGCTTACAAAAAGGCCTTCATCAAATTGATCCTACCATACCTGCTTCTTCTTCTGGATCAGATTAAGATTTTAATCTTTGGTATGTAATAACTATAATACTCTTTACTTTCTCTGGTTGTGTTAGACTCTATCTGACTTGACTTTATATCTCCTTATGCTATGTTCTGTACTCTTAACTTTCAATCTTTCTCTCTTTATGACTTGATCATTACTTTACTGCCTTTTACATCCTATTTGTGTTTCTTGCTTTGTCATATTTTGACAAAAAGGGGGAGAATTTATTATGATGGGATGGTTGAAGTGTACTACTAAGGGGGAAATATAGGAGTTATACACAAGAAAAGTTAATAAGTTAAGTGGTTGTATGCTGTATGCTAGTTCATGACAACCGGTGCATGATTCGTTAATATACATGTTGTGCATCTCGTGTTGAAGTATGTTTTGTTTCAAATTTGACAAAGGGGGAGATTGTAAGTGTTATGATTTGATTCCTCTTTGGTTGTCAAATTTTGTGTGTCAAAACTTCTGTATGTGTCTTGTGTTTATATCTTGATAAATTTGTTCAAGACACCATGTCAACAACTGAAGTCAAGAAGGTCAAGAAGATAAATTCTTCAAGCTAGTTCAAGCTCAAGTTCATGTGTATTCAAGTTCAAGACTCAAGTTCAAGTTCACGTGTATTCAAATTCAAGACTCAAGCTCAAGTTCACGTGTATTCAAGATCAAGACTCAAGCATAGTTTGGGACTCAAGTGCAACTCAAAATGACATTGATTTCAAAGCTTGTGAAGTAGTCAAGTTACATCAAGAAGAACTCAAGCTGCGTAATGTTTAAAGTCTAAGAAAATGAAGTTTTCAATGTCCATACTTCATGTCCCAGGTATGATAAACCTTAGATTGACCTTAGGGTAGGTCACTTTGGCTACATAATTCATTTGAATATTAATATACGAATTTGGTTTGTTCTAAGACTAGTCCTAGACCTTTTTCGACCAGTCCTAGCACTGGTTCGACCAGTCTAAGAAATTCCAGGACCAGTCCTAGAGTTGTTGCAATTTATCAAATTTTTCTTCAGCTACGACCAGTCCTGGAGTCTGCTCGACCGGTCGTAGGATGGCCTCGACTCGACCTTTGACCAGTCGTAAAGCTACGACTCAAACTCTAGCGACTAAATCAAGTGTCGCACGACCAGTTGTAAAGGGGTCTCGACCGGTCGTGGACTGCCTTCGACTAGTCGTGGACTACCTACGACCAGTCGTACAACGGTTTGATCCGATCATGCTCAAAAATTCAAAAAATTGTTTCTCCTCGACCAGTCGTGGTGTCCCTAGGACCAGTCAAAGACGAATTTCTGCAGCTATAAATAGCACACGAATTTCAGAGTTATTCATTGAAAACTAAGTGAATTCAAGGCTCCACTCTAAGATAAGTTTGTATTTGTTTTTAAGCTACATTGTGCATAATTCTATTTCCTTTTGTTAGCTTAGTGTTATTTGATTTTGATTTGCATTCCAATCTGATTAGAAAAAGGGGAAATTCTTAATTCCTTCTTCACGGAATCAAAATCAAATACAGTTAGCCCTAAGTTGATTAAACTTAAAATCAATTAGAACTTAGAACCATTTTAAAGTAAGTATTGGACATTGAACTTCCATATTCATACTTCTATTCCGATTGGTTCTTCCGGGCTCCTACAAGAGGAGAAATCCAGGTATTTTACAATTCTGTAAAATTTTCTTTCCTTTGGTTTTTGTTTGGGATTTGCCAGAAAAATTCCATTTGTGTGGTTATCTGAGGAGAGCCAGAAAACTCAGAAAGAGGGGTTTTTGAATTGTGTAAGCCCAAGTTAAAAAGACACAATTGTGAAGGTTTTAGGTGAACCTGTGAAACCTATTTTGATAGTGAACGCTAATATCCCCTGTGTGAGGATATTATGAGTGGAGTAGCATTTTGTGTGGCTGTTGTTTAACAGTTGGTGAACACACAGGCGAACCATGAATGCTTGCTTAATCTTTTACCTTTTATCATTCAAAGCTGTGAAATGTATGTGTGGTTGTGAATGTTGTAAATATTTACATTTCAAGTAAGTGTGGGGAATGTTGTAATAAGTTAGATTTAAATTTCTGCAATCTACTTCAATTCCTTGCTATTTATTTTCATTGAGTTCTTGATACAAAGGACGTTCTAGAAATAAGGTTGTCCTGCCATAAACCTTTGGTTTTTATGGTGTAAGGTTGTCCTTAGAACTGAATTCATATCAACCTCTCAATACTTGTTAATTGAGGTTGAGTTTATTTCAGTATTGTGAATTGATTTATTATTGTAAGACTATCTCTTTATTGTTTATTCCATTGTTTTAATTTTAATTTGGCATAGTCCTATTCAACCCCCCTCTAGGACATATAGCTTGACCATTTCAATATCCTCTGAATCAAATTTCTCAATAAATGGCTTTAATCGATGTTAATTTACTTTAAACTCATTGCCATTGTTTGGATTCTGAATCTCGACAGCTCCAAGAGGATAAACATTGATAACAGTGAAATGGCTGGTCAATGAGATCGAAGTTTACCCAGAAAGAGATGTAACCGAGAATTATACAAGTGGACCTTTTGACCTGGTGTGAATGATTTTCGAAGAATGTGTTGGTCATGAAATTCCTTCATCCTGTCCTTGTAAATTCTCGAGTTATTGTACGCTTCATTCCGGATTTCTTCGAGTTCATTCAACCGAAGTTTGCGTAGCGAGCTAGTGATGTCCAGATTGAAGTTCAGATTTTTTATTGCCGAGTAAGCTCTATGTTCTAATTCCACAGGCAAGTGGCAAACTTTCCCATAGACAAGTCTAAAGGGAGACATTCCAATAGGGGTGTTAAATGTGGTACGGTAAGCCCATAAATCATCGGTTAATCGAATTTACCAATCCTTACGGTCAAGGTTAACCGTCTTTTCCAAAATGTGTTTAATTTCCTTATTAGAAATCTCATCTTGCCCACTTGTTTGTGGGTGGTATGGAGTGCTCACCTTATGAGAGATGCCATATTTCTTTATTCAATTTGCAATGGCCTATTACAAAAAATGTGAGCCTCCATCACTAATGATGGCTCGAGCCGTTCCGAACCGGGAACGGATGTTCTCTTTTAAGAATTTAATGACCATTTGATGGTTATTATTTCGGCATGGAATCGCTTCGACTCATTTAGTGACAGAGTCTACTGCGAGTAAAATGTATAGATTTTCAAAGGATTAGGGGAATAGTCCCATAAAATCGATGCCCCAACAATCAAATGCTTCTATGATAAGGATGGGGTTCAAGGGCATCATATTTCGACGGGACAATGCTCCCAATTTCTGGTAACGTTCACAAGCTTTGCAAAACTCATGGGTGTCCTTAAACATAATGGGCTAGTAAAAGCCAAACTGCAGAATCTTGGTCATGGTCTTTTTAGTAGAAAAGTGACCACCACAGGCCTGAGAGTGACAGAAGGAGATGACACTTTGATGTTCATCTTCTGGCACACATCTCCTTGAGATTTGGTCTGGGCAATATTTAAACAAATATGGATCATCCCAGAAGAATTTGCGCACCTCGGTGAAAAATTTCTTCTTATCTTGCACAGTCCAATGTGTCGGTATGAAACCTGTGGCAAGATAATTAGCAATATAAGCAAACCAAGGTGAATGGGAGACTTTGAACAATTGTTCGTCAGAGAACATGTTATTTATATGTGTCTACTTAAGGGAATCAGAGAGATCAAGGCAAGAAAGATGGTCATCCACTACGTTATCTACTCCCTTTTTATCTTTTATTTCTAAATTGAACTCTTGGAGTAGGAGGATTCATCTTATCAGGCGGGGCTTAGCATCGTTCTTAGAAAGAAGATACTTGAGTGCCACATGATCTGTGTAAACGACGATCTTGAATCAGATCAAGTAGGACCTAAATTTGTCCAAAGAGAACACTACGGATAAGAGTTCCTTTTCCATAGTTGAGTAGTTCACTTGGGCAGGATTTAAAGTTAACGTAGGGTTTCTTTTCCTTTCTCTGGCCTAAAACCACCCCAAGAGTATAGTCAGACACGTCGCACATAAGTTCAAAAGGAAGGCTCCAATCGGGTGGCTACATGATAGGTGTAGTGGTTAATATGCCCTTAAGCTTAGTGAAAGCTTTCTGGCATTGCTCAGTCCACTCGAATGGTGCATCCTTTTGAAGTAGATTACATAAAGGACGAGAGAGATGACTAAAGTCCTTTATAAATCTCCTATAAAAGCTGGCGTGTCCTAAGAAGGATCGCACGTCTCGTATGTTCTTGGGTGGAGGTAGGTTAGAGATAAGATCAATTTTAGCCTTATCTACCTCGATTCCTTTGGACGAGACGATATGTCCAAGGATAATTCTCTTATGAACCATGAAATGACACTTCTCCCAGTTAAGTACCAAATTCTTTTCTTCACATCGATTCGACATGCATGTAAGATTCTCCAAATAATCGCTGAAGGATGGACCAAAAATAGAGAAGTCGTCCATGAAGACCTCTAGATATTGCCCCACCATGTTAGAAAAAATACTCATCATGCATCGCTGAAAAGTGGCAAGGGTATTACATAATTCGAATGACATCCTTCGATAAGCAAAGGTGTTGTAGGGACATGTAAACGTGGTCTTTTCCTGATTTTCAAGGGCTATCTCTATCTGGTTATAGCCCGAATACCCATCAAGAAAACAGTAATAGGAATGACCTGCTAACCTTTTTAAAATTTTATCAATGAAGGGCAAAGGAAAGTGGTCCTTCCTCGTGATGGTATTCAACTTCCTGTAGTCAATGCACATTCTCCAACCAGTAGTGACTTTAGTTGGCACGAGTTCATTATCGGCATTAGATACGATGGTGATTCTGGACTTCTTAGGAACCACCTGAGTTGGAGTCACCCATTAACTATCGGATATAGGGTATATGATACCCACATCGAATAGGTTAAGAACCTCGGCCTTAACTACTTCTTTCATGTTTGTATTTATTCTATGTTGTGATTGTCACGAGGTCTTCGCATTATCCTTGAGATAAATGCAGTGGGTACAAATCGAATGGTCAATTCCCTTGAGGTCTGCAATCGTCCATCCAAGGGCTCCCTTATGCTCAATGAGAGTAGATATGAGCATACTCTACTGTTCTTACTCAAGGTGTGAAGAAATCACCACCGAGTATGTCTCATCTTGACCTAAATAGACATATTTCAAATCAGAGGGCAAATGTTTTAGGTCAAGCTTCGGTGGCTTGAGGTTAGACGATAGAGGCACTTTATCAGTTTTGGGCAACTCTTCAAATTGTAATCTCCACCAGTTAACTTCAAGTATCGGCACAGTATCAAGCATGACACCCATTTCCCTAATCATGTCATCATCAAACTCATGGGAGTGGGCTAAACATGTCTTTAGAGGGTCAGAGGATAAGGTCAAAGGTGTTCTATCTTTCACGAAAAAGTCAATCATGTTAATGTCGTAGAAATCGTCATCATCCTCTAACCGTCTGCCTGTGTTAAAAAAGATATTTAACTCCAATGTCATATTCCCGAAAGACATACTCATGACTGCATTCCTTCAATTAATGATTGCGTTTGAAGTGGCAAGGAATGGGCGACTAAGAATGACGAAAATCTGAGTGCTCATGTTATTGATGGGTTCCGTATCCAGGACGATAAAATCTACATGTTAGCAGAATCTGTTAACCTAGACCAACACATCCTCAATTATCCCTCTCGGTACACGAACTGAGCAATCAACAAGTTGTAATGTGGTTTGGGTGGGTTTCAATTCACCCAAACCTAACTGTTTATAGGTCGAGTAAGGAATCAGATTTACACTCGCTCCTAGATCAAGAAGTACGTGCTCAATGCAGTAATTCCCAATTACACAAGCAATGGTTGGGCTACCGGGATCTTTGAATTTCTGTGGCACATCTTGCTTTAGGATGACACTCACTTTTTAGTTAAAAATATTTTCTTTTGAATATTTTACCATCTTTTGGTCATACACAAGTCTTTTAGAAATTTGGCATATGAAGGTATTTGTTTTACGGCATCTAGTAGAGGAATATTGACCTTCACTTGTTTCAACACCTTTAGAATGTCCTGAGAGTTAGAGAGAGTTTTTGGTGCAACCAATCGTTGGGGAAATGGAACAATCGGCTTCCCTTGAGGTTTCGGTTCTAATTCTTATGGAGCATGGCTAGATCTATCAGTGTTGTCCTCTTCCGGGTCCTTAGAATTTTCATCCCTAACCGGAATGGTTTTGTTAATGGTCTTCCCACTCCTAAGAGTAGTGATAGATTTAGCTTTCTCCAACTGATTTGAAGAGATTAGATCACTTATCTCATATTGCAGTTTAGGATTGGGGAGAGGTTGAGCAAGAAGGTTCCCCTTATTCTCAATCGCACTTTTAGTCTCAAGTCCTTGTATGGCCTTTGTGAGGTCTTGAAAGGCTTGTAGCATCCCTTGATTGAAAAGCTCTTGCTTTTGAAGATGTTTTAGAACTGGGTCCTCTTGAGGTTTCTCTTAATTTGGAATTTGGTTGAAGAAACCTTGAGGGGTAACCATTTGTCCATTCCTCCAACTGAAGTTTGGATGATTTCTCCAACTAGGATTGAATGTATTGGAGGTAGGTCCATTGAAAGGTCTTTCGTAATTGTTCACGACATTGGATTGCTCATTCAAGACCTCTTAAAAGGCAGGTATTGTTGGACAATTTTCAGTTGTGTGAATGTTGGAAGCACAAATGCCTCAAACAGTTTCCTTAGCCTTATCATTCTTTAATTCCATGGTCTCGAGTTTCCTGGTAAGATTAGCCACTTTAGCATTGATATCATCGTCCTCTTTCAGGAGATACATTCCACCCATTTTCTTGGATTGAGTCAGCCTAGACATGGTGCTTGGTTTTGGAGAGATGTCCCATGATTGTGGGTTTTCAGTAAGCTTATCAAAATAGTATCACACATCATCAACATTTTTATTCATAAATTCCTCATCACACATCGTCTAGACTAATTGGCGCATGGGAGATGTCAGTCCATCATAGAAAAAGTTCATGATGTGCCACGTTTCAAAACTGTGTTATGGGCATGAACTGACAAGATCCTTGAACCGCTCCCAACATTGGAAGAATGTTTCATCTTCCTTTTGGGCGAAGTTCATGATTGACTTTCTAAGGGTGTTCATCTTATGGTATGAGAAAATTTTCTTTATGAACTCCCTTGTCATGTCATTCCATCTACCAATAGATCGAGGATGTAGTGAATGTAACCACGTCTTACCTTTCTCTTTCAAAGAAAAGGGAAAGTGTTTCAGCCTGACCGTGTCATCAGACACGTTAGGAAAATATAGAGTGGCTATGATCTCATCAAATTCTTTTAAGTGTAAATATGGATTTTCATATTCAAGCCCATGAAATTTTAGGAGTTGGATCATCCCTGGCTTGATATCCATGTGTCCCATATTTTCTGAAAAAACCATACATGAGGGTGTACTCACCCCCGCCGGTTGTAAATAATCTCGTAAAGTATGAGGCGGGGATGCTCGATGCACCTCATTCTCATCCTGGACTTCCCCAACCCGAGGTTAAGGTTGTCCCTCTGGTTGATTGGCTAGTTGATTTGCTGCCATAACCTCAATTAACTCTGGGGATTTCGAGCGGTGTCTAGTCCTGCGATGGATAGTTAACCCCTCAACCAATCCTCTTCAGTCAAGAGACGGCGAGTGTTGTCATGTACCCACTTGGGCATAAAACACTCGCAACCCTCAATCTCATATTCTAACTTAAACCTAAAAGAAAGAAAGGAATAAAAATCTAGAATTAGAAAGAAAGAAGGGTTGGAAAGAAGTTACCAAATTAGAAGTTCCTAAGTTAAGGTCCTGCAAAACAAAACAAAACAAGTTAGTTTCTAAAATTAGAAAGTTCCTAAAATAGAAAGTAAACTAGTTTCTAAAAAGGGAAAACTTCTAAAAACCGAAAATAGAAAGTTTCTAAAAACTGAATAGGAAAGTTCTAAACCTAGAATTAGAAAGTATGTTAATTTCTAAAAATAAAAGAAATCCTAGAATTAGAAAGTTTCTAGAAATAGAAAATAAAACCCTAATCCTAAAAATAGAAAAAGTAGAAAAATTAGAAAGAGGTAACCAATTTAGAAAGTCTATATTAGGATCCTACAAAATAGGAAAGTTAGGTTAGTTTCTAAAAATCAAATAGAAAAATCTAAACCTAAAATTAGAAAACCCTAATCTTAACCTAATTCTAAAACTAGTTAATCTCAGAAAAACGCAACCGTCAATCCTCGGCAACGGCGCCAAAAACTTGTTCACAACCCCAAGTATAGGGCCACGATGTAGTAATAATCTCGGTAAGACCGAGGTCGAATCCACAGGGACTGAACCTTGTACGTATTATGAAAGTAACCAGAACTAGAACTAGAACTAGAAGAAGATGTAATCTAAATTTGGAGAATGTAAGAGAATATTTGCAAACTATTTAACTAAAACTTGTAAAATTCAAAGGTGGGAAACTAGGGTTTCTAAGGATCCACTTGTAGAGATCAGGGAGATCTATGCTTGATTCAAGAACGCAACTGGAATCCGAGTCCCATCTTCATCCAATTAGAAGATAATTCATTGAAATTCAATTTTGAACTTCCTTTGATATGATTTTCAATGAATGATAGGTAAGAGAACTAGAAGTGACTCTATCATTAAACCATGCCCATGAGACAAATTAAACAACAAAATTTAACCAATCCATAACCAATCTAAGAGAATTATGAATATTAGGAAGGGTTCCATCATCCAACCATGTCCATGAGACGATGGTGAACAACAGGGGTTCCTACATTCACAACCTCAACAATGAAAAGAACATGCTCAAAGCTATCACAGATCCATTGTAATTTAAGTCACAACAAACCATTAAAAACTAAAAGCATTCCTTATAATCAAACTAGAAGCAATGAGAGTTCATCTTAACATGAATCCAAGCATAGAAAATATCTCATCACACTACAAGCTTCATCTCTTAGCCCTAGCTAAGAGGTTTAGCCTATTATAGAAATGATCAAGTTAAAATCTCTGAAAATAATTAAAGGAAAAACTAAAGAAAGAATAAACAAACTCCTTGGCCGTTACACACACACACACACTCTCTCTCTCTCTCTCTCTCTTCTCTGGTGCTTCCACGTTCCTCAGCTCCCTTCTCTTTTTCTTGCTCCCGTCCCCACATCAGATGCCCCCCTCTCTCTCTCTGTGTCTCTTTTTTTTATTGGTGTTGAGAGGTCGGTCGGCTGGAGTTTACGCATAAGAGGTGGTGGAGCTTGCGTAGTAAGGAGTTATGCACTCCTCTCCTTTCGCATCTCGCGCAGCAAGAAAATGCAAACAGTCTTCCGTTTGGAATGAGTTTTGGGACGATTGAGCATCCCAAACTCTATTCTGTCTTCATGGCTGGGGTCGGGACCACCTCCTTGAGCTTTTGGACTGTCTGGATCATCGATCCGACCCTACCCTTGATCACACAATCGGCCCACAGTGGTCGAATCTCTCAGACGTGCATCCGTGCGTAATATGTTACGTTGTTGGAGCCAGTGTCATCAGTGGGGCCCATGATCGACTTCAATCGAGAAATCCACTTTGTCCATTAGACTCGTGACGAGATTTCAGTGCGGGATGGTTGTTTTTGGCTGTCCGTTGATGCAGCCCCTGGGATCTTTCTTCCTGCCATTCATCCTATGTTTGAACGTGGCCTTCTTGTGATCGCGTACATGGCTGTATATGGACAGCATAGTTGTGGTCGGCCCCACCGTCCAAACACAGTGGACGGTTCGGATCTCCCGTCCGGATGATGGATGTGGGCCACTCATCATTACAGCGTCCGTCTGTGCAAACGATCTAGACTCTCTCTCTCTCTCTCTTTCTTTCTAATCTCGTCGGGTCAAAGAGAGTTTGACCCGACTTCTTGTTCGGTGTACTACTGGTGTGTGTGCGTTGTGCATTCAAGGTGGGGTCCACAATGATGTAGTGTAAGATCTACACTACCCATTCATTTTGCCACCTACTTTAAGGAGTTGAGTCTAAAATTGAGGCATATCCAGAGATCAGGTGGGCCCCAAATAAGTGATTTATGACTGATCTTTCCGTTGTACCACTTCCACAAAGATTCGAGGGCTGGAAGCTTACGTGTATGGTTACTTTATGATCCTCAGGCCGGATGTAAAGTTTTGTGCAAAACGGATAGTGAGAACCTTGTGATCTTGCATTTAGGATGATTTTTAGGCTTCTTTATCTTCGATCACTTGATTTTCTCGAATCTTTAGCGTGTGAATTATTCAATCTCGTCTCCTAAGATCCGTCCCTTGCCTTAGTGATTTTTGAGTATCAAATCTATGCTTTTAGTGCCCTTTTCAGTCCAAGCTCCTAAATTCACCTTGTAACACAAACATGACTGAAATAGAACGTTAAACATTATCATGTTCATAAAACCAAGTAATAAATATGTTCTAATATGTAATATTTGACCCTCAACAATATGCTAAATGTAATCGAGATTACTTGCGAAAGTAGTATAGTTAGAATTTTTATTTTTCATTTTTATTTTTCTAGAATTAGTTTTTATTTTTATTTTGCTTCGCTTCTTTTGCTCGAGATTAGCAAAATGCTAGAATGGGGTGTGTTGAGTGTCAAATATTGCATATTTTTCCCCATTTATATCTTGGTTTTATGAACATGATACTGCTTAATGGTATATTTTATACATGTTTGTGTTGCAAGGTGAGTTTGATGGCTTAGAGTGAAAACAATGTGAAAGTGTGGATTTAATGCTCAAGAATCAGTAAGTAAAAGAATGGACATTTAGAGGCCAAGATTGAAGATTTCAAGATCCCAAGAGTCAAGAAAACCAAGTGGAAAAGGAAGAAAGTGCAGAAATTAGTGCAGAAAATTGTAGGATCTGAGTTTAGATTCATCGAAACAGTTTAGATGACATCGAAACCAGTCTTCGATGACATCGAAGCCCTTGGATGACATCAAAGAATTACAGGAAAATCAAGTGTGCTTGCTGGACAAATTGGATGCAGTCTTAGATTCATCAAAACAGTTTTGATGAATCGAAGCCAATCTTAGATGACATCGAAAGGTTTACGCGGACCCTACACAAAGTGAGCAGTTTTGAAGTAGTTTATGATTTTTTTCAGATCCGTTTGAAGGAGGGAGTTCCCTACCTATAAATAGGGCATTCCAGGGCATTCCTAAGCAATTATCCAAAGCATTGAAGAGCATTCTAGGGTTTTTCTAAGTTTTTCTAGTTTATTTTAGAGAGCTTTCAAGTTTCATGGTTCTTATTTTCTTTACAAGTTTTTGTTTATTTATTTTTTCTTTCATAGTTCTTATTTTCTTTACAAGTTTTTGTTTATTTATTTATTCTTTCTTTTCTATTTGTATTTCTTTCTTTTCTTATTGCTTTTTATTTCTGAAATTTTATTATGTTTTTCTAAGTTCCCTCTAGCCCAAGCTAGATGGGAAGCACACTGGTTTATTATTTTCATAGTTATGATAATTGATTGTTTTAATAATGAGAAGAATGGTGTATGCATGTTATCAATTTTTTAGGTTTAGTTTTTTATCCTAATGTGAGATCCATATGTTTCCATCATATGAGATCCACATTGATGGATAGGCTTACCCTGAATCAATTAGATTTCCTAGATAAGAGAGGTTCTCAACCTCCTACATTTATTTGATATTTATCATCTTATGGATATGAATTCGTAAAATCACTGGCACTTGAGAATATATATCAATGATGAAAATTTATGATTTTCTAATATTTTATATCATTTATTTAAAATGTTTAAACTATTTTATTTTCCGATTAGGCCGACCATAGTGCTCGGATCTTAGTTGTGTTATCCAAGTCATCATGATTTAGAACATTAACCTATGTGTGGAACTTTGAAGCTTGGGTGTTGTTTTAATTTAGTTGAATTACATCCATCCAAAACTCCCCAAATCAAATCATCAGTTTAGTTTTTATTACTTAGTTTATTTTACATTTGATTTTCTCCTTCTCACAATTCATCTCCCTGTGACATCGACCTTGTATTCGCGGGATATTACTTACGAACTTCTGCACTTGGAGGAAAGCAATTACTCTGCTTGAAGAAACTGAGCTCCCGTTCACGGACGATATCATGAAATTCCAACTACCATATAGGTTCTAAATGCCCCAGATAACTCCCTACACCGGATCAGGGGATCCGCCCGAGCACCTAGAATCTTTTCGAGCGTGAATGGAACTTCATGGTTCTTTAGTACTTGTAATGTGTAGAGTGTTCTCCCTGACTTTGTCATGAACTATATGGAAATTGTATAGACACCTGAAGCCCAAGTCCATCAACTTGTTCGCCCAACTCAGCAAGGTCTTTATTACTCAGTTCATAAGTAGAAAAGATAGGAGGAATCCTATGACTTACCTCCTTATAATAACATAGAGAGAGGACGAGCTTCTAAGGGATTACATCATTTGCTTCAATGCTGAAGCATTTTAGGTCGACGGTTATTCCAACCAAATATCTCTTACCGCCATGGCGGCCGACCTTAAATAAGGAAAATTCCTCTTCTCGATCGGTAAGAATCCCTGACCACTCTTGCTGACTTGCTCAACCGAGCTAAAAAATATTCAAACGCAGATGAGCTCTTCAGTTCATGGTGGCCCACTCATGGTGAAAACAACTTGACAAGAGATAAAAAGTGAAAGAAGAGGGGGAGCCTTCCGTTGCTAATGCCAAGAGAAAAAAAAAGGAAGACGACCAGACCAGGGGCCATTGACCTAGCTGATGATGTTCAGAGAGACACTTCCACACGTACACTCCCTTGAACACTGTGTTATGGAAGTACAAGACAAAATAATCCTGAGATGGCCAAGCAAGATGAAGGCCAACACCGAGAAGAGATACAAGAGGAAGTATTGCCATTTCCACCGAGATCACAGTCATAACACAACGGAATGCTTTGACTTGTAAGAAGAAATCAAATCCCTTATTCAAAAGGGACATTTATGAGAGTTCAAAAATTGGTTTAGTCCTATTCATCCCCCCTCTAGGATATCTGTAGCTCATCTTACAACCTCAAAGATTGATAAGTAGGAAAATTAAAAGAAAATTAACTAAAGTATGCAATCACAATCATGATTGTGGAGATGGGGTGCTCAATATTAATCGTGATCTAGACATAATTTGTCCAAAAGACCTAAAGATAAATTATTTTAAGCTCCTATTGTGTTGGTATCTAACAAAACGGTAGGACATAAAATATACACTGAGAAATTAAAATGAGAATGTTACAATCGAGTGAAGAGTGGATATAACTGTATGTTAGGAGATGTGGGAGGGAAAAGGGAGATTCAACACTCTTTGACTGAAGAGATGGTTTGATGTCCCTAATTTTAACCCTACTTCGGTTTATCTGAACAAATAAAATGCTTTCATCTATTTTCTTTTCTTGTCTTTTGCTCTCTTCTCTTTTTTTTAGCCTCCCTTCTCTTCTATTTTCTCTCTTTAGTCAACCCCCTTTCATATCTCTTGCTGACTCTTTCTCTTTGATCTCCTCCTCCTCTTGAGCAAGTGGAGATGATCTCTTTATACAGAGAGCATTGGAAGGAATTAGATTCTCACCGGCTACTACCATGGTTAATCTCGAGTCCCATGGTCTTCTTTTGTTTCCATGTGCTTAATGAAGTTGAATTTGGACACCAGCGATAATCAAATTCCCACTGATGTACAAAGTTTGTACTTTGAAGTGCATTTACCATATAGAAACCAAGGTGCCATGTGTCAAGCCTTGATTGATGGATGATACCCTGTGTGAATCAGATTCCCATTGTCATCATCATCTTTGATTTTTCATCAAGCATTGTTCTGGAGGATATGAGAGGATCTCCAATAACATCCTGAAATTCGTTAACAATAGGGTGTATACATAAGGACTTAATTTAGTATGAACATAGACTTAGGTTCACCAGAACATCTCCTCCTTCATGCATCGATCTAACCGACCAAAATCAGGGGATACGAATAACTGTCAAAATCACCCTAAATCAGAATTCAGGAAAATCTTATCGAAAAATCAGCATTAATTTGAGAACTTAAGTCATAACCACCTAAACCTAAACCATGGACCAAACCCATTTGTGCCCAAAGACTCTACATACTCCAAGGGATCAAACCAGTGGAGTTGATCAGTCATGAACATCGCGGTGGAACCCACACTAACGATGCGCGTGCACAAACCTTGTACAGCTGCAGTGCACCGTTCGACCAGAACGGGAACAGCTTACAGATCGTGATGGCCGAATCAGAGCCGTCCACCAGGACAATCCCCAACTTCCGACAAACTTCCACACACCGTCCCCTTTTCCGACTAAAACTGGGATCACACACCGTCCCTTTTCCGGCCCAATCCAAGATCACGCGGCTGATCTTGCGGAAAACAGGGAGTTTCCATGCGTGTTGGGATGCATAACTTCAAGGGATAAGATCCCGGATTTTCCTAACCAAGAAAGGAATAAGGAAGCGAGGAGGAATGACGCCGACCGACCCGCTAGATTCCACACTGCGCAGGGAAGCTTTGTGGAAAACCCACCAACGGATTACATCCGGGTTACTGCTTGCATGGGCCATGGAGCAGAAGACGGCAAATCCAAACCGTCTAACAGAACCGATCGGACAGACCTTGATTGGGACAAGATCTGCCATTAGGAACAGAGCCTATCTTCCCCGAACGAACATAAACGATAGGCGCTATCCTACTGCCATTCCAGCAATCAGAAACATTCATCTGATGGCCCACCTAAATCTATTACATCCTCCGAAAGGAGGGAAGAAAGGATCTAAGATAACGGAACGAAAAGAAGGAGAGACAAGATGCGAACGACTGTTTCATAGTTCACGCACATAGCCGCAAGCAATATTGCACAACCCGTTCGCACCAAATGCACTCCGCGTACGAGATACGCAGGGTCGATCTAGAAACTTCAGATCACTTAAAAACCCCACCCCTGCCGTAAAACGAAAACCAAAAGAGAAGGAAAAGAGAGAGAGAGAGGAGGTGTTGCAAAATATTGATTTTATATATATATATATATATATATATATATATATATATATATATATATATATATATTAAAAGTGTTTGAAAAATATGTTTTTGTGGGTTTTTGAGAATAGTACCACATTAGAAAAAAAGGAGAAGTTTTTGGGGTTTAAATGAAAGTGTTGGAGTACTATAATATTTGCTTACCTAGTTGAGGACCATGGGACTTGCGTGCTACGCACTGGAATGCTCGGGCTCGGTTTCAGTCACGGTCACGGGCTTGGTGCGAGGGCCTGGGCATGTGAGACAGTGTGTCTGTAGAGGCGTTAGTGGCGCACTTTGCACTTCGCACGTTCGCATCACTGGAATATAGGAGAGGAGTGGTTGGCTGTCTCAGTTCGTATGAGTTTGCTGGAGTGGGTTGAGAGATGGATTGGAAACCCATCCAAGCCCTCCATTTATAGGCTATGGATGGCTGGACGAAACCTAAAGGACGTAACGAGAGTTCCTTTGTATATATAGAGAGATGAAAAAAAAGAACTGTTGCGGCAGATCTGTAACAGCTGTGCCATTAGTGCAGGGTCCAGCTGTAACTGCTGCATGGCTAGCCCTGCAGCTAGAAAACGGCTAGCTGCTGTCTCACAACAGTCAACATACAGTCAACATGCAACACTTAATAAGCCATGAACAACAGTAAGAAAATGACCATAAAATGGCTACTTTTCTCTAACAGCTAGAAAACGGTCATGGGATTTATTTCCCTGTACCATAACCCCCAGCCACCATAGTCTATAAAAGGAGGACCTGGATGAGTTTCCAATCCATCTCTCAACCCACTCCAGCAGACCCATACGAACTGAGACATCCAACCACTCCTCTCCTATAATCCAGTGATTCTAGCAAGACAGCAAGGGTTGAACCTTTGCTTAAAGAACAGACCAGCGACGTGATCTATAATGGTTTTATTGAACCAATAGCTGAAGAATAAGAAGAATAGACTAGTGTAGTGGTCTCATTTACATACATCTTCTTCTCTCTTTTTCCTTTTGGAATTTTTTCTCTTTTATTGTATTTCTGTCAGACCGAGTGTAACAGAGTTCCATTTGGTGGGCATTCGTGTTTGTTGAAAGCAGACCCACACCAGGCTCCTCGTATCCTAGAAGTGGTTTGCCTGTAACCTATCAGCATACTCAATTCACTTGAGGAGGGGCAAATAACGCTTTAAGGACAGCTTCCCAGACGTGCTTCAGCCTGTCCTTATTCTAGCTAATTTTTTATTTTCGGTTTCCACATTATACAGAAATAATATTAATCTGTATAATTTTCAATAATCTTAAAGCGCTTTTTGATGGAAGCCGTTAGTGTTTCATCCATCAAGTTGATAAATCAGGACTTGATACGTCTTGATCGGTTCGATGGAACCAATTTTACGAGATGGCAAGACAAGTTGAAATTTCTTCTGACAGCACTGAAGATCTACTACATATTAGATCCAAATCTGCAAGCACTACCTGTAGCATCCGACAAAGAACACCTGAACAGGTGGCTGCCCGCACCAAACGAGCTAAAGACGAACTCTTGTGTCGAGGACACATTCTGAATGCGCTCTTCAACCGCCTGTACGATCTGTACCAATAGACGCCATTAGCAAAGGTGATCTAGTCCGCTCTGGAGTTCAAATACAAGGCTGAAGAAGAAGGTACCAACAAATTTCTCATCGCCAGGTATTTTGACTTCAACATGGTAGATAACAAACCGTTGCTGCCCTAAATCCAAGAACTACAGTGAATAATAAACAAAAACAAAGCCATCAAAATTGATCTTCCTGAATCATTCCAAGTCAGGGCTATAATCGCTAAATTACCACCGATGTGGAAAGACTAAAAAGAAGTTGCTGCATAAAACTAAGGACTACACTCTGGAACAAATCCAGAAACACCTCAGAATTGAGAAAGAATCCCGTAACTGCAACAAAAAAAGTGATAATGGGAATGCCTCGTCCAAGGTACATACAGTACAGAACACTAATAACAAGAATCCCAAGAAGGACGATTCCCTGAAACCCAATAAAGGAAAATTTTAAAAAATGCTCAAAAGAAGAACGAAAAGTTCAAAGGCTCATACCATATCTGTGGGAAAATCGGGCACTACGCTTGAGTATGTCGATATCGCAAATCTAAAAAAGAGGCAAGTGTAGTAGAAGAAGGCGATATTGTGGTTATGATTACTGAGGTGAATACCATCCAAGACAAAGTTCTAGGTTGGTGGTATGATACTGCCGCTACAGTACATGTGTGCTCCTACAAATCAGCCTTCAAAACCTATGAGGAATTGACCGATGGTTAAGAAGTCCATATGGGTAATGAAGTCCGATCGAAGGTCGTCGGCAAAGGAACTGTCGAACTGATATTCACCTCTGGGAAGAAAGTGATTCTAACTAATGTACTGCACGTCCCAGACATGAGGCGAAACTTAGTTTCTAGGGGTCTTCTGGGTAAACTAGGCATAAGGGTGGTGTACAAGTCAGGAAAACTGATTCTGTCCAAGAATGAGAATTTTTTCGGAAAGGGATATGCTCATAATGAGATGGTTAAGTTTTCTCTGAATGAAAGTAGTACTTCTGCGTATTTGGTTAAATCCGCTGGACTGTGGCATGATAGACTAGCCCATATATGGTATAGTACATTAAAGTTCATGGCTAAGAATGGTTTAATCTCATACACAGATAATGAAACCGATAAATGTGAAGTGTTCATATAATCCAAAATGAAAAGAAATCTTTTCCAAGTGTTGAAAGATCGTCTCAAGTATTGGATCTTGTGCACAGTGATATCTTTGAGTTAAACGACATTCTTACTCGTGGAGGTAAACGGTACTTCATAATCTTTATAGATGATTGCTCTAAATATGTGTATGTTTATCTATTAAAGAGCAAAGATGAAGTATTAAACATGTTTAAAATATATAAAACAGAAGTAGAGAATTAACTAAATAAGAATATACAAATTCTCCGTAGCGATAGAGGAGGAGAATACTTTTCCAATGAATTCGATAACTTCTGTGAAGAACATGGACTAATACATCAATGTACTATACCATATACACCTCAACAAAACAAAATAGTTGAAAGGAAGAATAGAACATTAGTAGAAATGGTCAACTCAATGCTGATAAGAGCAAAGTTGTCACTAAGTCTATGGGGTGAGGCACTGCTCTCAGCGTGCCATATACTAAACAGAATTCCGTCTAAAAAATATAAAATATCTCTATATGAAACATGGAGAGGTAGAAAACCTAACCTAGGATATCTAAAACTGTGGGGGTGTTTTGCATATTGCAGAACCCCTGATCCAAAAAGAACTAAGTTAGGACCAAGAACTATTAAGTGCGCCTTCATGGGGTATGTATAAAATAGTAAAGCATATAGACTTCTAAACATAGAGTCAAATACAATAATAGAATCAAGAGACGTTGAGTTCTTTGAGAACTCACTATCCTTGGAGTCAAAGGATAATGAAGTCCAAATTCTTGATAGAGAATCAGATAGCACAGCTCCACAAATAGTGGAAGCTCCTGTTGAACCTTGTAGGAGTCAAAGGATAAGAATAAAGAAGAGTCTAGGAGATTAACTATATAGACTCATAACGCATCATTTTCCATCTTGTAAAAGGAGATACAGAAAATGTTATAAGAAAAATACCTATAGTGATGACTATAGAAGATGATCCTAAAACATATAAAGAGGCTGTATCCTCTAGAGACTCAATTTTTTGGAAAGAAGCTATGAACGATGAATTAGAATCCATAATGTCAAATCAAACATGGGAACTAGTAAACTTACCTTCAGGTTCTAGACCCATAGGTTGTAAGTGGGTATTTAGAAAGAAATATCACACTAATGGGACTATCCAAACCTTTAAAGCTCGACTAGTAGCTACGGGTTTTAAATAAAAAGAAATGATAAATTACTTTGACACATACTCTCCTGTAGCTAGGATAACATCCATTAGGATATTATTTGCGTTAGCTTCCATACATCATCTTCACATCCACCAAATGGATGTAAAGACCGCATTCCTAAATGGTGACCTCAATGAGGAGTATATATGGAACAACCTGAAGGTTTCGTTCTACCAAGAAATGAAAACAAAGTATGTAGATTACTCAAATATTTATATGGATTAAAACAAGCACCAAAATAATGGCATGAGAAGTTTGATTCCAAAATGCTATATCATGGTTTCACGCATAATGTAGCTGACAAATGCATATATTCTAAAGTAGATGGTAGTTGTATCATTATTATTTGTCTATATGTTGTGACATGTTAATAATAAGTAATAAAATGGAAGGTGTGAATGAAACAAATAGGTTTCTATCTTCCGTATTCAAAATGAAGGATCCTGGACATGTTGATACCATCATAGGTATCAAAGTTAAAAAATATTGTGAGGGCTATGCTTTGTGTCAATCTCATTATATTGAGAAGATACTACATAAGTTTAACCATCTAAATATAAAAGAAGCAAAGACCCCATTTGATCCAAGTATCAAACTAAAAGAAAATACTGGAAGAACAGTTGCTCAATTGGAATATGCGAGTGCGATAGGGAGTCTTATGTATGCTATGCAATGCACTACACCTGATATCGCATATGCAGTGTGTAAACTTAGTAAGTTTACTAATAACCCCAGTACTGAACACTGGAATGTAATCAGTAGAGTCCTTGATTACTTAAAAGTAACCAAAGACTTAGGACTATTTTATCCTGAATTTCCTGCCGTATTGGAAGGATATACCGATGCGACCTGGATATCGAGTGCAGGGGACAACAAGTCTACTACAGGGTGGGTATTAACCCTAGGAGGTGTAGCTGTATCTTGGGGATCCAAGAAAAAGACTTGTATAATGCACTCGACTATGGAGTCTGAATTCATAGCCCTGGCTGTAACTAATAAATAGGTTGAGTGGCTAAGAGATCTTCTATTAGAAATCCATTTCTGTGTAAAGCCTATATCGGCTGTGTCACTACATTGTGATAGTGAAGCCACATTAGCTAGAGCTTATAGTGGCACATATAATGGTAAGTCTGGACATATCAGTCTTTGACATAATTATATCAGACAATTGATTCGAGATGAAATCATTGCTATTTTTCATTTGAAATCAAGCAATAACCTGACAGACCCTTTCACTAAACCTCTACCGAGAGAGGTAGTAAAGGCTACATCTAGAGGGATGGGGTTAAAACTCTTCAACCAAAGTTTCACCAATGATGGTAACCCAACCTAAAATCAGAAAATCTCTAATTTTGAGTTTAATGGGTAAGAACAAGTCACTGATATGTGGAAAGTTTTCAGCACTAAATTAAAAAATCTCATCCATAATAGATAAGTGTTGAACGTTACGAAAGAGGGTTGAGTCTTAGAACTCTTAATGAAATCCAGTCTATAGGACATGTGTCTTATAATAATGGAGACATTGGAAGGATTTCACCTATGTGAATGTAGAGATGGTGACGTCTCTCATGAGAGTTAGTAGTTTTCTCTCGGGATCGTTCACGAATTAGGATAAGTACATGGCCATTAATTGTACTGGGCAAGATTATGAGAACTCTAATTAACACATAGCGAATATGTGTGTGGTTTCTCCGACTTTGTTATCTAGGAATAACTGGTTCAACGCTGCGACTACCAATCATTTCGATAGAGTTTTGAGATACGTACACTAAGGGAATATTAAAATCGAAAGATATCTTTCTTTATGCATATAAGTTGATTATTCTGGCAGAAATATTTTTTCGAGAAAAATATATTTTTAAAATCAAGTGGGGGATTGTTACAAAATATTGATTTTAATAATAAAAAATAATATATATATATATATATATATATATATATATATATATTTAAAAAGTGTTTGAAAAACACCTTTTTTGTGGGTTTTTGGGAATAGTCCTACATTGGAAAAAGAGGAGATGCTTTTTGGGTTTAAATGAAAGTGTTGGAGTACTATAATATTTTCTTACCTAGTCTGAGGACCATAGGACTTGCGTGTTCCAGTGCTACGCCCCCGTGCGCGCTCGGGCATGGTCACGGGCTCGGTCTCGGTCTCGGTTACGGTCATGGGCTCGGTGCGAGGGCTTGGGCATGTGAGGCAGTGTGACTATAGAGGCGCTAGTAGTGCACTTTGCACTTCGCACGTCTGCATCGTGTCATAGAGGGTCGCTCCTTTGGGACCTTGAGCGAACCGGAGCTAGACGTGTGCGAGTCGCGGTGCGACTAAGTGGCTAAGGCGGATGGATGGTTGGACGAAACCTAAAGGACTGAATGAGAGTCCCTCTGTATATATAGAGAGCTGAAAAAAGAGCTGTTGTAGCAGATCTATAACAGTTGTACCATTAGTGGAGGGTTCAGCTGTAACTGGTGCATGGCTAGCCCAACAGTTTGAAAACGGCTAGTTGCTGTCTCACAATAGTCAACATGCAGCAGTTTAATGACCCATGCACAACAGTCAGAAAACGACCATAAAATGGTTAGTTTTCTCTAACAGCTAAAAAACGGTCATGAGATTTATTTCCTTGGACCATAACCCCCAACCACCATAGCTTATAAAAGGAGGGCCTGGATGGATTTCTAATCTATCTCTCAACCCACTCCAGCAGACCCATACGAATTGAGACAGCCAACCACTCCTCTCCTATACTCCAGTGATTCCAGCAAGATAGCAAGGGTTGAACCTTTGCTCGAAGAATAGACCAACGGTGTGGTTTATAACGGTTCAATTGAACCAATAGCTGAAGAACAAGAAGAATAAACCAGTGTAGTGGTCTCATTTACATACATCTTCTTCTCTCTTTTTCCTTTTAGGATTTTTTCTCTTTTATTGTATTTCTGCCAGACTGAGTGTAACAAACTTCCAGTTGGTGGCCTTCGTGTTTACTGAACACAGACCCACACCAGGCTCCTCGTATCCTAGAAGTGGTTTTTCTGTAACCTATCAGCATACTCAATTCACTTGAGGAGGGGCAAATAATGCTTTAAGGACAGCTTCCCAAACGTGCTTCAACCTGTCCTTATTCAAGCTAATTTTTTATTTCCGGTTTCCACATTATACAGAAATAATATGAATCTGTATAATTTTCAACAGAAGGAAGAACAGGGTGCCAGAACCCATCAATAACGACAATAGTCTGGGCTTATCGAAAATATTCCGATCAGCCATCGGCAACGAAGAAGAGGAAGGTAGAGAACGGTCACATGCAACAGCCCATCAAATTGCTGCCCCAAATACAGGTCAGGTCTAGGTCCCCATCTATTTCCTTTCCTTCTTGTCAAGATACGCTTCCTTTCCAACAGTGGAGGTGGAAGAACACACCTAAACCCTGGATTTATCAACATAGGTAGCACAACTAAAACAAAGTTTCTTGGGACTCACTAAGCCTAGACTAAATCTGACATTTGCTATAACCAAATTCAAATAAGGTGAATTAGGATAAGAGTTGGTCTCAAAGAATGACTCGGAGTATTTAACCTTAGGAGTGGACAACCTAAGGTGAGGGATTCCTTTAAACTTACCTTGATTTAAGATGATTTATCTTATCTTTTATATGCTTATTATCATGCCACTACGATTCTCTTCCTGCAATTTTTTACTTTACCACCAACAATTATTTACCCTTTGGGAATTTTGGTATGATGTTAATTACAGGTGATCTTTATTATTTTTGGGATAATGGATACAAGCCTTGCCCTTACCTTTATCAATTTTGTTGAGTTAGCCTTTGCTACTCCTCTTTATTGAGTTAACCATTGCTACTCTCCACATGTTGAGTTAACCATTGCTACTCTCCTGCTTATTTGTTAGCCTTGCGCTATCTACCTTTATGGCTTCGGCATGTGCCATGGATTTCCAAAACTCCCATGATTCAGATTGCGTTCTCTTTATTGCAAGTGATGTGTTAAAGGTATCACAACTAGTGATTCAAATATTTCATCATGGACGTAATGCGCTCTGGGTAGAGATCTTCTTAGTCGATGCATAATTCCACGGGTTTGGATAGTGGTGCACAAATCGATGAATGTAATTTGCAATGCGTGTTACATTACTTCCGGGATTGGATATCACAAATAGTCGCTCTATGAAAAAAATCATGTCACGTAATTCATCCGACTCATGTGTCATGCCGCCTCGAGGTGTTCACGTAAATCCATGGTAATGTTGGACATGTACGCGAATCTCGGTAGTATGAGAATGCGGGGCTAGCCAGGATTTTTATGAATTATATTCCACATTGTGATGATCACTACAGATCACTACGCCAAATTGGCAAATTTGCGACGTATTTTTGCGACGGACTTCGTCCGTCGCTAAAATCTCTTGGTTTAACGACGGATTTAATCCGTCGCTAACGGAAAATGTCTGTCGCTAATCCCGTGTTTCTCGAAAATCCAGTCGGAACGTCGCTGAATTTAGCGACGGACCAAAATCCGTCGCTAAAATCTGATTTACGACGGATTTTGGTCCGTCGTTAATAGGCGACGGACGAAATCCGTCGCAAAAGTTGATTGTGTCGCGACTGTAAATTCCCGCCCAAAACATCAAATGGTGCACGTTTCAGTTGCTTTTGCGACGGATCATGGTCCGTCGTAAAAGGACTTTTGTCTTCACATTAATTTTTTTTCATTTTTTTAAGAATATGGTGGAAAATTAAGTTTTTTTTTTGTAGTCTAATAGTTATTTTTTTAATAGAATTTTGGTGGTTTAATTGTACATATTTATATCTAAGATTATTTTTTTAACAATTGATTGAATGCAAAAAGAAAATTTATTTTGTTTTTATATCAAATGAGTGGAATTTTTATTTTTATTTTTATTTTAAATTTAAAATTAATATTTAAATGATTTGTAATATCACATGAAAAAGAATATTGAGAAGTTAAAAAAATTTAACAATGTTTGAGAAAAAAATTTGATTTTGAAAAAATAAAAATCGTAATTTAATAAAAATCTATTTTGTGGGAACAAAAAAAAATTTGGAATAAAGTTGATAAATTTGAAAAAAAAAAAAAAGCATTTGATTTTGAGGAAAAAATAATATCCTGAAAAAGAAAATTAAAAATATTTTAAAAAATGTGAAATTTTTCACGATGTTGAAAAATGAAAATATTTTAAAAAAGAAAATGAGAGTTTGAAATTTGAAAAATAAAATAAAATTTCATATTTTAAAAAGTGTGAAATTTTATTTTATTTTCACTCAAAATAAAATTTGAGTGAAAAATAAAATAAAACAATATTAAAAAAATCGATACTTTATTAAAAAACAAACATTTTGAAACGAAAAATAAATAAGTTGAATAATTTTGTGATTTTGAAAAATAATTGAAAATGTTCAAATTTCGAAATTAAAAGAAAAAGTTATTTATAAAAACACTAAGATTTTGAAAAAATATATATAATTTTAAAAAAAAATTAAAAAGTTGAAAACAACATGATGCTTTTGAAGGAAAAAAAAATCGGCATTTTGGAATTTTTGGGAAAAAAAAAATAAAATTCGTGAAAATTTTAGATATTTTAAAAGTAAAAATTCAGAATTTGTATTTTAATTTATTTTTTGAAATATTTTATAATAAAAATGATATGTTGTTAAAAGTTTTTAAATAAAAATTAAATGTAAAAAAATATACATTTTGAAAAAAAATGTATTTTTAAATGGAAATTGAAATTTATTTGTGAAAAAAAATAAATAAATTATTAGGCACATCCACTAATTGAACATTTAACTGTTTTTGGACAATCGAATTAGTCTAGATTGAAAAGTAAATAACTTCATATGTTTAAATCAAATTTCACTCAAATTGTTGATCAATCTTGTATGCCCAGTATCTTTCTCATATGTAGCTAGCCTGATTGGGGCGAGTAACTAGTTAAATTGAGGGTATTGATCTGTAAAATAGAGTGAATGGGCTAGACATATAAAATGAGCTAAATATTGTTGTCAAAATTGTGACCCAACTTATTGACCTTGCGAGAACCTAAGAATTGATGTTAATAAGTTTTGTGGGCCCCATAATGATGTGTGTCGAACATCAACACCGTGCATTTAATGTGCATTATGTTCATCCATTTTTACCAATCATTTTAGGGCTTGATCAAAAAATGATAGGGATATAAACCTAAGGTGGACCACATCATAGGAAAACAATATTGATTGGATATCCACCATTAAAATCCTCTTCTACAGGTGGGCCCCACTATGATGTACGTGTTTCATCTATTCCGTTCATCCATTTTTCAGATTATTTTACAGTTTTATACCAAAAATTAGCGGGACATAAATCTTAGGTGTACCACACCATATGAAAACAATGGTGATTGGATATCCACCATTAAAATCCATCTTAAGGCCCACTGTACTATTTATTTGACATCCAATCTGTTGATTAGGTCATACAGGACCAGATGAAGGAAAAAACCAAAGATCAGCTTGATCCAAAACTTTTATGGCCCCTAAAAGGTTTTTAATGGTCCACGCTCATTCAACACTGTTTCTTGTAATGTGGTCCATTTGAGATTGGGATATACCTCATTTTTGGTCTTATACCATAAAATTTTCTGAAAAAATAGATGGACGGCGTGGATGAAACATGTACGTCATATAGGAGCCCACAGAGCACCGACCACTAGCCATTGGCTGGTTGCCACTTTTTAACAGGACGCGGATTTCCTGCTAAAGCCCTTGACATCCTACGCAAGGATGCTGGGTGGGGCCCAACACCGTGTGTTTGGAAAATCTACTCCGTTAATCCATTTTTAGAGATCATTTTAGGACAAGAGACCAAAAAATGAATCATATCCAAAGATTAAATGAACCACACCACAAATACCAGCAGGGGTGATGATTTTCACCGTTAAAAAATTTGTAGGGCCCACCATAATGTTTATTTTCCATCCAATCTATTCATAAGGTCACAAAGACCTGGATGAAGAGGAAAAACAAATTTCATATTGATCCAAAACTTCCATGACCCCAAAAGGGTTTCGATGATAGACGTTCAATCCCCTACATGCTTTCGATCGTGTGGTCCAGTTGATAGTTAGATTTGTCTTATTTTTTTGTCTCAAGCCTTATGACTAGCTCGCCACATGGATGGATGGTTTGGATATAACACATACCTCATGATAGGACTAACAGAACTTGCTGACGTCACCCAGCCCCCTCTCTCTCAGACATATTGGCTACTCCCCCAGACACCGGCCCGTGCTGGTGGTAGGTGCTCTGTGGGCCCCATTATAATGTATTTGTTTCATCCATTTCGTTCATCCAATTTTACAGATCATTTTATGGATAAATGAAAAAAATGATAGGGATATAAATCTCAGGTGGACCACACGACAGGAAAATAATAAAGATTGGATATCCACCATTAAAATCCTCCTAAGGCCCACTGTACTATTTATTTGGCATTCAATCTGTTGATTGGGTCATAAAGACCCAGATGAAGAGAAAAAATAAATATCGGCTTGATCCAAAACTTTTATGGCCCCCAAAAGGTTTTTAATGGTCACCGTCCATTCAACACTGTTTCCTATAATGTGGTCCACTTGAGATTTCAATATACCTCATTTTTTCTCTCATAATATAAAATGATATATAAAAATAGATGGACGGCATGGATGAAACACACACATCATGGTGGGGCCCACAAAGCACCGATCACCAACCATATGCGGATTGGCTACTGACAAGTTGAGTAGGGAGACCGGAAGCGGATTGCGTACTGAGTAACTTAGTACGCTAAGCGTACTGAGTAAACTCTGTGGGGTTCACCATGATCTATGTATTTTATCCGCTCCGTTCATCTATTTTATTAGATAATTTTATGGCATGGGTTCAAAATTGAAGGATATCCAAAGCTCAAATGCACCACACCACATGAAACAGTGTGAATTGAACTTACACCATCGCAAAATTCTTGAGTGTCACAAAATTTTTGTATCAAGCTTATATTTGTTTTTTTCCCTTCATCCATGTCTTTGTGATATTATTAACAGCTTGGATGACAAATAGACATCACTGTAGGGCCTAGGAAGGTTTCAACGGTGGAAATCATTATTCCCACTGTTTCCTGTGGTATGATCCACTTGAGAGTTGGATATGCTTCAACTTTGGGCTCAACCCCTTAAATGAGCTGAAAAAACGTATGGACAGTGTGGATAAACCACTTAATTTCATGGTGGGCCCAACTGAGTTTACTCAGTACGATAAGAGCGTACTGAGTTACTCAGTACGCAATCCGATTCTAGGGAGACCGCTACTAAGTGACATCACCAAGTTCCGTGGGCCCCACCATGATGTATGGTTTGTATCCACGCCGTCCATTCATCTGGAGAGATCATTTTAGGGTAAGATCCAGAGAATGAGTCACATCCAAAGCTCCAGTGGACCCCACCAGAGAAAACAGTGGCGAGAGTGACACCACCGTTAAAAACTTCTAACCTAAACTGGTTAGGGCCTGTGTTAAGGGTCAAATATTGCATATCAGACTCAGTTATTGCCGGGATTTACGAACAAGATGCGAATTAACAGCCTGATTTACTGGTATTTGTGTTGCAAGATGACTTTAGGAGCTTTGATTGTAAAAGAGCGCTAAAAGCATAGATTTGACACTTTGAATGCACCAAGGCAAGGGACGGACCCCAGTGAACCAAGATCAACGCCCGAGAGCCAAGGAAATCAAGAAACTGAAGCTCAAGTGGGCTGTAGGACGTCCAGAATGCAAGATCACAGGGTTCCCACCAGCCGTTTGTCCCGAAATTTCATACACGGCCTGAAGAACATAAATTAACCGTACATGCAAAATTTCGGCCGTTGGATCCTGGTAGAAGTGGCCTAATGGACAGATCAGCCCCCAGAATCATGATTCTGGGCCCACCTGCTGTCTGGATATGCTTCATCTCTGGTCTCCACGGTTTAAATGATATGACAGAATGGGTGGATGGAGCAGATTTCATATATACATCATGGTGGACCCCACAAGGAGGGCGTGCGAGTGTATAGGCGGTGCACTCCCGCGGTGCACCGCATCCACTGGAATCGGTCAGCGCCGCTGACCCGATCCATCTCTCGCATGGAAACAGCGAGCGGACAGGGCTCGTCCGTTTTGAGCAGTGGGCCCCACCCACTTCTTATTTCGATGATCTGAACCGTCCATTCGATCGAGAGGTGGGGCGTGACCCTCACCTAGGTGTCTTTTTCGGCCAAGGCACACAATCAAGTGATTTCCACCGTTAAAAGCAATTCAAACGGCGGAGTGAGAAATCAAGTGGGCCACAATGAAATCAGACAAAACTCGTCCTTCCTGGACGGATTTTCGTCCTGAAGATGCTGGACGGCTTGGATTTCTTCAATACAAGTCGAAGTGGACCCCACCAGCTTCGTCAGAGCCTGCGGAAGATTTTTTGCTTCGCACGCATCAGCGAAAGCCGGACGCCGGTTCTGCGTTGTGGGTCCCACTGATGGCTCAGATCAATGATCGGAACCGTCCATTAAATCGGGAGTGAGGGTATTACCCTCACCTAGGTGTCACTTTTCTACCATGCGATCTAGTGCAAGATCCCAGCCGTTAAACGGAGGACGGACGGCGAAGGAAAAGATGTTGAGGGCCACACCGAATCTAATCAAGAACTGGTCATTTCTGACCGGTTTCTCGAGACGAATCCAATGGTCGGAATGGATTTCCTGACCGGCGTTGATCCTGGGCCCCACCTACATCACAACGTTAAATAGTTACGCAAGCCCTGTACAGCGTCCGGCGCTGTCCGCGATTTGCGGGCAGTTGTAGGCCACCATCTCTGATCGTTTCAACGATCCAGACCGTCCATCGTGCAGGTCTGTCGAAAACACCCTAAGGGACGTTGCTCCTTCGAACAGAATCATCGGAAGGAGAGAGTTAGGAGACTCCAATCTTGCCACGTAAATTGCCTTCCTGCGCACGATTTGGCTGCGTAAACAGCAGTGGAGGCATTCTGTAAACAGGACTCTCTCCGACTCTCTACAAACAGCAAACCGGCTGCTTATAAAAAAGGACGTGGGAGAGAAAAAAAAAAGAAAAGGATCATCAGTTGGAGACGGCTGGGAGGCAGCAGCTTGACAAGGAGCAGGAACAGAGTAATGTTTATTTTTATTTTATTTTCTTTTTCTTTTATTTTGTTTTTGGTTTAAGAGATCTAGCCCATCCATGGCGGGCTAAACCTCTTAGCTAGGGCTAAGAGGTGAAGCTTGTAGTGAGATGGGGGATTTTATTCATTGCTTTAAGTTGATTTCAATTCATGAACTGAATTTAATTAAAGGAATACTTTCAGTTTTTAATGGTGTATTGTGACTGAAATTACAATAGATCTGCAATGGCTTTGAGTATTTCTTTTCCTTTTTATGTGTCTGACGTCAGGAAGTCCTGTTGTTCACCATTGTCTCCTGGGCATGGTAGGATGTCGGTACCCTTCCTAACCTTCATGACATGATTGATTGGTTGGTAATTAGTTTAATTCTGTTGTTTGCTTTGTCTCCTGGGCATGGTTTGGTGATGGGATCCATTCTAATTCATACACCTTTAATCTCTTGAAAATTATATCAATGTCAGTTCAGTTAATTTCCATGATTCGTGAAGCAGGCATAAGATCTCCCTGATCTCTACAAGTGGATCCTCTGAATCCCTAGTTTCCCTTCTCTGAATTTTCTTCTCAGTTTAGATTAATATTTCACCATTATTCCCATTTATTCACTCGGTTTATATTTCATCTTATTCTAGTTCTAGTTCTACTTAGTTTCAGATAACGTACAGGTTTCAGTCCCTGTGGATTCGACCTCGGTCTTACCGAGATTATTACTACATCACAACCCTATACTTGGGGAGTGAACAAGTTTTTGGCGCCGTTGCATATGCTAAATGCAATCGAGAGCACCTACGAAAGTGGTATAAGTAGGAGTTTATTTTTTATTTTTTATTTTTTATTTTTACTTATGTTGGTTTCTCCTTGCGCTGACTTACTCTCTTCTGATATTTTTTGGAAAAGTCTCTCGATTCGTTATCCAGGTACTATCTTCCCATCACTTCTCTTTTACTTTCGTTGTCCCATATGCATGACATACTTATCTCTTTTACATTGAGGACAATGTAGATTTTAGGTTGGGGGTGGGAGATTAGGTAACCTAATCAGTGTTTTTCTTAGTCTTGAGCAAAAATTGTGAAATTTTTTTAAATTTTCTGGAAATTCTTATGAATTTGAAGTGATTTGACGACCATCTTTAATTTAGAATTACAGGATATAGAATGTTAGTGATTTACTACTCTTGGATTCAGTTGCTCGTTAGATTTCACAGTTAAGTTTGAATTATTAATCTATGCTTAACAAGTTGTAAACATTGATTGAGTCATGATTTCACATACCACATCTCGCTTACACATTGAGGTTTCAGTTTGATATTGAAGGGTTAACTTGGTAATCACTAAGCATGGAAGGACCCAGCATGAAAAATTGCCTGTCATGATCAATTGAAGAAAAAGAAAATACAAATGCCTTTGGAAAGGGGTGGGCGAATAATCTTCACCATAGGTTTGCTCCCTATAGGTGTGGATTTAATTCCCCATGGATGATATATGAAAAAGGTTTAGGTGTACGGTTTTTACCATAGGTTTGCTCCCTATAGGTGAGGATTGGACTCCCCTCCTTGGCGTTACCTTTAAAAAAAAAAAATAAAATAAAAGAAAATAAAAAATAAAAAAATAAATAAATTTTCAAGAGTTGAAAGAATAAAAAGTTGATCTGTGAAGCAAGTTTTAGTTTAGGTGGTTGTCCTGAGTACTCTTGTTGGTTACCAATGATATCATGAAATCAACAATTTGATCTTTTAATGATGATAGGCCGAGATTTCACTATACACCCATGGAACTCAATGTTTAAAATTATTCTAATTTATGGATTAATACTTTGAACTTGATTTGGAAATTTACCATGCGCTTGAGTCCAGGAGAAAGAAATTCCCAACATTCATGAATTTTAGAATTCAAGTATCTGGATTGTGTTAAAACACCTGAGTTCATTGAAATTGTCCTGTAAATCTCAACTTATTTTTCGCATAATTTGCTCGGGACTAGCAAAATGCTGGTTGGGGGTTATGTTAAGGGTCAAATATTGCATATCAGACCCAGTTATTGCCGGGATTTACGAACAAGATGCGAATTAACAGCCTGATTTACTGGTATTT
Organism: Magnolia officinalis; assembly: GCA_021015155.1. Classification (NCBI taxonomy): domain Eukaryota; kingdom Viridiplantae; phylum Streptophyta; class Magnoliopsida; order Magnoliales; family Magnoliaceae; genus Magnolia; species Magnolia officinalis. Next base: position 80,313,025 of record JAJHSJ010000005.1, on the reverse strand, counting down.
GTGTTGCAAGATGACTTTAGGAGCTTTGATTGTAAAAGAGCGCTAAAAGCATAGATTTGACACTTTGAATGCACCAAGGCAAGGGACGGACCCCAGTGAACCAAGATCAACGCCTGAGAGCCAAGGAAATCAAGAAACTGAAGCTCAAGTGGGCTGTAGGACGTCCAGAATGCAAGATCATAGGGTTCCCACCAGCCGTTTGTCCCGAAATTTCATACGCGGCCTGAAGAACATAAATTAACCGTACATGCAAAATTTCGGCCGTTGGATCCTGGTAGAAGTGGCCTAATGGACAGATCAGCCCCCAGAATCATGATTCTGGGCCCACCTGCTGTCTGGATATGCTTCATCTCTGGTCTCCACGGTTTAAATGATATGACAGAATGGGTGGACGGAGCAGATTTCATATATACATCATGGTGGACCCCACAAGGAGGGCGTGCGAGTGTATAGGCGGTGCACTCCCGCGGTGCACCGCATCCGCTGGAATCGGTCAGCGCCGCTGACCCGATCCATCTCCCGCATGGAAACAGCGAGCGGACGCCCTAACCATCCTGTCTCTCATCCGCGTCTCTCCCTCTGTATCTGCGCCTCTCCCTCCCTCTCCCTCCATCTCTGCTTCTCACTCTCTCTCTGCGCCTCTCCCTCTCCCTCTCCCTCTCCCTCCATCTCTCCTCCCTCTCTCTCTGCGCCTCTCTCTCTCTCTCTCTCTACGCCTCTCCCTCTCCCTCTCCCTCCATCTCTCCTCCCTCTCTCTCTGCGCCTCTCCCTCTCTCTCTACGCCTCTCCCTGTCCCTCTTCGGTCACCTCTCTCTATCTCTTTGTTTGATCTAAAGGAGGGAGATGAAACCCTAACCCTATCACAACCACACGCCCCAATGAAATCTAGTCGCCGGATTCTATCCAGAGACAAGAAATCCAGCCAACAATCATCGAATCCAAGTATCTGGTTTGAGATCTTTTGGGTTTTTCTTGTGCGTTGGTGCATTTTCCCTATTTTGGATTTGTTTTTTCTTTTTTGTACAATTATGGAATGAAGTAATTGAAACTCTTATACAGAGATTCATTGGGATTTAAATAGAATACCCATTTTAGATTAATGCTCCTTATTTTCCAACCAGGCTCTAACCTTTTTTTTTTTTTCATTTGTTTCATGTAGGTGTTGGAGATTAATGCTAATCCTCACAGATACTTGCAAAATCTTGCTCGATTTCAGTTATAAATCAGCCAAAATCATCTACAAATGCATCAAAACAAGTTGTTGAAAATCTGAAGTCACAGGTGAGAAACCTTTGTGACGATTTTCTATGTATTTTTATTTTTTATTAATGTAAATTTTCCTTTACTTTCTATGTATTAATGTCAATTTCCAAATTTGAGGAATTCAGGGTAGAGAATGGCTTTCAGGTTTTTTGTTTTTTTAAATGGGATTCGAGACTTTTGAATTGTGATGCATACCAAATGTTTGACGAAATGCCAAAGGAGACGTGCATACCAAATGTTTGACTGCTTAAATGTGTTTGCCATGTACCAAAAATGTAAGTTTCACTATCTAGAGGCAAGCATTCATTTGGAATATTTTCTCATAGATTTAATTGTGGACACTTGTTTCTTATTAAGAGAAAATATCAGGTTTATAGGCCATCTACCATTATTCATCATCTTTCCAGGTGATTAAAGAAACTCTACGGATGACAAATATTATCAATGGGGTATGGAGAAAAGATTAAAGGTATTTGTGATGGTTTAAAAGCTTCAGAGATGCAATGTATATCATTGGTGCATGCATATGTAGATGCTTGGTTTTTTGTTGTTCCTTCACATGGGTAAGGTTCCTTATTTGTTTGATTTTTTTTTTTGTGTTGCATCTTCACAGCGCTAAGGTTCCATGTTTGTTTGGTTAGAGTACCCAAGAGACAACAAAGTATATGCAAAAAAATGCTCTGCATTTGCTCCCTCCATATGCTCGTAGGTGTCTTATGCTTGCATCATCTGAAGTTTCTACTTAAATTTTGATGCAATCAGTTGTTTGCGTTGCTGTAATACTAATATGACATGGGCGGAATAGTCGATTGTCCTAGTTGGGTTAGCATATGAAAATGGAAGATGCTCCGTAAGATGTCTTTGTTGTGCAAGTCTTGTCTTAACTTTGGAGTTGTGTTTGGATGCTCAGTTGAAATTATTTGCAACAGCTCAATTCAGCAACAAGGACAAATGTAGGGCTAACCCATTCAGCAATTGTCCGCCAATCCAATGGTCAGATAATCAAATAAGCATAATTTTTGCTACATGATACATCTAGACTGGGATCCATATATAATCTGGACAGTTCACTTTGAAATTGCTTGTATGCCAATTATGGATTTTTAAAGTAATTTCTGGTGCTTGTGTATAATATATTGAACTCTGCAGAATATAGAAGTTCTTCTCTTGTTTTCTTGCTTTAATTTGAGCCACTGGGATTTGAGCCTCTTTGAGGTATTCTTAAATGCATTGTTGATTCTATTACATAATCATCTAAGCCTTATTCCAACTAATGGGTCTGCTGCATGAATCATTTTCTGCCATTCCACTCCAAGAGTGACAACTTCAGTTAGACCATAGGTCATCAAGCCTAGTTGATTCCATTATATGAACTATTTATGTATAAGGGTTGAATAATTATTAGTCGCTCGGTTAAAGACCCCACATATTTAATTCAACCATCAGAAGGGAACTCGCGTCAGGATCTTGAATCCTACCCTCCCTGCATGTGCCATGTGACGCTTGTAGGATCTTGATCATTCATCAGGTGGGTACCCCCATGTGTGTATCGTATCCTGAAAATCAGACTACGTGTTCATGAGATGGGTGATACGTCTACTTTGAATATGGGCCATTTGTCAATTCTTTTTAACTGTCCATCTTCCTTACGGTTGTGGATTGGAGTACTATATGATATGATTCCACTACTTGTAAATGTAAGTTGGTTTTCCTTAATAATGCTTGGTTTTCTGTAAACAGAGGATTACAAAGTGTGTACTATTAATTTTCTTTATGTTTTCTTGGATAGATTCATGCAACCCATCATAACATAATAGCCAATGTGTGATTCTAAAATTTTAACATCATAAGATGTCACAAACTTAACTGAGGTTATGGTCCCCGATAAAGTGGAATGGCAGAACAAGATTTGTGTCGCTGACCCCAAGTACTTGGGGTAAGGCTTAGATGATGATGATGATAACATGTCACAAATTTTTATTGTTTTCAACATCTTTTTCTTGTGTGACTTTGTATGCATTCCAAACATATTGCGCAAAGTTCATGTTTTGCCTCCAAAAATAAAGAATTTTTTTTTTTTCAAAACATGGAAAGACTAATCAGTCCTACTTCTTGTAACTTCAGCCACTGCTTCAAATGGAGGGACTGCAGAAAGATTTGGTTAGGGAGATTATTGATGGTGAACTAGCAGCTGCAACAAATATGAGAGTTGCAAAGGTGAAAAGAAACATTAGGCGGTCGAGTTGCAAGAAACAAGCTAATCAAGGTACCACTCTCTTTTACTCTACTCACACCTAAGGCAAGATATCTTCTCTCCTGACAAGCCAGTAGAGTGAAAAACATAGATTGTATCTAATCAAGTTGCACACAAAACCATCTTTGAAGATAGAAGCACTCTGAAAATGGAAAATATTGCACAGATATAGTGGTGATATTATTCCTTTTTCTTCCTGTATAGTGATAATGGTTGTAGAAAAAATGGATCTATTTATGCAATGATCACCATTCATGTGTAGGACTGTAAAATCAAAGAAAAGGTCACTGTGTGCTTAATATGGATGGCCATGAAAGCTGCAATTGGGTCTTGATATTTATTCTGTGTCAGAATCTTTTTCTAGTGTCTTCCTTCCCACCAAAACCTTTTTCAACACCTCTATCATTGCTGCCATCCATCTTCTGCAAATCCAGCATCATCCACTGGATCTTTCAGCCCCTTTGATGTGATAGAAAGCCTATTCTTAGAATCCCACTTGCATGACGAGTTCTTTTGTTGCTCCAGCTTCACTGGAAACCATTTCTGGGCTCATTGTTGTGTGCTGGCACCAATTCTGAGAATAGGTACCTGCAAACTTCCCGGATCTTTGGTCTAGCATGTTTGTGGTTCATATCCTGTTGCTTCTAGTTGTGCCAACCGCTCTTCTTGGTAACGTTGGAAGCAAATTTCAGGTTTCATCCTATTCATATCAGTAGTAGTTGGTTGGATTCATTTGATCTATTTGGTTTTCTTTTACAATGGCGGAAAAGCCCACATCTTAACAAGACACGTGTCCTTTAAAAAATTGTCCTTTAAATGTTGTAACCTTGAGCATCTCATTGTTACTGTGTTATTCTTTTGCATTACTCAGGTTCCTTCGGTTGTAGTTACATATACCTCCCTGTTCTGTAGCATAGGTACTGGTTCACTGTACTGGAGACAGACACATCGGCCTGCTGTACTGCAATCTCTTGGATGCATGGCACAAACTGCAATGCCTGTTTATGAAACCAAAGAGGGGGAAATTGTGGGTTTTATAACAAGCAAAATATTAGAGTGTGGCAGCGTATGCTTTCCTTGGCCTTTACAAAACTGAACCATCTTATGCATGCTATTGTATGTTTCCCATTTTGACAAGATCTCTCATTTGGAGATATTTCTCTGTTCCAGGAACTAAAACCTCTTAGGAAAAACAAAGTGAACTTTGTTTATTGAAGGTCAGTTAGGGTATGACTAGTTTATTATCATCTAGTTATTTCATGTTATGAATCTTAATACATGAACAACAATTTCTTTAAATTTTTTATGATTTTCTGCAATCCAGTTACCATATGATTTGCTTTCACTGCTAATATCCCCACTTTATTCCTTTTCATTGTTTCTCTCTAGTTTTGCATCGCAGGTATTTGGTATTAAAACCTTGGTGAAAAGCTTTTTACCTATTAAAGATGCTCATCTGTGGCCGGGGATGGAAACCCTTTTGGAAATCCTAAAAAACATGCTCTCTTTTGGAGACATTTCAAAGGTTGTAAAATCAAGGTATTATAGGCCGACTAACATGACAAACTTTTTCATCTCTTGGCGATGGGCATCCTTGCCTTCATTTACACTTATCATTTGTATAGGAATTATCTCTTGTTTGAATAACTATCAAGTGTAAGATTCAAAAAAAATATATATATAAACAAATCCGACAATTTGGCGGAACTTGACATTCTTTACAAGTTTAAAAATAACGTAAACAGTTGAAAAACTGATTATATTATGTCTTGACTCTTGATTACTGCAGAAGGATCCACATGATAGAAGGGTTGGAAACTGTGGCTAACCTCAATATACCTAAGGATCTTTCAAGTCAAGAAGCAAATGAGTATCTGCAAGATGCATGTGCAAGATTTCTTGGAGGAGACATGCGTAAATCCTACTTTTATCATAAATCATCTAGAGATAATGAGCCCATTGGCTAAGTGGCACAGATCGAAACCCTGCTTGACAGAGCGTTTTGAACTCTTCGTAAACAAGCACGAGGTATGCTGGTGCCATTTTTTTCTCAGGTTCTAGATATATTTCCTCTCTTACATTCTAATTCAATGCTTCCATTAATCCAACTGGTCAACACATGTGAACTAGAATACATCCATGTGCCAGCATGGCATGGCAGAGAGGTATAATAGTCAAATGGTGAAATAATTAAGATGGTTACTAGAAATGGGCTATGAAATGCATGGTAAGAAGTAAAATGGTGAAATAATTAAGATGGTTACTAGAAATGGGCTATGAAATGCATGGTAAGAGGTAATATAGTGAAATAATTAAGATGTGCCAGCATGGCATGGCAGAGAGGTATGAAATGCATGGTAAAAAGTAAAATAGTGAAATAATTAAGATGATTACTACTAACAGAATACAGTTTAGGCAAACTCTTGCCCAAATAGGGTCATGTTAGTTTTGCTGGATGAGAATTCCAGCAATTAGGGGAATTCCAGCCAAATGTAACTACCCACATATGAAGTTCTGATGTGATTGTGGTGATAATAAACCAAAGAGAATTTGTTGCACACATTCCAACCTGGCATGTTTTGGTAGGAACTGAATAGATAGTTTAATGTTTTCTTTTCTTTTCTTTTAATGCGATTTGTGTGATGGATGGTTGCAAGTGTTCGGTTTATGTGATTGAATTTGCTATTTTTTTCCTTATTTTTTAGTTCCAAAGTTATCTGGGGTTTTTTTAGTCTAATACCATCCCTTGCATTTGCATTAAGCACTTTTGTGGGCATTTTCAAGTTTTGTATCTTTTACAACATACATGGCTGACTCCAATGGTGATGGTTATAGCAAAACTGAAGATGTTAATGCAACTGACAATCATGGTTTTTTTTTTTTTTTTTTTTTTTTTTTTTTTTTTTTTTTTTTTTTTTTTTTTTTTTAACCTCTGTCACAACTTGACAGTCATTGAAATCAACTGATTCAGGTAAGATTTTACGAGGACATTGGTAATGAACTCCACATGCATTGGATTCCTTTCTTCAGTTTGATCTCCAAATTCTTGCATTTTACTGTTGACATTATTTGTTTTAGTTGTAATGCATGTTTGGGGATCTATTTATCTTTTCTTCTATTCCATTGCACCTAGAGCTCTTAGCTCTGGAACTATTTGCCTCTCTATTTATTCATTGGTTGCTGGCATCTTTGGCGTGAATCTCTCATATACATGGAATCTAAACCATGGATATCTATTTAAATGGGTACATTTTCTCCTGTTTTTTTTTTTCCCTTTCAAATAGACAATCTGTGCTTGAACAAACACGATGTTTTCGTATATAAATCAAGTTTCTTCATGTGGTCCCAAACAGTCAACATGCATGTGGGACCAGCTTGATGAGCATACCAGCCTGAATTATCGGCCAGGGCATCTATACATATAGGGTTCATCCAATGCATGGATTGTGCTGATTTTTGCACAAGGTGCTGCTCATGGTAGCCCACCTTTTGGACAAGTTGGATGTTGCATGCATGACAAGGTAGAAGTTGTCCACTGGCTTAACAATAACCTACGGTCCAACTTAGCTGAACTTGATGCATTATCCCTGCTCGTAAAAGAGTTCAGATTGTTGGGAAATAGGAATTTCCTAGTTTCTACACTTTCATTTGGTCATGTCGTTAGACACTAGTGCATTAAATGCTGATTGGATTGGGTTGTTGTGTATTGATTTCAACATCTAAAGATCTTTTCAAGCTGTATTGTGCTCTCCCAGTGAATGCTATTAAGTTAAGAAATGCTCTTTTACTTGAACCTCTAATGGGTAGGATGAATACTAATCTTTTATTTTGTTAATTGGTTTCAGTTGATTAAACTATTCACTTTTCATGGATTTGAGCTGGTTATTTGAAATATATGAAGGGTTGACTAAACTAGTCTTTTCTTGGATTGAATCTAGTTGTTTGTAATATATGTAGGAAGGGCTCAAAAGAAGGTTGAACAAGAGCAGATAACAAGTAGCCAACAGTTGGAAGTTCCAGGTAATTTCTTTTGTATGGGTCCTAGTTTAGGAGGGGGAAGTGTTTAGTTAGGAGGGTTAAAGTCAATTTTTGGAGTGGGCCACTTGGGTCATTTCCTCTTTTATTGAATTGAGTTGTTACCAATTTTGTGAATAGGATTCTTATAAAATAAGTGTGAATTATTTTTTGAATGACTATCAGGTGCAAGATTTTTAAAAAAATAATAATAATGTATCAATAATTTTTTATATTTACAGATATTTTAGCGACGGACCTTATCCGTCGCTAATTCTAACCCAACAACGAATTTGAGGTCCGTCGCTTATTCAAATTAGCGACGGACCTTATCCGTCGCTAATGTTTTTAGTGACGACTAACTTTTTGAATTTTACTGACGGATTTTTTATTTTTTACGACGGATCTTATCCGTCGCTATGATGCGACGAACCTTATCCGTCGCAGAGTAAACAACGGATTTTATCCGTCGGAAATAAAAAACGACCCAGTAAACAGCGACGAACCCAGCGACGGACAAAATCCGTCGTTTATTTGGTTTTACGACGAATTTGGTCCGTCGTAAATTTACGATTTTGGCGTAGTGTGTGATGAGTCACACACTTTGCTAGGCATGTATTCATATATATATATATATATATATTGATTGCGCATATGATACCTCTCGTAGTGGAGTACATGATGTATCAGAACCCTTACATTATTTTCATGAATTTCTTGAATTATTGTTAATCTTAAAGGATAACCATCACTATGAGAAGGGCATTGACCATCTCCAACCGTATAAATGATGTAGGTGACATACAGGCTGTAGACCTAGAGGACCATCTCCCTGCGAAGGATTATATTGAATGAATAAAAAAATAGTTTTATAATTTAGCTTTATTTATTTTCACTGCATATCTTGGTAATGTAATAAGCTCTCATTGAGAGGGCATTTGACAATTCATTAAATTCTCTTATTACTATGGAATAATAAATACAGTTGATTTTACTCTCATGAATGATTTCCTTTGTGAATGTAACTGGATGTGTTTTAAATGGAAAGAAAATCACAGTGAGACTTTGAACATTCAAATCTTTACATTATTAACACGAAATTATCGGGCTCGAGTATGTACTTAAGCTGCGATAATTCGAGATGTTACATCTCCAATTGACTAGATTAGGATTTTGAGCATTTTAAAGATCAACTGGGCATTTGGTTTTGGAGGCTAGTTTGGATCATGTGGAGTTGTTCTCCTATCTCTGGTGGAGTGTCTACAAGAAGAGAATTTTGGGGGACCTAAATAATAGTTCCTTCTTAGAGTTAGTTAGCCTACAAGCAATGGGCATCAATTGAATAGTGCATAGGAAGAGGAGTGCTGAGTTTGTGAAATGGAGATGTTTGGAAGAGGGTTGGGTCAAACTTAAAGTTGATGGCAGGTCGAGATGGAATCCAAGAGGAGGCGACAACATATATAGGGATCATGAAGGCAACCTTTTCTTTGTCTTTCACCATTATTATGGGAGAGTCACAAATACAGTGGTGGAGGTATGGGCCTTGTGTTGAGACTCAAATATTACATATTCCTCTCAACTGCATTTGTTTTTTTTTTTTTTTTTTTTTAATGAATTTGAGTGTTAATCTGATATACTTATTTGTGTTTCATGCATGTGAGGTAATTCAAGACCCAATGATGAAAATTTGTTTTAAATGATGGAATTAGAGCTCAAAAGAAGACAAATTGAAGATTCTAAGGTCATGTAGAAGGATTTGAAGTGCTAAAGGATATGTGTAAAAGGAAAAAAAATAATAATTTAAGATTCAAAGTGAAGTTGCAAATAGAAGAAGTTCAAACCTTCGTTCCCATCAAGTGATCTTAAATGCCATCGGTTGGACTTCGATGGGAGATCAATGCCATTGAGCATAAATTAAGAAATTCTAAATAGATGCTAGATAAAAATCTATTTTCCTACTCGATGCCATCGAAGGAGCTTTGATGTCATCGATGGAAGTTCGATGCCATCGAAGGGAGTTCGATGCCATCGAAGATCCATTAACAATGTGTACAACTTTGTAAATTCAAAGTCAGTTCGAAGTCAGTGCTAATCAAGTCTATAATTAAGGGGATGATTTAGGCTCTTCTAAGTGCGATTTAGGGTTTGCGAGATAGAGGAAGGAGTTGATGAGCATCTATGGAGCCACTCTTCTCTAATCTTTTGGTTCTAAGTTGGGTTTTTTTTTAAAATATTTTTCTTAGAGTTTAGTTCAGTGATGTCTATGGTTGGCTAAATCTCTTAACTATGGCTAAGAGGTGAAACTTGTAATGGTTTTTTATGTTCTAATTTACTATGGTTCACATTATTTGGTTTGAATGTTGAACAATTCAATTAGTTTGGTTTGAATAAAGTTTCAATTTTAGTTTACTTTGATCCATTTTCAACTCATGACACTTTGGATGCTCAGAAAAACTAAGATTGATTGCTTATATATTTTATAAGCGATTGATTTTTTTAAAATCCATTGATATATCATAGACTAAGAGCACGATAGATGCTTTTATTTCCCTATGATCAATACTTTAATGCCCTATATGGGAACTAAATCAATTGAAGTTCAAATATATTTCGGTTTGTGAATGATCGATTAACCGCTCTATTATCCGACTAGATAGGATAGGACTTTGATTCCAGCTAAGTCATCTAATTGAATAAAGTGAATTAGACATTAAGAATCAATACTTAATACCCTATATGGGAAAAAAATCAATTGAAGTTCATATATATTTCGGTTTGTAAATGATCAATTAACCGCTCTATTATCCGACTAGATATGATAGGACTTTGATTCCAATTGATTTATCTAATTGAATCAAGTGAATTAGACATGAAGAATGTCTATAAGTGGATCCTAGACACTTTAGTGTTTTACTTTATTGATTTATACTTTAAATTACTTAATTCTCATTAATTATTTCTTCTAATCTAATTCCATAATTAGTTTTAGATTTATATATAGTTTTAATGTGTTTTAGAGAACAGACAAATATAAGTTCCTGCGGATTTGATCTCGGTCTCACCAAGTTAAAACTACATCCTAGCCCTGCACTTGGGGTTGTCATCATTTTGGATAGATTAAGTTTTTGGCACCGTTGCCGGGAACTTCAGTTACGTTTTACTTAAATATCTTAGGGTTAGAATTTGTGTTGGATGACGATTAGTTTTCTCCATGTTTCTATATTAGGATTTTTCTTAGAATTTCAGGTAGTAACATTGGTTGTTTATTTCACTTGAAAAGTCTCCTATTTCTGTAAAAGTAGATTTAGGTTTAGATTAGGTTTTGAGTGATTCATGCCCAAGTGGGTTCGTGACACAATCTCCATCTCCTAAGTGAAGGAGGACTAGTTGAATGACTGTCCATTCATTGTCGAGTTAGAAGACACATAAGATCTTCTGAGTTGGCCAAGAACATGGTTAAGAATCAACCCCATCGGTGTTCTCATGAACAATAAGATGAGAATGATGTGCATGGTTGTCCTCTAGCTCGAACCTTACATGATAATTTATAAGCAGCTAGGACGAGCACTCCTTCCTACATGATTTCCACATAATGCAGGAAACCTGGATTTTAAACTGGGAGTGATTCAACTACTTCTGAAATTTCATGGACTAAATTCTGAGAGTCCATATCTACATCTCAAGGAGTTTGATGAGATTGTAGCAACTTTACACTTTAATAATACATTGGATGACACCCTAAGATTAAAATTGTTCTCATTTTCATTAAAGGAGAAGGCCAAGTCATGACTTCACTCCTTAAGACCGGGATTGATTGGGACATAAACTAAGAAGATCCAAGAGTTCTTTAAAAAGTTTTTCCCAGTTTAAAAGACTAACACTCTTAGAAGGGTCACCCTGAACTTTTCACAAATAAGGAAGAAACTTTTGGAAAAGGTTTAAGGATCTTCAAAGTGCTTGTCCACATCATGGCTACGAAATTTGGTGGTCATAAGTTTTTTCTACGATGGACTAACTTCACCCATGCGCTAATTCGCAGAGATGATGTGCAATGCGAAATTCATGAATAAGGATACCGATGATGTGTGTGACTATTGTTCACAACCCCAAGTGCAGGGCTGCGTTGTAGTAATAGCTTGATAAGATCGAGATCGAATTCATAGGGACTTGCTATATGTGCGCTGTCTGAAATAAACTAAAACTAGACCTAGAGTCTACACTATGCTAAAATATGGAGTAAAAGAGATCAATTGTAAATAAACTATCAGAGATTATGGAAAATTAGAGCGCCAAGGATCCACTTGTAGTCATCTTAATGCTTCCTTACTCGATTCAATCGATACTTCAACTAGAATCAAAGTTTGGATGATGGAGCGGTTAAAACATCCTAAACACCTCAAAACAGATTCTGAACTTTTATCAGATTAGTTCCCTCATAAAGCTTGCAAGTAATTCAAGCATCTGCAGTACATGAAGTCAATGGTAGATCAAGGAATTTTAAAGATTACACAATTGTAAAATGTAAGAACATATCAAAAGCTTCCTAAGCATCTACTGTGCCCGAAGCCGACAATGGATTAAAGTAAATTGAAAATATTCCTTCATTCAAACTAAAATTCATGAAGTGTTTAGCATATAAAGTAAGAAACTTTGAATCAAAGTAAGATAAATATCAAAACAAACTACAAGCTTCACCTCTTAGCTCGAGCTAAAAAATTAGCCAACCAAAGATATGATTGAATTAAAACTCTTAAAGAAAAACATTATATATATATATATATATATATAAAAGAAAGATTAGAGAAGAAGGAAGAACTCATTGAAGCACCACCACTCCTTGCTATACTCTTCCTACCTTAATTTGTGCTTAGAAGAACTCTAAAAATATATTTATATAGGCTTTAATCAAACTGACTTCAAAACCAACTTCAATTTATACAATTATTAAAGCTTCGATGGCACTTCGATGGTATCAAAGTCCAATTGAAGAATTCAATTCAAATTTGGAAACTGTCAGCAACTGCCTTTTGAAATTTGTGTAAGTCCTCAATGGCATTGCCTGAGCTTCAATGACATCAAACTGGCTTCGATGTCATTAAACATGTCTTTAATGGGATCGAGAAACATCCAAAACCATCCAGTGAGTAAATCCCATAATTCATGATTTTTTCGATGTCATCGAACTGGCTTTAATGAGATCAAACCCTCCTTTGGGGGATTTACATAACATGATGTGTTCATGGAGTGACTATTTGCGACATCCAATCCGAGAAGCGATGTAACACGCATGGTGATTTACTTACATCGATTGTGTACCACACCAACTAACCCACGGAATTACGTGCTGACCAAGAGGGCCGCTACCTGTAACGCATTATGTCCACAATTAAATATTTGATTCACTAATTACGATACCTTTAACACATCACTTGCAATGATAGGGAATGTAAATTGAATCATGATTACCAAAAGGGTAAATAAGAGTTTATAGTTGATTAAACATTCACAGAGATGAATCTTAGTAACATGCAAAACATAGTATGAAAATGCAAGATAAAGCATATCAACTTAAACTATTTAAGCTTAAAGGAATAAAAACCCTCACCTTCGCTCGTGATGTCGTATCTTACTAAGTTGGATGCTTGGAGGCGTATTTTAGGATCGGGTTTTGTTCTAATCCTCCTGATTTTGATTTATTAACATTAGATGTAAGTTAGTGTTGAGGAAGCCCAACTCAAATTATATTTTAGAGGCCTACATGTGGTTTAAGTCAATAAGTCCTAACTTATCATGTTTAGGCCCATCAAACCTTCGCATCGACTTGGTTAGATATCATGGAATTCTATTGTTGAGGGATAGATAGAGAGAGATAGAAGTGAAAGAGGGAGGAACTAGAAGTAGAACCTGACTTCTGAAGAGGCTTGACGTGCAACAACCTTCACATTTTCCTTTCCTCTTTCTCTCTCTTTCTTTTCTTTTCCTTTCCTTTACTTTCTTTCTTTCTTTCTTGCTACTGATCGGCTGGTGCTCTTCCTCTCTTTTCTTTCTTTTTCTTCCTCTCTTTCTTTCTAGGTGCGGAAGCTACATATTCAGCTTGTCCGAACCTCTCTCTCCCTCTCTTCTTTCTTTCCTCCCTTATTTTTCTTTCTTGTGGATGGCAAGGCCTGTTTTACTGTCTAAACCCAACATTTATTCTACATAGTCTCATTTATACAGCAAGAGTTTCGGTGCGTAAAGATCCTACGTAGCATGACTTACACAATTCCCTGCTTGCGTATCAAAAGAGAGATCAACGTCCCTCCTTCCAGATTCTTCTTTTAGTCGATGTGCAGAGGGATCAGTTTCCCTCTTGTAGAGATTTAAATGGCCAGGATGGGCCGACAGGTTACATATCTGGACTTGGTGCCACAGACTTTTATGGACTACGTTTTTCGAAAGGTGGATTTGCGCCCGTTGTTGCATAACAATCGTATGCATGGGCCTTAGTGGTTCTCATATTCTTAGTTGAGGTTGGGTGCCAGACTCGTTAGACGATTCAGATCGTCTAAATTGGCTAGAATGGGGGCCCACTTGGATCAACTATAGGCTGTTCTCTTATAACTAGAGATTTTACGTTGAAACCTGTTTACCCACGTAAGTTTTGAAGATGCATGATATAACTTAGGGTCTAGTTGGTTTTGCCCCATGGTCCTAACGAACGGTTCGAATTATCCATGCGGATGATGATGATGGGCCACATCGCATCCCAGCGGACAATCGTTCGCAGCAGGATTCTTCGTTTTGAATCTCGTCGGGTCAAAGTTTCTTTGACCGACTTCATGTTATGGTGTAGTGCGAACGTGCGTAACTTGTGTACATGCACTGTTCCTACTGTGGGGTCCATTAGTAGTTTGAAGTAAATCCGCTTCGTTCATTGGTCTTGGTTGGCTGATATTAGGGTCTGTGTTAGAAATGGAGAGCAAGTGCTGGTCCTAGGTGGGCCATCTCAGCGAATGTTACATTTAGTCATTAATCTTGATGATCCAACAACTGAAATTTGATACGTATGGTCAATTTGTGATAACTAAGCCTGATATGAAGTTTTGCATGAAACAAATTAGGAGAACTATGTGATTTAGGATTTCTAGCCTAAGTTAATGACATTTTCGTAATTATTACAGATCTAAGAGTTTTGTGAGATCTGATGGTTCCATATGTTTGTATGCATCCTTCTAAACATTCCTCACAAACAAACTTATATCTGAATCTTTACGGGTGATGACTTATTCACCAATTTGTTTAGGGGAAGGTATATCCGTTGAATTACTTGTTGGTTGGTCTTGTTTTAAAAATAACGATCAGATGGCTTGAGCTGCGAATGGAGACTATTCCGAATGGTCAGATTTGCATTTGGAATTCGGTGTAAGGTTAGATTAGCTAGATCCATACCGTTCGCATGTACATAATAGGTTACATCCTATGGTAACACTTGAGAACTTTCAATACTCGGGTATTGAAAAGTTCGGGGCGTTACATGACCCTCCATCACTTTTGATGATTCGAGGTGTTCCAAACCGATATAAGATGTTTTCTTTTAAGAATCTAATGATTCGGGGGGGGGGGGGTCATTATTCCAGTACGGGATTGCCTTGACTAACTTGGTAACATAGTTTACTGCCAGTAAAATATAAATCTTTCCAAATGATTGGGGGAATGGTCCCATGAAATCAATGCCCCAATAATCAAATGCTTTAATAATTTGGGTTCAGTGACATCATGTTTCGATGGGACAATCCTCTCAAAATTTGACAACGTTCACAAGATTTGCGAAACTCTTGAGTGTCTTTGAACATAGTCAGCTAGTAAAAGCGACACTGCAAAATTTTAACCATGGTCTTTTTAGCGGAGAAGTGCCACCATAGGCCTATGAATGACAGAAGAATATTACACTTTGATGTTCATTGTCAGACACACATCGCCTTATGATTTGATTTGGACAATACTTGAACAGATACAGATCTTCCTAAATAAATTGCGTACCTCATTATGGAATTTCTTCTTATCTTGCATAGTCCAATGGATCAACATAAAACCTGTAACAAGATAGTTTTCAATATCAGCAAACCAAAGTAATTGGGTTACTTTAAAAAGTTGTTCGTCAGGGAACATGTCATTAATTGGTGGCTGCTCAAGGAAATCTGTCACGCCTCAGACTCGGTAACCGGACTTACAAGGAACCCGATGGCCGGTTCTGGCCGCAACAGCCTCCGTAGTACCCCATTCTCAGCTCCTGAGGCAGGTTCCGATTCTGGGATCCTACAAGGAGGATTTTAATAACAGTATAATCATTACCACTATGAGCATACCCAAGATCACAGCAAGTACATCTGAAAGTAACAAATGATACACATCACAAAATCCACTAAGAATTTAAACTTTTACAAGCTTACATAAGGTTTAAAAGGACATACATAAGATAATGGGAAAAGAGAGAAAAGAGTCAGTAACACGGAGTCCTCAAGCTCAACTCTACTCCACGCTCTGCTGCTACGACGCCTGCCTAAGATCTCTTGCACGCATCAATCGTGCATAAGCTTATAGAAGCTTAGAGGGTGGTGTAAGTGTGTGATAATAGTGCTCAGAAGAAGATAGAGAATGTAGAAGGGAGTCATGATCGATACCAATACTACTAACCTTACCAAGGCTATCATGAATGAAAGAAACTATACCAAGGCAGTATGATCATGTAGGAAGCCATACCAAGGCTATATAATGCAATGAGTACTGTAATGCGATGAGTACTGTAATGCAATGAGTACTGTAATGCGATGAGTACAGTAATGCAATGAGTATTGTAATGCATTATGAGGCTTACACAGCCGATGCAAATGCAATGCGAAGTAATGTCAGTGCTCATATCCAATCCACATATCAAGTACATTTCCATCATAAGAAAATCACCGGGGTCCATTACACTACTGAATGACTGCCGCTTTACAGACCCCGCACAGTCAAACGAGCATAAGAGACCTCACTACCCGCCTATGGACAACCAATCACCAGCAAGGCCTGACGGTAACGGACCCATTCACGAGCTGGTCAGACTCAGCCTAGCAATGCCCCCTTACATCAAGCGAGTAAGGCCACACCCCTATCCAACCGACTACACAACAGTGGGAGTCGCGGCCTAACGGTATAAGGCCCTCGTGCGCTCATATATTCCACCCCGTCACGACGTTGGAGCAGATCCTTGGTACTATGGAAGTTTTGAGAATTTCATCCATGGGCATCTTATGCACCCGGTATGCTCCAGTAACATTTTCGGTGTCCAAACATGGCCATCCACGATGTATCTGTGGAGGCTACAATCCTGATGAAGCAAGGGCAATAGTGCTCATACGTTACGTTATGCAATGCCAGATGCATGAATCACACAATCAACCATGCATCAATTCCAAGCATCCAACGTGCTCAAGAGGGAATTTTACGTCCCTTGGAGAAGGTAACAAGCAATATCCAATGACACAATATGACCATACATACAGTGGTTCAGTGTCAACCAAGTATACAATGATGTACATGGGTCATGAGGATGAATTTAATCACACTATATGGCGATATACAATGTATATTACATTCCTTCTAAGGAACCAAGACTAGGTACTTAGACAATATCCTTAAGGAATCCAACTTCTAGTGGGGGCCCATTTACCTGGGGTAGCCCACAAGATTGAGTATACAAACTATGGGTCTAAGTAATGTAGAAATGAGCCTAGCAAGAGTCTAAGATGAGTATCCAATCACTCTTAAATACAACCGGGCCTAGAGGGGTCTATAATGGGGACATTTAACCACCATTCCCCAAAAAGCCATATAAACCATGAACTATATGGATAAAAGGCCCAAGGCCTACATTTAAGATAAAAATAAAGGTAACCACATACATATATTCCTCATAATAGGCCATAAAAAGATATAATACCACTTTTAGCAACATGGGCCCCAAGAGGAAAATTAAGGCCCAAGGCTTAATTTTCAATGGCCATAGAATCCATACATTAAGTTGGACTTGAAGGGCAGCCTGCGTACACAATATACGACCCAAAAATAAGTTTAAGTTTGGATGATGAAATGGGCCCAACTACATCAGCCCAATAACTAGCAATTTAAGTAGGCAACCAATGGCCCAATACTATCCTTATCTTAGCCCACAAGTCCATCAAAATGGTGGAAGCTGGCCCAATATATGGTTGGGCCAAGCTGGGATGTCCCAACCCACTCTGGGCCCATGGGATGCCCCAAAAATCTGATCTAAGATGGGGTCCTCATGTGATCACTAAAGGTGACCCAAAGGAATGCACTAATTAAGCCCAAAGATTATAAGAAAACACAAGCGTGTAACACGTACACAAGTCTCAATATGGTGGGCCCCACAGCCAACTAAAGTCTCAACTATAACAATGTACGTTTAAGGCCCTTTGATAAAGTTTTGGCCCGTTTGACTTCCTGGGTCTACTAAGGTCCAGAAATTACTTAACTATGTGGGAATAATCTCATGAAGGCCAACTATACTCACTGGGGGACCCCACCAAATGGAGAGTATATATATATCATGAAAAGATCAAGTGGGTCTGTTACTGGGTTGTGAGTCCAGCAGCAACCCAAGGCAGAGAGTGCTTCCATAATCGGGCGATCCAAGGCTTGAACGGCCTGGACCAATCATGCGTTAAGGTAGGTTCCACATATATACATATTGAGCCTTAAACAAATGGCCTAGGGTCTATGGTGGGCCTTTAACCATCCATAGAGAAACCTATGGGCCTACCTTAGGATCACCCAAGAGGACATCCAACCTCAACTAGTTTCCAAGAGGTAGCCCGCCACTACTCATATAATGTAAGGTCTAAAGCCCAAGCAATGCATGGCCTAATGGGCCATACACCAAGCCCAACTCATAGGCCATATAGTGGGCCCTTAAGTAAGGTTTGGGCCCAACCACAAAGATCATAATTCCACATGTTGTGGTGGGCTTCATGGGTAGCTCAGTAGTTCATTTACATGGGCAAGTTTCACATTTAAAATAAGTGAGTTGGGTCTCACTTTTGGCCCAAGCACAGAGTCAGTTTAGTGGGTAGCCAAGGGCCCAACCTCTTGTGTATTATTGCCCCTAAGCCCATCATAATAGATAGGCGAGTATAGGCCTAAGATCAATGGGCCTATCCAAAAGAACTGAGTCCAGAAGGCCTACTTGCTAACACAAACATGCATATAATATATCACATAATGGGCCCAAAAGAAATGGCCCAAACAAAAGCCATCTAATTCATACATTATGGTGGACTTGAGGGCAGCTCGTAAGCCCAAGAATACACATGGGCAAGGCGTATACTGACAGTGTGGGCCTTGCCACACCAGCCCAAAGACTTAGCAAGGTCCTCCACAATATACATTTATGTGGGCCTTGCAAGTCAGCCCACCATTAAGCATTTTATGAGGTCATCAAGGCTAATAAATGCACATGATCAGCTTGTAGATGGCCCATTGGGCTCATGAATCAATAAGGTCAGCCCTTGCACAATCTTGGCCTCAAGGGATAGGTTTCCAGCCCATTGGGCCTATAAAGCTATCAAAAATTCTGGTTAAGGCTAGCCCACAAACCACCACAAAGGTGGGCCTCAAGGGGCACTAATTAAGTCCAAAATGTCTAAGGAAGGAGGGCAAAGAGTGTGTGCAACACTCCCTTAAATCCGGTGGGCCGCCACGGCTCCAAAATATCAACTATGTACAAATTTGGGCCCCTTACTAGAATTCCAGCCCACCCACTTCCTAGGCCTGCTGGAGTCCAGAAATTTATTTAATTTAAATGGGTTACTGACCCATGGTGACCCATACATATCACAGTGGGTCCCACCAAATAAGAAGTGGGATATACAATACTTACTTTAAGTGGGCCATGCCATTAGAATGAAAGCCCAGCAGCCCAAGGTAGGGGCATCCCATGGTGGCTAGTCATATGGGCCTGGGTATTTGACCCAAAACTGACCCAATTTATAGGTCATACCACGGTCAGTCCAGGGTCCTGATGACCCTGAAAATTTGCAGGATGGTCCTTCCATAGGTGGACCACGACCCCACAAAGTTTTAGAATTTTTGGACATCTGTAAATAATTTAATTAATTTAAATGAAACAATCTGTCCAGAAAATCGGACTGGCCTGGACGTCCCAACGTGGTGGGCCAGTCCCAGCCTTTCCACGGTGTGTACAGGGGTCCATTGGCCCTGAAATTTGGGAAGTGGGTCCCACCATGAGTGAACGACCTCTCTATAAATTTTCATAATTTTTGGATACTCATAAGTATTTTAATAAATTCAGGAGTTACAATGTATATAGGGTGGAATGTTGCTGGAAATAACCGTAGTGAATTTCGACCATCCAAATGGGTGAGTTCTAGGCCTCCAAAATTCCTGAAATTTGGACCCAAGGTCCCTAATCAAGCCTACAACAAGGTGGGACCTGGAAATATGGCCCACCTTCTGAGAAAATATTTTTTTAATTTATTTTTATGAAACTATGCTACTGGACTGCACAACAGAAATTTCTGGCAGCCTACTATATTGGCCCACCCTTTTGGATGCCCAAATGGAGTCCATTGGCCCTAAAATTTTACAGGTAGGCCCTACCTTGGGTAAGACAACTATCTGAAAAAGTTTAGAATTTTTTAGATATTAAAAGTATTTTATTTAACTCCTACAATTTATGGACAACAAGGTATTTCTGAAACAATGTTGCTGCTGAAACAATGCTGCTGCCCCTGATTTGTGCACCCCATTAGAGTGGGCCCAGGTCTGCCAAATTTTAAGAAAATGTAGGACAAACATCCCTACACCAGTATACAACAAGGTGGGGTTCACAAAGGTGGCCCACCATTTCAGAAACAGACTGATAATTATGTTTGTACAGCAAACACGGTTGCTAGACAGTCTAGAAAATCTGGACTATCCACCCTCCTTGGCCCACTCTTTTGGGTGATCAAACAGGGACAGATAAAGGTGAAATTCGACATACTTCTAGGTGGGGTCCACACCTCTAGAAATAATCAAATATTGGAGGTAAAACATCCTCTAAATCAGTCCATAATCTGTGTAAAAAACAACCCAAAAACAGTCCAAAATTTTTCTGGACAGCACGGTATGTCTGAAAATAACTGAACATAACCACTGATTAAATGGGAAAATACCCCACAAAATTTGTGTTAAGATCCACCTTAGTGGCCCCTACAAACATCCAAGACATACCCCCTTCATGAAACCCATTGCATGTGCCAAAATGGAGCAAATAGAGTGTCAACGTCCAAGGAATGGACAACCATGGGCGTCCACTTTGCTTGGACGGTCTGGATATTCCGGGGCCATTAAGTGGGCCACACACATCAGGGAAACAAGAATAAAATAATGGAAAATAGAAATAATCCAGCCACAAGAGAGGAAAATGACATGCATCAAAGGAAAATGCTATGATGGGGTCCATTGAGAATGACCCCATCCATGTAACATGCATGCAAAGAAATGGGCCATTGGCCTCAATCATGGAGGCATGGGGGACCTCCATCATCTCTTGATGGGTCCCACAAGTCTTTAAAGATAAGATGAATGAAGATTTAAGATCATCCACCTTGATCCTTACAAAAATCTAGGTCTCCTTGCTTCTCTAGCTCCAAGGAAGGGAAATCAATGGATAAGATGATATTGAAATGGATGGATTTAGAGATATTAGGGAAAGAAGGGGCTGGAGAAAATGGGGGATTTGCTGGCCATGGAGAGAATGAGAAGGAGGGAGAGAGGTAGAGGAGAGAGAGAGAGAGAGAGAGAGAGAGAGAGAGAGAGAGAGAGAGAGAGAGAGAGAGAGAGAGAAATCATTTGTTTGTAAGAAAAGAAACAATTACCTATGGGAGGAGAAAATAAGGTTGTAGGGTAGAGTAGGCTTTTGGGTGGTGTGTGTGGGGTGGGTAGTTTTAGCTATGAAATTTTAGTGGTGTGTATAGTGTTGCATGGAAACTTGTGCCAAAAGGAGTGGGGTCTACATGCATGCATGACACTTAAGTGGGCCACATGATTAAGGGTCATACAATGAAATGTACACAACTTTTGATCTATATATCGGATTTATGCGTGAGAAGCGGTGTTGGAAACGCCGCGACGATGTGGTCGCAATGGCATAGGTCTCAGCTCAATCCGAGTCGGGTCTACGTGACCGGACTCAAGGATGACGCAAACACTACCCGATGGTCGCGGGTCACCGAAATTTAACTGGTAGGACCGTGAAACCATGGTGAACGAGATGCATACTCACATACGCACATGCACACATACGGACTCGGGTCGGCTCTCACAAAATCTAGTAGGACAAGTCTAGTGAAATGATCAACCACTACATTCTCTAGTCCTTTATTATCACGTATTTCAATATCAAATTCTTGGAGTAGGAGGATCCATCTTATAAAGCAAAACGTGGCATCCTTCTTAAAAAGAAGGTATTTCAGTGCCACGTGATCGGTATAGATGATGATCTTTGATCCGATCAAGTAGGACATAAATTTGATCTAAGCGAAATCTATGGCTAAGAGTTCCTTATCCGTAGTAGAGTATTTCACTTGGGTAGAATTTGAAGTTCTACCTGCATAGTAGATTACATAGGGCTTCTATTAGACCCGGGAGTTTTCAGCTCTATTTCGGCATGTTATTGATGATCCAGTGTATTTCTCACGCTCATATAAACCCTCTACATGTGTACCCCAAGCCCCCACGCACGTATCCAATAACACGTGTTCTGATAGGCAGGGAGGAGCACCATAGCATCATGCACCTTAATGTAGTGTACCATGGTCAAGCATTAACCAAATACCAAGAAAAGAACTTTGACTTCACCTTTCCACATCACCATGCACCTTTATATGTCATGTGTACCTTTACACATCACCATGTCACTTTCTACATCACCCATTTTTCCTACCATATCCACTAATTCTCTCTCCTCCTCATTCTCTTCTAAAACAAATCATTGCATAGTCCATTCTTTCTTACAAAAAATCATGATCCATCCTACTCCTCATACACATCTCTCGTATAGGCCAATGCGTGTATTTTGGCCACATCACCCATCCACATCCTCATCCTTGCTCCTATCAAACCTCACCAAAGTGTCATCTAGACATTCCACTTACAACCCATCTCTCTCTCTTACAAGACATCTCAAGTAAGCCAATGCATATTAGCCCGTTTGCCATGTCACCTATCCACTTACCAACTTCATCCAATAAAAGTTTACCAAAATGCCAAATAGGAATTCCACCTAAATCATCTATATAAGAAGAAATCCTAACAAGAGTTTAGAACTTTCTAAAAATTCTAAGTACTAGAGAGAAAGGAGAGGGAGTGAAAGGAGTAGAGCTAGGAGAGGAGCAAGGAGAGTGAAAGTCTTGAGGTGGGTGTACCCTCCCCCTTCCTTCTTCCTCTTCTTTTCATTTTCATTTGTTTTGTACTGTTTTAGGAGCTCAATCTAAGGGCTCAGATTCCTTATGTGGGGCCCACCTTTCTGATCAAAGGAGGGCCCACCATGGTGTCAAGCCATGTCCCGAAGATTGGTCTCTCAACTATAACCCTTTTAGCCCTATTCTTGGACAGTTTTGGGCCTTATCTTGAGACTTTTGGGGGGACATCTTGCTGTCCCATTTATGTGATTAATAATGTCTTGAAATATGGTGTAAAGTGGGCCTCACTCTGTCTAGAAACGGGACTCACATGGACCATTGATGGTAGTCCTGAAATTCACCAAGTACTAATTTAGAAATCTCTGCATTTCAGGCCAAACCCCATCTTTGAGCCATCGTGGTGGGCCCCACAAATGCTTTTCTAAGGGATCCACCACTGCTGTCTTGTAGCTCCCATATAGGAGAGTGGAAATGATATCTTACATCACTCAAATTGGCTCCCACGTGATCGGCACACAACATCCAAAATGGGGCTGCAATGGTTATGCAGAAAACGGTATGCAGAATTTGCAAGTACTCATGCTAGGCCCTGCGCCATTAATTCTACTTGCACTCTCAGTGGCTCCTACCTTAAGGATTTTGAAGCCCACATATAGGGCTCTCAGGGGGTCTAAGCCTCTCGCGCCAAGAGCAGGCCCCACCTAGTCGTGAATCAAGGGGAAAAATGAGCCCAACCAAATTCTTCAGTAACTGAAAATTTGGAACTCTGTTTGAATTCAAAACATTTGTGGACCGACTGTTGTGGGGTCCACCATCTTGTGCATACTCCACTGGCCATCCAAGCCCCTGGGCATGATTCCATTAATATGGGTCCATCAAGAATCTCAAATCAGTGAACCCCAACCGTCGAAACCATCCATGGGCCACCGTGATGTCCATTCTCCATCCAACCGTTGATCCTTTTTGTTTTAATTACTGTATATAACACATGTATATAATTAATTAATAACAAACAAATAAATAAATCAGGGTGCAAATGCACGTTGGTTGCAAATCAACCTGCATGTTGCACGTCTGGAGCCAAAAGAGAAGGGGGCGTTGAATGGGGTCCCTCATGTGGACCCCACAATCGATGTGTATAGTGACATCCACTCTGTCTATCAGGTGGGCCACCTCATTTTAGAGTGTGGGCCCCAAGGTCAGACACATCCCAAAAGCAGGCGAGCCACACACTACTGAAAAAGTGGTGTTTCGAACACCCACTCTTGTAAAGGGCACAAGGAGACAGTTGCATGGAGAATTTTCACGCTTATGCCCAGCTAAACAGATGGACGGCTTGGATGAGATACATGCAACATCGTGGGGTCCATAGAGCACCGTCCAGTAGTGAAGTGGCTCCACACTATTTCTGGGTGAGAGATTGTATGCACGCATGGCACGTTGGACAGCTTGAATGCATGGCATGTGTATGCATACATGGGATGCATGACTATCTAGTACCTGTAATAATTGCATTCATGCATACATGCATGACGCATGTGTGATAAGGTGCATGACACCATGTTGTGTGCTATGCATGCGTGAATGCAAGTGATACATGGCATGAGTGATGGGTTGGATTGAATGCATGTGTGACACGTATGGGATGCTCACATGTGATTGGCACATGAGCTAAACCATGGTAGCTAGACACGTGCGAGGCTTGATGTATGCATGTGTTAGATGCATGCAACGAGTTGTATGCACGGGACACATACGATGGCCCACTAGGTCAAGTGGGGGTTCCCTGGGTGATATTATCTGAAGAGAAATTTACGACTGTGGACCCCACCTTTTATCCGTTGGATATTCTTGAAACAATACAAACTTAACATACGCACTTGGACCTCCTCGTACGGAGTCAAAATTTCAGTATGAAATTACCCCTCTTTTTTACGGAAACGGATTCGGTACTCCCCTGTCACGGTTAATGGTGGATGGTCGGTGGCCTGTGGACACCATCATGATGTATACTTTTCATCCATGCCGTCCATATATTTTTCCAGATCATTTTATGTTATGAGACCAAAAATGAGGTATATCTAAATCTCAAGTGTACCACATTACAGGAAACAGTGTTGAGTGAGCGTCAACCATTAGAAACTCAGGTGGAACCTACTGTGATGTTTGTGAGAAATCCTCCCCGTCTAAGTTCATTCATAGGGTCACAAAGACCTGGATGAAGAGGAAAAACAAATTTCATAATGATCCAAAACTTCCGTAACCCCTGAAAGGGCTTCAATGGTAGACGTTCAATTTCCCACTGCCTTTTACAGTGTGGTCCACTTGATAGCTAGATCTGTCTTATTTTTCACCTCAAGCCTTAATTCGAGTTCGCCAAATAGATGGACGGTTTGGATATAACACATACCTCATAATGGGACCCACAAAAATCGGTGGGATCACCACAGGAAAAAAAAAAGAAAAAAAAAAAAGAAAAAAAAGAAAAAAAAGAAAATGTAGCCAGCGAGTTGGGGTCGACCGGGATAGGACCCGGTCGACCGGGTCAGAGTTGGGTCTATCACTACGGATTATAACCGTAGCCAAAACTGTAGTACTATGTACTTTTTTCTCTATTTTATTTTTATTTTTATTTATTTTTATTTTTTACAAGGAGAATGTTTTCCCCCTTACATTTTTCTTCAATACATAATTATGTAAATATGTATATATAAGTATATAAAAATATTTTTCTATCTTTTAATTCATTTCTTTGTCTATTTATTTAACAAGCATATCTTCTAAACTTAGAGCAGTGGATCTCCTCGTACAGAGTCGGAATTTCAAGACAAAAATACCCCTCCTTTTGACGGAAACGGATTCGGTACTCCTCCTGCCACCAGCTAATGGCGGACAGTCGGTGGTCCGTGAGCCCCACCATGATGTAGGCTTTTCATCCATGCCGTCCATATATTTTTCCAGATCATTTTATGGTATGAGACCAAAAACAAGGTATATTCAAATCTCAAGTGTACCACATTACAGGAAGAGAAATTTAGGACTGTGGACCCCACCTTTTATCCAGCTATTTTTTATGAAAGAAGACAAACCTTGGTTTGCAACTTAGACCTGCGCGTACGGACAACGAATTTGAGGACAAAAATACCCCTCCCTTTCGAAGACGAGCGCTGACGCTCCTCCAGCCAAGAGTTGTACGAACGGCTCAAAAGAGATCAAAGTTACATGGCCCCACAACTATGTATTTATTATATCCATAACATTCATCCATATTTAGAGATCATTTCGGAGCATTATCCAAAAAAAAAAATAATCATATCCATATCAAATGGACCACACCACAAAGAGCAGCAAGAAAACTGATTTTCACCGTTAAAAATTTTGTAGGGCCCACCACTTGATAGTTAGATCTGTCTTATTTTACGTCTCAAGCTTAATATGAGCTTGCCAAATCGATGGACGGTTTGGATATAGCTACAGATTATAACCGTAGCCATAGCCTAGAAAATCGGCAAGGCAAACTAGAAAACGGTGGGGCAAACTAGAAAACGGCGGGGCAAACTAGAAAATCGGTGGGGCAAGCATGAAAAACGGCGGGGCAAACTAAAAAATCGGTGGGGCAAGCATGAAAAACGGTGGGGCAAACTAGAAAATCAGCGGGGCAAGCATAAAAAACGGCAGGGCAAACTAGAAAACCGTGGGGCAAACTAGAAAAATGGCGGGGCAAGCATGAAAAACGGCGGAGCAAACTAGAAAATCGGCGGGGCAAGGGCAAGCATGAAAAACGGCGGGGCAAACTAGAAAATCGGCGGGGCAAGCATGAAAAACGGCGGGGCAAACTAGAAAATCGACGGGGCAAGCATGAAAAATGGCGGGGCAAACTAGAAAATCGGTGGGGCAAGCATGAAAAACGGTGGGGAAACTAGAAAATCGGTGGGGCAAGCAAGAAAAACGGCGGGGCAAGCATGAAAATTGGCAGGGCAAACTGGAAAATCGGCGGGGCAAGCATGAAAAAGGTCAGGGCAAACTAGAAAATCGGTGGGGCAAGCATGAAAAACGGTGGGGCAAAAATGAAAGATGGCTCATTTTCATGTTTGCCTCGCTCAATTTCATGTACGGCTGAAAGTTGGTCGGGTTCAACCCGACCGACCCGACATTGGGTTAGGCTTGGGTAGGATATATCGGGTCCGATCTCAAGCTTGGGCTATACAAACACCAACCCGATAAAACTTAAGTTGGGCTTGGGTTGAGGTCTGAGGTTGCCCGACCCAACCTAACCCGAACCCGATCAATATATTAGTTACTTATAAATTATAATTGAGTGTGGATTGTTTGTGTAAGAAGTACACTAGTGATGTTGGGTCTCATTTGTCCACGTCATTTCCAAGGACTCACGCTAACAAGATATGCCAGATTTCTCTCTCCCAAATAGATTGCGTGTTGTGCTACATGACTTTTTAAAGGAGTAGTCCTATATTTTAGCTTGGTTTTTTAAAGAAAATAAATGAAGTTCTTTATAATGAATAATCACGTATATAATTAATAAAATCATAGATACAAAAAATAACTCCTATATTGAAATATAATAAACTAATGTAATAACGAAAATATTAGCACATATACACCCGACCAACCCAATCAACCCGTCGAGCCCTCTTGGGTTGGGCTTGGGTTGAGAATTCCCAACCCAAGATTGGGTTGGGTTGGGTCAAGATTTAAGTATAGGAACCTTGGATTGGGTTAGGGTTGAGCACCAACCAGAACCATCGATGTTGATTGAAATTGATCACGAGCTGAATGAAATAGATTTTTGACCATCGACCCGATGGAATCTTGGAAAATAAATAGGTTGGTTGGCTAAATTAGCTTCTCCTACCCCAAAATCATACATGGTAAGTTAAGTAAATCATTCTAATTTAGGAGATATGCTTGTTAAATTGTTAAATAAATAGACAAAGAAATGAATTAAAAGATAGAAAAATATTTTTATATACTTATATATACATATTTACATGATTATGTATTATAGAAAAATGTAAAGGGGAAAATGTTCTCCATGTAAAAAAAAAAAAAAAAAAATGAAAAAGAGAAAAAAGTGCATAGCACTACAGCTATGGCTACGGTTATAATCCGTAGCGATAGGCTAAGCTCTGACCCGGTCGATCGGGTCCCAATCCGGTCGACCCCAACTTGCTGGCCGTGGTTTTTTTCTCTGACCCGGTTGACCGGGTCCCAACCCGGTCGACCCCAACTCGTTGGCATGTTTTTTTTTTTTTTTTTCTTCTTCTTTTTCTTCCTTGTAATCCCTACCAATTTTTGTGGGTCCCATTATGAGGTATGTGTTATATCCAAACCGTCCATCTATTTGGCGAACTTGTATTAAGGCTTGATGTGAAAAATAAGATAGATCTAGCTATCAATGGACCACACTGTAAAAGGCAGTGGGAAATTGAACATCTACCATTGAAACCCTTTCAGGGGTTACAAAAGTTTTAGGTCATTATGAAATTTGTTTTTCCTCTTCATCCAGGTCTTTGTAACCCTGTGAATGAACTTAGACGGAGAGGATTTCTCACAAACATCACAGTGGGCCCCACCTGCGTTCCCCACGCTGGACTGTCTGTTAGCGCTCGTCTCTGCACGCCAGCCAGAGGAAGGCGGGTGTATTTTCGTCCTCAAATTTGGTGTCCGTACGAGGAGGTCCAACTGCGTATGTTAAGTTTGTATTGCTTCGTAAAAATCACTGGATAAAAGGTGGGGTCCACAGTCGTAAATTTCCCTTATCTGAATTATGTGAATATATTGCATACATGTGAGTATATGACTATTGTTTTGCTTGCACCTTGATGGCCCTGACTTGATGATGAGCGTGGCCCAGAAAAAGGAAGCATGGAGGATGGACACATGTGATGGATAAATCACAAGGCACCTTGAATAGGCCATATGTAAGTGGAGACAGAGATGGTAGAAATGATGAGCAGCTGTACGGGCAGCCCATCTGTGGGTCATCCAATCACTGGTCACAACACATTTTGAGGGATGAAATCTTTTGTGATTTTGTAATACGGCCCATTAATTCGCCAATCTAATTGTAATATATTAACAGTCCAAGGGGCTGTTACTTGTGTTTTTGGATGGCCACAGGTCTACCCCTAGTGGAGCCCAATCTTTGATGCACGTGAAGGCTCGACTCATGATCTGGGACTAGTGGACCATTGGATGAAGTTATGGTATGTTGTAGATTTGACGATGATAATTGTGATGTGCTGTGATAGTTGGAAAAATTGAGGCATGCTCATGGACCAAATTCATGGTACTTGGGCAGTTCATGGAGAAAGGCCCATATGGGCTTGGGCCTTAAGTGAGCCCACTAACGGTGAAGGGAAAAACAATTTGTAATGCAAACTCAAAGGACAAATAAACGAGACAAATTATTAGCTTTATAGGCCACCTTTGTCAAAAGCCCAAGTAGACCCAAGAATTTCATTTCACTCCTTATTTGTGAATGGTGATATACTGGGATAATTTTGTAAATTAGCTACATGAACATTCACGCATGAGAAGGGTAATACATACATTGGTGGGATGATTCGCATGGCGGTCACGTGATGAGAAGATAAGTGAGACAGTTTGTGATGAGACAGCCAAGACTTAGATAGTATTGATTGGGAAGGATGAGAAGGGTGCATCAATGTCACCCGGGGCTTAGATCCCGTAATTGGAGACGCCCATCCTCCAAGGAACCCGTTTAGATTGATACTAATTGGGTCCTCTTCCGTTGTAGGTCAGGTAGGGATGATCACGATAGGTTAGGTGCAAGAGTGTCTTACACTGCCAGAACCAGGAAGGGAAGAGGTGTGACGAGCCTACCTACTGTCATGTGCTGGGTCGAGGACGTTTCAACTCGACTGCTGAGGCAGGGTAGGGTGAAACAAATTTGGGTCCCCCATTATTTAGCCGGCGGTTGGATGGAAAGGGGTTGGAGCGCCCAAAACTCAATTCCTTATAAATGCATCCCACACTTGTGGTGAAGATGATGGTTTAACACTTGTGTGGAGTGAATGAGGTTCATAAAAGAAAATGATAGGCAGTTCAAAAGCGCTCCATACGAAGGAAAGGTAAAGTTAGCATTGAACCATGTATTCATTCACATGTTGTTCACTCGGGTTAGTAGATGCGTAATTAGACTTCATGGACTTATTCACAATGACTAAGATTTTAGGACTAACCTGAGATTAGGGGTTTACCATGTTGCTACTCACTATTCAAATTAGGTATGGGACTAACTTGGATAGAAGTTCCTAGTGCTAGACCCCATAGCCACGAAACCGCGCTCTGCTAGCCTGACCCATCTATTGAATTCATCTTGTATTTGCTATAACATGCTCACCCTTGATAACATGCTGAGTTGTATTGCTTGTTTGTACCCCTGATTCTCTATATGGTATGCCCACTGAATGCGTTGAGCTCAAGCCAGGTATTGCTAGACCAGCTTGGATCGTTCAATGATCGTTTGCTTTCCATTTTGCCTGTTTATTTTAGAATTATTTCGATTGTAATATTTTGGACAATGATGTATTTTGGGATTTTAGTATATATGGGTTTTTTGGGTGGTCGACATTAAAATGGACTAGTATTTTAAAAGAAATATCCCAGAGCAGATAATAGAGACAAAGAAAAAAAAAAAAAAAAAACTTCATGTTAGCACCTTATTCGTGAGTCAGAAGGTGAAACTTCTGGCTCTCAAATTCTGGGGCATGACAACTTCTTCTCCTTTCTCTAGCCCAACATTGCCCCAATAATATAGTCGCTTGCATCGCACATGATCTAAAATAAACACTCTAATTGGGTGGTTGCATGATAGGAGCAGTAGTTAACATTCTCTTAAGCTTGGTAAAAGCTTTAAGGCATTCTTCACTCCACTCGAATAGGGTGTTCTTTCGGAGAAGATTACACAAAGGATGGGAGAGATGACTGAAGTCCTTTATAAACATTCTATAAAAGTCTGTGTGTCCTAGAAAGGATTGCATGTCGTTTATGCTTTTACGTGAAGGTAGGTTAGAGGTAAAGTTTATTTTAGCCTTATCTACCTTGATTCCGTTGGATGATATCATGTGTCCAAGGACTATTCCCTTTGGAACCATGAAATGACACTTCTCCCAATTCAGCACAAGGTTCTTTTGTTTGCATCTCTTCAACACAAGTTTAAGATGTTCAAGGCATTCGCTGAAGGATAGACCAGAGACAGAGAATTTGTCCGTGAAGACCTCTAGATATTGCCTCACCATGTCAGAAAAGATATTTAACATACATCGTTGAAATGTGGCGGGAGCATTACACAATCCAAATGGCATCCTTCGGTAAGAGAAAGTACCAAAGGGACATGTGAATGTTGTCTTCTCTGATCTTCAATTTCTATCTCCCAATTTAGCATAAGATTCTTTTGTTCGCATCTTTTCAGCACAAGTTTAAGATGTTCAAGACATTTGCTCAAGGATAGACCAAAGACAGAGAAGTCATCCATGAAGACCTCTAGTTATTATCTCACCATATTAGAAAAGATGCTCAACATACATTGCTGAAATGTGGAGGGAGCATTACACAATCCGAATGACATCATTCGGTAAGCGAAAGTTCCAAAGGGATGTGAGAATGTTGTCTTCTCTTTATCTTCAAGGGTTATCTCCCAATTCAGCACGAGGTTCTTTTGTTCGCGTCTCTTCAACACAAGTTTAAGATGTTCAAGGCATTCGTTGAAGGATAGACCGAAGACCGAGAAGTTGTCCATGAAGACCTCTAGTTATTGCCCCACTATGTCAGAAAAGATGTTTAACATACATCGCTGAAATGTGGCGGGAGCATGACACAATCCGAATGGTATCCTTCAGTAAGTGAAAGTTCTAAAGAGACATGTGAATATTGTCTTCTCTTGATCTTCAAAGGCTATCTCTATTTGATTGTACCTCAAATACCTGTCTAAAAAGTAGTAATAAGAATGACCAGCTAACCTTTCTAAAATTTGATCAATGAAGGGTAAAGGAAAGTGGTCTTTCCTAGTGACGGTATTTAACTTCCGGTAGTTAATGAACATCCTCCAACCAATAGTGACTCTAGTTGGCACAAGTTCATTATCGGCATTGGCTAGAATGGTGATTTCGGACTTCTTAGGAGCCACATGTGTTGGACTCACCTATTGACTATCAAATATAGGGTATATAATACCCACATCCAACAACTTGAGTACCTCGGCCTTAACCACTTCCTTTATATTCGGATTTAAATGGCTTTGTGGTTGTCTGAAAGTTTTTGCATTATTTTCAAGGTGAATGCGGTGAGTACAAATCAAATGGTCAATTCCCTTGAGGTTCGCAATTGTCCATCCAAGGGCTCCCTTGTGTTCTTTGAGAGTAGAGATGAGTATACTCTCTTGTTCTTAATCAAGGTGGTAAGAAATCACCATCGGGTATGTCGTATCTTGAACTAAATAGACATATTTAAGATCAACAGGAAAATGTTTTAGGTCAAGCTTCGATGCCTTGAGACTAGACGGTAGAGGCATTGTATCGATTTGGGGTAAAGTTTCAAATTGTGGCCTCCATCGGTTAATTTCAAGTACCGGTGTCGCATAAAGCAAGGCGTTCATCTCCATAATCATGTCATCATCCAAATCAGGGGAGTGGGCCAAACACGTTTCCAAAATGTCAGAGTATAGAGTTAAAAGTGCTCTATCTTCCACGAATGAATTGATCAAGTTAACTTCGTGGGTATCATCAATATCCTCCAGTTGTTTGCACATGTTAAAGATATTCAGCTCTAATGTCATGTTCCCGAAAGATAGCTTCATCACTCCATTCCTACAATTGATGACCTGATTTGATGTAGCTAGGAATAGTCGGCCCAGAATGACGGGAATCTGAGTGCTCACGTCCATGACGGGCTGAGTGTCTAAAATAATAAAATCCACTAGATAGTAGAATTTATCAACTTGGACTAACACGTCCTCTATTATTCCTCTCAGTATGAGAATTGAACAATCAACTAATTGTAGTGTGGCCCTGGTGGGTTTTAATACACAAAGTCTAAGCTATTTATAAACCAAGTAAGAAATCATGTTTACACTTGCTCCCAAGTCAAGAAGTGCATGCTCATTCCTATGATATATTCCCAATTACACAAGTGATGGTTGGGCTATCAGGATCCTTGTATTTTTGTAGCACATCTTGCTTGAGGATGACACTCACTTTTTCAGTAAAAAAATATCTTCTTCTGTATGTTTTGTCATCTTTTGGCCATACATAAATCTTTCAGGAACTTGGCATATGAGGGGATTTACTTAATGGAATCCAATAGAGGAATATTGACTTTCACATGTTTAAGTACTTCTAAGATGTCCAAAGTGTTTGAGTACATGTCTGTTCATGCATTTACACATGTTTGGGACCAAAAGGAGTGATATGGGGTCAACCAAAATCCCCAAAAGAGTAAAACTTTGAATTTTACAGAGTGTAGACCAATCCTGGTGGTGCCACCACTAAAAAATAAGTTCTAGGACAGACCCCAACATTATTGCCACCAGACCGGCGTTGCCACCGCCAAAATTGGACAGCAGGTGGCGTGGGCGTTCCCATCGCTAGAGCTGTACACGAGTCGAGCCGAGCCGAGTATTGCCCAACTTGTGCTCGGCTCGCACTGCCCAAGTCCCAGCTCGTACTCAGCTTGGATCGAGCATCGAGCATGGATGCCCTGCTTGTGCTCTACTCGTCCGAGTACGAGCAGAGTTCAAGCAGATATCGAGCCGAGTCGAGTCCGAGTTTTCGAGTCGAGTTCGAGTAGATATCGAACCAGATCTTTTGTAGACTCTAATCAGATAGTTAGGATCCATCTTTTATACTTTGCTAGTTTGTCCCACCACAATGGGGCCCACGGTTTTGAATGGCTATGATTGGTTACACATGGAAATTCAATGAGTGGCATACAATAATTCAAATTAAACCATATAAATTGTACAGCCTGTTATCATTTAGCCACAATCCTAAAATCAGATTGGTTGAACAATCCTAAAATCATATTGGTTGAACAATTTGTCCAAAAGGTTTCATCATCAATTATAGGACCTGGACAAAATAAAAAATAAAAAATCACCCATATGTACAACTCAAGTGGGCCACACCGTTTGGAAAAAGGGAGATGGGATGTCAACCATAGATTTGTGTTCGTGGCCACTATCGTATTCATATTTCATCATACCCATTAATCAGATGAAAATCACTAGAATGAAATGAAAATACAAAAATCAGCTGATAATTTTTTTTATACGATTAAAATAATAATTCTTACTTGATGCACGGACAGGGGCACCAGGCAGGGCAGGGACGAGCTGCGGACAGGGCAGGGCAGTGACGAGTTGCAGACAGGGGCGCCAGACAGTCATTGTGGCCACTGAACAGGGCAATGTCAGCGCCTGAGTGAGTGAGGGAAGAAGAAGGGTAAGGGAAATGGCGACCAGACAGGGCAGGGACCGTCGGACGGTCGTTGTGGCCGTGCGGGTTAGGGTTTTTTAAGAGAGAGAAGGTTTTTTTTTTTTAAGGAACGACCGAACGAGAGGGAGGGTTTTTGGGAGGTAGGGTAGGGACTAGCACCTGACAGAGGCAGGGATGAGTTGTGACACCGGATAGGGGCACCGGGCAGGCCGCAGGGACTAGCACCGGGAGAGAGAGAGAGAGAGAGAGAGAGAGAGAGAGAGAGAGAGAGAGAGAGAGAGAGAGAGAGAAGAAGAAGAAGAAGAAGAAGAAGAAGAAGAAGAAGAAGAAGAAGAGGGATGGGCCAGACGGCACTGGACAGGGGAATGAGAGGAGAGAGAGCGAGAGAGAGTGAATGGTTTTGAACGGGCGCTGGGAGGGAAAGAATGGGCGGAAGGGTATTTTCGTTTTGAGCGGGCGAGCTGAAAGTGACTGGAGTTAGGCCGTTAGGGTATTTTCATTTTGGGTATATATATACCCTTGGTCGAGTACGAGTCAAGTATCGAGTCAAGTACGAGTCGAGTATTGCCCAGCTCGTACTCTGCTCGAAATCCATTCGAGTATAAAAAATCAGCTCATACTCGGCTCAAACTCATTTCGAGCGGAGTTGAGTCGAGTAATTCCAAGTCGAGTCGAGCGAGTAACCGAGCTTACTCTAGTCGTGTATAGCTCTAGCCATCGCCACCCCCTGTCCAACAATTTTCTGCATGATTACATTTTGGCAGTTTCAGTATGCTGACTTTAAAAACTCATATATTTTATTTTACAATTCCGATTAAGGTGCTTCAAAAGCCAGATTGAACCTTGATGAGTCTAGTTTCATGGAAAAAAAAAACATAAAGGAGGTTAAATTTAGGATATTGTGGAAAATGTACGAAAAATGGTTGGTTTCAGGAAGCTGGTACTTCCAAAATTTTTATAGAACTTGAAATGAAATTAAATTTGGTGGGGCTAAAGTAGACTTAATGATAAATTACCATATAATTTTTACAAATAATTTAGTTAGTAAAGGTACCAAAAATATTAAAAGCAATAGACCTATTGAAATTGAAAAATTTATGCAACAACACGTTGTTGTGCTGCGCATATCTTTTTCATATTAGAGTATTTGCATTCAGTATCTTCTTAAGAATTGCTTATAGTTATTCTAGGAATCATACTATATGATTAAATTAGAAATTTTTATTTTTAGAATATTTTACTAATTCAGGTAGTTTTAAGTATAGTTGAATTATGGTTCTTGATTAGGGTGATTAAAGCCGAATTACCATTTCTACTAATTACGAATAGGCCGCGATATGAACTTAACTAATCCAAACTCTATTTGCTATGCATAAGAAATCTTGCCACCTACTTCATTTCAGAAATGCCCTGATTAACTAAACAAGCACTAAACTACTCATTAGTGGGCCACTAAACCCAAGACTATAGAAAGATGTTTGTCTTAGTGGACTTGACGTCCATCGCAGGACATCAAACTGAGTTTACATCTCGAATCACTCAACTTGGACTCATAAGGCCAGTGCATGAAATGTGTGAATATTTCTGAAATTAACGAGGAACTTAAGTTAATTGGATGTATTCCGTCTTTGCCAAAATTGTGACTTTTGGACCATTAGATGATGACTAAATTTAGGGCACTAATCGAGATTATTACTATTCTCACATCGGCATAGTTATAGACCCAATCGACACTCAGTGACCATCAATCTGGGTTAGGGCCTTCCCGGTTGATCAGTATGTTCGATCATTGGATGGTTGTATCCAAACATAGATCGCCTAGTGGGACACTTATCACATGGCTTATATTGACCCATACACCTCCCTGTGGGTCCTATTGCTTGGAAATAACCGCCCTACAGGGTAATTAGTATAATAAATAAAGGGCCATTGGGGCCATTTTCATCACTTTTGGCTCTATAAAAGGGCCTCATTTGGACTTCCCCTCTCCCCATACGAATTTTTCCAAAGCCAAGTAGAGAAAGAGAAAGAGAGGAAGAGAGGGAAGGGAGAAATGGTAGAGCCCAGTGCTTCATCACACCGTTCAATCCCCATGATCGTCGGATCTTGCAAGATCTTGTCTTTATGCCCAGTTTCTTGTCTTCCACAGATGAAATCTCAAGATTAAAGGTCGAATTCTCTACTCCTTGCTAGGTAAGAGGTTTCCTACTTGTCTTTCCATCTATTTCTTTTATTTCCTACATTTTGAGCCATTGGGGTTAGAAACCCCATTTCGTTTTCATCGATTCCCGTAAACCCTAATGTGAGGGTTGAGTATATTAGGATTTTGAGTCACAATTATCAATCAGAGCGGTCCATACTCTTGTAAGAGCTATAATCGGACTTAACTCCGTTAAGGTTTCGGTTGTGCACCGATTTCAGGTCTCGATTCGTCGAATCGAGTTGAAGAATCATTCAAATCGAGTTAGTTAAGTCATAATTCATTGTTTAATGTTTAATTAGGATTAAATCTACATCATTAATGATAGTCTTGTACTTTAATTTAGGTTTGGAGTATTTTTTCCAAATTCTATATGTTAGGGCTGCATCCGAGTCGAGGATTTCGATTCTAAGATCAAGATTTACCCTTAAGCTTCTACATGACATTTTAGAATAAATAAATATATTGTTTGCTATTTGATTGATAACATGATTAATGAAATGCTTGAATGATATGAAATTCTTAATATTAGAATTCTTCGACGTTGAATGCTTAAAATGCTAATGTGATTTAATCGTCATGTTGTGGTGTATTAAGTTTCGCAAATTATTTAAATATATGGATAACCCGCTTTAGGGAGGCTATCCTAAGATTTTACGACTGACCAAAGTTGAACACGGATGATCGGTAGTAGTTGGAGCTACACAGGATGCTTTACACCCAATGCTGGTTTGCCCGGGATACTTCACAGTCGTTTGCATTAGTCTAATGCAAGCTCAATCATTCTTGTGCTTGGTGATTGTATAACATTCAATAGAATCTATGATACCACCATTACCATTGATTTAGTCTACTTATAACCATTAGTGTTGTGATGTCAAAGACTCATGAGCCGAGCATGGTGGTATGGAACACTATGTTCGAGCTGTCGGCCTGTGCTGAGGTGACGAGCCTCCCCATAGTGACTAGTGAGCCGAGCAGGTGATAATATGTTGTTCGAACGGTCCCCATCAAATTACCCAACCGATGGTTCTGTACCAAAGTACCGTTCGAACGACCAGACGTGAGTGGAATTGGGTGACGAGCCCTTTTCCTTTCTAATGATTTTTTTTGAGTGACAAGCCCACACCTTTAAATTGATTGTATCATACTCGGTGTTGGGTGACGACCCGTACCATGTTGATGCTTTAATTTGGATCAAGGGACACTAGTGAGGAGCCTCCACGTGCTACGATGAGTCGCGTGATTTGGATAATGACTCATGATATAATGGCGGTATAATAGTTTTTTCAACCTGTTGTATGAAATGAGACTAATAATCACTTGGCTATTCATGCATATTCTAGGATAGGTTGCGATTTGGCATTGGAGTCACTTGTGAGAGAGTGTTAGCATCTGCGAAATAGGTGTTGAAGTCGCTTGTGAGGGAGTGCTGGATTGTAAGGAGCATGCATCATTTCATCATAACATTAATATACTTACCAACTAGATTATGAAACTGTTTGTTTGTTATGACATCATTACTTGTGTTTGGTTGTATTGATAACATGTGTAACTTCTTAGTATCTGTGCGTTAAAGGTAACATGCTTGAGTGTATTATATATATGAATATGTATTTGTTGTAAACCTTTTATTCACTAAAATGTCCCAATTAACAATCTTGGGGGTATTTCTTCAATATGTTGGCATTTGACACCTCCTATTTGACATATGCAGATAACTCTGAAATAGGACCAGCCGGTGATGTGCTCGGGGCGCACAGTAGATCTCTAGCTTCTTCTTGCTTGGTAGTTATTCTTTTGTTCCTATCGCAATTATTGTGATTTTTATAATTCTCACATGGGTGGTCATCAGTTTTGGAACTGTAACTTCTAGGTGTTAGCCCTATATTGTTGGATCTTGCTATCTCTACCTTGCTTTGGCTCCGCTAAGTTGAAGTGTATTACAATGATTATTTGTGTGTGAAATGAATGTGAATTTGATTGAGGACATATGTGCATTTTATTAAGTTAACACCGGAAAACTTGGGATTAAAGTCTATGTACTCAGGTTCCGATTTCTGAGGCATTACAGTTTGCCAACGGTTTAGGTGAAATCAACTGATGTGGGAACAGTGTAATCGGCTTGTATTGTGTGTCTGGTTCTTTCTCATGTCAGACATCACTAATTCCATCGTTCTTCTTAGATTCTTCTGACTCCTTAAGCTTCTCAGCCCTCGTTGGGATGGTTTTATCAATTATTTTTTCACTTCTAAGGGTGGTGATGGATTTAACTTGTTCAACATACTGTGTAAGGCCCGTATCTAGTCCGTACCGTTCCTTAGAGTCCCTCGATCCTCCCCGTTGAATTCTGGAAACCCGCGACCTGTAATTGGCGTTTGCGCGCGACTCCCAGTCGCATCCTATAGATCTATGTCGACTCGACTTGAAACTTGTACCCTAGCGACCACGTCGTCGCCGCGGTTCCAACGCCGCATCTCACGCGCCGATGTGATACCCAGGCCAGGAGTTGTGGGCCCATGTTTATTTTAAGAAAAACGCTGCGTGTTCCAAATCCCAAGAGAATCTCTATTACCTTTCACATCAATTAATCAATCACAAGTAAGTACACAACCCATGCCTCTCCCATCCCTTTCTTACCAATAAAGACAAGCAACCCACACCCCATGCCACCTCACCCCCCATAAATCAACTCTCTCTCTCTCTCTCCACCCATCCCTTTCTTACACCACACCATCCCTCTCTCCCATCCATCCCATTCTTTTCATCCCATCTCCTTCTCTCTCCCTCTCATTCTCTCTACCATTCCAAGCA
Source organism: Magnolia officinalis (assembly GCA_021015155.1). Lineage (NCBI taxonomy): Eukaryota > Viridiplantae > Streptophyta > Magnoliopsida > Magnoliales > Magnoliaceae > Magnolia > Magnolia officinalis. The sequence goes on along the minus strand of JAJHSJ010000005.1, from coordinate 80,273,536 downwards.
ACCAAGAGAGAAACTCTAAGGAGAGAAAAGATTAAGGCCCAATTCCTACCACCTCATCTCACCATACAACCCTTTAAACTTCATCATCCACCCTTAAAAAGGGAGCTTAGGAGCCAAGGATTCCAAGGAGCTAAAGAAGAGGACCATCGGTGGGTGTTTTATAGGATTAGATTTCAATTTTTATGATGGACCAAGTGGGGCCTACTGATTGATGGTATGGATCCTATTTGAGACCCATCTTGATGTATGCATGTACATGGAGGAGCTCATAGTGGTAGAGCTCCTCCCATCTCCACCGATCTCTCTCTCTCTCTCTCTTTCCATGTGTTGTGGACCCCACTGTGATGTATGTGCCCACCCTGTCCAGTAAGTGGGCCCATGGTTTGAACGGCCAGCACCATCCACCCGACCAGAAGGCCTGAACAGGCCAGCTGCTGGCATCGTCCAGCACCCCTGGATGGGAACAACAAATATCAACTTGATGCAAATGTAGGGCCCACCTTGATGACGTGCTGCCTCAAGTACGTGGGACCCACCTATCATAGGAACGGATTGGCTGGTGTGCTTCACATCAGCTATATAGTTGTTGTATTAACATCAACAAGTTACATGGGTCCCATGTGATGTTTATCCATACCGTCCTTTTTTCTTGACAGGTGGGAGTCCACCATGATGTATTTGTATGCCCATGCTATCCGTCCATGGCTCCCACATGGGGACTACCACGATGTATGTGCTTCAGATCCACACCATCCAGACCTTTGGATGGTGGGTCTGATCATAAGGCATGAGTTATATCTAGACCGTCCATCTGCAGACGGCCAGCAGCCTCAGCTACTGTATTATGTCAGCAAGTTTTGTGAGACTACCATGATTGTATGTGTTATATCCTAACCGTCCATTCATCTGGAAGTGGACCCCCACATGACGTCAACAAGTTTTGTAGGTCTCGTTTGATGTATGTATTACATTCCATGCCGTCCATCTGTTCCATCCATGTCGTCCATTTGTTCCATCCACGCCATCCATCTGCGTGGGCCCCACTAACATGTTCTGTGGGTTTGATCATGAGGGATGTGTTATATCCCAACCGTTCACCTAGAACTCACCATGATATATGCATTTTATCCCACTGTCCAGATGGGGACCACCTATATAGTTGTTGTTCTAACGTCAGCAAGCTCTGTGGGTCTGATCTGAGGTGTCTTATATCTAAACTATCCACCCACTTACGAGCTCGTTTTAAGGCTTGAGACTAAAAATAAGACAGATCTGCCTATCAGGTGGACCACGCTACAAAAATCAGTGGAGGATTGAACGTTTAGCATTGAAACCGTTTGGGGGTCACGTAAGTTCTGGATCAATATGAGATTTGTTTTTCCTTTTAATTCAGGTCTTTGTGACCTTATGAACAGATTGGATGGAAAATAAACGTTAAGGTGGCCCTCATGAATTGTTAACGGTGAAAATCATTATCTCCACTGCTATTTGTAGTATGGTCCAAATGATCTTTCGATATGATTCATTTTTTTGGGTAATGCTCTATAATGATCTCTAAAAATAGATGAATGGTGTAGATATAATAAAATGAATGCGTTGTACCCACACGTGTGGGTCCCACCTTAATGTGATGTATATTGGGCCTAGATATGAGGCCCATTGTGATGTGTTTGAGGCTCATGGGTTGTAGCCCATTGTGATGTGTTTGAGGTCCATGGGTTGTGGCCCATTGAGATGTAGATGAGGCCCAATGTGATGCATGTGAGGCCCATGAGTGAGGCCCAATGCAATGTATGTGAGGCCCTTGTGTGAGGTCCAAAGTGATGTATATGAAGACCAATGTGATGTGTGATTTCACCATGATGTATGTAATGATGTTTATGATGGGTCACGTCTTGAGAGCAATGCTGGTTAAATGTCCATATTGTAACTCTCCCTAGGGCCCATTGTTAGGCCCATTCTCACCTCCCCTTAGTGGGCTAACCCAAACCGTTGGGCCCCCATGATCGTTAGGCCCATTCTTGATATGAGTAGGCTGTCTAGGCCCATCCTTGATATGAGGAGAGTACATCATCATCATATAACATGCTTAATATAGCTTCACGATCCATGCCCATGCGCATCACATGTATGCTTGATATAAGGAGTGATTGATCATCGCACATGCCATTGGGCGGATTATTATGGGACTCCATGATAGGAGTTGCCTACATGAACGCGCGGTACGTGCAAGATTGCTACATGACTGGATAGTATGATTCATGCATCTCGCATTTGTGTGATATGATTTCTGTACGCCCTAGCGACTTCAGGGCCATAGCCTCCATAAGAATATCGTGGATGGCTGGATTGGACACCGAAAATACTGTTATTAGCATTGGGGTGCCATAAATGTCCCTGGGTGAAAAGCCCTAAACCCGATGGTGTCAGAGGATGACTCCATCGTCGAGACCGAGTGGATACATGAGTGCATGAGGACCGTATACTAATAGGCCACATCTCCCACTATGCCGTGGTCAGTTGGAAGGGGGTGTGGCCTTATCCGCTCGAGGGTAGGGGCATAACTAGGCTGAGTTTGACCAACTTATAAATGGGTCCGCTATCGACGTGCCAGACTGATATTGGTAGACAGATAGTGAGGTCTCTTCCACTTGCATGGTTGCGCGTCCAGTGGAAAACAATTTGGTGTATAGTGTACTAGACCCCGGTGATATATACATTTCAGAGATAAACTGTATTGATATGAGGATTCAGATGAGATTTAGTGTGCTTGAGTTGCACCTCGCATATGATATTGGTCCTGTAGGCATTGCAATGCATAGCCTTGGTATGGCCGATAATATTCATGCCTTGCATCGCATAGCCTTGGTATGGCCAATAACATTCATGCCTTGAATCGCATAGCCTTGGTATGGCTGTTAGCATTCATGGACTTGCCAATAAGCTTCCACATTACTCTGATATTGCATCCTGAGTACGCTTATATTGCGCACACACTTACACCACCCTCTAAACATTCTATAAGCTTATGCATGACCGTTGCGTGCAGGTGCGCGCTAGGCCATAGATGAGCAGGAGCAGGAGCGTGCCGCAGAGCTTCTAAAGTGTTGTTATTATTATCATTGTATTTCCCTTTATGCGCATTGTACTCAAGTTTTGATCATAGTGGATTTTTGTGATGGTGCCCTCATTATCGTTCGTGGGTTATGCTTATTATGAGTCAAATTCATGTTCGAAATCCTTCTTGTAGGATCCTAGGATTGGAACCTGGTATATGGGTGTCGGGAGCCGAGAATGGAGTACTACGGAGGCTATCTGCACCGGATTCGGCGATCGAAAATTTTGTGAGCCTGGTTTCTGAGTTTGGGGCGTGACATACGGATTCGAAGAGCTAAGGTCACTTATCTCACATTATGGTTTCGGGTTAGGTAGATGTTGGGCTAGAAAAGTCCCTCTCTCTCTCCAGCTGCTAGTAGTGACTCAATCTTTTGAGTGGACTTATTAATCTGGAATGCTTGTAACATGTTTTAATTGAAGAGCTTTCAATTTTGAATATGTTTTAGAATCGGATCCTCTTAGGGTCTTTCTGATTTGAAAATTAGGGAAAAGCCCCTTGAGGATTTCTGTTTGTGCTAGCCGTTTGACCATTCCTCCAACTAAAATTAGGATGGTTCTTCCAACTAAAGTTATATGTGTTTGAGATATGGGTGTTGAATGACCTATGATAATTGTTTATGACATTCGATTGCTCGTGTAATAACTCTTTAAATGCAGGAATTGTAGGACATTCCTATGTCAAGTGTATGTTACTAACACAAATCCCACAAACAATTTCAACGGTCTCTTTGAGTGTAACTATCGCTACTTTCTTCAGTTCAATAGCCTCAATTTTCTTGTGAGATTAGCTACTCTTACACTCATATCATCCTCTTCCCTTAAGACGCACATTCCTCCCTTTTTTCTTGATTGATTTGGCCTAGAAGTCATGGCTTTTGAGGAGGTGTCACATGACTGCACATTTTTACCGAGTAGATCAAAATAGTCTCACGCATCATCGACTTCTTTATTCATAAATTCTCCATTGCACATCATCTTTACAAATTGGTGTATGGGCGAAGTCAGTCCATCATAATAAAAGCTTATAACTCGCCAAATTTCGTATCCATGATGTGTGCAAGAGTTTAAAAGGTCTTTGAATCTCTCCCAACATTGGAAGAAAATCTCTTCCTCTTTTTTAGGAAAAATTCATAATCGTTTGTCTTATGAAGCGGGAAGAACTTTTTAAGGAACTCCTGGGTTATCTCAGCACATGTCCCTATCGATCTTGACCGTAAGGAATGAAGTCATACTTGGCTTTTTTCCTTTAGAGGGAAAGGAAACAATTTTACTCTTATGGTGTCATCAGACATGTTTGGGAAGTGCAAGGTTTCTACGATCACATCAAACTCTTTGAGATGTAGATATGGATTTTCATAATCAAGTCCATAAAACTTTAGGAGTAGTTGGATCGCTCATGATTTGAAGTCACGTTTCCTGCATTATGTGAAAATACCATGCAGGAAGGTGTACTTGCCCTCACTGGTTGAAGGTAATCTTATAGCATTCTTAGTGGAGGAACATTGTGCACCTCATTCTCATCTTCATGTTCCTCAACGGGATGGTGCCGTTGATTTATAGCCGTAATTTATGTTGGCTCAGGGGATCTTAGGTGATGTCTAATTCGATGATGGATTGACAATCTTTCGACTAATTCTCCTTCAATTAAGAGTTGTAAAGTGTTGTCACGGACCCACTTAGGCATGAAACACTCTCAGCCCTCAAGTTTTAATCAATCTAAAACTAAAATCTAATCATAAAGAGAAAACTACAGAGAAAGAAATCTGAAGAGAGAGAAGGTTGGAAAGAGGTTACCAGATGGAACCGCTATGTCAGTTGCTACGAAATAAGAGAACAAGTTAGTTCCTAAGAGCAAATTCAGAAAATCTAATCTAAGAAAAACACATAAAAAGTTAGTCCAAATCCTAAACTAATTCCAACACTAATAAATATCAGAAAACATAACCGAAGTCCCCGACAATGGCACAAAAATTTGATCATAACCCTAATTGCAGGCTTGCATTGTAGTAATAACTCGGTAAGACTGAGGTTGAATCCATAGGGACTTGTTATATGTGTGCTTTCTGAAATGAACTAGAACTAGAACTAGAGTTATTATGGAAAACTATCAGAGATAATGGAAAACTAGAGCAACAAGGATCAATTGTGAATAAACTATCAGAGATAATGGAAAACTAGAGCACCAAGGATTCACTTGTAGTCATCTTAATGCTACCTTACTCGATTCAATCAATACTTCAATTGGAATCGAAGTCCTATCCTATCCAGTTGGATGATGGAGTGGTTAAAACATCATAAACACCTCAAAATGGATTTTGAACTTTCATTTGATTAGTTCTATCATAAAGCACTAATGTAATGATTGCAGGGAATTCAAGCATCTACCGTACCCGGAGTCAACGGTAGATCAAGGAATTTTACAAATCACGCAATTGCAAAACATGTAAGAACATATCAAAAGCTTTCTAAGCATCTATAGTACCCGGAGTTGACAATTGATCAAAGTAAACTGAAAATATTTCTTCATTCAAACTGAAATCCATGAAGTGTTAAACATATAAACTTTGAATCAAAGTAAGATAAACATCAAAACAAACTACAAGCTTCACCTCTTAGCTCTAGATAAGAGATTAGCCAACCAAAGACATGATTGAACTAAAACTCTTAAAGAAAAACATAAAAACAAACTAGAAAAGAAAGGTTGGAGAAGAAGGAAGAACTCACTCGTGCTTAGAAGAACTCAGAAAATCTCTTTATATAGGCTTTGATCAGACCGACTCCAAAATGACTTCAATTTACACAGTTATTGCAGATTCGATGGGAGCTTTAATGGCACTTCGATAGGATCGAAGTCCAATTGAAGAGTTCGATTAAAATTTGGAAATTGTCAGTAACAACTTTTTAAAATTTGCGTAAGTCCTCGATGACATCGCTCGAACTTCGATGTCATCGAACATGTCTTCGATGGGATTAAGAAACATCTAAAATTGTCCTACGAGTAAATCCTATAATTCATGATTTTTCTGATGGCAAAGAACTGGCTTCAATGGCATTGAACTGGTGTTCGATGGGATCAAACTCTCTTTCGATGGGATCAAGAATTGCACCTATATGTCGAACAACTAAATTTAAATTTCTGTGATTTTTCCAATGGGATCGAGCTTCCTTTGATGGCATTAAATACTTACTTCGATGGCATCGAAGTTGTGTTCGATGGCGTCAAACTGTCAAGTTCAACACTTCATTTTTTTGCACTTTTCAGCTTCAAATTTCGTTCTTCTTCACTTGATTTTCTTGGATCTTGGACTCTTGAAATTTTCAATCTTGACCTTCAAAGATCTAATCCTCACTTTGGTAATTCTTAAGCATAAAATTCTTGCTTTTAACATCCTTTTCACCTTACGCTCTTAAAATCATATTACGAGAGAAAATATGTAGAAATAGATCAATTAAGTGCCATCATATTCATAAAATCAAGGAATAAATAGGGAGAAAAATGTAATATTTCACACTCAACAACTATTTTGACATGTTAGTTGAAAACGCGTAATCTTGGGATACCTCAGCCAAGTGTACCCATCTTAAGGCAACTCAGTCCAATGAAAATGGGGGAATATACATCTTTAGGGAAGAAGATGATGTCAATGCCAGGGTGGCTAGCCTCATAAGAAAAGTCGAGGCCATTGTATTGAAGAAGGTGGAAACGATTAAATCCGAGGAGACCCTTAAAAATGTTTGCAATATTTTCACAAGTAACATAAACTTGACATAGGTGTGTCCTTCAATTCTTGTGTTCCAAGAGTTTTTACATGAATAATCTGATGCCATGAACAATTATTAAAGGCCTTTCAGTTCTCCAATCTCAAACACATATAATTCTAATTATTAGAACCACCCGAATCTCAGTTGGAGGAACGAACCAATGACTAATACTGATAAAAATCTCAAGGGATTGTTCCATCGATCCTTATTCCATTGTTAACACAGAAAAGGACCCAAGAGGATTCAAACTGAAGGTAAAACAATCAAGAGCAATTCAATCAGAATATTATGCAAGCATTCCAAGATATTAAAACAACCTTAAGAACATTTGAATTATCCATTTAAAGATTAGAATCACAATTATTTGTTAGGGAGAAGGGGACTCTTAAACCATATTATGAGACAAGTGACCACAACACTTCCACCCAACATGTGGAGTAAGACATGTCCATTGCCACTCTAAGAAGTGAAAAAACAATTGACAAAAGCATCTCGACGAGGGCTGAGAAGCCTAAGGACTCGGAAGAATCTAAAAGTGACAAAGAGACTAACGACACTCCATGTGAGAAGGAATTGAAAAAAGAATATAAGACAATGAATCCATTCCCACGAAGGTTGATCTCACTCAAACCTCTACCCAACACTTAAGATATCTTAGAGGTTCTCAAACAAGTGAAAATCAACATTCCTTTGTTGGATTCCATAAAACAAATCCCGTCCAATGCCAAATTCCTTAAGGAGATTTATATGGTCAAGAAATGGCACAACATTTAGAAAAATATATTTTTGACAGAAAAAATGAGTGTCATCATCAAACAAGATGTGCCCCAAAAATACAAAGATCCAGGTAGCCCAACCATCCCATGTGTGATTGAGAACCACTAGATTCAGCATGCTTTACTCGATTTAGGAGCGAGTGTGAATCTAATTCCCTATTCAGTTTATGAACAACTTGGTCTAGGTGAATTAAAACCCACCAAGACCACACTCTAATTAGTTGATCATTCAATTCGTATACCATGAGGGATGATAGAGGCAACCCATCATTTATACTACTAGCACACAAATTCCTATCATCCTTGGTCATCGATTCCTAGTCACGTCAAACATCATAATTAACCATAAGAATGGGATTATGGAGTTATCCTTTGAGAATATGACAATTGAGCTGAATGTGTTCAATATGTGAAAACAACAACAGGATGGTGATGATGTCCACGAAATTAACTTGATAGATTCATTCGTGGAAAATAAGTCACTTTTGATTTTGTACTTTGACACTCTAGAGATGTTCTTGGCCCACTCCATTCATTTGGATTATGATATAATCCGAGAGATGGATGCCTTGCTTGATGCAATGGTAGTACATGAAACTAACCGATGGGGGCCTGAATTTGAACAATCACCATTAATTGACTCAAAGCCTCTATCGTTTAGTGTCAAAGCACCGAAGCTTGACTAAAAACCTTCGCCTTCTGATCTTAAATATGTTTATTTAGGTCAAGATGAGACATATCCTATGGTGATTTCTTTTCACTTGGATAAGAAACAAGAGAATATATTGATTTCTACTCTCAAAGAGCATAAGGGAGCTCTTAGATGGACTATTGTGAACCTTAAGGGAATTGACTCCCTAATTTGTACTCATCGCATCCACCTCGAAGATAATTTAAAAACATCTAAACAACCACAATGTCGCCTAAATCCAAACATGAAAGAAGTGGTTAAGGTTGAGGTATTAAAGATATTAGATGTGGGTATCATATACCCTATATACGATAGCCAATGGGTGAGTCCAACATAAGTGGTTCCCAAGAAGTCTGGCATTACCATCGTAGTAAATGCAGATAATGAATTCATGCCAACTAGAGTCATTATTAGTTTGAGAATGTGCATTAACTATCGGAAGTTGAATATCGTCATAAAGAATGACCACTTTTCTTTGTCCTTTGTTAACCAGATTTTAAAAAAGGTCAGTAAGTCACTCCTATTATTGCTTCCTGGATGGGTATTCGGGCTATAATCACATAAAAATAGCCCTTGAAGGCTACGAGAAGACTACGTTTATATGTCCCTTTTGCACTTTCACTACAAGGAAAATAAGCATTACCGACGGCCAAAATCGCCCCTAAAAGTCCTAAAAATCGCCGGTATAAGAATTACCGGTGGTCGGACGCGTGCCGTTAAAGGGGGGTGTCGCTGTATCTTCTACCGGCGGTCGCCCCTTTTTACCGGCATTTTTTATGGCCGCCGCTAAAAGCACTTATTATCCTTTACCGGCACTTCTGCTTACTACCGGTAAAAATTGTAAACGCGCCGATAATATGAAGCGCTGGTAAAAACTTTCAAAACACCGATACAACATATGAGAAACGGCGGTTAAAAGCTATGAGAAACGTCGGTAAAAACTATAAAAATGCTGGTAAAAGATATGAGGTACGCAGGTAAATTTTGTAACAAACACAGCTAAAAGCTACAACAAATGCCGCTAAAAGCTGTGAAAACGCCGGTAAATCATTAACAGTGTAAAAGAAAAAAAAATAAAAGAAATAATTAAAATTTCTGCTACACTGAATCTTCTAAATCAAAAGACCTTTACGGGCTTAAATTAGCATTCAAACACAACCTGTAAATCATTTACAACCAACCCCATTTACAAGGGGCCTGAGAATGAAAGGTTACATAATGGACAAAAAATTTACAGATCGAGACACAACGAAAAGCAGGAGGAAAAAAAAAGTAACGGATTTCAGTGACGTCCGAGGCGAGACTTCTCAAATGCACCCCAAGAACCAGAACCCATGCCATATAGAGGACCTTTGTCAGTAGCACCCTACCATGCGTAGAGGTCAGCTAATAAAATAGTATGTATACTCATAATCTGCGTTACACTATCTAAAATTAAAATTTCAGTCATAAATATTTCCTGCAAAAACAACCATACAGAATGAAGTCCATATTCATCCCCATATGAAGCAGCAAAGCCCCCCTCTGGGCTACCATGTTTCACCCCAAATGCTCCACCTTCAGTTACCAATGTAGAGACAAAAGTTTACAAAACAAAATAAAATAACCAAAAAACAAATTTGATATAAAATAAAAGGAACCAATAAATACCTGTAACTAGCAGATGGAAGAGAATAACTATGGAATTTTTTTTTATATAAATATGTGGACAAATTTTTCTTCCCTTTTTCTTCAAGGATAAAACTGCATCATAAGCATGATAGTATGCAACTCAAAATGAGCCTTTTTGTAGAATCATTAACTAGCATGTAACTATCAATGATTAAGTATGCCTACCAATATACTGAATTTCGAGGTAGGGCCATTGGGCGTTGAAAGGTCAGAGAGAGAGAGAGAGAGAGAGAGAGAGAGAGAGAGAGAGAGAGAGAGAGAGAGAGAGATTTCTCAATGTACTGAATTTCTTAGGAAAATCCATTACGATAAATGAAAAAAAATGGTTCTTAGATTTTGAACAACGCTTGTTATTCAGAGAGAAATAGCGCTTCGAGAGGCGAGAGATTCGCTCTAAATCAGATCAGGGAATGGGTCGACCTCCACATGGCGGAGGTCCTGCCTTCTGTTTCACCTCCACTGAGGTGGTGGAGATGGAAGCATGTTTGCAAGAAGTCAATAATGCAATACCTACCCGTGATACCATCTGCTCTCTTGCAGAAAAGTTCAGTGCGTCTGCGGATAGAGCTGGAAAGATTGTTGTGCAACCTTAGCAGGTGTGGAACTGGTTCCAAAATAGAAGGTATGCTTTACGAGCAAAGTTGATTAAGGCTCCTGGGAAGCTAAGCATTTCTATTATTCAGGATGATTTAGTTCCACTGAAAAATGCACCAATTTCTGTTTCTTCAGGAAGGCATGCTTTAGATAAAACTTAGATGGAATTTGAAGCCAAATCAGCTAGGGATGGTGCATGGTATGATGTTTCAACCTTCATTTCTCATAGAATGTTTGATACGGGGTATCCGGAAGTTTGGGTTCAGTTTTCAGGGTTTGACACAGAGGAGGATGAGTAGATTAATGTGCGCAAGTATGTGAGACAGCGGTCACTTCCATGTGAAGCTGCAGAATGTGTTACAGTTCTTCCTGGAGATCTTGTATTCTGTTTTTAGGAAGGTAAAGAGCAGGCTCTTTACTTTGATGCCATGTCCTTGATGCAGACCTTGGCTTTGAAATGGTTCTTGGTATCATCTTGCCACTTCAACAACCCTTCAACCATACTCTTCAAATGTGTCTGTAACACCTCAGTTTCTGATTTGGCCACCAACACTTTCAGCAAACCTAAATTAGCCTGCATTAAGCAGGCATCAAAGAAGCTTATATGAAAAGGACAGATAGAAACAATTATGATTTTGGGGCAGTCATTTTAGATCTAAAAATTCCAACAATTCACACAATATGCTGAGAAAAGGGAGGACAGATTGACTATTTCCCTATTCTTTCTCTGCGGGAGGAGAAATGCGGATGGAAGCACGTTGTAAGCTGCAGATATTAGATCAGAGAATTCATAAGCTAAGCGAGCTAGTCCTTTTATTGCAGCACTGATCATGTGGGGTGTCTCGCCAGCCAGGCCTCCAGCTACCTGAGACCATGAGCATATGTATGAAACATTATAATGAAAAAAAAAAAAAAGTTGCAAAATCCTAAAACCAGTTGTAAGAGTAAAACATTTGGCTCCACCATATAGAGTTACAAAAAGAAAAAGAAAATAAAGGGAAGGTGCACCTTTTCTTTCCAATACTATTCAATCAACCATCACATTACATTGTCTTCTTTGAACAGACACAGGAATAAAAGTTTTCCATGAAACCCATTTCTGTTCGAGTTACAAATATATTGCCCAGCACGCCAACAACGCAGTGAGCCGAGATCTAATCTCAAGCCTCACCCACAAACGATAAACAAGAAGAAATATAAACTAGAAACGGATCAAAGCAATCCAAACAAACTACAAGACAAGATATACATGGAAAAAACCCCAACAAGGGTAAAAAACCACGGATGCAATCTTCCACTATCAAGAAAAACAGAGATTACAAAGCGATATACTAATCTCCTCCTTGGAAATATAGAGAAAACCCTTTGCCCACACCTTAGAATTATTTCCTAATGCTTTTCAATGCCCTGGAAAAGCCCTAGGGACACCTATATATAGTTTAGGCAACTCTTCTTTCACACCCTTGCGAAAGGTGACACAGAAATTCGCAGTCCGCATCAGATTCGGAAACGAATCTGCGTAACCACGACCGATCGAGCAGACTATACGACCTGTCGAGCGGACCCCACGACTGGTCGAGCATGAGCCTCGACCGGTCGAGCACCTCGGAACCAAAAACCTTATGCTCGCTGGACTTTGAGTCGTGCCAGTCCACGACTAGTCACGACCGGTCGAGCAGGGGCCACGACCGGTAGTGCGCGGCCCTAGATATGACTCCACTTCTCAACAATCTCCCACTTGGAGACACATCAGCATAAACCTTTGTCTTCTTCATCCGGAGTGCACCACCTCCCCGTCTTCAAGCCTGAAGACCAATCAAAGCTGAACAAAGCTTCAGCTTCTCCCGTGTGACCTCCTTAGTCAGTAAATCCACAAGATTCTCACTTGTATGAATCTTCTCCAGAGCAATCGATCCATCTTCCAGTAGCGAACGTATGAAGTGATATCTTATGGCAATATGCTTGGTCCTTGAATGAAAGGCTGAATTCTTAGCCAAGTGTATTGCACTCTGACTGTCACTGTACAACTTGCAATCTACTTGCTTCTTACCTAACTCTTCCATGAAACCTTGCATCCACATTATCTCCTTGCATGCTTCTGTAGCCGCAACATATTCTACTTTTGTCGTACTGATAGATCCTATCTTCTGTAACTGAGAGACCCAACTGACTGCAGCATTACCCAGAGTAAAGACATAGCCTGTAGTGCTTCTTCTGCTATTAATATTTCCTGCCAAATTTGAATCTATGTAGCCTTATAGCTTGATTTTCGATCCTCCATAACACAGCCCTATATCAACAGTACCTACCAGGTATCTGAGGATCCACTTCACAACTTCCCAATGTTCCTTCCCGGGGTTGTTCATGAACCTACTAACAACTCCCACTGCTTAAGCAATGTTTGGTATCGTGCTCACCATAGCTTACATGAGACTCGCAATAACTAACGCGTATGAGACTTTAGCCATGTAGTCCCGTTCCTCCTGCATCTTTGCACCTTACTCTTTAGATAGCTTGAAGTAGTTAACTAATGGAGTGCTAACCGGCTTAGTACCTCCCATATTGAATCGATCAAGTACCTTGGCTATGTACTCTGCCTGTGACAAAACCAGTTTCTTGTTTTCCTTGTCATGCTTTATCCTCATACCTAGGATTTGTTTTGCAGCTCCCAAATCCTTCATGACAAATTCTCTAAACAGCTGTCTTTTGAGATCTGAGATGTCCTTCATGCTTGAACCGGACACAAGCATGTCATCAATGTACAAAAGAATGATGATGTATGATGTATCAAACTTCTTCAAATAGCAACAGTGGTCAGCATGACATCTCTTGTAACTGTTTCCCGACATGAAACTGTCGAACTTCTTGTACCACTACCTCGGGGCCTGCTTCAAGACATATAGACTCTTCTTCAGTCTGCACACCTTGTTCTCCTTTCCTGGTGCCACGTATCCTGTCGACTGATGCATATATCTCTTCTTCAAGGTCCCCATGAAGAAAGGCTGTCTTAACATCTAGCTGCTCTAGATATAAGTCCTCTGTAGCCACTATACTTAAGACCATGCGAATCGTAGACATTTTCACCACAGGTGAAAATATTTCAGTGAAATCGATACCTGCCTTTTGTTGAAACTCTTTCACAACCAATCTAACCTTGTACCGTTTCGAACCATCGTGATTGTCCTTCAGTCTGTAAACCCACTTGTTATGAAGAGCTTTCTTACCCTTAGGTAGAGTGACTAGCTCCTATGTACGATTAGACTCAAGAGAGTCCATCTCATTATCCATGGCCTGCTCCCACTTAACCCGTGTATTTGATTGTAATGTCTCTTCAAAACACTCTGGTTCACCATTATCTGTCAGCAGTAGATAATGTAAGGAGGGTGAGTATCGGACTGTGGGTCTTCTCTCCCGAGTAGACCTCCTTGCAACTGGTATATGCGGTTCTGCCTCATAATGCTTATGATCACGATCATCCTGTGGCACTGTAACACTCGTGTTCGGTAACTCTTCCAACTCTACGAATTCCTTTTTCTCGTCCTTATTGTCTTGCACACTGTCCTTATGCATCACTTTTTCATTGAAGATTACGTCCTTACTTCCGATGATATTCTTGTTTTCTGTATCCCAAAACCTGTAGCCAAAATCATGCTGCCCGTAACCTATAAATGTGCACCTCTTGGACTTTGCATCCAACTTGTTTCTGTCCTCTACATCAATGTAAACATATGAATGCAACCGAACACTCTGAGATGTGCAAAGTTCACTTCTTTTTCGGTCCACGCTTCTTTCGTAGCCCACCATCCAATGGTGCTGAGGGACTTCTATTGATGAGATATGTGGTAGTATTCACAGCATTTGCCCAAAATGTCTTGGGCAACCCTACATGTAACTTCATGCTCCTGACACGCTCAAGGATAATCCTATTAATGTGCTCAGCCACACCATTCTGTTGCGGTGTCCCTAGAATCATTTTCTGATGTTTGATTCCAGTTGATGCACAATACTCCTCAAACCTCTTATCACAGTACTCTCCCTCATTATCAAATCTGAGACATTTTACTGTTTTACCTATCTCATTTTCTATCATAACTTTCTAGTTCTTAAATACATCAAACACATCAGATTTATGCTTTAAGAAATAGACCCATAGTTTTCTACTAGCATTATCAATAAAAGAAACAACATAACGTGAGCCACCAAGAGATAATACCTGTGTCGGTCCCCACACATTAGTGTGTACAAGCTCCAACAGATGCGTTTTTGGAGCACGTCCCGTCTTCTTGAAGCTTACCCTCTTTTGCTTGCCATATACGCAGTTCTCACAGAATTCCAAGTCAATAGACTTTAGCCCTGGTAGCTTCCCTTTAGACAATAACACTTTTATCCCCTTCTCACTCATATGTCCCAACCTCTAATGCCATAGCTACCCATTCACTCCAGTTGATGCGACTGAGAGTGAACTATACGATCCTGAAGTCACGTACAAAGTACCTTCTTTTTTACCTCGTGATATCACCAAGGCACCTTTTGTGATTTTTTAGGAATCACTGGTGAATGTCGTCACATAACCAGTATCGTCCAACTGCCCCACTGAGATCAGATTACGTTTCAAACTCGGTACATGTCTGACATCCTTCAATTTCAAAACCGTTCCGTCTTTCTGATTGACATGAACATCTCCCTTTCCAACAATATTGCACGACTCATCATCACCCATGTAGACTCTCCCAAAGTCACTTGACACATAATCACGCAGAAATTCTGTACATGAGATGGCATGAAACGAAGCACCCGAGTCTATAACCCAAGACTCATTCCTTGCATCAAGAGACAAGATTAACGCCTCTGTGTCACTCTCCTCAGATAGATTCACTGAATCCTTCCCGCTTTGAAAGCTTCCTTCTTATTTCTTAAGTGCCCTGCAATCACGTTTCATATGCTCCTTCTTACCGTAATACCAACACCCGTCTTTGTCTTTCGGTCCCTTGGACTTCTTCCTCGACTTAGAACGTCCGTGTTTATTGTCTCCTTTGTTTAACGATCTTCCTCTTCCTTTAATGTTTAGAGCATTCCCTGAATCCCTTGAAACTCTTGATGTCTTTCTTCTAGATTCTTCGCTAAGAATTAGTCCGGCCACATCATCAAATTTTAGCTTTATCACCCCTGAAGAATTGCTCACAGCAATCACCAAACCATCCCAACTATCTAACAAACTAGATAAGATCAATAATGCCATGACCTCATCCTTAAAAATAATACTAACGGATTCCAACTAGCTCGTGACTGTATTGAACTCGTTTAGATGTTTAGCCACGCTCCCACCATCTGACATCTTCATGTTGAATAGCTGTTTCATAAAATGAATCTTATTGGATGCTGAGAGCCTTTCATACATGGCGGCTAGGGCTTATATTATTTCTTTTGTAGTTTTTACCTTGGATATATTGAAGGCGACACTCTTAGACAAAGAGAGTCGGATCGTTCTAAAAGCCTTCCTATCCAGTAAAAACCATTCATAATCTGTCATATTTTCTGGTTTCTTCTCTTTTCTTCTTAGAGAAATATAGAGGTCCTTCTGATATAGATAATCCTCCATCTGCATCTTCCAGAAGGTAAAGTTTGAACCATCGAACTTCTCAATTATAGTTTTTCCTTCTTCTGTCATCGTTCCTAATAGAACTAAACTAATAGCTCTAATACCAGTTCTTGCGCAGCACGCCAATAGCACAGTGAGCCGAGATCCAATCTCAAGCGTCACCCACAAACGATAAACAAGAAGAAATATAAACTAGAAACAGATCAAAGTAATCCAAACAAACCACAAGATAAGATATACGTGGAAAAAACCCCAATAAGGGTAAAAAAACCACGGATGCAATATTCCACTATCAAGAAAAACAGAGATTACAGAGCGATATACTAACCTCTCCCTTGGAAATATAGAGAAAACCCTTTATCCACACCTTAGAATTATTTCCTAATGTTTTTCAATGCCCTAGAAAAGCCCTAGGGACACCTATATATAGTTTAGGCAAATCTTCTATCGCACCCTTACGAAAGGCGACATAGAAATCCGTAGTCCGCATCAGATTCGGAAACGAATCTGCATAACCACGACCGGTCGATCAGATTGTACGACCGGTCGAGCAGACCCCATGACTGGTCGAGCATGAGCCTCGATCGGTCGAGCACCTCAGAACCAAAAACTTTATGCTCGCTGAATTTTGAGTCGTGGCAGTCCACGACTGGTCACGACTGGTCGAGTGGGCTCCACGACCGGTCGAGCAGGGGCCACGACTGGTTGTGCGCGGCCCCAGATGTGGCTCCACTTCTCAACAAAATCTTCTTTGAATCCTTTTTTAAAAATAAAAATTTTAAGTCTCAAATTGTTTTCTCCTTTTTCTATCTTTAGATCCAACCAAATCTCAGATTGACTAATGAACGAAGGCTTGCTACTAAGGGGGAGTTTTTTTTTTTTTTCTTTAGTTATACTCAGTAACCATTTACCAATTGTATCCTAAATGCGAGAGTATAAAATCAAACTTTAGCAAGGAACTCAAAAAAAAAAAAAAAAAAAAAAAAAAAAAAAAAAAAAAAAAACAAAGAGAAAAAAAAAAAGGGATTGGAGGGAATATGGAAAGAAGTAAGATCAAAGTACCATCCATCCCTATAGAAGTTACAAATTTACAAGAAAACTAAAAACATGTTTTAGTGGCCCATAATCACCATCAAACACAAAAGTTCTAACAAGGGATTCGTCTTTAGATCTAAAACTCCCTACATGTTAACAACAACCTACCTGTGACTTGACACTATCTTTCACATAGCCCACCACCACCCATAATCAATTAGTTACCTTCATCGTCAGGGCCTTTCAGATACAACGGCTCAGTCCTGTCTCCATTCTGACCTCCTGCACTGCCACCTCGCCCCTCAGCAGATCTCGCACTCGTGGGATCTTGCTTGCCAGCACCTGTAAATCCACTGCTTGCACCCTGCATCCCTTCTCCAGCATTGCGTCGGAAGTCAGGGAAACCTCCAGCTGCAAGGCCTCCATTCCCTCACACTCCAATCTCACCATGCAGCATGTGGAGTCTGTTGTTCCCTTCGGAGTTCATGCCCAACTGGCTAAGCAAGGCTTGCTGTTGCTATAACGCAGACAGTGGTTGTTGAGCATACAACATCGAAGAATGGGCGGCTATGAGTGATTGTTGAGTCATCTGCTATGCATGCTGGTGTTGCAAGTAACGGGCACCTTGCTGCATGGCAGCATTGGGTGGAAACTGAACATGCATTGGGGATGGTTGGGGTTGAGAATCTGCAATGGCGGCTAGGTACATGAGGTTCTTCTGAAGCTTTGCTTGATTCTCAGTACACTCATTCAATTTCCCTGTGCTCTGATTGTCGAGTAAGTGCATAATCAGCATGCCTATCAATGAAAATTGGACAAGCGAAGTTGGAGATGCAAAACCACTTATAATATTGACAAGCATCATAACACTTATCATAGAGATCCGCTGTGGTGAATAATTTTTTTTTTTTTTTTTTTTTTTCTAGAAATAAGGTTGCTTACATGAATTAAGATTTTCATATTGTAGGCCTCATTGAGACAACCAGCCCTTCATCAGATTGTAGGCCTCATTGAGACAACCAGCCTGCCCAAGGAGATCAACCATGCTAATGCTCAACCCTTCTTTGTCTGGAATCTAGAATCTGGATTGCTCTGAAAACTATCGTTTCCTATCATGTGTAATTACCAAATGCTTTACTAAACAAACTTAGTGAAATTCAAGACCAATGAATTATGGCACCATCAAGGGTTGGTTGTCACATCAACAAAGCAGAGATACTCAAAAAAAAAAAAAAAAAAAAAAAAAAAAAAAAAAAAAAAACTCTAAAAATTACAAGCCTACTGTTCTTATGATCAATCAAGAAATTAATCAGAAGATTAGTTGACACCATCAAGGGTTGGGCCAATTATTAGATTACAAGGCCAGGCTTGAGCCTATCCATTTTGGCTAGTCACAGACCCGGGTCGGTCTTGGATTGACCTTGGCCCGGTCTAAATCTAATCATGGAGAAAATAGTAGTAAGTTCCTTCTGTGTTGGGTTGAAGTGTTGAGAAAGATGTTACAACTTACAAGTGGGACCAGCAGTTGTGAGACACAAACTTTTATTTGATAAGCTTTGCCATAGATGAAAGATGCACCAAAAACCTTACAGAATGAAACTTCTAATCTGACGGTCAATGTCCTACAAAAGATAGGAAAAGAATATAAATATCACTTGTCTAAGAAAAAAGATGGCCAAAGATTTGATGGGAAGGAACTTCTTATTAGATTTGGTTGGGTCATAACAAAAAGAGAACTCGTAAAATTGTAAAAATATGACAAACACAATCCAAATTTAAGATTGGGATGTGAAATTACTAATCTCATCTGATATGGTTTTCAAAGCATGGATTGACTACAAGAAAATCCAAACGTATTGGCTGCTAGCTAGAAGAGTTTCCTATTGATGACAAAAATTACATTACTGCGGTTAGGAGGGTTGTAAAGGAAAATATCATATACAAGGTCCCAACAAATCAATACCATATTAAGTAAACATGAAACAGATGTTTGCTAAGCCTACACGCATATGGAGTTGTCTCCGTCCACATGTAGCCACACATGCCAATACGGAAGATGTGTATAAGGTCCCAGCGTTCCATAATTACATTGGATGAAATTGATTGGATGTTCTTGCACAAAAATCAGGCAATTTTGGTGCTCAGGTTGGAGACAATTTACAAAAGAAATGGATGGCTGATACAGGTTTATTCATGGACACTGAGGTAGACTGAGTGAATACAGGTTTATGCATAGACACCCTGATCCATAGCTCAAGTGGTAGACTAAGTGAATGAAACCTCGTTTCAACGCTGAGGTCTTGGTATCGATTCCCTAGTGGGAGTGACTAACAGTGATGTGTGAACTGACAGTGGGGTGTACAGCTCGAATCAATGTCAATCATCGTACACAGCTCGAACTATGTATAATTGAAAAACATATTACACGTAAAAATATACACGTATATATTATAATTACCTGAGGGGTTGGAACCAAGTGACTTGATGATGAGGAGGGTTGGTTCAAGTTGGGATTAACTGAAACACCTAATAATGTAGCTAGATTAATGCTTGGATTCGTTATGGCAGCCATAAATGTTGTCATAGTTTCTCTTAGTGAAGATATTTGAGCATCCTATCAGCCATAGTTTCTCTTAGGGAAGATATTTCAGCATGCAATCCCTCATATTGTTCATCTCTCTTCTAAGCATTGGAGGCCATCCCTTGAGACTGGACATTGTGGGATGTTGTGCCCCATATATCAAAAGGAGAGGGACCTAACCCGTAAGTGTGGACACGGCCATGTCGTTTGTCACCCATGACTTCTGAGAATATCTTTCCTCGCAGTGTTGTCTGTATGGCATGTGGCCCGCATCACTCTCTTCACCATTTAGATTTGAAATACCGAACATATCATGTAATAATCCGTGCATATCATCGTGTGGATCTGGATTATCACCTACGACATTTGTGGTAACAAGCATGGAAGAAGACGTAACTTCCCCATGGAAATGCTAGTAGGTGTAACTTGTATTAAATCCGTCAGATATGATATAATCATTTGCTACTTCTCGAGACACCCAAAAGTTATTGTTACAATTCTTACATGGACATCAGATCCTCCCTCTATTACTTGCATTTGCAAATGCAAAATCTATGAATTTCGTTGCTCCATTTAAGTATGCGTGGCTCACCCTAAATCATCCAATGAAATTTGAGGATATGTCAAAAGAATGCATCTTGACCACTAAGCCACAACAATTAAAATGAGAAGTTTCTAAATGGGTACCTTGGTAGATGAATCCAACTCTTATCCATAAGTATCTTCCTTAGCCACTCGGACGAGTTAGTTAAAATACACTCTGGGCCTGACAAAGCTTCTTAATATAATTTAAATAAGCCCCATTATCATCTGTTCATTTAGCAAAGGAAGCCAAGTTACATGACGATTTTTTTTTTTTCTAAACGAGATACCTACCTACATACTAATCAATGACAACTTACTCCCAAATGACAATGATTTAGGCATCTTAAGGAATCACTAATGGTATATCTAACTAACTGACTAAATCAGTCACCCATCCAAGACCGGATAGATTTTAATGCTTTCAAGTTCCCATTTAAATGTGCATGCCGAAATTCCGGCAACATCTCCCCATATCTCTCCAGATACGTTGATCTTACATTTGATTCCCACGCCAATTATCCACACATTGTGAGGATATTTGATATTAAAAATAAATGTAAGAAACGTAACTAGAGAGAAATGGACAGATACAACCCAGAACAAGCATGTGCATTTAAATAATGGAACCAAAGCATTTTAATCTATCCAACCTTGAACTGTCCATACATGGGATAATTTGGGAATTTCTATGCATCCAAAAGTACACTATATCTATGCTTGGCCACATAGAAACTCTTAAATGGGCAACTGATTATCCTATTCTTAAACAATTCCAATTCCATAATCAATCACAACAAATATTCATCATTTACCTAACTAATAACAGAATGTGTTTAAACTAATGAAATAAATTTCAAAATTCACACATGTAGAATTGAAATAATTAACCTAGTACTATCTACTACATACTAGTAACATACAAGCAATACTGGGGCACCATACCATAGGCTACAATAATAACATGTCCTCTTAAAAAATAAATCCTCCAGGGATAACATATATATATATATATATATATGTGTGTGTGTGTGTGTGTGTGTGTGTGTGTGTGTGTGTGTGTGTGTGTGTGTGTGCGTATTGTAAGTTTTTTATTTCTATTATCAATTCACTAAAGAAATCTCCGTATCAGCGGCGCAATATCACTGGCGGCCCCAACAAAACGCCTGTGTAGATGTAGAATAAGCAGCGTTTTCGCGTGGCCGCCAGTGTAAGGATAAGCGACCGCTGCTGGAATAAATAAAAAAAAGGCTTTTCCCCTCCCTGATAACATCCCCAAATCGCGCCCGCCATTTTTCTCTCCAAAACCCTTTTTTCCCTCTCTCCCAAATCGTCCCATCCCCAAATCGTGCGCGCGCCAATATTTCTCTTCCAAAACCCTTCTTCTCTCTTCTCTCCAAATCCGCCCGACTCTCTCTCTCTCTTCTCTCTCTCTCTCTCTCTCTCTCTCTCTCTCTCTGCAATTCCACGACGCGATGGAGTCATTTCAGCCAGATGGGAAAGACTTTGAAACTGGCGACAGTAGCTTCAGGACGATCTCCTCTCCCTCAAGGACACGGGTCAGCAGATCCAGGACCAGTTCGAAAATCGACGGCTCCACCAGCACCACCTCATCTCCTCCCTCTAATCCCTCGTCCCCAACCTCGTCTCCTCCCTCAATCTCTCCCTCCAGCTCATCTCTTCCTTTAACGACCGATCCTAGACTCCAAACCATAACCCTAACCCTAACCCTAATTATATAAATGCCTTCGAAATCGACCTTTCATCCCTCGCCGCGATCTAAAACTCCAATCCCTTGCTGCTAAACCCTCATCCGATCCGCCTTAGCAACCCCGCTGATCTGACAGTGATAAGAAGCCATTGGATGATGATGGAGATGCGGATCCACTGTCTGTCGTCCGATCCATGGTCGATGTGCCTCTTTTGAGATGCAAGTTAAGAATCTCACACACCATTATTGGATGGTGGGAGATATGTGCAGCCGACTCCCACTGCATCCTATGATAACACAATGTTTTGCCTATTTTATCAGAACCCTTTATTGAAAGGAAAGAAATGGAAACAAATGCATCTGGTAGTAGCTAGCGGTATACTCTAACTAATTTGCTAGAATTGAATGGCAGAGTAAGATTTGTGTAGCTAACCCCAATTAGTTGGGATAAGGCTTAGATGATGATATATTACAATGTTCTATTATTATTATTATTTTTCTATGGAATTTCTGTTATTGAAATGAAAAATGGTTACAGTTTCTTTGATTTTATTAGAATTTCTATCCATGTTTTGTGTTGCTTGAGTCAAGTTGATGTTCAACTCGATCAATTTATATCCATATATCGATTTATATCAAGTTGAACATCGACTTCCACTTCTTCTTTTTTAAAGAATTTATATCCATGTTTTCTGTTCAGTAATCTGCGATCTGATAGTTGTGTTGACTATGGTACAGTCAGCAAATGTAAAGTTCTGTGTAACGAGGACACTTATTCTTCCCTATGTCGTGTCTGATACCAGTGGTGCATGGACACTAGTTTCTACATGTTGACTCAGCTATTAGGAAAAGAATATTTCATTTATTTATTATATCGGCTGTTTGTTTTGTGGACTGCAAAATTTTTGTTTGATATGAATTGCAAGTGGGCTGTGCCACCTGTGTGGGGTTCATATGTGTAGTGTAGCATTTGAACTTTGGGTGTCTTTAATCTGCCATGGGTAATTTGTAATATTTTCTAGACATCTTAATATTTTCTAGACATTTTAAATGTAAGCCTGTTTTCATGGAGATGAAGGATGATAAGATAAAAAGTATTTCATGGTCAGGTGTACACAAATGTTTTATTAGGGTGTGTTTGGTAGTTTGGCATTTGGTGTATTTGAAGGGATTTCAGTTTGTAGGTGCATTCGGCAGTTGGAATTTGGTGTATTTGGATTTTAATCTAATCTAAACCCCCATTTTGGAGGGTTTTTGAAAATGCAGTCTTGAGGTGAGTCTCTTTTTGCAATGTGCTCTGTTCCAATCCTGGACTGCCATTGCCTTCTGCAACTCCTTTCTGCGAGTGTCAAATGTGTTATTGATTCTAGTGCTGCATTAGCATTAGCCTAATGATGGCATTAGCATTAGTGTGGCTTTCTATTTATGTGGTGGAACTGATTATGCCAAAAGCTTGGTGGGTGTGCATGTGTTGATCTCCTATTTTACCTGTGTGAATTTTAGGTGCATTCCTTTTGTAATTAATCTCATGTTGCTGTGAATGCAGATGGGGATTCCGATTCAAACTTCATTAAAATCAAGCCCATGGAGAAAGGCAAATTTTGGAGCTGTACTTGTATGTTCTTACCCTGACAATTTTGGGCTTACAGTTCTTATGATCATTACTAGTTTTACATGGGGCAGTTTTATTGTTGTTTTATATGCTGAACTATGTTCAGCCTGCATGAACTCTCCACATGCACCCATACACAGTTGTGGGACACCACGCTACAAATCAAAGATCTATTTGATTGCTATTGTACCTTTCTCTGATGTATCTACCTACGGACTAAAATTTCAACACTGATGTGTTGTTCGTGATGGGAATTGGAAGAGTTTGCATGGATCTGCATGAATTCTGGTTAGTCAATCTTTCTTTTAGACCTTTCTTAGGCATTAGACCTATCTACTAGTTGGATTTTGATTAACTCGAAGAGATCATGTTTCCCTAGATAATATCCAAGATTATTGTCTTTCTTGGAAGGTTAGAAGCCATATCACGCCTTTCGGTATGGCCACAAAGCAGGGCTGAACTCATGGTACCCACTTCCTATGATCTGTACTAATGCTCTGGGCTAGCCTAGTTATTTGTTGGTTTTTAACTGAAGAAGCATGAAAATATATTTTTTTTTTTAAAAAGCAATTTGCAGATTGTGAAATAATATCTTAAACCCAACAATATTTTCAATTTGTGGGAGATTAGAGTAAACTAGGAAGGATTAGTTTTTACCCCAACATGAGTGTGCGTGTGTTGTAACTGACTGCCGTTGTTTGGGTATAGACTGATTTTGATTGCAATAATTAAGTTGCAACATGATATTTTAGCTAGCACACTTCATTTCAGATTTACCAAATAAAGTTTGCACCTTTTTCATCAATTTACCAAATAATAATTAGTGCAACCACTTCATGTCTGCATGTGTCTCAGTTTACATTTGGCTGATTTAGAAGTTTAACAAATTAGAGATTTTTATTTTGTTTATTTATTTGCTGTTTCATTTTGTATTTCTTGACCAAGTCACCTCTAATATGTATGAACAATTCCTACAGGGTGTTGAAAGTGCCACGTTTTTATTTTATTTTTATTTATTTGCTATTTCATTTTGTATTTCTTGACCAAGTCACCTCTAATATGTATGAACAATTCCTACAGGGTGTTGAAAGTGCCACTTTTTTATTTTTTATGAAAATATATTATCTCAAATACACAAATTTGTCCTTTAAAAAAAGGTCGAAATTGGGAATCTGTGTGAAATTGGGTTGGCGCATTAGGGGGCCAGCTTCTAATTGAATTCCCATGATATGCCTTCAATTCAACAAAGGGGTAGCTTTGAGGCATTCAGATTCTAATTGTCAAACATCATTAATGACATAATATATATATATATATATCTATATATATATATATAATATATATATATATATATGATATTATATATATATATATATATATAATATATATGTTTAGGAAGAGTAGGACTTAAGCTGAAATTTGTGCAGGCTGCATTTAAATCACTTGTTGGTGTGGGTTATCAAACATTGCAGAGTTTACTTTGGTCTTGCCAATTAAACTACATTCAGTGAAAGTCTTGTGGGAATTGGATATATATACATACTCATATATTTTATTGGGATGCAGTCTTTGCATTTTTTTTCCTTTTTCTTTCTTTTCTTCTTCTTCTTCTTTTTTGTTTTTGTTTTTTTGTTTGTTTTTTTTTTTTCCTCTTATAGGGTTTTTGCTCCTTTGGCAGTTTTTCTGCTCTTTAATAAAGTTGCTTATCTTTCAAAAAAAAAAAAAAGTGATTTCTTCTGGCTATCCATCTAGTAAGCTCCACTATTTTTTGGTAATGTATTTTCCGCAACAAGTTGCATTATTGATTAACTCCATATGGCACTTGCATAATTCATCTTCTCCTTGGAGAATCCGCTTCGACTATTCGTATTAAATAAAGAATACAAGGACTATAGAGAAATTGGATTACCAAATTGTCAGTAGTGGGTTGAACATGAGGAATCGAAGAATTATAGATCGATTTTCTTTCATGGCCCTTGGATTAAAAAATTGAGTCATTTGTACAATCCAGTTAGGGTTTGGTTTCCATCTTTATATGAGGTTACTCCCAAAGGAAAGTACCCAAATCTAGTTGTTCCCGAGTATCTCGAATTGAGTTTTTTATTTTATTTTATTTTTTTTATTTTTTAAAATAACAAATGCATGTGATCCTTAGGACATATAGATAGTTCTTCATGTCTGATTCACTTCAAAATGGTTTTTGAAGCCAGTACATTCTATGCTTTACCCCAAAGTCCTTAACTATTTAAGCAAATGCTGACAGTTTCTTCAATTGACAAATATTATCAAATAGCAAGGTATCTTTTCTGTTACTAGTTCTTTGAACTAATTCTGCAATACCAAGGGTTTATGTGTATTTATGCATATATACATAAATAGAAAAGCAAATGCAGAGAAGGTTAGTATGTTGCTTCCAACGTTTGTCGAACTGTTGTTGAATTTCAAAATGTTGGAGCTTGGTGCACTTCCAAATGATTTCATTGGTAGTTGGCTCCTGCAGTAATAGCAACTCTGTAACTGTTTTCCATAGAAAGAAGTTGTATAAGACTTCCAGCAATAGAAAAATTCCTAGTAAGTATTAAATGAGCTAATAGCACAGCACAATAGGTAAGGAGAGAATAGAAAACAAAATGATATTAAATGTCTCCTACTTCATCGGGTCTTGTCCTAAAGCCCTGTAGATATGTGCTTGACAAGAATTTCAAAAGATTTTGTGTCGTTGCTATATAGGCAGCAACAAAAACTCTTTAAAGATTTTTTAAAATCAACTTGTACATCTTAGATTTGCAGCTGGTACATCAGTTGGCCTTTAATAATATAGCTGCAAAATTAGGTCAAGGTAACAATTGCGTTTGATTTAAATGGACTGGACATGAAATGCCTAAGATAGGTCCATGTTGTTTTCTTAAGTAGCCAGTTCTGCTACATGGATCAAGCTGAAGTGCTACTATTTCTTGTTCTGCAATTGGAATCCTTAGGAGAGCACTTCTTATAAACAGGTGGTGTGAGTTGGCCATTTTTCTTATTTGGTGCAATTGCTTACATGTGACTCTGATCTCCTGTTGGAAATTATCTCTGCTCATCCTTCCCTGCTCTTTATTTATTTATTTATTTATTTATTATTATTATTATTAGTTTTTTTTACAGTAAATTCTTGATGCAGTTTGTTTTCTATTCAGCATCGATTTCTTTCAGGAATTGGCACAGAACTTAGATTTTACCCTACTAGCTATTTCAATGTGGATGGTGCTTGTAAATGAACAAGACCATGAACTTAGATTTTACCCTACCAGCTATTTCAATGTGTTTAGCAAAAATGTGCAGATTATGCTCGGGATGGGTATTGTTTGAAAAAAACGAAGGTTTTATACATAGATTGGAGGTGGGTGGGGGAAACATTTAGTACGTAAAATATAATTAGGTTCTTTTGAAGCATAATCCTTCTTTCAAATTTGAGGCCTTGCTCTGTTCTGGTTCTTCAAGTTTGCATTACTGCATCACCTTCTTCTTCTCCTTCTTCTTCTTCTTCTTCTTTAAAATTTTTTATACACATTTAAACCAAATCTGATGACTACAAAGAAACTGTTCTTAGTTCACTGATTATGTTACATACTTAGATTTCATTTCGTTCACATTTGCAACAGGCTCTTGCAAAGACATTGACTGGTGGATGAGCTTTTTTTATATGAAAGAGCAATTTGCACTATTGGAGCCAAATAAGAATGGGTGCATCTCACTAGAAAACATAAGAATGATCGGTTTCTTTCTGTAATATCTAGATTTCTTACTGGGCATGTTTACTCATGTGGTTGTTAAGCTACAATGCTCAGTTACTTCTGTTGATGATTACTATTGAATATT
>JAJHSJ010000005.1:80190048-80245844 GCA_021015155.1 Magnolia officinalis | reverse complement strand
CCACTATACCGAATAACTCATGAATCAGGACCGCATGCTAATGAATACAGTTCATCCGTCGCTTCAACGATTTATCTTCGCGTAATCGTTTCATCTATTAAAAACAAGTGTAAAGAGATTAATAAATTATAATAAAATTATAAATATTTATAGAAATATTTAAGTAAACACTATGTTGATCACTTACACGTTCCTCAACCAATTTGAAAATTGTTGTTTGTGCCTCTGTTGCACATTGTTAGTGCATTGTCTCTCAATATATTGCTTGTGTTCCCTACATATAAAGTGGATAAATGTTATAAATTAAATGCAAAACATATGAATTATGATTAAAATTCAAATAGCTCGCTCGCTTACATTAGATAGTTATTGATATCGGGGCAATTATTTAACACGTACTTCGTGCTTTTGCAAGCTCAGTTACATCCATCTCATCATGTGTTTCAGCTCCTAAATGGCGTAACATTTTGTGTAAAGACGTACAATCCCCCACGTTGTTTTCCTTGAACAATATCATATTTCGTTCTTGTGGGTTGAATCTTGTCTCAACATCTTCAAAATACTCGAGCAAAAATTCATACACTCGTTATCTATATAGGTTTCTGCTATGGAACCTTCTGGCCTTGCTCTATTTCTCACATTACTCTTCAAATTGTATAAGAATCTGTTGACATGCATCATCAGACCCATAAACATAATTAATATACAAGCATTATTAATATAACATTGATTAACGATTAAATTTAAATTTATATATTACCTTTCGATGGGGATCATCCATCGAAATGACACAGGTCCGGCAATGATCGCCTCACGAGGAAGGTGCACAACTAAATGTACCATGACACCAAAGAATGCAGGCGAAAATATCTTTTCGAGCTTGCATAGAATTATTGGGATGTCCTGTTCCAATTGCTCTAATCTTCTCAAATTCATCGTCTTGGAACACAACTCCTTGAAAAAAAACCCTAGCTCAATTAATGCATTGGAGATCCTTATGCTTAAACCCACGAATTGCCACTGGCCAGTAGTTGTTGAAGAAGTATATGACAATCATGGCTTTTCCATGCCCGATCCCTTACAATCATTGACGTTTACACACCGCGCGATGTTTGATGTGAACCCATCTGAAACTTTACATCCTTCAACCATTGACAAAACTCTTTTTCTCATCCATGGACATGTGCAGCAAGCTGGTGGTACCAAATATTTTATCACCATTCAGAACTAGCCACATTTTCATTTCTGATCCCCATATTCTGTAAGTCCATGCGAGCCTTTGGGGTGTCCTTTGTTTTTTCCCTTCAATATTCATTATTGTTCCTAGGACGTTTTCACAAATATTCTTCTCGATGTGCATCACATTTAGATTGTGCCTCAGTTTCAATGTTCGCCAATATGGTAACTCAAAGAAAATGCTTTTCTTCCTCCAATTCAACTCATTTACAGTAACCTTTCTTTCTTAGTATTCTGTCCTCTTTCAAATTCTATATCTTTAATTGCCTCCATTTGATTTAATAATCTCATCCCCGGATAGATGCTTAGGTTCCAACCGCATTTCCCGCTTACCATCAAAATCTTTACTTCTTTCCGTCAACTGTGCTGCGGAGGGAGGAAGCGACGATGACCTATATAACATATCTTTTCTCCCATTCTTTAATGAATAAGAAGTCGTTTCCCCCTGTTACATGTCGGACATGCCATCTTGCCTTTGTTACCACCTAGACAAGTTCCATAGGCAGGAAAGTCATTAATGGTCCATAACAATGTTGCATGCAATTGAAAATTTCTTTCTTCAACGCATCATATGTCTCTACGCCATCTTCCCACAAATATTTTAACTCATCTATCAACGGGCGCAAATACATGTCAATGTCATTTCCAGGAGACTTTGGGCTAGGAATAAGCAAAGACATCATAAAGAATGACTCTTTCATACACTTCCAAGGCGGTAGATTGTATGGAATAAGTATAACTGGCCACATGCTATAAGTGGTACTCATGTTTCCAAATGGGTTGAAACCATCGCTGGCCAGTCCAAGCCATACATTTCGAGATTCGTCGGCAAACCAACTGTGCTTCTTGTCAAATTCTTGCCAGGCTTCAGAATCTGCTGGATGCCTTAATACCTTCTCCTCTGGGTCCATGGTGCGCCTTCTCTTTATGCCACCTCATCTCAGAAGTTGTCTTCCTTTTATAAACAATCTCTGCAGCCTTGGTTTTAATGGGAAGTAACGCAGGACCTTTTTGTATTTTCTTACCCCTAACATTTACTCATTTGTATCTTGGACTCTTTGCATTTTGGACACGTATCATCCTTCTCGTGCTCCTTCCAGAAAAGTATACAGTCATTCTTACAGGCATGTATGGACTCATATCCGAGTCCTAGGTCCCACAAAACCTTCTTAGCTTCATAATGGGACTTTGGTAATGTTTCCCCTTCAAGAAGTATATCCTTGATGAACTCAAGTATCATATTGAATGATTTGTTGCTCCAACCATTTATTATCTTCACTTGTAGCAACTTTATCAAACATGACAACTTTGTATACTTGTGGCAACCTGGATACAGTTCACACTCAGCATCTCTCAATAAGTATGTAAATTTATTTGTTTCCCCTTCCCCTATTGTCGCATCTACAGTATCCATAAATGTTCCTGTGTACAAGTCTTCTATGACGTCCTGCATAGCATTAGAACACGTATTTTCATCTCCTGCCATACCATCATTATCATCCTCAATCATTAGAGCTTCATCAGTTTCACCATGATGATACCACCGGGTATACGTCCTATCCCTCCCATTATCATATAAATGCGCATGCACTTCATTTATAGCTTTGTAATACAAATTGCTGCACTTGCGACACAAACATCGGGTGCTATTAAGTCCGCCTATATGACGTCTTGCCGCCTTCATGAACTCCTCGATTTCTTTTATATACTCTTTTGAAGCCCTATTTCTAATTTGTATCCACTCTTATCCATGTTTGTCTTCCTATCACAAGTTGAATAAATACATTAGTCCTACATATGTGGAATTCTACACACATGTTTAACCAAATGTGAATGAGAACAAAGTCTTCCCAATCCAATTATTCCATTCTCTTATTCTTTTTTTACACCGACATAGGAGGTATATAGGCATTTGATCCCATGATCTAGGCTGTGATAGAAGTTATATACTGTTGAAACCCAGTTGCACCTTCGTGGATTGATCGCCAAATCCACCTATGTCGGTAGATTCCTAACTGTGGGGCCCATTGTGATGTATGTACCTTACATCTACTCTATCCATCCATCCGCTTTTACATTTTAGGATATAATTCCAAAGCCAAAGTGAACCACACCATAGAATACTTGTGATTGAATCCCCACCATTAAAACTTCATGTGGACCACTAAAATGTTTATTTTCCCACCAACTTGTTGATAAGGTCACAAAGACCTAGACAAAGAGACCACACAAATATCTGCTCGATCCCAAACTTTTGTGGCCACAAAAAAGTTTCTAATGATAATTATCACTTATGGTTCACCCGAGATTCGGATCTACTTAATTTTTGGAGTCATGCCCTAAAATGAGTTTTGAATGGATGGATGGTGTGGATATAAGGCATATGTATATCAAGGTGGGTATGATTCTCTCCCACCACACCCCTAGACCCTTTGTTGAAGGTACCGCCCTTCATGCAGTCTCTCAAGAAATTCAAGTATCTTATTTTTATTGGCCATTTATTACTACAAACGGTGAGAAATTAAATGAGGAACATAAGATTTAGTAATATTGTAATCAGTTGTGGAGAGGTGGGCCACCATTTGTACATATAAATGGTATCATGTGAGATTAATGGTCCATATGTAGCATAGCCGGTGGAGCACGAAGAATACTCTACTTTTTATTTGTGCAGGTGGTACGTATAAAATACAGGTAGAATACACAGATGCATCAGAAGTAATTATTTGTACGAATATACATTGCCCATCTATGTCAAAGTACGAATATACATTGCCCATCATATTAATTATTCCAACAATAATTCCAAATATTAAACATTAATAATTGAACTAGAAATTACACTTGAGATAGATACACGAGTCCTCAAAGTCTATGGACATTCGTTGTTGAATTTTGTTAGCACTGCTCATCATTTGTTACTTTCCTGGTGTGGTGATCCAGAACGTTCACCTAGTAGGGCCCACAATGTATTGGAGTCCAAAAAGTCCTTAAGGTAGATCCTCATCTTCCACATGAAGGCTTTGAAAATGTGGGACCATTGTTTCTAACCATCCTCTACAAGGCTGGTGAAGATGATCAATTGGATTTTATTTTTTATTTTTATTTTTACATGGGCCCATCCATGGTGGGGCCTCTACATGAAAGGTCTAGATCACAACTTGGCAGGGCCCAAGCAACGTGCAATATTCTTGCTGAAAAAAGATTCAGGACTTAGATTTGGATTTCCCAATCTATTTTGCAGGCGCAACATCTTCTTACATATTTCAGACAGCGACATAGTAACGCTGCTTGGTCTTGATGTATGGCAGAATGTCCATGCCCAGCTGCTCTCTCTCTCTCTCTCTCTCTCTCTCTCTCTCTCTCTCTCTCTCTCTCTCTCTCTCTCTCTCTCTCTCTCTCTGAGCCATGTTATTATCGGTGCTCTAGGCCATGTGTTTGGTAGGTATGAAAAAAGCATGAATTCAGCCGACTGTTGCAAGGGCTAGACCCATGTTAGTTCTGCCCATTGAGAAAATGACAGCGACTCATCCTCCTCACATGTGGCACTAGTGTACAGCTATCCAGACCATCCAAATTATGGGTCCCATTGTGGATGGATCATCTCTCTAAAATCACTTGTTCATCCGATTGATGGTTAAAAAGTAAAATGTTGAGTGGTCCAAATTCAAAGGGAGAAATCAGATGGCTAATGATATCGTTAAGTGTGATTTTTAGGTTATGCTCCATCCACAGTTGGGTCAGCGAATTGGGTGGTCTGGGTTGCCGTATTACTATGCCAGTTATAGGTTTTGAAGAATCGCTACCATTTACATGTTGGGGTCCAGCCACTGTTGCAATGATAGCCTTGAAAAAAAAAGAAAAGAAAAGAAAAAAGAATGAGCTTTTTTGGGTGTCTTTGATTTGTAAAAACGATTTGTCAAGTGTTCAAGTTGACCTATATATATTATATATATATATATAATATATATTATATATATTATTATATATTATATATATATATATATATATATATATATATATATATATATATATATGAACTTTTAATCTCTTTAAAATAAAAAAAATTAAAAAAAAGGGCAATCATTTATATAGTGGGGTCTTGTGAACATACCTGCCTCAAAATATAAATATAATTCAGATAGAACACGTACAGAGATCACCAGTTGAACCTGACCACCGCTTTGATGCTGCCTTCTCTTTGCACCTCTACCGTTTAAAGCTTCTCATCTTCTTTACAGGAGGATATGGAGAGTTGGATGGATATTTTTCATTTTAGGGAGGATGGAGAGTTGATGAATATTTTTAATTTTAGGGAGTATAAGGAATAACGTCTACTCAAACTCGGGAAGCGGAAGAGTCTCTTGTCTTACCATAGATGCTCTTTCCGTTAGAGCTTCTCTCTTTGGCAGTGCACAAACACTGATTGTGTCAAGGATCTGTGGGGCCCACCGTGATCTAAGTGTTTTATCCACGCCATTAAATGATTTTATCAAATCATTTTAAGATTAAAACCAAAAAATGAGGTAGGGACACAGCACCAATGGACCACACCAGATTAAGCTAGTGTGTTAATGACACCCACCGTTGAAGCCTTTCTAAGGGCAACCGTGATGTTTTTTACCATTCAACCTATTCATAAGGCTATGTAGATGTGGATGAGGTGAAAACACAAATATCAGCTTGATCCAAAACTTCTCCAGCTCCCAAGAAGGTTTTAATGGTATACGTTCAATCTTCATGTTGTGGTCCACTTAAGATATAATTGTCTCATTTTTGGCTAATACCTTAAAGTGATCTAAGAAATGCGATTAACGGCATGGATTAAACACTTACATCACTGTGGGCCCTAGAGAGCCCTGCCCCGTCCAGGCGGTGGTAGGACGCAATCCGCGTCCACGATATCAGGGGACGCGGATTTCCTCGGAAAACATTTGGCATGAAGTTCCGGCGCTGGAAACTGAGGTGGGGCCCACTGCAATGTTTATGAGAAATCAATCCCATCATCTGTTTTACCACATGATTTTAGGGTTATATCTCAAAAATGGAGTATAACCAAACCTTAAGTGGACCACACCGTCAGAAACAGAATGAATTGAACATTTACCGTTGAAAAATTCTTGGGCCAACCGAAGTTTTAGATCAAGATGATATTTTTATTTTCCTTTAATCCATGTGTTTATGATCTTATGAACAGTTTGATGACAAAAACATCACTGGGGCTTAGAAAGTTTTCAACGTTGGAAATCAATAATTCCACTATTTCCTGTGGTATGGTCCACTTGATCATTGTACATGCATCAATTTTGGGTTGAACCCCTCAATTATCTGGAAAAATGAATGGACGGCGTGGATAAACCACATGTATTAACGGTGGGCCCAACATAGTTTAATAGGACTTTGAAAGGAAATTGGATTGCGTACTGAGTAACTCAGTATGGCGTGGATAAACCACATGTATTAACGGTTGATACTTTTCTAAGGCCCCCGGTGATGTTTATTTGTCATCCAAGATATTCCTAAGATCAGACAGACATGGATGAAGGGAAATCCCAAATATCGGCTTGCTTTAAAACTTTTGTGGCCCCTGAGAACTTTTCAACGGTAGAATTTTTATTCACACTGTTTCTGCTGGTGTGTTCCACTTGCGTTTTGGATATGCTTCATTTTTGGAATAGATCCCTTAAATGATCTGGTAAAAAGGATGGACGGAGTGGATAAAATGCATGTATATATTACGGTGGGCCCCAAAGAGTTTACTCAGTACACAATCTGCTTCCTTTGAGAGGCTTTTGCAGGAAATTCACGTCCCATATATACGGGAAACGGACTGGCTACTCCCTGCCATATATGGGAAACCATGGTGGGTGCTTCGTGGGCCCACTATGATGTATGTGTTTCATCATCATTCCATTCATCCATCTTTATAGATTATTTTAAAATTTTATACCAAAAATTAGAGGGATATAAATCTTAGGTGGACCACACCATAAGAAACAATGGTGATTGGATATCCACCATTAAAATCCTCCTAAGGCCCACTGTACTGTTTATTTGACATCCAATTGGTTGATTAGGTCATAGAGGACCAGATGAGGGGAAAAACCAAAGATAGGCTTGATCCAAAACTTTTATGGCCCCGAAAAGATTTTTAACGGTCCATGCTCATTTAACTTTCCTGTAATGTGGTCTAGTTGAGATTGGGATATACCTCATTTTTGGTCTGATAGTATAATTATCTGGAAAAATAGATGGATGGCATGGATGAAACAAGTACATCATAATGGGGCCCACATAGCACCGACCACCAGCCATTGGCCGGTGGCAGGGGGAGTAGCCAATCCGTTTCCCCTCTATATCATATATATGGGCGCGGATTGGATGTTAGTAGCCAAATCGCTTCTGAAGTGACGTCACCAAGCTCTGTGGACCCCACCATGATGCATGTGTTGTATCTAGAGCTGGGCAGAAAGGGACCGATCCGACAGATTCGACCCGATCCGCCCCGATCCGACTCGAACAGATTCGAACCAAAGGCCACAATGGGGTAGGATCGAGCTGGACCACCAAGATCCGACTGTTAATCGGATCGATTTCAGATCAATGGCCAACCCGCACCGACCCGATCCAAATGGATCCGATTCGATTTGATTCAATCCACACAATATTTATTCACCGTTGTTTCCTGTAATGTTGTCCACTTGAGACTGGGATATATCTCCTTTTTTTATATACATACCATAAAATGATCTAGAAAAATAGATGGACGACATGGATGAAGTAAATACATCATGGTGGGGCCCATAGAGCACTGACTTACCATCCTTTGACTAGTGGGATGGGAGTACCCAATCTTTCTTCTCACACGGCTCGAGGTTCCTTGATCAGAGCTCCTGACGAAAAACAAGTCTTTCACCTTTCTTGCTTGGAATGTTAGGTGGGTCCCACCATGATGTTTGTGATAAATCCACACCATCCATCCATTTTAGGAGCTCATTTTAGTACATGCTGCCAAAAATGAATTATATCCAAGACTCAAGTGGCCCTTACGAGAGGACACAGTATAGATTTAATGACCACCTTCCTCTACTATTGAAACTCTTTTAGTGTCAAGAATATTCGATCCGAACTGTATATAACCCGATCCGACTCAATTTTCCAGACTGAGTCGGACTTGGTTCGAGTCAGGCCAACAATACAACGGATCAGATTGAGTTAAAGGACCCAGACTCGGTGCCGGATCTGATCGGGTTCGGGTCCGGTACTAAAAACTTCGGACCAAAATGAGTTGGGGCCAATCCGGTCCGACTCGACTCGATGCCCAGCTCTAGTTGTATCCATACCGTCTAACCATTTTTAAAGATACATGTAGCATATTTGGAACTAATAAAGATGGATGATGACACATGTGACATCTTGGAATAAGAAGTGCCATGTAGTGTAGGATATGCATTAGCACATTTGACATGTTGATTAGAGCTGGACACAAACCGACCCAATCCATCGGATCCGACCCAATCTGAACCGATCCAAAGGCCTACATTGGTGTTGTTCGAGTTGGATTAGTCAGATCCGACCATTCATCGAATCAAGTTCGAATCGTGGTTAATCTGGACCGATCTGAACTGAATGGATCTGATTAGACCGATCCGATCTGGAGTTATTCGTATGAATATTTATCACATATATTTATCATAT
This sequence comes from Magnolia officinalis, assembly GCA_021015155.1. Lineage (NCBI taxonomy): Eukaryota > Viridiplantae > Streptophyta > Magnoliopsida > Magnoliales > Magnoliaceae > Magnolia > Magnolia officinalis. The sequence continues at coordinate 80,236,910 of JAJHSJ010000005.1, read as the reverse complement.
GAACATGTTGGATGAAAAATAAACATCACTGGGGCCTTATAAATTTATCAGCGGTGAAAAACAATACTGCTACTTTTTCCTGTGGTATAGTCCACTTGAGCTTTGGATATGCATCAATTTTGGGTTCAACCACTAAAATGATCTAGAAAAATGGATGGACAGCGTGGATAAACTACATGCATTAATCACGGTGGGCCCCAACAGATTTTACTCAGTACGATAAGAGCCCACTGAGAAATTTTGTGATGTGCACGTCAAGTCGTCAACACAGCTTAGCAGCTTCGAAGCGGATTGCATAGTGAGCAACTCACTACACTTAGCGTACGGAGTGAAGTTTGTGGGGTCCACCATAATTTATGTATTTTATCAGCTCCATTCATTCATTTTACAAAATAATTTCAGGGCTTGAGCCCAAAAATTAGAGATATCCAATATTCAAATGGACCACACCATATTAAACAGTTGAATTGAACATCTACCGTTGAAAAAACTCTTGAGGGCCATAGAAGTTTTGGATCAAGCTTATATTTGTGTTTTCTCTTCATCCATGTATTTATGATGTTATGAACAGGTTGGATGACAAATAAACATCACTGTGGGCCTAAAAAGGTTTCAACGGTGGAAATCATTATCTCCACTGTTTCAAGTGGTATGATCCACTTGATCATTGGATATGCTTCAATTTTGGGATCAACCCCTTAAATTAGATGAAAAAACGGATAGACACCTTGGATAGACTACATACATTCAAGGTGGGCCCAACTGAGTTTACTCAGTACGATGAGAGCGTACTGACTACTGAGTAACTCAGTATGCAATTTGATTTACAACAACTTATGAGCTGTAAGTTGTAGCATGCAGCTGGTGTATAGATACATGTCGTGCAAAGACGGGAGGTGTGGATAGAATTCATACATCTTGTTGGCCACTTAGTGGCCCATCGGAGCCTCATTCATCTCATCCCCCATCCAACCATTGCATCCCCCATCAAACCATCCATTCATCTCATACAATCATCCAAACATCCATCTATCCAACCATTCCATCCATCTATATATCCAGTCATCCAAACATCCATCTATACATCCATCCATCCAACCATACTATCCATCCATCCAACATCCGACCATCTCGTTCATCAAACATGGTTGATCATCCCATCAATCATCAAAACATCCATCCATCCATTCCATCTATCCATCAAACATGGTTGACCTTGTGATTTTCGGTGATGTGCAACATTCGATTGTTGATTGGAGACTTAATGAAGTGATGCACGATGATTTCCAACATCCGATAAAAGATTGAAGGTTGATCGGATGGTCAACAACACTTTCTATATATCATTCGATTGTTGATTGGAGGTCGATCAAGCGATTGTCGATGTGTACCATTTGTATTGTCAATGAGGAAATTGATATCAAGATTTATGTTGGTTTGTACCATTTAATCATTAATTGGAGGTTCATCGCATGTTCAACGACACTTCATGTCAAAATTAAATTTTGAATTGGTGGGAAACGTTTTAGCAACGATAATTATAGTGCGTCGCAAAAACGTCGACTATTTGCGATGATTTACAATGTTGTTACAAATACTCTAAAATTTTGCAATGAAACTACGTTCGTCGCATAAATATTTAGTTTGTATTTGTCGCAACGAGTTAACCTAGTCGTCGCAAAAACAGCCTAGTTGCAGCGACTTTCATGTCATGGCAACAAATAATGTTTTGCCACGACACTCAATTCGTCGCATAAAGTGGACATTAACGATGACCATGGAAATGCGTGGCAGAAGGTCTTTCCTGCCATGTCATTTTCTCGGGAAAAATTGGTGGGAAACGTTTTTAGCGACGACAATTACAACTCATCACAAAAACGTCGACTATTTGCGATGATTTACAATGTTGTTGCAAATACTATAACATTTAGCAATGAAACAACGTTCATTGCAAAAAGTTTCAATTTGTATTTGTCGCAACGAGTTAACCCGGTCGTCGCTAAAATATACTATTTGCAGCGACTTTTTGTATCATAGCAACAAATAATGTTTTGCCATGACACTCAATTCGTTGCATAAAGTGGACATTAGCGATGACCATAGAAACGCGTAGCGAAACGTCTTTCCCACCATATAATTTTTATGGGAGAAATTGGTGGGAAACGTTTTAACGACAATAATTATAGCTCGTCGAAAAACGGTGCCTATTTACAATGAGTTACAATGTTGTTGCAAATACTCTAACATTTCGCCATAAAACTACATTCGTCGCAAAAATATTTTAGTTGGTATTTATCGCAACAAGTTAACTTAGTCGTCGCTAAAACAGACTATTTGTAGCGACTTTCGTGTCGTTGCAAAAATAATATTTTGCCACGACATTCAATTTGTCGCATAAAGTAGACATTAGTGATGACCATAGAAATGTGTGGCGAAACGTCTTTCCCGCCATGTAATTTTTGCCGAAGAAATTGGTGGGAAACGTTTTAGCGACGATAATTATAGCTCATCGCAAAAACGTTGACTATTTGCAATGATTTAAAATGTAATCGCAAATACGCTAACATTTTGCCATGAAACTACATTCGTTGTAAAACATTTCAGTTGGTATTTGTCGCAACGAGTTAACCTAGTCGTCGCTAAAAAAGACTATTTGTAGTGACGTTCATGTCGTTGCAAAAAAAATATTTTGCCACGATACTCAATTCGTCACATAAAGTGGACATTAGCGATGACCATAGAAACACGTGGCGAAACGTCTTTCCCGTCATGTAATTTTCCCATAAGAAATTGGTGGGAAACGTTTTAGCGACGATAATTATATATCGTCGCAAAAGCGTTGATTATTTGCGATGATTTACAATGTTGTTGCAAATACTCTAACATTTCACCATGAAACTACATTTGTCGCAAAACGTTTCAGTTGGTATTTGTCGCAACGAGTTAACCTAGTCGTCGCTAAAACAGACTATTTGTAGCGACTTTCGTGTAGTTGCAAAAAATAATATTTTGCCACAACACTCAATTCGTCACATAAAGTGGACATTAGCGATGACCATAGAAACGCGTGACGAAACGTCTTTCCCGCCATGTAATTTTCTCATATGAAATTGGTGGGAAACGTTTTAGCGACGATAACTATAGCTCGTCGCAAAAATGTTGATTATTTGTGATGATTTAAAATGTTGTTGCAAATACTCTAACATTTCGCAATGAAACTATATTTGTCGCAAAACGTTTCAGTTAGTATTTGTCGCAACGAGTTAACCTAGTTATCAACAGACTATTTGTAGTGACTTTCGTGTCGTTGCAAAATATAATATTTTGCCACGACACTCAATTCGTCGCATAAAGTGGACATTAGTGATGACCATAGAAACGTGTGGTGAAACGTCTTTCCCGCCATGTAATTTTTCCATAAGAAATTGGTGGAAAATGTTTTAGCGACGATAATTATAGCTCGTCGCAAAAGCTTTGACTATTTGCGATGATTTAAAATGTTGTTGCAAATACTCTAACATTTCGCAATGAAACTACATTTGTCGCCACAAGTAAAATTCAGTATTTTTTACAATGAGTTGAACTAGTCGTTGCAAAAGCTACTATTTGCGACAACTTTTGTGTCGTCGTAAAAAATATTTTTTTTTACGACACCTAATTTGTCACAAAAAGTGATTATTAGCGACGACTGGTTAAGATCGTTGTAAAAAAATTCATACAAAACTTTTTGCGACAAGTTTTGCGACGATAATTGAAGCTCGTCGCAAAAAAAGTTAATTATTAGCGACGATTTAAAATGTCATCATAAATAATCTATATTTTGCAACGACTTGAAATGTCATTGTAAAAAATTGCATTTCCCAATGAAATTCGACTCATCGCTAATAAAAATTATTGCAAAAGGTATAATTTATTGTAGTGAGATGCAAATGGAGGATTATCTGTATCAGAAGGACCTCTATATTCCTCTAGGAGGAAAAGAGAAGAAACCAAAAAAGATGACAGATTATGAATAGTTTTTACTGGATAGGAAGGCTTTAGGAACGATCTGACTCTCTTCGTCTAAGAGTGTCGCCTTCAATATATCAAAGGTAAAAACTACAAAAGAAATAATATAAGCCCTAGCCACCATGTATGAAAAGCCCTCAGCATCTAACAAGGTTCATTTTATGAAACAACTATTCAACATGAAGATGTCAGATGGTGGGAGCGTGGCTGAACATCTAAACGAGCTCAATACAGTCATGAGCTAGTTGGAATCCGTTAGCATTATTTTTGAAGATGAGGTCAGGGCATTATTGATCTTATCTAGTTTGTTAGATAGTTGGGATGGTTTGGTGATTGTTGTGAGCAATTCTTCAGGGGTGATAAAGCTGAAATTTGATGATGTGGCCGGACTAATTCTTAGTGAAGAATCTAGAAGAAAGACATCAGGAGTTTCAGGGGATTCAGGGAATGCTCTAAACGTTGAAGAAAGAGGAAGATCACTGAACAAATGAGGTAATAAACACGGATGTTCTAAGTCAAGGAAGAAGTCCAAGGGACCAAAAGACAAAGACAGGTGTTGGTATTGCGGTAAGAAAGAGCATATGAAACGTGATTACAGGGCGCTTAAGAAATAAGAAGGAAGCTCTCAAAGCGGGAAGGATTCAGTGAATCTATCTGAGGAGAGTGACACAGAGGCGTTGATCTTGTCTCTTAATGCGAGGAATGAGTCTTAGGTTATAGCCTCGGTTGCTTCGTTTCATGCCGCCTCATGTACAAAATTTCTGCGTAATTATGTGTCAGGTGACTTTGGGAGAGTCTACCTAGGTGATGATGAGTCGTGCAATATTGTTGAAAAGGGAGATGTTCATGTCAATCAGAAAGACAGAACGGTTTTGAAATTGAAGGATGTCAGACATGTACCAAGTTTGAAACGTAATCTGATCTTAATGGGGCAGTTGGCCGATACTGATTATGTAACGACATTCACCAGTGATTCCTGGAAGATCACAAAAGGTGCCTTGGTGATATCTCGAGGCAAAAAAGAAGGTACTTTGTACGTAACTTCAGGATCATATAGTTCACTCTCAATCGCATCAACTGGAGTGAATGGGCAGTTATGGCATCAGAGGTTGGGACATATGAGTGAGAAGGGGATGAAAGTGTTATTGTCTAAAGGGAAGCTACCAGGGCTAAAATCTATTGACTTAAAATTCTGCGAGGACTGCGTGTATGGTAAGCAGAAGAGGTAAGCTTCAAGAAGACGGGATGTGCTCTAAAAACGCATCTGTTGGAGCTTGTACACACTGATGTGTGGGGACCGGCACAAGTATTAACTCTTGGTGGCTCACGTTATTTTGTTTCTTTTATTGATGATGTTAGTAGAAAACTATGGGTCTGTTTCTTAAAGCATAAATCTGATGTATTTGATGTATTTAAGAAGTAGAAAGTTATGGTAGAAAATGAGACAGGTAAAACAGTAAAATGTCTCAGATCTGATAATGAGGGAGAGTACTGTGATAAGAGGTTTGAGGAGTATTGTGCAGCAAATGGAATCAAACATCAGAAAATGATTCCAAGGACACCGCAACAGAATGGTGTGGCTGAGCACATTAACAGGACCATCCTTGAGCGCGTCAGGAGCATGAGGTTACATACATGGTTGCCTAAAACGTTTTGGGTAGATGTTGTGAATACTGCCATAGATCTCATCAATAGAAGTCCTTCAGCACCATTGGATGGTGGGCTACCAGAAGAAGCATGAACTGGAAAAGAAGTGAAACTTGCACATCTCAAAGTGTTTCGGTTGCACTTCATATGTTCACATTGATGCAGAGCACAGAAACAAGCTGGATGCAAAGTCCAAGAGGTGCACGTTTATAGGATACAGGCAGCATGATTTTGGCTACAGGTTTTGGGATGCAGAAAACAAGAATATCATCAGAAGCAAGGACGTAATCTTCAATGAAAAAGTGATGCATAAGGACAATGTGCGAGACAATAAGGACGAGAAAAAAAAATTCGTAGAGTTGGAAGAGTTACCAGACACGAGTGTTACAGTGCTACAGGATGATCATGCACAGAACCATTATGAGGCAGATCCACATACACCAGTTGCAAGGAGGTCTACTTGGGAGAGAAGACCCACGGTCCGATACTCACCCTCCTTACATTATCTACTGCTGACAGATAATGGTGAACCAAAGTGTTTTGAAGAGACATTACAATCAAATACACGAGTTAAGTGGGAGCAGGCCATGGATAATGAGATGGACTCTCTTCAGTTTAATCGTACATAGGTGCTAGTCACTCTACATAAGGGTAAGAAAGCTCTTCATAACAAGTGTGTTTATAGACTGAAGGACGAGCACGATGGTTCGAAACGGTACAAGGCTAGATTGGTTGTGAAAGGGTTTTAACAAAAGGCAGGTATCGATTTCACTGAAATATTTTCACTTGTGGTGAAAATGTCTACGATTCGCATGGTCTTAAGTATAGTGGCTACATAGGACTTATATCTAGAGCAGCTAGATGTTAAGACAACCTTTCTTCATGGGGACCTTAAAGAAGAGATATATATGCATCAGCCGACAGGATACGTAGCACCAGAAAAGGAGAACAAGGTGTGTAGACTGAAGAAGAGTCTATATGGCCTGAAGCAGGCCCCGAGGCAGTGGTACAAAAAGTTCGACAATTTCATGTTGGGAAACAGTTACAGGAGATGTCATGTTGACCATTGTTGCTATTTGAAGAAGTTTGATACATCATACATCATCCTTCTTCTGTACGTTGATGACATGCTTGTGTCCGGTTCAAGCATGAAGGACATCTCAGATCTCAAAAGACAGCTGTCTAGAGAATTTGTCATGAAGGATTTGGGAGTTACAAAATAAATCCTAGGTATGAGGATAAAGCGTGACAGGAAAAATAAGAAACTAGTTGTCACAGGCAGAGTACATAGCCAAGGTACTTGATCGATTCAATATGGGAGGTGTTAAGCCGGTTAGCACTCCATTAGCCAACTACTTTAAGCTATCTAAAGATCAAGGTGCAAAGATGCAGGAGGAATGGGACTACATGGCTAAAGTCTCATATGCGTCAGCTATTGGGAGTCTTATGTATGCTATGGTGAGCACGATGCCAGACATTGCTCAAGCAGTGGGAGTTATTAGCAGGTTCATGAACAACCCCGGGAAGGAACATTGGGAAGTTGTGAAGTGGATCCTCAGATACCTAGTAGGTACTGTGGAGATAAGGTTGTGTTATGGAGGATCGGAATCAAGCTATAAGTCTACGTAGATTCAGATTTTGCAGGAAATATCGATAGCAGAAGAAGCACTATAGGCTATGTCTTTACTCTGGGTAGTGATGCAGTCAGTTGGGTCTCTCAGTTACAGAAGATAGTATCTATCAGTATGACAGAAGCAGAATATGTCGCGGCTACAGAAGCATGCAAGGAGATGATGTGGATGCAAGGTTTCATGGAAGAGTTGGGTAAGAAGCAAGAAGATTGCAAGTTGTACAGTGACAGTTAGAGTGCAATACACTTGGCTAAGAATTCAGCCTTTCATTCAAGGACCAAGCATATTGCCATCAGATATCACTTCATACGTTCGCTACTAGAAGATAGATCGATTGCTCTGGAGAAGATTCATACAAGTGAGAATCTTGCGGATATGCTAACTAAGGCGATCACACGGGAGAAGCTGAAGCTTTGTTCAGCTTTGATTGGTCTTCAGGCTTGAAGACGGGGAGGTGGTGCACTCCGGATGAAGAAGACAAAGGTTTATGTTGATGTGTCTCCAAGTGGGAGATTGTTGAGAAGTGGAGCCACATCTGGGGCCGCACACAACCGGTCGTGGCCCCTGCTCGACCGGTCGTGGAGCCCACTCGACCGGTCGTGACCAGTCGTGGACTGGCACTACTCAAAGTCCAGCGAGCATAAGGTTTTTGGTTCCGTGGTGCTCGACCAGTCGAGGCTCATGCTCGACCAGTCGTGGGGTCCGCTCGACTGGTCGTACAGTCTGCTCGACCGGTCGTGGTTACGCAGATTCGTTTCCGAATCTGATGTGGACTGCTGATTTCTGTGTCGCCTTTCGCAATGGTGCGAAAGAAGAGTTGCCTAAACTATATATAGGTGTCCCTAGGGCTTTTCTAGGGTATTGAAAAGCATTAGGAAATAATTCTAAGGTGTGGGCAAAGGGTTTTCTCTATATTTCCAAGGGAGAGGTTAGTATATCGCTTTGTAATCTCTATTTTTCTTGATAGTGGAAGATTGCATTCGTGGTTTTTTACCCTTGTTGGGGTTTTTTCCACGTATATCTTGTCTTGTGGTTTGTTTAGATTGTTTTGATCTGTTTCTAGTTTACATTTCTTCTTGTTTATCGTTTGTGGGTGAGGCTTGAGATTGGATCTCGGCTCACTGCGTTGTTGACGTGCTGCGCAATAGATTTGTAACTCGAACAAAAATGGGTTTCATGGAAAACTTTTATTCCCGTGTCTGTTCAAAAAGACAATGTAATGTGATGGCCGATTGAATAGTGTTGGAAAGAAAAGGTGCACCTTCCCTTTATTTTCTTTTTCTTTTTGTAACTCTATATGGTGGAGCCAAATGTTTTACTCTTACAATTGGTTTTAGGATTTTGCAACTTTTTTTTCATTATAATGTTTCATACATATGCTCATGGTCTCAGGTAGCTGGAGGCCTGGCTGGCGAAACACCCCACATGATCAGTGCTGCAGTAAAAGGACTAGCTCGCTTAGCTTATGAATTCTCTGATCTCATATCTGCAGCTTACAACGTGCTTCCATCCGCATTTCTCCTCCCGCAGAGAAAGAATAGAGAAATAGTTAGTCTGTCCTCCCTCTTTCTCAGCATATTGTGTGAATTGTTAGAATTTTTAGATCTAAAATGACTGCCCCAAAATCATAATTGTTTCTATCTGTCCTTTTCATATAAGCTTCTTTGATGCCTGCTTAATGCAGGCTAATTTAGGTTTGCTGAAAGTGTTGGTGGCCAAATCAGAAACTGAGGTGTTACAGACACACTTGAAGAGTATGGTTGAAGGGTTCTTGAAGTGGCAAGATCATACCAAGAACCATTTCAAAGCCAAGGTCTGCATCAAGGACATGGCATCAAAGTAAAGAGCCTGCTCTTTACCTTCCTAAAAGCATAATACAAGATCTCCAGGAAGAACTGCAACACATTCTGCAGCTTCACATGGAAGTGACCGCTGTCTCACACACTTGCGCACATTAATCCACTCATCCTCCTCTACGCCAAACCCTGAAAACTGAACCCGAACTTCCGGATACCCCGTATCAAACATTCTATGAGAAATGAAGGTTGAAACATCATACCATGCACCATCCCTAGCTGATTTGGCTCAAATTCCATCTGAGTTTTATCTAAAGCATGCCTTCCTGAAGGAACAAAAATTGGTGCATTTTTCAGTGGAACTGAATCATCTTGAATCATAGAAATGCTTAGCTTCCTAAGAGCCTTAATCAACTTTGCTCGTAAAGCATACCTTCTATTTTGGAACCAGTTCCACACCTGCTAAGGTTGCACAACAATCTTTCCAGCTCTATCCGCAGTCGCACTGAACTTTACTGTAGAGAGCAGATGGTATCACTGGTAGGTATTGCATTATTGACTTCTTGCAAACATGCTTCCATCTCCACCACCTCAGTGGAGGTGAAACAGAAGGCAGGACCTCCGCCATGTGGAGGTCGACCCATTCCCTGATCTGATTTAGAGCGAATCTCTCGCCTCTCGAAGCACTATTTCTCTCTGAATAACAAGCACTGTTCAAAATCTAAGAACCATTTTTTTCATTTATCGTAATGGATTTTCCTAAGAAATTCAGTACATTGAGAAATCTCTCTCTCTCTCTCTCTCTCTCTCTCTCTCTCTCTCTCTCTCTCTCTCTCTCTCTCTCTCTCTCTCTCTGACCTTTCAACGCCCAAAGGCCCTACCTCAAAATTCAGTATATTGATAGGCATACTTAATCATTGATAGTTACATGCTAGTTAATGATTCTGCAAAAAGGCTCATTTTGAGTTGCATGCTATCATGCTTATGATGCAGTTTTATCCTTGAAGAAAAAGGGAAGAAAAATTTGTCCACATATTTATATAAAAAAAATTCCATAGTTATTCTCTTCCATCTGCTAGTTACAGGTATTTATTGGTTCCTTTTATTTTATATCAAATTTGTTTTTTGGTTATTTTATTTTGTTTTGTAAAGTTTTGTCTCTGCATTGGTAACTGAAGGTGGAGCATTTAGGGTGAAACGTGGTAGCCTAGAGGGGGACTTTGCTACTTCATATGGGGATGAATATGGACTTCATTCGGTATGGTTGTTTTTGCAGGAAATATTTATGACTGAAATTTTAATTTTAGATAGTGTAATGCAGATTATGAGTATACATATTGTTTTATTAGCTGACCTCTACGCATGGCAGGGTGCTGCTGACAAAGGTCCTCTATATTGCATGGGTTCTGGTTCTTGGGGTGCATTTGAGAAGTCTCGCCTTGGACGTCGCTAAAATCCATTACTTTTTTTTTCCTCCTGCTTTTCGTTGTGTCTCAATCTGTAAATTTTTTGTCCATTATATAACCTTTCATTCTCAGGCCCCTGTAAATGGGGCTGGTTGTAAATGATTTACAGGTTGTGTTTGAATGCTAATTTAAGCCCGTAAAGGTCTTTTGATTTAGAAGATTCAGCGTAGCAGAATTTTTAATTGTTTCTTTTATTTTTTCTTTTACACTGTAAATGATTTAGCGGCGTTTTTTTACAACTTTTAGTGGTGTTTATTGTAGCTTTTATTGGCGTTTGTTACAAAATTTACCTGCGTTCCTCATATCTTTTACCAGCGTTTTTACAGTTTTTACCGACGTTTCTCATAGCTTTTAACCGGCGTTTCTCATATGTTGTATCGGCGAGTTTTTACCGGCGCTTTTACAGTTTTTACCGGTAGTTAGCAGAAGTGCCGATAAGGATAATAAGTGCCGGTAAAAGTTTGACTTTTAGCGGCAGCCATAAAAAATGCCGGTAAAAAGGGGCGACCGCCAGTGGAAGATACAGCGACACCCCCCTTTAGCGGCACGCGTCCGACCACCGGTAATTCTTATACCAGCGGTTTTTAGGACTTTTAGGGGCAGTTTTAGCCGTCGGTAATGCTTATTTTTCTTGTAGTGAAAGTGCAAACGGACATATAAACGTAGTCTTCTCCTAGCATTCAAGGGCTATTTTTATGTGATTATGGCCCGAATACCCATGCAGGAAGCAATAATAGGAGTGACCTACTGACCTTTTCAAAATCTGGTTAACAAAGGGCAAAGAAAAGTGGTCATTCTTTATGACGATATTCAACTTCCGATAGTTAATGCACATTCTCAAACCAATAATGACTCTAGTTGGCATGAATTCATTATCCGCATTTACTACGATGGTAATGCCAGACTTCTTGGGAACCACTTACGTTGGACTCACCCATTGGCTATCGTATATAGGGTATATGATACCCACATCTAATATCTTTAATACCTCAACCGTAACCACTTCTTTCATGTTTGGATTTAGATGACATTGTGGTTGTTTAGATGTTTTTAAATTATCTTCGAGGTGGATGCAATGAGTACAAATCAGGGAGTCAATTCCCTTAAGGTTCACAATAATCCATCCAAGAGCTCCCTTATGCTCTTTGAGAGTAGAAATCAACATATTCTCTTGTTTCTTATCCAAGTGAAAAGAAATCACCATAGGATATGTCTCATCTTGACCTAAATAAACATATTTAAGATCAGAAGGTGAAGGTTTTTAGTCAAGCTTCGGTGCTTTGACACTAAACGATAGAGGCTTTGAGTCAATTAATGGTGATTGTTCAAATTTAGGCCCCCATCGGTTAGTTTCATGTACTACCATTGCATCAAGCAAGGCATCCATCTCTCGGATTATATCATCATCCAAATCAATGGAGTGGGTCAAGAACATCTCTAGAGTGTCAAAGTACAAAACCAAAAGTGACTTATTTTCCACGAATGAATCTATCAAGTTAATTTCGTGGACATCATCACCATCCTCTTGTTGTTTTCATATATTGAACACACAGCTCAATTGTCATATTCTCAAAGGATAACTCCATAATCCCATTCTTATGGTTAATTATGATGTTTGATGTGACTAGGAATCGACGGCCAAGGATGATAGGAATTTGTGTGCTAGTATAAATGATGGGTTGCCTCTATCATCCCTCATGGTATACGAATTAAATGATCAACTAATTGGAGTGTGGTCTTGGTGGGTTTTAATTCACCTAGACCAAGTTATTCATAAACTGAATAGGGAATTAGATTCCCACTCGCTCCTAAATCGAGTAAAGCATGCTTCATCTAGTGGTTCTCAATCACACATGGGATGGTTGGGCTACCTGGATCTTTGTATTTTTGGGGCACATCTTGTTTGATGATGGCACTCACTTTTTCTGTCAAAAATATATTTTTCTGAATGTTGTGCCATTTCTTGACCATATAAATATCCTTAAGGAATTTGGCATTAGACGGGATTTGTTTTATGGAATCCAACAAAGGAATGTTGATTTTCACTTGTTTGAGAACCTCTAAGATATCTTAAGTGTTGGGTAGAGGTTTGAGTGAGATCAACCTTTGTGGGAATGGATTCACCGTCTTATATATATATTTTTTTAATTCCTTCTCATGTGGAGTGCCGTTAGTCTCTTTGTCACTTTTAGATTCTTCCGAGTCCTTAGGCTTCTCAGCCCTCGTCAAGATGCTTTTGTCAATTGTTTTTCACTTCTTAGAGTGGCAATGGACATGTCTTGCTCCACATGTTGGGTGGAAGTGTTGTGGTCACTTGTCTCATAATATGGTTTCGAGTTAGGTAGAGGTTTGGCTGGAAGAGTTCCCTTCTCCCTAACAAATAGTTGTGATTCTAATCTTTAAATGGATTATTCAAATGTTCCTAAGGTTGTTTTAATATCTTGGAATGCTTGCATAATATTCTGATTGAATTGTTCTTAATTGTTTTACCTTCAGTTTGAATTCTCTTGGGTCCTTTTCTATGTTAACAATGGAATAAGGATCGATGGAACAATCCCTTGAAGATTTTTATCAGTATTAGTCATTGGTTCATTCCTCCAACTGAGATTCGGGTGGTTCTACTAATTAGAATTATATGTGTTTGAGATTGGAGAACTGAAAGGCCTTTAATAATTGTTCATGGCATTAGATTATTCATGTAAAAACTCTTGAAACACAAGAATTGAAGGACACGCCTATGTCAAGTTTATGTTACTTGCGAAAATATCGCAAACATTTTTAAGGGTCTCCCCGGATTTAATTGTTTCCACCTTTTTCAATACAATGGCCTCGACTTTTCTTATGAGGCTAGCCACCTTGGCATTGACATCATCTTCTTCCCTAAAGATGTATATTCCCCCATTTTCATTGGACTGAATTGCCTTGGGATGGGTATACTTGGCTGCGGTATCCCAAGATTATGCGTTTTCAGCTAACATGTCAAAATAGTTGTTGAGTGTGAAATATTACATTTTTCTCGCTATTTATTCCTTGGTTTTATGAATATGATGGCGCTTAATTGATCTATTTCTACATATTTTCTCTCGTAATGTGATTTTGAGAGCGTAAGGTGAAAAGGATGTTAAAAGCAAGAATTTTATGCTTAAGAATTACCAAAGTGAGGATTAGATCTTTGAATGTCAAGATTGAAAATTTCAAGAGTCCAAGATCCAAGAAAATCAAGTGAAGAAGAGCGAAATTTGAAGCTGTAAAGTGTAAAAAACTGAAGTGTTGAACTTGACAGTTCGACGCCATCGAACACAACTTCGATGCCATCGAAGTAAGTATTTAATGCCATCAAAGGAAGCTCGATCCCATTGGAAAAATCAGAGAAATTTAAATTTAGTTGTTGGACATATAGGTGTAATTCTTTATCCCATCGAAAGAGAGTTTGATCCCATCGAAGACCAGTTCGATGCCATTGAAGCCAGTTCGATGACATCGGAAAAATCATGAATTATAGGATTTACTCGTAGGACAATTTTAGATGTTTCTTGATCCCATCGAAGACATGTTCGATGTCATCGAAGTTCGAGGGATGTCATCGAGGACTTACGCAGATTTTAAAAAGCTGTTACTGACAGTTTCCAAATTTTAATCGAACTCTTCAATTGGACTTCGATCCTATCGAAGTGCCATCAAAGCTCCCATCGAATCTGCAATAACTGCATAAATTGAAGTCATTTTTGGAGTCAGTCTGATCAAAGCCTATATAAAGAGGTTTTCTGAGTTATTCTAAGCACGAATGAGTTCTTCCTTCTTCTCCAACCTTTCTTTTCTAGTTTATTTTTATGTTTTTCTTTAAGAGTTTTAGTGCAATCATGTCTTTGGTTGGCTAATCTCTTAGCTAGAGCTAAGAGGTGAAGCTTGTAGTTTTCATGTTTATCTTACTTTGATTCAAAGTTTATATGTTTAACACTTCATGGATTTCAGTTTGAATGGAGGAATATTTTCAGTTTACTTTGATCAATTGTTAACTCCGGGTACTATAGATGCTTAGGAAGCTTTTGATATGTTCTTACATGTTTTGCAATTGCGTGATCTGTAAAATTCCTTGATCTACCGTTGACTCCGGGCACGGTAGATGCTTGAATTCCCTGCGATCATTACACTAGTGCTTTATGATAGAACTAATCAAATAGTTTAGAATCTATTTTGAGGTGTTTATGATGTTTTAACCGCTCCATCATCCAACTGGATAGGATAGGACTTCGATTCCAATTGAAGTATTGATTGAATCGAGTAAGGTAGCATTAAGATGACTACAAGTGAATCCTTGGTGCTCTAGCTTTCCATTATCTCTGATAGTTTATTCACAATTGATCCTTGCTGCTCTAGTTTTCCATTATCTCTGATAGTTTTCCATAATAACTCTAGTTCTAGTTCTAGTTCATTTCAGAAAGCACACATATAGCAAGTCCCTATGGATTCGACCTCAGTCTTACCGAGTTATTACTACAGCGCAAGCCTGCACTTGGAGTTATGAATAAATTTTTGTGCCGTTGTCGAGGACTTCGGTTACGTTTCTGATATTTATTAGTGTTGGAATTAGTTTAGGATTTGGACTAACTTTTTATGTGTTTTTATTAGATTAGATTTTCTAAATTTGCTCTTAGGAACTAACTTGTTCTCTTATTTCGTAGCAACTGACATAGCGATTCCATCTGGTAACCTCTTTCCAACCTTCTCTCTCTTCAGATTTCTTTCTTTGTAGTTTTCTCTTTATGATTAGATTTTAGTTTTAGATTGATTAAAACTTGAGGGCTGAGAGTGTTTCATGCCTAAGTGGGTCCGTGACAACACTCTACAACTCTTAATTGAAGGAGAATTAGTCGAAAGATTGTCAATCCATCATTCGATTAGACATCACCTAAGATCCCCTGAGCCAACATAAATTACGGCTATAAATCAACGGCACCATCCCGTTGAGGAACATGAAGATGAGAATGAGGTGCACAATGTTCCTCCACCAAGAACGCTACGAGATTACCTTCAACCGGTGAGGGTAAGTACACATTCCTGCATGGTATTTTCACATAATGCAGGAAACATGACTTCAAATCATGAGCGATCCAACTACTCCTGAAGTTTTATGGACTTGATTATGAAAATCCATATCTACATCTCAAAGAGTTTGATGTGATCGTAGAAACCTTGCACTTCCCAAACATGTCTAATGACACCATAAGAGTAAAATTGTTTCCTTGCCCTCTAAAGGAAAAAAGCCAAGCATGACTTCATTCCTTATGGTCAAGATCGATAGGGACATGTGCTGAGATAACCCAGGAGTTCCTTAAAAAGTTCTTCCTGCTTCATAAGACAAACGATTATGAATTTTTCCTAAAAAAGAGGAAGAGATTTTCTTCCAATGTTGGGAGAGATTCAAAGACCTTTTAAACTCTTGCACACATCATGGATACAAAATTTGGCGAGTTATAAGCTTTTTCTATGATGGACTGACTTCGCTCATACACCAATTTGTAAAGATGATGTGTAATGGGGAATTTATGAATAAAGAAGTCGATGATGCGTGAGACTATTTTGATCTAATCGGTAAAAACGTGCAGTCATGTGACACCTCCTCAAAAGCCATGACTTCTAGGCCAAATCAATCAAGAAAAAAGGGAGGAATGTGCATCTTAAGGGAAGAGGATGATATGAGTGTAAGAGTAGCTAATCTCACAAGAAAATTGAGGCTATTGAACTGAAGAAAGTAGCGACAGTTAAACTCGAAGATACCGTTGAAATTGTTTATGGGATTTATGTTAGTAACATACACTTGACACAAGAATGTCCTACAATTCCTGCATTTAAAGAGTTATTACACGAGCAATCGAATGTCTTAAACAATTATCATAGGCCATTCAACACCCATATCTCAAACACATATAGCTTTAGTTAGAAGAACCATCCTAATTTTAGTTGGAGGAATGGTCAAACAGCTAGCACAAACAGAAATCCTCAAGGGGCTTTTCCTTAATTTTCATATCAGCAAAGACCCTAAGAGGATCCGATTCTAAAACATATTCAAAATTGAAAGCTCTTCAATCAAAACATGTTACAAGCATTCCAGATTAATAAGTCCACTCAAAAGATTGAGTCACTACTAGCAGTTGGAGAGAGAGAGAGGGACTTTTCTAGCCCAACATCTACCTAACCCGAAACCATAATGTGAGATAAGTGACTTTAGCTCTTCGAATCAGTATGTCACGCCTTAAACTCAGAAACTGGGCTCACAAAATTTTCGATCGCCGAATCCGGCGTCGATAGCCTCCGTAGTACTCCATTCTCGGCTCCCGGCACTCATATACCAGGTTCCAATCCTAGGATCCTACAAGGAGGATTTCGAACATGAATTTGATTCATAATAAGCATAACCCACGAACGATAACGAGGTCACCATCACAAAAATCCACTATGATCAAAACTTGAGTACAATGCACATAAAGGAAAATATAATGATAATGATAACAACACTTCAAAAGCTCTGCGGCACGCTCCTGCTCCTGCTCATCTATGGCCTAGTGCGCACCTGCACGCAACAGTCATGCATAAGCTTATAGAATGCTTAGAGGGTGGTGTAAGTGTGCGCGCAATATAAGCGTGCTCAGGATGCAATATCAGAGTAATGTGAAAATTTATTGGCAAGTCCATGAATGCTAACAATCATACGAAGGCTATGCGATTCAAGGTATGAATGTTATCGGCCATACCAAGGCTATGTGATGCAAGGCATGAATATTATCGGCCATACCAAGGCTATGTGTTGCAATGCCTACAGGGCCAATATCATATGTGAGGTGCAACTCAAGCACACTAAATATCATTTGAATCCTCATATCAATACAGTTTATCTCTGAAATGTATATATTATCGGGGTCTAGTACATTATACACCAAATTATTTCCCACTGGACGCGCAACCATGCAAGTGGAAGAGACCTCACTATCTGCCTACCAATATTAGTCCGACACGTCGATAGCGGACCCATTTAGGAGCTGGTCAAACTCAGCCTACTTATGCCCCTACCCTCGAGCGGATAAGGCCACACCCCGTTCCAACCGACCACGGCATAGTGGGAGATGTGGCCTATTGGTATACGGCCCTCGTGCACTCATGTATCCACTCGGTCTTGACGTTGGAGTCATCCTCTAACACCATCGGGTTTAGAGCTTTTCAACTAGGGATATTTATGACACCCCAATGCTAGTAACAGTATTTTCGGTGTCCAATCCAGCCATCTACAATATGCTTGTGTAGACTATGGCCCTGACGTCGCTAGGGCATATAGAAATCATATCACACAAATGCGAGATGCATGAATCATACTATCTACTCA
The DNA here is from genome assembly GCA_021015155.1 of Magnolia officinalis. Lineage (NCBI taxonomy): Eukaryota > Viridiplantae > Streptophyta > Magnoliopsida > Magnoliales > Magnoliaceae > Magnolia > Magnolia officinalis. The sequence continues at coordinate 80,218,984 of JAJHSJ010000005.1, read as the reverse complement.
TGCAACAATCTTGTACGTACCGCGCGTTCATGTCGACAACTCCTATCATGGAGTCCCGTAATAATCTGCCCAATGGCTTGTGCGATGATTAATCACCCCTCATATCAAGCATACATGTGATGCGTATGGGCATGGATCGTGAAGCTATACTAAGCATGTTATATAATGATGATGTACTCTCCTCATATCAAGGATGGGCCTAGACGGCCTACTCATATCAAGAATGGGCCTAACGATCATGGGGGCCCAACGGTTTGGGTTAGCCCACTAAGGGGAGGTGAGAATGGGCCTAACAATGGACCCTAGGAAGAGTTACAATGTGGACATTTAAGCATCATTGCTCTCAAGGCGTGACCCATCATAAACATCATTACATACATCATGGTGAAATCACACATCACATCGGTCTTCATATACATCACTTTGAACCTCACATAAGGGCCTCACATACATCGCATTGGGCCTCACTCATGGGCCTCACATGCATCACATTGGGCCTCAACTACATCACAATGGGCCACAACCCATGGACCTCAAACACATCACAATGGGCTACGACCCATGGGCCTCAAACACATCACAATGGGCCTCATATCTAGGCCCAATATACATCACATTAAGGTGGGACCCACACGTGTGGGTACAACACATTCATTTTATTATATCTACACCATTCATCTATTTTTAGAGATCATTATAGAGCATTACCCAAAAAAAATGAATCATATCGAACGATCATTTGGACCATACTACACATAGCAGTGGAGATAATGATTTTCACCGTTAACAATTCACGAGGGCCATCTTAACGTTTATTTTCCATCCAATCTGTTCATAAGGTCACAAAGACCTGAATTAAAAGGAAAAACAAATCTCATATTAATCCAGAACTTACGTGACCCCCAAACGGTTTCAATGCTAAACATTCAATCCTCCATTGATTTTTGTAGCGTGGTCCACCTGATAGGCAGATCTTTCTTATTTTTAGTCTCAAGCCTTAAAACGAGCTCGTAAGTGGGTGGATAGTTTAGATATAAGACACCTCAGATCAAACCCACAGAGCTTACTGATGTTAGAACAACAACTATATAAGTGGTCCCCATCTGGACAGTGGGATAAAATGCATATATCATGGTGAGTCCTAAATGAGCGGTTGGGATATAACACATCCCTCATGATCAAACCCACAGAATGTGTTAGTGGGGCCCACGCAGATGGATGGCGTGGATGGAACAGATGGATGGCATGGATGGAACAGATGGACGACATGAAATGTAATACATACATCAAAAGGGACCTACAACACTTGCTGGCGTAAATAGTAGCTATATAGCTGTGTGGGGGTCCACTTCCAGATGAATGGACGGTTAGGATATAACACATACAATCATGGTAGTCCCACAGAACTTGCTGACATAATACAGCAGCTGAGGCTGCTGGCCGTCCGCAAATGGACGGTCTAGATATAACACATGCCTTATGATCAGACCCACCGTCCAAAGGACTGGACGGTGTGGATCTGAAGCACATACATCGTGGTAGTCCCCATGTGGGAGCCATGGACGGATAGCATGGGCGTACAAATACATCATGGTGGACTCCCACTTGTCCAGAAAAAAGGACGGTATGGATAAACATCACATGGGCCCTAGTTAACTTGTTGATGTTAATACAACAGCTATATAGCTTATGTGAAGCACACCAGCCAATCCGTTCCTATGATAGGTGGGTCCCACGTACTTGAGGCAGCACGTCATCAAGGTTGGCCCCACGTTTGCATCAAGTTGATATTTGTTGTTCCCATCCAGGGGTGCTGGACGGTGCCAGCAGCTGGCCTGTCCATGCCTTCTGGCCGGATGGATGGTGTTGGCCGTTCAAACCATGGGCCCACTTGCTAGATAGGGTGGGCACATACATCACAGTGGGGTCCACAACACATGGAAAGAGAGAGAGAGAGAGAGAGGGAGAGAGAGAGAGAGATCGATGGAGATGCGAGGAGCTCTGCCACTATGAGCTCCTCCATGTACATGCATAGATCAAGATGGGTCCCAAATAGGATCCATACCATCAATCAATAGGCCCCACTTGGTCCATCATTAAAATTGAAATCTAATCCTATAAAACACCCACCGATGGTCCTCTTCTTTAACTCCTTGGAATCCTTGGCTCTTAAGTTCCCTTTTTAAGGGTGGATGATGAAGTTTAAAGGGTTGTACGGTGAGATGAGGTGGTAGGAATTAGGCCTTGATCTTTTCTCTCCTTAGAGTTTTCTCTCTTGGTTGCCTGGAATGGTAGAGAGAATGAGAGGGAGAGAGAAGGTGATGGGATGAAAAGAATGGGATGGATGGGAGAGAGGGATGGTGTGGTGTAAGAAAGGGATGGGTGGAGAGAGAGAGAGAGAGTTGACTTATGGGGCTGAGGTGGCATGGGGTATGGGTTGCTTGTCTTTATTGATAAGAAAGGGATGGGAGAGGCATGGGTTGTGTACTTACTTGTGATTGATTAATTGATGTGAAAGGTGATAGAGATTCTCTTGGGATTTGCAACATGCAGTGTTTTCCTCGAAATAAACGCGGGCCCACAACTCCTAGCCTGGGTGTCACATCAGCGCGCAAGATGCAGCATTAGAACCATGGCGACGACGCGGTTGCTAGGGTACAAGTTTCAAGTCGAGTCGACATAGATCTACAGGATGCGACTGGGAGTCGCGCGCAAACGCCAATTATAGGTCACGGGTGGTCGAAATTCAACGGGGAGGATCGAGGGACTCTAAGGAACGGTACAGACTAGATACAGGCCTTACACAGTATGTTGAACAAGTTAAATCCATCACCACCCTTAGAAGTGAAAAAATAATTGATAAAACCATCCCGACAAGGGCTGAGAAGTTTAAGGAGTCAGAAAAATCTAAGAAGAATGATGGAATTAGTGATGTCTGACATGAGAAAGAACTAGACACACAATACAAGCTGGTTACACCGTTCCCACATCGGTTGATTTCACCTAAACCGCTGGCAAACTGTAATGCCTCGAAAATCGGAACCTGAGTACATAGACTCTAATCCCAAGTTTTCAAGTATTAACTTAATAAAATGCACATATGTCCTCAATCAAATTCACATTCATTTCGCATACAAATAATCATTGTAATATACTTCAACTTAGTGGAGCCAAAGCAAGGTAGAGATAGCAAGATCCAATAATATAGGGCTAACACCTAGAAGTTACAGTTCCAAAATTGATGACCACCCATGTGAGAATTATAAAAATCACAATAATTACGATAGGAACAAAAGAATAACTACCAAGCAGGAAGAAGCTAGAGATCTACTGTGCGCCCCGAGCACATCACCGACTGGTCCTATTTCAGAGTTATCTGCATATGTCAAATAGGAGGCGTCAAATGCCAACATAGTGAAGAAATACCCCCAAGATTGTTAATTGGGACATTTTAATGAATAAAAAGTTTACAACAAATACATATATATATAATACACACAAGCATGTTACCTTTAACGCACAGATACTAAGAAGTTACACATGTTATCAATACAACCAAGCACAAGTAATGATGTCATAACAAACAAACAATTTCATAATCTAGTTAGTAAGTATATTAATGTTATGATGAAATGATGCATGCTCCTTACAATCCAACACTCTCTCACAAGCGACTTCAACGTCTATTTCGCAGATGTCAACACTGTCTCACAAGTGACTCCAATGCCAAATCGCAACCTATCCTAGAATATGCATGAATAGCCAAGTGATTATTAGTCCCATTTCACACAACAGGTTGAAAAAACTATTATACCGCCATTATATCATGAGTCATTATCCAAATCACGCGACTCATCGTAGCACGTGGAGGCTCCTCACTAGTGTTCATTGATCCAAATTAAGGCATCAACACGGTAGGGGTCGTCACCTAACACCGAGTATGATACAATCAATTTAGAGGTGTGGGCTTGTCACTCAAAAATAAATCAATACAAAGGAAAGGGGCTCGTCACCCAATTCCACTCACGTCCGGTTGTTCGAACGGTACTTTGGTACAGAACCATCAGTTGGGTAATTTGACGGGGACCGTTCGAACAACATATTATCACCTGCTCGGCTCACTGGTCACTATGGGGAGGCTCGTCACCTCAGCATAAGCCGACAGCTCGAACATAGTGTTCCATACCACCATGCTCGGCTCATGAGTCTTTAACATCACAACACTAATGGTTATGAGTAGACTAAATCAATGGTAATGGTGGTATCATAGATTCTATTGAATGTTATACAATCACCAAGCACAAGAATGATTGAGCTTGCATTAGACTGATGCAAGCGACTGTAAAGTATCTCGGGCAAACCAGCATTGGGTGTAAAGCATCCTGTGTAGCTCCAACTACTACCGATTATCCGTGTTCAACTTTGGCCAGTCGTAAAATCTTGGGATAGCCTCCCTAAAGCGGGTTATCCATATATTTAAATAATTTGCGAAGCTTAATCCACCACAACATGATAATTGAATCACATTTGCATTTTAAGCATTCGACGTCGAAGAATTATAATATTAAGAGTTTCATATCATTCAAGCATTTCATTGATCATGTTGTCAATCAAATAGCAAACAACATATTTATTTATTCTAAAATGCCATGTATAAGCTTAAGGGTAAATCTTGATCTTAGAATCGAAATCCTCAACTCGGATGCAGCCCTAGCATCGAGAATTGGGGAACAACACTCCAAACCTAAATTAAAGTACAAGACTATCATTAATGATGTAGATTTAATCCTAATTAAACGTTAAACAATGAATTATGACTTAAATAACTCGATTGGAATGATTCTTCAACTTGATTCGACGAATCGAGACCCAAAATCGGTGCACAACCAAAACCCTAACGGAGTCAAGTCCGATTATAGCTCTTACAAGAGTATGGACCGCTCTGATCGATAATTGTTACTCAAAATCCTAACATACTCAACCCTCACATTAGGGTTTACGGGAATTGATGAAAACGAAATGGGGTTTCTAACCCTAATGGCTTAAAATGTAGAAAATAAAAGAAATAGATGGAAAGACAAGTAGGAAACTTCTTACCTAGCAATGAGTGGAGAATTCGACCTGAAATCTTGAGATTTCATCTGTGGAAGACATGAAGCTGGGCATAAAGACAAGATCTTGCAAGATCCGACGATCATGGGGATTGAATGGTGTGATGAAGCACTGGGCTCTACCATTTCTCCCTTCCCTCTCTTCCTCTCTTTCTCTTTCTCTACTTGGCTTTGGAAAAATTCGTATGGGGAGAGGGGAAGTCCAATGAGGCCCTTTTATAGAGCCAAAAGTGATGAAAATGGCCCCAATAGCCCTTTATTTATTATACTAATTACCCTGTAGGGCGGTTATTTCCAAGCAATAGGACCCACAGGGAGGTGTATGGGTCAATATAAACCATGTGATAAGTGTCCCACTAGGCGATCTATGTTTGGATACAACCATCCAATGATCGAACATACTGATCAACCGGGAAGGCCCTAACCCAGATTGATGGTCACTGAGTGTCGATCGGGTCTATAACTATACCGATGTGAGAATAGTAATAATCTCGATTAGTGCCCTAAATTTAGTCATCATCTAATGGTTCAAAAGTCACAATTTTGGCAAAGATGGAATACATACAATTAACTTAAGTTCCTCGTTAATTTAAGAAATATTCACACATTTCATGCACTGGCCATACGAGTCCAAGTTGAGCGATTCGAGATGTAAACTTAGTTTGATGTCTTGCGATGGACGTCAAGCCTACTAAGACGAACGTCTTTCTATAGTCTTGGGTTTAGTGGCCCACTAACGGTTAGTTTAGTGCTTGATTGGTTAATCAGGGCATTTCTAAAATGAAGTAGGTGACAAGATTTCTTATGCATAGCAAATAGAATTTGGATTAGTTAAGTTCATATCGCGGCCTATTCGTAATTAGTAGAAATGGTATTTCGGCTTTAATCACCCTAATTAAGAACCATAATTCAACTATACTTAAAACTACCTGAATTAGTAAAATATTCTAAAAATAAAAAAATTCTAATTTAATCATATAGTATGATTCCTAGAATAACTATAAGCAATTCTTAAGAAGATACTGAATGCAAATACTCTAATATGAAAAAGATATGTGCAGCACAACAACGTGTTGTTGCATAAATTTTTTAGTTTCAATAAGTCTATTGCTTTTAATGTTTTTGGTACCTTTAGTAACTAAATTATTTCTAAAAATTATATGGTAATTTATCATTAAGCCTACTTTAGCCCCGCCAAATTTAATTCCATTTCGAGTTCTATAAAAATTCTAAAAATTCTGGAAGTACCAGCTTCTTGAAACCAACCATTTTTCGTACATTTTCCACAATATCCTAAATTTAACCTCCTTTAAGTTTTTTTTTCTTTTCCATGAAACTAGACTCATCAAGGTTCAATCTGGCTTTTGAAGCACCTTAATCGGAATTGTAAAATAAAATATATGAGTTTTTGAAGTCAGCATACTGAAACTGCCAAAATGTAATCATGCAGAAAATTGCTGGACAGGGGGTGGTGATGGCTAGAGCTGTACACGAGTAGAGTAAGCTCGGTTACTCGCTCAACTCGACTTGGAATTACTCCACTCGATTCGGCTCGAAATGAGTTTGAGCCGAGCACGAGCTGATTTTTTATACTCGAATGGATTTCGAGCAGAGTACAAGCTGGGCAATACTCGACTCGTACTCGACCAGGGTTATATATATACCCAAAACGAAAATACCCTAACGGCCTAACTCTAGTCACTTTCAGCCCGTCCGCTCAAAATGAAAATACCCTTCTGTCCATTCCTTCCCTCCCAACGCCCGTTCAAAACCATTCCCTCTCTCTCGCTCTCTCTCCTCTCATTCCCCTGTCCAGTGCCGTCTGGCCCGTCTCTCTCTCTCTCTCTCTCTCTCTCTCTCTCTCTCTCTCCCCCCTCTCTCTCTCTGTCCGGTGCTAGTCCCTACGGCCTTCCCGGTGCCCCTATCCGGTGTCGCAGCTCGTCCCTGCCTCTGTCCGGTGCTAGTCCCTACCATACCTCCCAAAAAACCCTCTCTCTCGTTCGGTCGTTCCTTAAAAAAAAAAAACCTTTTGTCTCTTAAAAAACCCTAACCGGCACGGCCACAACGACCGTCCGGCAGTCCCTGCCCTGTCCGGTCGCCATTTCCCTTACCCTTCTTCTTCCCTCACTCTCTCAAGCGCTGACACTGCCCTGTTCGGTGGCCACAACGACTGTCTGGCACCCCTGTTTGCAACTCCTCACAGCCCTGCCCTGTCCGCAACTCGTTCCTGCCCTGCCCGGTACCCCTGTCCGTGCATCAGGTAAGAATTATTATTTTAATCGTATAAAAAAAAAATCAGCTAATTTTTGTATTTTCATTTCATCCTAGTGATTTTCATCTGATTAATGGGTATGATGAAATATGAATACGATAGTGGCCACGCACACAAATCTATGGTTGACATCCCATCTCCCTTGTTCCTAACGGTGTGGCCCACTTGAGTTGTACATATGGGTGATTTTTTATTTTTATTTTTATCCAGGTCCTATAATTGATGATGAAACCTTTTGGACAGATTGTTCAACCAACATGATTTTAGGATTGTTCAACCAATCTGATTTTAGGATTGTGGCTAAATGAGAATAGGCTGCACAATTTATATGGTTTAATTTGAATTAATGTGTGCCACTCATTGAATTTCCATGTGTAACCAATCGTAGCCATTCAAAATCGTGGGCCCCATTATGGTGGGACAAACTAGCAAAGTACAAAAGATGGATCCTAACCATCTGATTAGAGTCTACAAAAGATCTGGTTCAATATCTACTCGAACTCGACTCGAAAACTCGGACTCGACTCGGCTCGATATCTTCTTGAACTCTGCTCGTACTCGGACGAGTAGAGCACGAGCAGGGCATCCATGCTCGATGCTCGAGCCAAGCTGAGTACGAGCTGGGACTTGAGCAGTGTGAGCCGAGCACAAGTTGGGCAATACTCGGCTCGGCTCGACTCGTGTACAGCTCTAGCGATGGGAACGCCCACGCCACCTGTTGTCTAATTTTGGCGGTGGGAATGCCGGTCTGGTGACAACAACGTTGGGGTATATCCTAGAACTTATTTTTTAGTGGTGGCACCACCAGGATTGGTCTACACTTGTAAAATTCAAAGTTTTACTCTTTGGGGGATTTTGGTTGACCCCATATCACTCCTTTTGGTCCCAAACATGTGTAAATGCATGAACGGGCATGTACTCAAACACTTTGGACATCTTAGAAGTACTTAAACATATGAAAGTCAATATTCCTCTATTGGATTCCATTAAGTAAATCCCCTCATATGCCAAGTTCCTGAAAGATTTATGTATGGCCAAAAGATGACAAAACATACAGAAGAAGATATTTTTTTTAATTGAAAAAGTGAGTGTCATCCTCAAGCAAGATGTGCCACAAAAATACAAGGATCCTAGTAGCCTAACCATCACTTGTGTAATTGGGAATATATCATAGGAATGAGCATGCACTTCTTGACTTGGGAGCAAGTGTAAATATGTTTTCTTACTCGGTTTATAAATAGCTTAGACTTGGTGTATTAAAGCCCACCAGGGCCACACTACAATTAATTGATTGTTCAATTCTCATACTGAGAGGAATAATAGAGGGCGTGTTAGTCAAAGTTGATAAATTCTACTATCAAGTGGATTTTATTATTTTAGACACTCAACCCGCCATGGACGTGAGCACTCAGATTCTCGTCATTCTGGGCCAACCATTCCTAGCTACATCAAATCAAGTCATCAATTGTAGGAATGGAGTGATGAAGCTATGTTTCGGGAACATGACATTAGAGCTGAATATCTTTAACATGTGCAAACAACTGGAGGATATTGATGATACCCACGAAGTTAACTTGATCAATTCATTCGTGGAAGATAGAGCACTTTTGACTCTATACTCTGACATTTTGGAAACGTGTTTGGCCCACTCCCCTGATTTGGATGATGACATGATTATGGAGATGGACGTCTTGCTTTATACGACACCAGTACTTGAAATTAACCGATGGAGGCCACAGTTTGAAACTTTGCCCCAAATCGATACAATGCCTCTACCGTCTAGTCTCAAGGCATCGAAGCTTGACCTAAAACATTTTCCCGCTGATCTTAAATATGTCTATTTAGTTCAAGACAAGACATACCCGATGGTGATTTCTTCCCACCTTGATTAAGAACAAGAGAGTATACTCATCTCTACTCTCAAAGAACACAAGGGAGCCCTTGGATGGACAATTGCAGACCTCAAGGGAATTGACCATTTGATTTGTACTCACCGCATTCACCTTGAAAATAATGCAAAAACTTTCAGACAACCACAAAGCCATTTAAATCCGAATATAAAGGAAGTGGTTAAGGTCGAGGTACTCGTTGGATGTGGGTATTATATACCTTATATTTGATAGTCAATGGGTGAGTCCAACACATGTGGCTCCTAAGAAGTCCGAAATCACCATTCTAGCCAATGCCGATAATGAACTTGTGCCAACTAGAGTCACTATTGGTTGGAGGATGTTCATTGACTACCAAAAGTTAAATACCGTCACTAGGAAAGACCACTTTCCTTTACCCTTCATTGATCAAATTTTAGAAAGGTTAGCTGGTCATTCTTATTATTACTTTTTAGACGGGTATTCGGGCTACAATCAAATAGAGATAGCCTTTGAAGATCAAGAGAAGACAACATTCACATGTCCCTTTAGAACTTTCACTTACTGAAGGATGTCATTCGGATTGTGTAATGCTCCCGCCACATTTCAGCAATGTATGTTAAGCATCTTTTCTGACATCGTGGGGCAATAACTAGAGGTCTTCATGGACAACTTCTCAGTCTTCGGTCTATCCTTCAACGAATTCCTTGAACAACTTAAACTTGTGTTGAAGAGACGCGAACAAAAGAACCTTGTGCTGAATTGGGAGATAACCCTTGAAGATAAAGAGAAGACAACATTCTCACATCCCTTTGGAACTTTCGCTTACCGAATGATGCCATTCGGATTGTGTAATGCTCCCTCCACATTTCAGCAATGTATGTTGAGCATCTTTTCTGATATGGTGAGATAATAACTAGAGGTCTTCATGGATAACTTCTCTGTCTTTGGTCTATCCTTCAGCAAATGCCTTGAACATCTTAAACTTGTGCTGAAAAGATGCGAACAAAAGAATCTTATACTAAATTGGGAGATAGCAATTGAAGATCAAAAGAAGACAACATTCACATGTCCCTTTGGCACTTTCTCTTACCGAAGGATGCCATTTGGATTGTGTAATGCTCCCACCACATTTCAACGATGTATGTTAAACATCTTTTCTGACATGGTGGGGCAATATCTAGAGGTCTTCACGGACAAATTCTCTGTCTCTGGTCTATCCTTCAGCGAATGCCTTGAACATCTTAAACTTGTGCTGAAGAGATGCAAACAAAAGAACCTTGTGCTGAATTGGGAGAAGTGTCATTTCATGGTTCCAAAGGGAATAGTCCTTGGACACATGATATCATCCAACGAAATCAAGGTAGACAAGGTTAAAATAAACTTTACCTCTAACCTACCTTCACGCAAAAGCATAAACGACGTGCAATCCTTTCTAGGACACATTGATTTTTATAGAATGTTTATAAAGGACTTCAGTCATCTATCCCATCCTTTGTGTAATCTTCTCCGAAAGAACACCCTATTAGAGTGGAGTGAAGAATGCCTTAAAGCTTTTACCAAGCTTAAGAGAATGTTAACTACTCTCCTATCATGCAACCACCAATTGGAGTGTTCATTTTAGATCATGTGCAATGCAAGCGACTATATTATTGGGGCAATGTTGGGCTAGAGAAAGGAGAAGAAGCTGTCATGCCTTAGAATTTGAGAGCCAGAAGTTTCACCTTCTGACTCACGAATAAGGTGCTGACATGAAGTTTTTTTTCCTTTTCTTTTCTTTGTCTCTATTATCTGCTCTGGGATATTTCTTTTAAAATACTAGTCCATTTTAATGTCGACCACCCAAAAAACCCACATACTAAAATCCCAAAATACATCATTGTCCAAAATATTACAATCGAAATATTTCTAAAATAAACAGTCAAAATGGAAAGCAAACGATCATTAAACGATCCAAGCTGGTCTAGCAATACCTGGCTTGAGCTCAACGCATTCAGTGGGCATACCATATAGAGAATCAGGGGTACAAACAAGCAATACAACTCAGCATGTTATCAAGGGTGAGCATGTTATAGCAAATACAAGATTAATTCAATAAATGGGTCAGGCTAGCAGAATGCGGTTTTGTGGCTACGGGGTCTAGCACTATGAACTTCTATCCAAGTCAGTCCCATACCTAATTTGAATAGTGAGTAGCAACATGGTAAACCCCTAATCTCAGGTTAGTCCCATACCTAACCAAAATCTTAGCCATTGTGAACAAGTCCATGAAGTCTAGAATTACGCATCTACTAACCCGGGTGAATAACATGTGAATGAATACATGGTTCAATGCTAACTTTACCTTTCCTTCGTATGGAGCGCTTTTGAACTGCCTATCATTTTCTTTTATGAACCTCATTCACTCCACACAAGTGTTAAACCATCATCTTCACCACAAGTGTGGGATGCATTTATAAGGAATTCAGTTTTGGGCGCTCCAACCCCTTTCCATCCAACCGCCGGCTAAATAATGGGAGACCCAAATTTGTTTCACCCTACCCTGCCTCAGGAGTCGAGAAGAAACGTCCTCGACCCAGCACATGACAGTAGGTAGGCTCGTCACACCTCTTCCCTTCCTGATTCGGCACTCTTGCACCTAACCTATCATGATCATCCCTACCTGACCTACAACGGAAGAGGACCCAATTAGTATCAATCTAAACGGGTTCCTTGGAGGATGGGCGTCTCCAATTACGGGATCTAAGCCCGGGTGACAATGATGCACCCTTCTCATCCTTCCCAATCAATACTATCCAAGTCTTGGCTGTCTCATCACAAACTGTCTTACTTATCTTGTCATCACGTGACCGCCATGCGAATCATCCCACTAATGTATGTATTACCCTTCTCATGCGTGAATGTTCATGTAGCTAATTTACAAAATTATACCAGTATATCACCAATCACAAATATGGAGTGAAATGAAATTCATGGGTCTACTTGGGCTTTTGACAAAGATGGCCTATAAAGCCAATAATTTGTCTCTTTTATTTGTCCTTTGAGTTTGCATTACATATTGTTTTTCCCTTCACCGTTAGTGGGCTCACTTAAGGCCCAAGCCCATATGGGCCTTTCTCCATGAACTGCCCAAGTACCATGAATTTGGTCCATGAGCATGCCTCAATTTTTCCAACTATCACAGCACATCACAATTATCATCGTCAAATCTACAACACACCATAACTTCATCCAATGGTCCACTAGTCCCAGATCATGAGTCGAGTCTTCACGTCCATCAAAGATTGGGCTCCACTAGGGGTAGACCCGTGGCCATCCAAAAACACAAGTAATAGCCCCTTTGGACTGTTAATATATTACAATTACATTGGCGAATTAATGGGCCGTATTACAAAATCACAAAAGATTTCATCCCTAAAATGTGTTGTGACCAGTGATTGGATGACCCACAGATAGGCTGCCCGTACAGCTGCTCATCATTTCTACCATCTCTGTCTCCACTTACATATGGCCTATTCAAGGTGCCTTGTGATTTATCCATCACATGTGTCCATCCTCCATGCTTCCTTTTTCTGGGCCAAGCTCATCATCATGTCAGGGCCATCAAGGTGCAAGCAAAACAATCGTCATATACTCACATGTATGCAATATATTCACATAATTCAGATAGTATCACCCAGGGAACCCCCACTTGACCTAGTGGGCCATCGTATGTGTCCTGTGCATACAACTCGCTGCATGCATCTAACACATGCATACATCAAGCCTCGCCCGTGTCTAGCTACCATGGTTTAGCTCATGTGCCAATCACATGTGAGCATCCCATACGTGTCACACATGCATTCAATCCAACCCATCACTCATGCCATGTATCACTTGCATTCACGCATGCATAGCACACAACATGGTGTCATGCACCTTATCACACATGCGTCATGCATGTATGCATGAATGCAATTATTACAGGTACTAGATAGTCATGCATCCCATGTATGCATACACATGCCATGCATTCAAGCTGTCCAACGTGCCATGCGTGCATACAGTCTCTCACCCAGAAATAGTGTGGAGCCACTTCACTACTGGACGGTGCTCTATGGACCCCACGATGTTGCATGTATCTCATCCAAGCCGTCCATCTGTTTAGCTGGGCATAAGCGTGAAAATTCTCCATGCAACTGTCTCCTTGTGCCCTTTACAAGAGTGGGTGTTCGAAACACCACTTTTTCAGTAGTGTGTGGCTCGCCTGCTTTTGGGATGTGTCTGACCTTGGGGCCCACACTCTAAAATGAGGTGGCCCACCTGATAGACAGAGTGGATGTCACTATACACATCGATTGTGGGGTCCACATGAGGGACCCCATTCAACGCCCCCTTCTCTTTTGGCTCCAGACGTGCAACATGCAGGTTGATTTGCAACCAACGTGCATTTGCACCCTGATTTATTTATTTGTTTGTTATTAATTAATTATATACATGTGTTATATACAGTAATTAAAACAAAAAGGATCAACGGTTGGATGGAGAATGGACATCACGGTGGCCCATGGATGGTTTCGACGGTTGGGGTTCACTGATTTGAGATTCTTGATGGACCCATATTAATGGAATCATGCCCAGGGGCTTGGATGGCCAGTGGAGTATGCACAAGATGGTGGACCCCACAACAGTCGGTCCATAATGTTTTGAATTCAAACAGAGTTCCAAATTTTCAGTTACTGAAGAATTTGGTTGGGCTCATTTTTCCCCTTGATTCACGACTAGGTGGGGCCTGCTCTTGGCGCGAGAGGCTTAGACCCCCTGAGAGCCCTATATGTGGGCTTCAAAATCCTTAAGGTAGGAGCCACTGAGAGTGCAAGTAGAATTAATGGCGCAGGGCCTAGCATGAGTACTTGCAAATTCTGCATACCGTTTTCTGCATAACCATTGCAGCCCCATTTTGGATGTTGTGTGCCGATCACGTGGGAGCCAATTTGAGTGATGTAAGATATCATTTCCACTCTCCTATATGGGAGCTACAAGACAGCAGTGGTGGATCCCTTAGAAAAGCATTTGTGGGGCCCACCACGATGGCTCAAAGATGGGGTTTGGCCTGAAATGCAGAGATTTCTAAATTAGTACTTGGTGAATTTCAGGACTACCATCAATGGTCCATGTGAGTCCCGTTTCTAGACAGAGCGAGGCCCACTTTACACCATATTTCAAGACATTATTAATCACATAAATGGACAGCAAGATGTCCCCCCAAAAGTCTCAAGATAAGGCCCAAAACTGTCCAAGAATAGGGCTAAAAGGGTTATAGTTGAGAGACCAATCTTCGGGACATGGCTTGACACCATGGTGGGCCCTCCTTTGATCAGAAAGGTGGGCCCCACATAAGGAATCTGAGCCCTTAGATTGAGCTCCTAAAACAGTACAAAACAAATGAAAATGAAAAGAAGAGGAAGAAGGAAGGGGGAGGGTACACCCACCTCAAGACTTTCACTCTCCTTGCTCCTCTCCTAGCTCTACTCCTTTCACTCCCTCTCTTTTCTCTCTAGTACTTAGAATTTTTAGAAAGTTCTAAACTCTTGTTAGGATTTCTTCTTATATAGATGATTTAGGTGGAATTCCTATTTGGCATTTTGGTAAACTTTTATTGGATGAAGTTGGTAAGTGGATAGGTGACATGGCAAACGGGCTAATATGCATTGGCTTACTTGAGATGTCTTGTAAGAGAGAGAGATGGGTTGTAAGTGGAATGTCTAGATGACACTTTGGTGAGGTTTGATAGGAGCAAGATGAGGATGTGGATGGGTGATGTGGCCAAAATACATGCATTGGCCTATATGAGAGATGTGTATGAGGAGTAGGATGGATCATGATTTTTTGTAAGAAAGAATGGACTATGCAATGATTTGTTTTAGAAGAGAATGAGGAGGAGAGAGAATTAGTGGATATGGTAGGAAAAATGGGTGATGTAGAAAGTGACATGGTGATGTGTAAAGGTACACATGACATATAAAGGTGCATGGTGATGTGGAAAGGTGAAGTCAAAGTTCTTTTCTTGGTATTTGGTTAATGCTTGACCATGGTACCCTACATTAAGGTGCATGATGCTATGGTGCTCCTCCCTGCCTATCAGAACACGTGTTATTGAATACGTGCGTGGGGGCTTGGGGTACACATGTAGAGGGTTTATATGAGCGTGAGAAATACACTGGATCATCAATAACATGCCGAAATAGAGCTGAAAACTCCCGGGTCTAATAGAAGCCCTATGTAATCTACTATGCTGGTAGAACTTCAAATTCTACCCAAGTGAAATACTCTACTACGGATAAGGAACTCTTAGCCATAGATTTCGCTTCGAACAAATTTATGTCCTACTTGATCGGATCAAAGATCATCATCTATACCGATCACGTGGCACTGAAATACCTTCTTTTTAAGAAGGATGCCACGTTTTGCTTGATAAGATGGATCCTCCTACTCCAAGAATTTGATATTGAAATACGTGATAATAAAGGACTAGAGAATGTAGTGGTTGATCATTTCACTAGACTTGTCCTACTAGATTTTGTGAGAGCCGACCCGAGTCCGTATGTGTGCATGTGCGTATGTGAGTATGCATCTCGTTCACCATGGTTTCACGGTCCTACCAGTTAAATTTCGGTGACCCGCGACCATTGGGTAGTGTTTGCGTCATCCTTGAGTCCGGTCACGTAGACCCGACTCGGATTGAGCTGAGACCTATGCCATTGCGACCACATCGTCGCGGCGTTTCCAACACCGCTTCTCACGCATAAATCCGATATATAGATCAAAAGTTGTGTACATTTCATTGTATGACCCTTAATCATGTGGCCCACTTAAGTGTCATGCATGCATGTAGACCCCACTCCTTTTGGCACAAGTTTCCATGCAACACTATACACACCACTAAAATTTCATAGCTAAAACTACCCACCCCACACACACCACCCAAAAGCCTACTCTACCCTACAACCTTATTTTCTCCTCCCATAGGTAATTGTTTCTTTTCTTACAAACAAATGATTTCTCTCTCTCTCTCTCTCTCTCTCTCTCTCTCTCTCTCTCTCTCTCTCTCTCTCTCTCTCTCTATCTCCTTACCTCTCTCCCTCCTTCTCATTCTCTCCATGGCCAGCAAATCCCCCATTTTCTCCAGCCCCTTCTTTCCCTAATCTCTCTAAATCCATCCATTTCAATATCATCTTATCCATTGATTTCCCTTCCTTGGAGCTAGAGAAGCAAGGAGACCTAGATTTTTGTAAGGATCAAGGTGGATGATCTTAAATCTTCATTCATCTTATCTTTAAAGACTTGTGGGACCCATCAAGAGATGATGGAGGTCCCCCATGCCTCCATGATTGAGGCCAATGGCCCATTTCTTTGCATGCATGTTACATGGATGGGGTCATTCTCAATGGACCCCATCATAGCATTTTCCTTTGATGCATGTCATTTTCCTCTCTTGTGGCTGGATTATTTCTATTTTCCATTATTTTATTCTTGTTTCCCTGATGTGTGTGGCCCACTTAGTGGCCCCGAATATCCAGACCGTCCAAGCAAAGTGGACGCCCATGGTTGTCCATTCCTTGGACGTTGACACTCTATTTGCTCCATTTTGGCACATGCAATGGGTTTCATGAAGGGGGTATGTCCTGGATGTTTGTAGGGGCCACTAAGGTGGATCTTAACACAAATTTTGTGAGGTATTTTCCCATTTAATCAGTGGTTATGTTCAGTTATTTTCAGACATACCTTGCTGTCTAGAAAAATTTTGGACTGTTTTTGGGTTGTTTTTTACACAGATTATGGACTGATTTAGAGGATGTTTTACCTCCAATATTTGATTATTTCTAGAGGTGTGGACCCCACCTAGAAGTATGTCGAATTTCACCTTCATCTGTCCCTGTTTGATCACCCAAAAGAGTGGGCCAAGGAGGGTGGATAGTCCAGATTTTCTAGACTGTCTAGCAACCGTGTTTGCTGTACAAACATAATTATCAGTCTGTTTCTGAAATGGTGGGCCACCTTTGTGGACCCCACCTTGTTGTATACTGGTGTAGGGATGTTTGTCCTACATTTTCTTAAAATTTGGCAGACCTGGGCCCACTCTAATGGGGTGCACAAATCAGGGGCAGCAGCATTGTTTCAGCAGCAGCATTGTTTCAGAAATACCTTGTTGTCCATAAATTGTAGGAGTTAAATAAAATACTTTTAATATCTAAAAAATTCTAAAATTTTTCAGATAGTTGTCTTACCCAAGGTAGGGCCTACCTGTAAAATTTTAGGGCCAATGGACTCCATTTGGGCATCCAAAAGGGTGGGCCAATATAGTGGGCTGCCAGAAATTTCTGTTGTGCAGTCCAGCAGCATAGTTTCATAAAAATAAATTTTAAAAAAATATTTTCTCAGAAGGTGGGCCATATTTCCAGGTCCCACCTTGTTGTAGGCTTGATGAGGGACCTTGGGTCCAAATTTCAGGAATTTTGGAGGCCTAAAACTCACCCATTTGGATGGTCGAAATTCAGTACGGTTATTTCCAGCAACATTCCACCCTATATACATTGTAACTCCTGAATTTATTAAAATACTTATGAGTATCCAAAAATTATGAAAATTTATAAAGAGGTCGTTCACTCATGGTGGGACCCACTTCCCAAATTTCAGGGCCAATGGACCCCTGTACACACCGTGGAAAGGCTGGGACTGGCCCACCACGTTGGGACGTCCAGGCCAGTCCGATTTTCTGGACAGATTGTTTCATTTAAATTAATTAAATTATTTATAGATGTCCAAAAATTCTGAAACTTTGTGGGGTCGTGGTCCACCTATGGAAGGACCATCCTGCAAATTTTCAGGGTCATCAGGACCCTGGACTGACCGTGGTATGACCTATAAATTGGGTCAGTTTTGGGTCAAATACCCAGGCCCATATGACTAGCCACCATGGGATGCCCCTACCTTGGGCTGCTGGGCTTTCATTCTAATGGCATGGCCCACTTAAAGTAAGTATTGTATATCCCACTTCTTATTTGGTGGGACCCACTGTGATATGTATGGGTCACCATGGGTCAGTAACCCATTTAAATTAAATAAATTTCTGGACTCCAGCAGGCCTAGGAAGTGGGTGGGCTGGAATTCTAGTAAGGGGCCCAAATTTGTACATAGTTGATATTTTGGAGCCGTGGCGGCCCACCGGATTTAAGGGAGTGTTGCACACACTCTTTGCCCTCCTTCCTTAGACATTTTGGACTTAATTAGTGCCCCTTGAGGCCCACCTTTGTGGTGGTTTGTGGGCTAGCCTTAACCAGAATTTTTGATAGCTTTATAGGCCCAATGGGCTGGAAACCTATCCCTTGAGGCCAAGATTGTGCAAGGGCTAACCTTATTGATTCATGGGCCCAATGGGCCATCTACAAGCTGATCATGTGCATTTATTAGCCTTGATGACCTCATAAAATGCTTAATGGTGGGCTGACTTGCAAGGCCCACATAAATGTATATTGTGGAGGACCTTGCTAAGTCTTTGGGCTGGTGTGGGAAGGCCCACACTGTCAGTATAGGCCTTGCCCATGTGTATTCTTGGGCTTACGAGCTGCCCTCAAGTCCACCATAATGTATGAATTAGATGGCTTTTGTTTGGGCCATTTCTTTTGGGCCCATTATGTGATATATTATATGCATGTTTGTGTTAGCAAGTAGGCCTTCTGGACTCAGTTCTTTTGGATAGGCCCATTGATCTTAGGCCTACACTCGCCTATCTATTGTGATGGGCTTAGGGGCAATAATACACAAGAGGTTGGGCCCTTGGCTACCCACTAAACTGACTCTGTGCTTGGGCCAAAAGTGAGACCCAACTCACTTATTTTAAATGTGAAACTTGCCCATGTAAATGAACTACTGAGCTACCCATGAAGCCCACCACAACATGTGGAATTATGATCTTGTGGTTGGGCCCAAACCTTACTTAAGGGCCCACTATATGGCCTATGAGTTGGGCTTGGTGTATGGCCCATTAGGCCATGCATTGCTTGGGCTTTAGACCTTACATTATATGAGTAGTGGCGGGCTACCTCTTGGAAACTAGTTGAGGTTGGATGTCCTCTTGGGTGATCCTAAGGTAGGCCCATAGGTTTCTCTATGGATGGTTAAAGGCCCACCATAGACCCTAGGCCATTTGTTTAAGGCTCAATTGTATATATGTGGACCTACCTTAACGCATGATTGGTCCAGGCGTTCAAGCCTTGGATCGCCCGATTATGGAAGCACTCTCTGCCTTGGGTTGCTGCTGGACTCACAACCCAGTAACAGACCCACTTGATCTTTTCATGATATATATATATACTCTCCATTTGGTGGGGTCCTCAGTGAGTATAGTTGGCCTTCATGAGATTATTCCCACATAGTTAAGTAATTTCTGGACCTTAGTAGACCCAGGAAGTCAACGGGCCAAAACTTTATCAAAGGGCCTTAAACGTACATTGTTATAGTTGAGACTTTAGTTGCTGTGGGGCCCACCATATTGAGAACTTGTGTACGTGTTACACGCTTGTGTTTTCTTATAATCTTTGGGCTTAATTAGTGCATTCCTTTGGGTCACCTTTAGTGATCACATGAGGACCCCATCTTAGATCAGATTTTTGGGGCATCCCATGGGCCCAGAGTGGGTTGGGACATCCCAGCTTGGCCCAACCATATATTGGGCCAGCTTCCACCATTTTGATGGACTTGTGGGCTAAGATAAGGATAGTATTGGGCCATTGGTTGCCCACTTAAATTGCTAGTTATTGGGCTGATGTAGTTGGGCCCATTTCATCATCCAAACTTAAACTTATTTTTGGGTCGTATATTGTGTACGCAGGCTGCCCTTCAAGTCCAACTTAATGCATGGATTCTATGGCCATTGGAAATTAAGCCTTGGGCCTTAATTTTCCTCTTGGGGCCCATGTTGCTAAAAGTGGTATTATATCTTTTTATGGCCTATTATGAGGAATATATGTATGTGGTTACCTTTATTTTTATCTTAAATGTAGGCCTTGGGCCTTTTATCCATATAGTTCATGGTTATATGGTTTTTGGGGAATGGTGGTTAAATGTCCCCATTATAGACCCCTCTAGGCCCGGTTGTATTTAAGAGTGATTGGATACTCATCTTAGACTCTTGCTAGGCTCATTTCTACATTACTTAGACCCATAGTTTGTATACTCAATCTTGTGGGCTACCCCAGGTAAATGGGCCCCACTAGAAGTTGGATTCCTTAAGGATATTGTCTAAGTACCTAGTCTTGGTTCCTTAGAAGGAATGTAATATACATTGTATATCGCCATATAGGTGATTAAATTCATCCTCATGACCCATGTACATCATTGTATACTTGGTTGACACTGAACCACTGTATGTATGGTCATATTGTGTCATTGGATATTGCTTGTTACCTTCTCCAAGGGACGTAGAATTCCCTCTTGAGCACGTTGGATGCTTGGAATTGATGCATGGTTGATTGTGTGATTCATCATCTGGCATTGCATAACGTAACGTATGAGCACTATTGCCCTTACTTCATCAGGGTTGTAGCCTCCACAGATGCATCGTGGATGGCCATGTTTGGACACCGAAAATGTTACTGGAGCATACCGGGTGCATAGATGCCCATGGATGAAATTCTCAAAACTTCCACAGTACCAAGGATCTGCTCCAACGTCGTGACGGGGTGGAATATATGAGCGCACGAGGGCCTTATACCGTTAGGCCGCGACTCCCACTGTTGTGTAGTCGGTTGGATAGGGGTGTGGCCTTACTCGCTTGATGTAAGGGGGCATTGCTAGGCTGAGTCTGACCAGCTCGTGAATGGGTCCGTTACCGTCAGGCCTTGCTGGTGATTGGTTGTCCATAGGCGGGTAGTGAGGTCTCTTACGCTCGTTTGACTGTGCGGGGTCTGTAAAGCGGCAATCATTCAGTAGTGTAATGGACCCCGGTGATTTTCTTATGATGGAAATGTACTTGATATGTGGATTGGATATGAGCACTGACATTACTTCGCATTGCATTTGCATCGGCTGTGTAAGCCTCATAATGCATTACAATACTCATTGCATTACAGTACTCATTGCATTACAGTACTCATCGCATTACAGTACTCATTGCATTATATAGCCTTGGTATGGCTTCCTACAGGATCATACTGCCTTGGTATAGTTTCTTTCATTCATGATAGCCTTGGTAAGGTTAGTAGTATTGGTATCGATCATGACTCCCTTCTACATTCTCTATCTTCTTCTGAGCACTATTATCACACACTTACACCACCCTCTAAGCTTCTATAAGCTTATGCACGATTGATGCGTGCAAGAGATCTTAGGCAGGCGTCGTAGCAGCAGAGCGTGGAGTAGAGTTGAGCTTGAGGACTCCGTGTTACTGACTCTTTTCTCTCTTTTCCCATTATCTTATATGTCCTTTTAAACCTTATGTAAGCTTGTAAAAGTTTAAATTCTTAGTGAATTTTGTGATGTGTATCATTTGTTACTTCCAGATGTACTTGCTGTGATCTTGGTATGCTCATAGTGGTAATGATTATACTGTTATTAAAATCCTCCTTGTAGGATCCCAGAATCGGAACCTACCTCAGGAGCTGAGAATGGGGTACTACGGAGGCTGTTGCGGCCAGAACCGGCCATCGGGTTCCTGTAAGTCCGGTTACCGAGTCTGAGGCGTGACAGATTTCCTTGAGCAGCCACCAATTAATGACATATTCCCTGACGAACAACTTTTTAAAAGTAACCCAATTACTTTGGTTGCTGATATTGAAAACTATCTTGTTACAGGTTTTATGTTGATCCATTGGACTATGCAAGATAAGAAGAAATTCCATAATGAGGTACGCAATTTATTTAGGAAGATCTGCATCTGTTCAAGTATTGTCCAAATCAAATCATAAGGCGATGTGTGTCTGACAATGAACATCAAGTGTAATATTCTTCTGTCATTCATAGGCCTATGGTGGCACTTCTCCGCTAAAAAGACCATGGTTAAAATTTTGCAGTGTCGCTTTTACTAGCTGACTGTTCAAAGACACTCAAGAGTTTCGCAAATCTTGTGAACGTTGTCAAATTTTGAGAGGATTGTCCCATCGAAACATGATGTCACTGAACCCTAATTATTAAAGCATTTGATTATTGGGGCATTGATTTCATGGGACCATTCCCCCAATCATTTGGAAAGATTATATTTTACTGCAGTAAGTAAACTATGTTACCAAGTTAGTCAAGGCAATCCCGTACTGGAATAATGACCCCCCCCCCCGAATCATTAGATTCTAAAAGAAAACATCTTATATCGGTTTGGAACACCTCGAATCATCAAAAGTGATGGAGGGTCATGTAACGCCCCGAACTTTTCAATACCCGAGTATTGAAAGTTCTCAAGTGTTACCATAGGATGTAACCTATTATGTACATGCGAACGGTATGGATCTAGCTAATCTAACCTTACACCGAATTCCAAATGCAAATCTGACCATTCGGAATAGTCTCCATTCGCAGCTCAAGCCATCTGATCGTTATTTTTAAACAAGACCAACCAACAAGTAATTCAACGGATATACCTTCCCCTAAACAAATTGGTGAATAAGTCATCACCCGTAAAGATTCAGATATAAGTTTGTTTGTGAGGAATGGTTAGAAGGATGCATACAAACATATGGAACCATCAGATCTCACAAAACTCTTAGATCTTGTAATAATTACGAAAATTCATTAACTTAGGCTAGAAATCCTAAATCACATAGTTCTCCTAATTTGTTCATGCATGCAAAACTTCATATCAGGCTTAGTTATCACAAATTGACCATACGTATCAAATTTCAGTTGTTGGATCATCAAGATTAATGACTAAACGTAACATTCGCTGAGATGGCCCACCTAGGACCAGCACTTGCTCTCCATTTCTAACACAGACCCTAATATCAGCCAACCAAGACCAATGAACGAAGCGGATTTACTTCAAACTACTAATGGACCCCACAGTAGGAACAGTGCATGTACACAAGTTACGCACGTTCGCACTACACACATAACATGAAGTCGGTCAAAGAAACTTTGACCCGACGAGATTCAAAACGAAGAATCCTGCTGCGAACATTGTCCGCTGGGATGCGATGTGGCCCAATCATCATCATCCGCATGGATAATTCGAACCGTTCTAGGACCATGGGGCAAAACCAACTAGACCCTAAGTTATATCATGCATCTTCAAAACTTACGTGGGTAAACAGGTTTCAACGTAAAATCTCTAGTTATAAGAGAACAGCCTACAGTTGATCCAAGTGGGCCCCCATTCTAGCCAATTTAGACGATCTGAATCGTCTAACGAGTCTGGCACCCAACCTCAACTAAGAATATGAGAACCACCAAGGCCCATGCATACGATTGTTATGCAACAACGGGCGCAAATCCACCTTTCGAAAAACGTAGTCCATAAAAGTCTGTGGCACCAAGTCCAGATATGTAACCTGTCGGCCATCCTGGCCATTTAAATCTCTACAAGAGGGAAACTGATCCCTCTCCACATAGACTAAAAGAAGAATCTGGAAGGAGGGACGTTGATCTCTCTTTTGATACGCAAGCAGGGAATTGTGTAAGTCATGCTACGTAGGATCTTTACGCACCGAAACTCTTGCTGTATAAATGAGACTATGTAGAATAAATGTTGGGTTTAGACAGTAAAACAGGCCTTGCCATCCACAAGAAAGAAAAATAAGGGAGGAAAGAAAGAAGAGAGGGAGAGAGAGGTTCGGACAAGCTGAATATGTAGCTTCCGCACCTAGAAAGAAAGAGAGGAAGAAAAGAAAGAAAAGAGAGGAAGAGCACCAGCCGATCAGCAGCAAGAAAGAAAGAAAGAAAGTAAAGGAAAGGAAAAGAAAAGAAAGAGAGAGAAAGAGGAAAGGAAAATGTGAAGGTTGTTGCACGTCAAGCCTCTTCAGAAGTCAGGTTCTACTTCTAGTTCCTCCCTCTTTCACTTCTATCTCTCTCTATCTATCCCTCAACAATAGAATTCCATGATATCTAACCAAGTCGATGCGAAGGTTTGATGGGCCTAAACATGATAAGTTAGGACTTATTGACTTAAACCACATGTAGGCCTCTAAAATATAATTTGAGTTGGGCTTCCTCAACACTAACTTACATCTAATGTTAATAAATCAAAATCAGGAGGATTAGAACAAAACCCGATCCTAAAATACGCCTCCAAGCATCCAACTTAGTAAGATACGACATCACGAGCGAAGGTGAGGTTTTTATTCCTTTAAGCTTAAATAGTTTAAGTTGATATGCTTTATCTTGCATTTTCATACTATGTTTTGCATGTTACTAAGATTCATCTCTGTGAATGTTTAATCAACTATAAACTCTTATTTACCCTTTTGGTAATCATGATTCAATTTACATTCCCTATCATTGCAAGTGATGTGTTAAAGGTATCGTAATTAGTGAATCAAATATTTAATTGTGGACATAATGCGTTACAGGTAGCGGCCCTCTTGGTCAGCACGTAATTCCGTGGGTTAGTTGGTGTGGTACACAATCGATGTAAGTAAATCACCATGCGTGTTACATCGCTTCTCGGATTGGATGTCGCAAATAGTCACTCCATGAACACATCATGTTATGTAAATCCCCCAAAGGAGGGTTTGATCTCATTAAAGCCAGTTCGATGACATCGAAAAAATTATGAATTATGGGATTTACTCACTGGATGGTTTTGGATGTTTCTCGATCCCATTAAAGACATGTTTAATGACATCGAAGCCAGTTTGATGTCATTGAAGCTCAGGCAATGCCATTGAGGACTTACACAAATTTCAAAAGGCAGTTGCTGACAGTTTCCAAATTCGAATTGAATTCTTCAATTGGACTTTAATACCATCGAAGTGCCATCGAAGCTTTAATAATTGTATAAATTGAAGTTGGTTTTGA
Organism: Magnolia officinalis; assembly: GCA_021015155.1. Classification (NCBI taxonomy): domain Eukaryota; kingdom Viridiplantae; phylum Streptophyta; class Magnoliopsida; order Magnoliales; family Magnoliaceae; genus Magnolia; species Magnolia officinalis. The sequence goes on along the minus strand of JAJHSJ010000005.1, from coordinate 80,193,752 downwards.
AGTCAGTTTGATTAAAGCCTATATAAATATATTTTTAGAGTTCTTCTAAGCACAAATTAAGGTAGGAAGAGTATAGCAAGGAGTGGTGGTGCTTCAATGAGTTCTTCTTCTTCTCTAATCTTTCTTTTATATATTATATTATATATATATATATATATATATATATATATATATATATATATTATGTTTTTCTTTAAGAGTTTTAATTCAATCATATCTTTGGTTGGCTAATTTTTTAGCTCGAGCTAAGAGGTGAAGCTTGTAGTTTGTTTTGATATTTATCTTACTTTGATTCAAAGTTTCTTACTTTATATGCTAAACACTTCATGAATTTTAGTTTGAATGAAGGAATATTTTCAATTTACTTTAATCCATTGTCGGCTTCGGGCACAGTAGATGCTTAGGAAGCTTTTGATATGTTCTTACATTTTACAATTGTGTAATCTTTAAAATTCCTTGATCTACCATTGACTTCATGTACTGCAGATGCTTGAATTACTTGCAAGCTTTATGAGGGAACTAATCTGATAAAAGTTCAGAATCTGTTTTGAGGTGTTTATGATGTTTTAACCGCTCTATCATCCAAACTTTGATTCTAGTTGAAGTATCGATTGAATCGAGTAAGGAAGCATTAAGATGACTACAAGTGGATCCTTGGCACTCTAATTTTCCATAATCTCTGATAGTTTATTTACAATTGATCTCTTTTACTCCATATTTTAGCATAGTGTAGACTCTAGGTCTAGTTTTAGTTTATTTCAGACAGCGCACATATAGCAAGTCCCTATGAATTCGATCTCGATCTTATCAAGCTATTACACAACGCAGCCCTGCACTTGGGTTGTGAACAATAGTCACACACATCATCGGTATCCTTATTCATGAATTTCTCATTGCACATCATCTCTGCGAATTAGCGCATGGGTGAAGTTAGTCCATCGTAGAAAAAACTTATGACCACCAAATTTCGTAGCCATGATGTGGACAAGCACTTTGAAGATCCTTAAACCTTTTCCAAAAGTTTCTTCCTTATTTGTGAAAAATTTAGGGTGACCCTTCTAAGAGTGTTAGTCTTTTAAACTGGGAAAAACTTTTTAAAGAACTCTTGGATCTTCTTAGTTTATGTCCCAATCAATCCCGGTCTTAAGGAGTGAAGTCATGACTTGGCCTTCTCCTTTAATGAAAATGAGAACATTTTAATCTTAGGGTGTCATCCAATATATTATTAAAGTGTAAAGTTGCTACAATCTCATCAAACTCCTTGAGATGTAGATATGGACTCTCAGAATTTAGTCCATGAAATTTCAAAGTAGTTGAATCACTCCCAGTTTAAAATCCAGGTTTCCTGCATTATGTGGAAATCATGTAGGAAGGAGTGCTCGTCCTAGCTGCTTATAAATTATCATGTAAGGTTCGAGCTAGAGGACAACCATGCACATCATTCTCATCTTATTGTTCATGAGAACACCGATGGGGTTGATTCTTAACCATGTTCTTGGCCAACTCAGAAGATCTTATGTGTCTTCTAACTCGACAATGAATGGACAGTCATTCAACTAGTCCTCCTTCACTTAGGAGATGGAGATTGTGTCACGAACCCACTTGGGCATGAATCACTCAAAACCTAATCTAAACCTAAATCTACTTTTTAGAAATAGGAGACTTTTCAAGTGAAATAAACAACCAATGTTACTACCTGAAATTCTAAGAAAAATCCTAATATAGAAACATGGAGAAAACTAATCGTCATCCAACACAAATTCTAACCCTAAGATATTTAAGTAAAACGTAACTGAAGTTCCCGGCAACGGTGCCAAAACTTAATCTATCCAAAATGATGACAACCCCAAGTGCAGGGCTAGGATGTAGTTTTAACTTGGTGAGACCGAGATCAAATCCGCAGGAACTTATATTTGTCTGTTCTCTAAAACACATTAAAACTATATATAATCTAAAACTAATTATGGAATTAGATTAGAAGAAATAATTAATGAGAATTAAGTAATTTAAAGTATAAATCAATAAAGTAAAACACTAAAGTGTCTAGGATCCACTTATAGACATTCTTCATGTCTAATTCACTTGATTCAATTAGATAAATCAATTGGAATCAAAGTCCTATCATATCTAGTCGGATAATAGAGCGGTAATTGATCATTTACAAACCGAAATATATATGAACTTCAATTGATTTTTTTCCCATATAGGGTATTAAGTATTGATTCTTAATGTCTAATTCACTTTATTCAATAGATGACTTAGCTGGAATCAAAGTCCTATCCTATCTAGTCGGATAATAGAGCGGTTAATCGATCATTCACAAACCGAAATATATTTGAACTTCAATTGATTTAGTTCCCATATAGGGCATTAAAGTATTGATCATAGGGAAATAAAAGCATCTATCGTGCTCTTAGTCTATGATATATCAATGGATTTTAAAAAAATCAATCGCTTATAAAATATATAAGCAATCAATCTTAGTTTTTTCTGAGCATCCAAAGTGTCATGAGTTGAAAATGGATCAAAGTAAACTAAAATTGAAACTTTATTCAAACCAAACTAATTGAATTGTTCAACATTCAAACCAAATAATGTGAACCATAGTAAATTAGAACATAAAAAACCATTACAAGTTTCACCTCTTAGCCATAGTTAAGAGATTTAGCCAACCATAGACATCACTGAACTAAACTCTAAGAAAAATATTTAAAAAAAAAACCCAACTTAGAACCAAAGATTAGAGAAGAGTGGCTCCATAGATGCTCATCAACTCCTTCTCTCTATCTCGCAAACCCTAAATCGCACTTAGAAGAGCCTAAATCATCCCCTTAATTATAGACTTGATTAGCACTGACTTCGAACTGACTTTGAATTTACAAAGTTGTACACATTGTTAATGGATCTTCGATGGCATCGAACTCCCTTCGATGGCATCGAACTTCCATCGATGACATCAAAGCTCCTTCGATGGCATCGAGTAGGAAAATAGATTTTTATCTAGCATCTATTTAGAATTTCTTAATTTATGCTCAATGGCATTGATCTCCCATCGAAGTCCAACCGATGGCATTTAAGATCACTTGATGGGAACGAAGGTTTGAACTTCTTCTATTTGCAACTTCACTTTGAATCTTAAATTATTATTTTTTTTTCCTTTTACACATATCCTTTAGCACTTCAAATCCTTCTACATGACCTTAGAATCTTCAATTTGTCTTCTTTTGAGCTCTAATTCCATCATTTAAAACAAATTTTCATCATTGGGTCTTGAATTACCTCACATGCATGAAACACAAATAAGTATATCAGATTAACACTCAAATTCATTAAAAAAAAAAAAAAAAAAAAATGCAGTTGAGAGGAATATGTAATATTTGAGTCTCAACACAAGGCCATACCTCCACCACTGTATTTGTGACTCTCCCATAATAATGGTGAAAGACAAAGAAAAGGTTGCCTTCATGATCCCTATATATGTTGTCGCCTCCTCTGGATTCCATCTCGACCTGCCATCAACTTTAAGTTTGACCAACCCTCTTCCAAACATCTCCATTTCACAAACTCAGCACTCCTCTTCCTATGCACTATTCAATTGATGCCCATTGCTTGTAGGCTAACTAACTCTAAGAAGGAACTATTATTTAGGTCCCCCAAAATTCTCTTCTTGTAGACACTCCACCAGAGATAGGAGAACAACTCCA
>JAJHSJ010000005.1:80095060-80189948 GCA_021015155.1 Magnolia officinalis | reverse complement strand
CGGCCGCCAGCAAACGGTAGCCCCATCAGTCGGCTAAGCTCAACTTTCTTGTAGTGAGAAAAGTTTTAATTCTCAAAACTAAGATGGTTGTGACATTTTTAGTACCTTTTAAAATAGAATTGCTTTTCAAATTTTTAGTCTTTTATCAAGTCTGCTTTCATTCTACGAAATTTCTTGTTATTCCAATTATTAGAAAAGTTACTAAAATTTTTAGAGTGCTAATAGTCTAAAAGTAATACTTTTTGAAAAGTTTCTAAATGTTATATTTCTTCCTTTTAAAAAATGGACTTATTGATTGTTCTTTTGACTTTTTTTTCTAGGAAGAAGTTTTATTCACAACAGAAGTAGAGGCATACAAGAAAAGAAGACACATTCAGGCTGCTCGAAGACACTAAAACCCCCTCAGCCGCCTATCATATCTCTATAAGAAACTTTAAAGAAAAGGAGAGAAGACTTTCTCTCTCTAATCTCAATGAGCCCCAATTTATCCAAGAAGAGGGCCTCACGAGCATACCTTGGGATTTCTGACTCCACTTGAAATGCCCTGCTGGACTAAGACTCGCTCACAAGTCTGGCATGAGCATCGGCTACTCCATTCACTTCCCTAGGACTGTATACAATCTGAAGATTAGTTTTCTCCTAAGCGCATTAATGCGGTTCCACCAATACCAAAATTTTCATTAGATGGCCTATCACTATTGACCATATTAACTGTGACTATAAAATTATTCTCTAATAAGATTTTGGAGAAGCCGCATTAATGCAAAGGGACAACCCCTCTAATAAGTGCAGGCCTCAGCTTGCACGTTCATGCCCATCCCATACCCATTTCAAAAAGCAAAATCAAACTCACATTTTCTCCCTCTACAAACACCCCTCCATTTGAGAGACTTGGCTTTGCTCGCGACGAGCCATCAACATTAATTTTCATCCTGTTGGCTTTACAAAGCCTTAAAACCAAACACACCACGATTGTTGGCTTTACAAAGCCTTAGAATTGTACACACCACAAAGATAATAAAAAAACTTTTGTATTAAATTATTTTGCTATTTTCTTTTCATTTTGCTTGCATTGAACGTACAGCACCCCAACTATTTATATAGTAACTTGCTACCCTGTGAAATACCTAATATGCCCTCATTAACTACATTTATTTTGCCGTTTCAAACGTTTGGAAATCCATCAGCCACAACATGTGCAAAATGTGGAAATTCGAATAACCACAACAAGTGGCGTTTCAAATGCCATGAAAGCTTCTAAAGGTTGCTGGAATATCTCAACTGTCCATTTGGTTTGGATGTTACAACACTCCCCTTCAAACCAAAATGGTTTTATCCAAGCATTGACCTTAGTCGTCTGAATGTATCAGTCGATAATGCCTTGGTAAATATGTTCGTGACTTGTTCAGTGGGTGTGACAGTACTCCAATTTCACCACTTTCTGCTTCATTGATCCCTGAGAAAATGGTGTCGAGTATCGATGTGCTTGCTCCTTCCATGCTGCACTGAATTTTTTAAGAGCTCGATTGCTAACTTGTTATCCACATATATAACTGTGGATCCTTCCTACGGATGCTTCAGCTCTTTTAGCATGTTTCTCAACCAAATCGCCTCACAGACCGTGGATGATACCGCCAATGAAATTGCGGTGAAGACTGCTTTAGTTGAAGTCAGGATATGTCAATATATCCTAAAGGGGGTGAATAGGATTTTTAAAAGTTTTTATGGTATATTTAAAATCCTATTACACTAATCCTAACAACAGACATATATTAGGATAACTCAAGCATAACTCTACTGGCTTCCAAGCCCGATAGAGGATCCAATCACAAACTATTTTAGAAGTAAGCAGTATGCAAACTAGCTTATGATGGATATGACTGTATAGGTGTGTGTGGTGTGATCAAATATCCAAATGTGAAAGTATTAAAGCAAATCACACAATCATAAGAATAACAATCTCAAACACAGTCATTTTATAGTGGTTCGACGATAAGTCTACTCCGCTCCCGGTAACCGCACTCAACCCTTGAGTGTACCAGATTTCACTAAGGAGGTTTCACAGCGGTTCACCTCAAACCTAAGGTTTTAAATCAGGTTCACTTTCAACCTTTACAACCTACACTGAGGCTGACTATTTATGCTCTCACGAGAAAGGGTCAACACAACGCACCCGCTTTTAGGCACACTAGCCAAGGATCTTCCATAAGACCCTACTAGAGGTTTCTACACGGTTCACCTCAAACCCGAGGTTTCACCCGGTTCACCTCAAACCCAAGGTTTTACACGGTTCACCTCAAACTCAGAGTTTACTAGTTCACTCCTAACCAGATGTTTATACTCTCCACAGAGCAAGGGTCCACACAACGCACTCACCACGTACACACCCGCCGGAGGCCTCCTAGAGGACTTCAAAGGGTGAGAACCACTTAAGACCCAATCCTACAAAAGGAATGATCACAAGTGTCCTCTTGGACTCTAGATAACAAATAAGTTGATGAGTCCCGTTTAGCGCAATGCCGAAAATCTCCTCCTCCTTGTTGATGAAGAGCCTTCTGCTCCCTTGATCCGCAATACAAGATAATATACCAATACTTGGATTCGGGTTGGGTCAAGGTCAAGATGGAATCTACTCTCAAAATATTTTCCTATTAGGAAGATAGAACGATTCCAATCTTATGCATTCAAGGCATCATAGCTTAATGATTTACCATTAAGGTTGTAGCTGGAGGATCCTTGAATGCGGAAGTTCATTCCCCAATCCACTCTATTGAATATCAATGATGAGGGTGGATTGGAGGATGAACTCCTTGAGAGAAAGGGCTTTGGATATAAGATATAAGTTGAAAACACACAAAAGCTCTCTCTTCTTTCTCTCACAGCAACAAAAGACAAGTCCTCTATATATAAGCAAAAAGTTCCAACGGATAAAACGGTCACATTTATGACAGAGTTCGATATCATCGAGCAGGTTCGATATCATCGAGCATATACTCTCGATAGCATCAATGGTCTGCTCGATGACTCGAACTCAATGTCATACGCTTTTGAAACTTTTGCCAGATGGTTGATGAATCGAAACTATTGTCGATGTCATCGGATTTCGAACTCCGATTCCATCGATGACAGGTTCGATCTATCGACACTTGAAAAATGAGAGAGACTTGACTTTGAAATATTTCAGGATTTCATGAATGATTGGAGAACCATCGAGATCATCGAAATTTGAATGTCGATGATATCGAGATCAGAGTCGAGGCATCGATAAATCCAGCGGATTTTTCTTTAAGCTTGCTTGACGGTTTATGACCTTGTTCGATGCAATCGACCTGGTGCTGATATCATCGATATTTGAATTTCGATTCTATCGAAGGGCCCTCGATCATAGTTAAAAATAACCTGAAATATCTGCTGTAAGAAATGCGCGCCCTCGATCGATATCATCGATGAACTTCCGATATTATCGATATTTGATTTCAGATCAAATCGGAAGATCATCGATATATTGAAGGAATTTGATATTTTCATTAAAAAATAGGGGCACTGGAAATCTGCCTGTCAATCTTATTGAGCAACTTTCGATGGGCTCAAGATTTGAGTATCGATGGTATCGATAGGTGTATCGATACATCGATAATTTGTCCAGATATGTTGTAAAGTTGCTCGACATATTTGGTCCTCTTTTCGATGGTATCGATGAAGTATCGAGGACTCGACAGCGCAGGTCGATCATATTGAGGGTGCTTCGATAAAATCGACAGGGCGAGAAAAACTTAGAGATTTTCCTATTTTGAAAAAAGTTTTCTCACCTTAAAACCTATGATTTCTAACATATTTTTAAGGGTTTTATTCACCTGGTGTTTTGGGTCATGGGATGTGAGGGTTTAGATTTACCTATGGCGAGATTGCACACATCCGGTTGAGGCAGACGCTTGAATTGATCTTCCTATCAGGCTCTGTAGACAATCTGACTCAACACTCACGTAACTTGACAAACCAAGGCACTTTCAACCATGTACTCTACTTCACATGTGGAAAAAGCAACAACATTTTGCTTCTTTGAGTTCCATGTGAAAGCAATCGATCCAAGATAGAATACATAGCAAGTGGTACTCGTTCTTTCATCTTGGTCACCTCCTTAATCACTGTCTGAGTATCCATACAGTATTACTTCATCTTTGTATGGATAGAAAAGACCAAATTCCATTGATCCTTTAACGTACCTGAGGATTCTTTTTGTGACTAGCCAGTGTGATTCTTTTGGTGCTTCCATATACCTACTTAGAAGCCCAACACTGTAGACGATATCCGGCCTTGTGATTGTGAGGTACCTTAGGCTTCCAATCAGACTCTTGAACATAGTCGAGTCAACGCTTCTTCCTTCTCCGTCCTTTGTCAGTTTTAAGCCCGTTGCTACAGGCGTGTTTGCGGCATTGCAATCGGCCATCTTGAACTTTTCAAGCAATTCCTTGGCATACTTCTTCTGAGATATAGAGATGTCACCATATTGTTGCTTCACTTCAATGCCTAGAAAAAAGGACATCAGACCTCTGTCGGTCATCTCAAACTCCTTAAACATGGCCTTCTTGAATTCATCAAACATTGGTCAGCTGTTTCCTGTAAACAACAAATCATCAACATATAGGCATGCTATAAGCATATTGCCATGAGCATTCTTCTTGATGTAAACTGCATGCTCATATGGACATTGGGCGATGCCGTTCTCTTGAAGATAGTTGTCGATACGTGCATTCCAAGCATGTGGAGCTTGTTTCAACCCATAAAGGGCTTTCTTTAGTCGATACACCTTGTGTTCCTCCCCTTAAACAACAAAACCTTCAGGCTGGTCAACATATACCTCTTCTTTTAGAATTCCATTCAGGAATGCAAATTTCACATCCAGCTGGTAGATCATCCAACTGTGATGGGCTGCAAAGGAGATAATCATCCTCATAGTGTCAAGGCGAGCAAAAGGAGCAAAGACTTCTTCATAGTCTACCCCGTACTTTTGTTTGTAGCCCTTTGCTACGAGCCTTGCCTTGTAGCGATCGATCTCACCATCAGCATTTCGCTTGATCTTGTACACCCATTTGACGCTAATAGCCCTTTGGCCTTGAGAAAGTAAAGTTAGATCCCATGTATGGTTCTTCTCAACGGCCTGGATCTCCTCTTCCATAGCCATCCTCTAGCATTCTTCTTCTACAACCTCCTCAAAGTAAGAGGCTCGTGGTCCGCATACAAGCAAAACAAATTTACTTCCTCAGTTTCGGTGTAGATATCGTTGAGGCTCCTCATTTTGATAGGAGTCAAGGATGAAGGAGAACTGGATGATGACATGCTGACTGAATTTTGATTTGATGGAATACTTCCAGAGGAGATGGAACGTATCACTGGACTTCTGCGTGCAGACGTTTCGGCGGAAGAGGGGGTTGCAGGTGTCTGCTCTTGGTTCTCATTCTTCTCTTCTTCATGTTCTTCAACCGTGACTTGATTTTCTTTGACCGAATCTTCCTCGTTCCATTTCCAGGCTTCTTCCTCGTAGAATACTACATCTCTACTCACCATCACTTTATTGGTTAGTGGGTTGTAGAGTTTGTACGTCTTCGATACTTCACTATAGCCAATGAAGATGCACTTCTCGCCACGATCATCAAGCTTTTTCCTTCTCGCTTCTAAAACTTGAGCATAAGCGACACACCCAAAGATCCTTAGGTGCGCCACACTTAGCTTGTATCCAGTCCATACTTCCTGTGGTATCTTGAATCTGACACTCTTGGTCGGACACCTATTGAGCAGATAGGCAATACATGCAACTGCCTCTGCCTAGAAATTCTTCGGTAGACTTTTCTCTTTCAGCATGGTCCTTGTCATGTCGAGAATGGTACGATTTTTTCGTTCTGCAATTCCATTCTGCTGTGGCATGTAGGCTGCAGTATGTTGTTGCTTGATTCCTTGATCCTTTCAATACTCTCGAAAGGCATTTGAGGTGTACTCTCCACCTCTGTCAGATCTAAGGGTTTTGATTTTAAGACCACTTTCTTTTTCAACAAGGGCCTTAAAATTTTTAAAAATAGTAAAAGCAACAGATTTCTCTTTGATTACATATACCCACAATTTTCTACTGAAATTGTCAATGAAGGTAATAAAGTATTTATTACCTCCAAGAGAGATTGGATCCATTGGTCCACAAATGTCAGTGTGAACCAACTGCAACAGTTCTCTTGCTCTTCGGGATACTCCACTCGGAAAGGAGTTCCTTTGTTGTTTCTCAAGTGTGCACACTTCACATACTTGTTCTGGAGCTTTAATGGTAGGCAAGCCATGCACCATCCTTAATGACGACAGAAGTTTCAGGCCACTGAAATTTAAATGGCCAAAGCGAAGATGCCATGTTCAAGAATCATTCTTTATTTTTCCATAAAAACACTTCTCAAGCATTGTGTTTATATGGAGCGGAAACATATGATTCTTCGCCATCTAGACTTTCGTAGTCAAATGACCATGCATATCTTTTATAGAAAGAGAAGAATTCTCCATGTGTATAACATACCCTTTTTCGAGGAGTTATCCAAGACTCGGTATATTACTTTTCATGTTGGGCACGTAGTGCACATTGGAGATGTAGTTTGGAACACCACTCTTCTGAAAGATTTTGATTTTGGTTTTACCTTTCACCGGTGTCTTTGACGAATCGCCAAATGTCACATCACCATGAACTCCTTCTGTGAGTTCTTCAAATAGGCTTTTGTTCTCGCACATGTGATTACTTGCACCTGTGTCGAGATACCATACATCTGGTCGATCACAACCTTTCTCTTGTGCAAGGAGCACTGTAGAGTCTTCCTGGTCATGACTCGATGCTTCAGCATAGTTGGATCGTTTATCGTGATCCACTGGCTTGCTCCAACAATCCGAGGCATAATGGCAGAATTTGTTGCAATTCCGGCACTAAATATTTCTCATATTTCCACGACCACGTATGGATCGGCTTCTACCATTCCCTCTTCCACGAAAATTGGTAAATTTCTGTTGATTTTGTGGATGGTTCAGATGATATCCACGTGCCCTTCCTCTTGCATTAGTGTTGGTGCCGCAACCTCCACGATTTGTATGACCACTACTTTGGTCATTTAGAGTCAGCTTAGATTCTAAGGCATGTTCCAACGTCGATGCGTTATTTTTCTGCATTCGTTGCTCATGCACTTGCAACAATTCCATCAACTCTTCGACGGACAAGTTTTTCAAGTCCTTCGATTCTTCAAGGGCCACAACCACATGCTCGAATTTGGTTGTGAGAGATCGGAGTATTTTTTCTACGACCCGAATATCTTCAAACTTTTCATCATTTCTTTTTAAATTGTTAACTATCACCAGCAATTTTGAAAAGTAGTCTGAAATGGACTCACTTTCCATCATATGTGCAGCTTTGAACTCAGCTCTTAGGGTCTGGAGTCGAACCCTCCTGACACGATCAACACCTTTGAATATGGTGCTGAGACTCTTCCATGCTTGCTTGCGTGTCGTAGCTTCGGTGATTCGTTCAAAGGTGGAGTCATCCAACCCTTGATATATAAAAAATAAAGCCTTCTTGTCCTTTTTCCTTTGATCTTTGAGAGCTGTCTTTTGTTCGGCAGAATAGGAGGCTTCTTGCTCCATTGTGGGTTCTACATACCCATCACTGACGATATCCCATAGATCCTGAGATTCGAACAAAGCCTTCATCTAGATGCACCAGTTTTCATAGTTATCCTTAGATAACTTTGAAATCTGCGGCTGGATCAAGGACGCCATCACTTCTTCACACCACGGATCAACGACGCCTTTTTCTTGACGTAGCAGTGGCAACACCTTGATCACACGATCTGAACCTTTAAACTATACCTAGTCCCACAGGATTGTCTCGCTTTGATACCAGTTTGTTGGCTTTACAAAGCCTTAGAACCAAACACACCACAATTGTTGGCTTTACAAAGACTTAGAACCGTACACACCACAAAGATAATAAAAAACTTTTGTATTAAATTATTTTGCTATTTTCTTTTCACTTTGCTTGCATTGAACGTATAACACCCCAACTGTTTATATAGTAACTTGCTACCCTGTGAAATACCTAATATGCCCTCATTAACTACATTTATTCTACCAATTTCAAACATTTGGAAATCCATCAGCCACAACACGTGCAAAATGTGGAAATTCCAATAACCACAAAAGGTGGTGTTTCAAATGCCATGAAATCTTCTAGAGGTTGCTGGAATATCTCAACTGTCCATTTGGTTTGGACGTTACAACAAATCCATCCATCCTCAAGTTTATACCATTTCAAAAGAGATAGTCTTTTATTGGGGGTGGGCCTCAGGGTGAGACCTAAGTCATGGAAAAAAACTACATAACAAGGAGACTATCTTTGAGAGGAGGAAGAGCGGGGGTCATGAGAGAGCCATTGGACTTGAAGGATAGTTCTCCTAACATTTACTTGGCCTCCTTCAAATCAGCTACTATTCCTTTCATTTCAAACTTCCTAGAAGATGAAACAAGGGAGGAAACCATGTAAAGATTGAAACGCTTGCCACCATTGGGCAACTCGCATCACCACTGATTGACCCACCATAAAAGCAGTGTCAAAGATTAAACTAAAATGTCTCCATAACTTTGTCACCAACCCTCCCTCCCCAAATAGGTGATCCAACAATGTGTGTCAAGTTTAGACTTTGAGTAGCAGCAAACACACTATGAGGCCAAGTTTATTTCCCTCACTTGGACTCTCTCTTCAATAGGAATCACCCCATGTAGGAGTTTCCACACAAAGAAGGAGATCTTCGGCAACATCTTAACATGATACACCCACTTAGCCTAGCTTTTATGGGAAGCAAAAGACATGAACATCTCCCAAGCTGACCTTATGTTGAGTGTCCCAAAAGAATCCCGCATCCGCACACACGTGTCTTCAAAATTTAAAGAGAAACATATTACAACACATCCATCCATCCTTATGCAGGAGAGATGATGGCAGCTTTGTCTTTGCTTTCTCGTCTGCCTATGGGGTGGGTTCGAACAACAGAGCGGAGCTTCAGGCCATTCATGATGGTATTGTCCTCTATCTGGAAAGAGGTTTTTCTAGAATTGTAGTAATTGAAACCGATTCCATGGTAGCGGCGGGCCTCCTGTCTGGGAAATCCGCCACCCCTGGAAATGGAAACCTTGGGTTTCAAGGATTAAGAACTTAGGCTGGATAGCCTCTTTTGTCTTCTCGGTAATTCCCAGGGAAGGTAATGGCCTAGCTGACGGCATGGCTACCAAGGCTAGCGGGACTCAGGCGTCAGCTGTGTTTTCTCATTTTGGGGATCTCCCTCCCATAGTTCGCGGCCTTCTGTTTCTAGATAAGGTCGGTTTAGGTGCTATTAGAGATGCCTGTGTGAAGATGTAAAGATTTTGTCCTTTGTTTTGTCTGTTTGGTGGTCGCCTGTGACTGCCTTTACGATAGGCGGCCCTGCTTTTTTGTCCCAGGGCTGCCCGAACCTACATCGCTGTAAAGCTCTTTTGTTTAATGGAACTAAAGGTTTTCCAAAAAAAAAAAAAGTTAAAGAGAAAAATCATTGTTGTCGAATGTGGTCCAGCACTTCCTAAGGCAAAAGATCCTCATTGGGGGAATTTAGGAGAAGACCTTCATTGCTAAGTAAGTCTTAGATCTCGAGATGAACTAGGTTTTTGGGAATTTGTTTAGCGCACCAAGATTTTAAGGAACCTAAACCAATCCAGTCCAGTCTAGAGACCAGAGATTACACTCCCCCTTGCCGATTAGCCACATCACCTGATCTTAGAGAAGAAGGAATAGGGTGATGATTCCCTTCCAAAATGGAGATCTCGTGAGTTGTGACAAACCAACCACACACTCAGAGATATCTTCCTCTTATTTTCCCTTCATAAAAAAACTGATATAAGTTGTTTTCTTGAGAAAAACAGGTAGACCAAACTAATTTCACTCTGAAACTTAAGATTACTTTGTTGAGTTTTTTAACTTCCAGACCTCCCTCAGATCTCAACAGAGTTATGCAATTTCAACTAGTTTGGTGTAATCTTATTACAATCTTTTATAATCATCTCAATCTAAGTTATACTGACGTAGATACCCTTTTAAACTTGGGATTTGAAAGCAATTCTATTGCAGTCCTTTATAATCACAATGGGTTGCATCAGATTAGTAAATAAATTATTGCTATGGTATTTTTTATTATAACAATTACTTCATTGCATCATCTGAACTTATGTCACTGAGATGGGTAATCGTGTCATAGGTTGTTAGATCTTCTTATCTACTATATATACTGTGAGTGATGGGGGACATTTTTTACTCCAGCAATTAGTTTCAAATAAAGGAGAACTTCATTTATTTAAGAGAGATAAAAATTTGTACCTTGGGGTTTCATGGGATTCCACATCACATGGACTGTTCAGATTAGACACCCGGCCCATGACACGTGTGCAAAGGTGCGCACGTGAGCATGACTCTCTATATATATATATGTGTGTGTGTGTGTGTGTGTGTGTGTGTGTGCGCACGCACACGTGCGCTAGATCTTTAGGTGCTATTTTCCTGAGTTTGGAAGAAGAAAGGAGAGAGAAAGAAAGAAGAAGAATAAGTAAAGAGAAGAGAAAGGAAAGCTTGGTTGTCTGGAGTTTCTGACTAGGTTGAATCAAGTCGACTCAAGGGAGTCAAGTTGGGTTTTGCGTGGAGTTGTGTCCAGTTTTGTGTGACCTTTTTCTAATGTGTAAAGTCCTCTAACATTCACTGAAGAAGTTTCATTTGATTTCAAGTTGAAGCAAGTTGAGTATATTGAATCTTCTAGTCAGAGCCGAGTTGACTCACAAATCAATCGAGTCAAGCTACCCTTCACTTGAATTCGGCCAGCAGTGGAGAGAGGTAGGCCCTTAAAAAGAATTTTAGTACGTGTAATCTAAGAAATTCATACAGTCTTACCCATGAATCAATTTCCCTACAAACATAAGTGTAGATTATCAACAAGTCTAGTTGGTAGCCTTTTCAGCTTCAGTGAGGAAACATACCAGTTTGGTAGTCATGCAAAACTGAAGCTTCCATTGGTCTGGAAATAGTAGTTGGATCTTCTCCTTAGAAAATAAGGCATGTTTCATTTCGGTTGGTTACAACATATAAAATTGACAACAACAAGAGGGGAGTGGGCGAAAGGCTTCAGGGAGAGGCCGGATGTAGCTGGGGCGAGCAGCTGAGTGCTCTGCTGTTGGTTTCCCCTGCTCTTCAGTTGGTGGTTCCCCCTCTGTCCTGCTTCCTGTTTCTGGTGCTCCTATTTTGCTCTTCTTAGCTAGTCTTTGTGTAGCCTTCTTTTTCTACGTATACGATAGGTGAGGTCCAAATCTTTTTGTCTGGACCCACCTGAATGGCTGTATATCCTGTTTCATCAATGATTTCTCGGTGGAAACTGTCCACCTTTTTTTGGAAAAAAAAAGTCTAGTTTGTAGCCTAACCCAATAAAGGGTGTATTGATGCGATTTAATGGTATGAATTTCAATATTTTAGAGTAGATCCGCTTCTAGTATTATTTTATTTTATTTTTTAAATTTTTAAAAAATAAAAAATTTATTTATTTTTAATGATCTGCTTCTAGTATGCATACACTTCTCTTAAATGACATTGAATCTAGATACGACTTGAAAGGTGAGGAGATCCCTTCAGGCTTTCCACTTCTTTTTTTTTTTTCTTTTTTTTTTTTTTAGTGTTAGTCATAGTTATCGAATATTTTTCATTTTTGTTGAAATTTCTCTCACATGTACTTAAATTCCTTTATTAATGAAATTA
Source organism: Magnolia officinalis (assembly GCA_021015155.1). Lineage (NCBI taxonomy): Eukaryota > Viridiplantae > Streptophyta > Magnoliopsida > Magnoliales > Magnoliaceae > Magnolia > Magnolia officinalis. The sequence continues at coordinate 80,178,115 of JAJHSJ010000005.1, read as the reverse complement.
ATGTGTTGCTACCATCTCTAGTATGTTAATTTTCATGTAAGGATGGAACTTATAATTTACTTGTTGTTATCGACTTATTTTCATCATTTCTAGTGTGCTAAATTCCAATGATGTGTGAAATTAGAATAACATTCATGTAATCGACTTTATTGCTACATTTCTAATATATGTAATCTTCCTTTACATCAAGTTAGATTTTCTTAGTTAAATCTCCATATTGTCACATGTTTAGCATGTTTAGATTCATTTATGTTTGAATTCGAAATCGTCTCAATTTGAATTGTTATGTTAGAAACCATCTATGTATATTTGCATGGCTAATTTCCTTTTCACGATGGGAAATAGAAATGATTTATAATGGAGATGTGATAATGTGGTTTTGATTTTATCTATATACTTTGTGGAACGGTTTGGATTAACCACTTCAAGTAATTGATTTGAGAATACTATGTATTTGGTTAATTGAAACCACCTCATTGGATTATACCTTGAAGCTTAATTTGGCCTATTTTAATTTTGGACTTAATACCATGATGCGTTAGATTTGGACATCACTTGCGATTTTCGAAATTCATGATGTTGTTGTACCTAACTTGTGATTTTTGGATCATGTTATCATTGTACGTCACTTTGTGATTTTCAGATCATGATACCATTGTACGCTACTTTGTGATTTTCGGGTCATAATATGTTATGCTTCGCATTGTGACATATTTTGGTGCCCAAGTGGTATGGGTGATGAACCCTTGTTTGTGTCCATGTATAAACTTGTACTAATAGTATTTATCTTTATTAATCATAGTATGGTGATGTAAGAGGCCACTAAGTATATAAAGTTTTCATAACGGGTTGCTTTATAAATCGGACTAATAAAAGATTGTCTAATCATGCATTCATAGCATTTATAACACCATTATACGTTAATTGTGATTTTTGGGTCATGATGTTATGGTACGTCACTTTATGATTTTTGGGTCATTTTATGGAACTCACCAGATGATACCCCTATACATCACTTGTGATTTTTGCGTCATGATGTTGTTATACATTACTTTATGATTTTTAGATCATGATATCGTTGTATGTCACTTTGTGATTTATAGTTCATTTTATTGAACTCACTGGATAATATCATTGTATATCACTTTATGATTTATGAATCATTGCACTGTCTTTCTCTTGCATTATGGGTTTACTCACACTACTAGGCCTATGTGCATTGATGCATTCATGCATTAATCACAATATTCATTTGTATGGATTGTTATATTTGTTTTGTTTTATATTTGTAAACTATACTAAACTGTGAAGATGAATTTGTAATCTTGGAGGAGAATTTTCATTGAGATGCTGACTCACCCTTTTTTATGTTTGTATATACCAAACAGATGACACTAGATTAGATGATTTTGGCGAGTTGCCTAGCAAATGAAGCGGGAAGTCCACGGAGGAGACGTAGTATCGTGGTGTGGCTGAAATGTTCAAATTAAATCAATAGATTAGTTGTAGTGTTTTATAGTTGAATTGTTTCAATTTTATATATTATTAGTTGTAATAAGTTCCCATCTTAGTGGATGATTTGTGTAATTGATGTAATAACTTAGATTATTCTCGAAACTTTAGTATATCTTACTTTTGTTGATGTATACCATGTGAAATGAATGTGAATGTGACTAAATTTAAGGAAGATTATATTTATGTGATTTCAATAACACCTGGAATTTGTGTTACTTTTGTTAATGTATACCATGTGAAATGAATGTGAATGTGACTAAATTTAGGGAAGATTATATTTATGTGATTTCAATAACACCTAGAATTTCGAGCATGAGTACCATACTCAATCCACAAAATTCAGAGCATTACAACTTATGTCCAAGGCAATGCTACAGCAAATCATTGAATCTTATGGCCAAAACTTTCTAATCAAACAATAATTGTCTCATGACTGTTTAAGTTTAGATGATTGCCTCACAACCATCTAGGTCTGGAAGACTGTCAATCATCCATGGTCGCTTTGCCCACTTAAACTATTGTCGGTAATTTCGTATTCTTTATTTACTTTTCTGTTGACTGTAATGTATTCAAATTTATTTAAATAAATTAAGTACTTGGCCTTATATTTACTATTTTTATTTAAGTTTTTATTAGATTGGTGAATACAACAAAACTATTATTGTTGTAATGAAAATCTTTATTTTTAAAGTAAAAGGAACTCATTTGAAAGACTAATCCTTTCCTTTACAAATCACTTTATTCTTTGTTAATCAGTGGTTGAGTAATCAGGCCAATCTTCACAATCTTATTTTAATCCGGCTATTTCAGTGCCTGGGGTTATAAGGCATTCGATTCGATTTTAATCGACACGACTTTGGCATATGCAGCACATACATACACATGCACAATCAAAATCATGGTCATTCACTACATACGTGACCGCATGTCGGAATTGAAGACCAATACTACTATCACTAACTGACCTATGGAACTGCCTCATAAACTTGACCTTGTCAGTCATCGCTAACTCTCACATTTAAATACCCAACCATCCATTGTTTACCCTCTCATCCTACTATTTGTGAAGAGAGGCAAAAGATAACTCACCAGACCCGCTCTAGCACAATGGTACTATTGTGCCGGGAATAAGTGGGGCCCACTTAACGTATTTGTGACATCTAACTAATCCATCAGATGCATTGCCTCACTCTACCACCTGGACCTAAAAGTCAGTACAAATGGATGTTGGAAATAATGTGTTGAAAATAGTAAATAATATTTGAAAAAAGAAAAATAAATAATAAAATAAAGTAAGAAAAGATTACATATTTATTTTAGTTGAGGCGTGATTGGGTCACTCAGCTTGAAACCAAATCCGCCCTCCTTGAACTGCATCCCAAGTGCAAAAGGAATCTTAGACAGTTTGCCTCCAGGATACAATGACTATGATCCGGTCCCAACGCTGCACTCACTGTACACGAGAACAAACTAGCATGCGAAATTTAATCAAAGTGAGTTAACTCGGCAACAAACTGAGCTGGAAAAACAACACTGAAGTAGTGACGAATTTTTGAAGAAACGGTGAAAAAAAATTGTTGGTTTGAATGAATTATTCAGAAAATAAGTATATCTATATATAGACCGCGATTAGGTGCTTAAAGCACCCTTTCAAATGGGTTAGGTCCGTTAGGTTTCAACCCAACTAGTGTGACCACCCGAGTAGACACATCCTTCGTTTGAAATTCACATGAATTCAATAAGTGCGAGTATACTCATGAAGTGTGGAACAAAATTGTTAGCACGTGTACTCTTAGTCGACACAATAGACCCAAACACAAACTTGGACCCAACTAAATGCAGTGCATGCACATGCACGCACACATTACACGTCACAAGACCACGACCACGACCACGACCACGGTTCGGCTCGGCATGGGACAGCACGACTCGGCTCAACATGCGGGTGTGCATTGTGAAGAGATAGTTTAACATAAATGGTTATTCCTCCTTGGTGGCTCAAGCCATATAGAAACCACATCTCTTAAATACATGAGATTTTCTTTGGTTCTTTCTGATGTAGGACAAGAGAGTTATACTAAGAATAAAAATATTTTAAAAAAAAAGAAACATGGAGGGAAAAGTTTGAATTTTGAAATAAAATTATTTTTAAAACCTGTTTTAAATACAATAATCCCCACATATTTGAAATTAAAAAACACTTCGGTATAAGATAGAAGAGTTGTGTAATAATGTCAATGGTGATCCGACTTTAACCAACATTTAAAGTACGTAAGATAGGTTTACAGGAATCAGGTGATTATCGATCTTTAACCTAACCCTTTAAGTGTAAATGGCTATACATGTCACTCACACAACTTTTTCACTACAATTGGTTTTGCAGTTTGTTATCCTTTGCCCATGCACCTTTACTTGGATTTTCATGAGCCCTCTAGAGAAATGGTCGTGTGAATTCTATCAAGTGTATATAACAACTGGATATACTCTTATAGGATTCTTATAGGAACTTGCTTCACTTTCACACTCTTCACTACGCCAAAACAGTGAAAAAAGGACGGTTGAAAACCGTCTCAAAAGCCCAAAAAGGACGGTCCTGGACCGTCGCAACGGCCGTCAAATTTTGACGTGTCGTATTTTTTAAAGGACGGCCATAAACCTTCTCTCAATAAGGACGGTCATGAACCATCTCTAAAAAAGGACGGCCATAAACCGTCTCTAATGGTAACCCACATTTTCCACTTATCTGAAAAGGACAGTCGTTGACCGTCCGTAAAAAGGACGGCCCATGACTGTCAATAATAAGGACAGTTATAGACCGTCCGTAAAAAGGACGACCTATGACCGTTTATAATAAGGTCGGTTATAGGCCGTCTCTTATCACCTATAAAAGGACGGTTATGGACCGTCTCTTATGGACCTGAAAAGGATGGTTATGGACCGTCTCTTATGAACCTAGTAAGGTCGGTCATGAGCCGTCCTTTAAAAGGACGGTCTTCAACCGTCTCATTTGTATATACACCTGTTAATATGATATTCTTCCTGATATACACATGTTAGACCATCATATTCTTCCTGATATACACCTGTTATATATATTTCATCATATTCACATTCACATCCATCTAAACCCAAACTATGTAAATTTATCCAAACAAAAACTACATTCATCCAAAAATAAACTACATCTATCCAAACACAAACAATATACACCTGTTACAATATCATGTTCTTCCTAATATACACCTGTTACAACATCATACTCTTAAATACACCTGTTATAATATATTTCATCACATTCACATCCATCTAAACCCAAACTACATAAACAATCTTATCCACACTACATTCATTCATGCATAAATACTCTCACACCAACCCTGCAAAAGATCATACAAAAACAAAGGAGAAAAAGACTTATCGGATCATCCTTTTGTTCATAGAACCTCTCTGAGGATCCTGCACAACTTGAAAAAGATCTCTTATCAGCTCCTGCCGATGCGGCTATGCCGAGAACAACTTTAAAAGAGGCAAAAGAAAAAACACATCAGACATTCAAAGTTTAACCACTTCAAAGAATCACAAACCTTGACATAAAGTTTAAGGCAACATTTTCGATATACTGTTTATCGACTCTGGATGACTGTCTCGGTTGGCAATACTGCGACACTATGCCCAACTCTATTTCGCAAACACGTTTGATCTTTCCTGCAAAATCAGAAAATCAGGTTTAGGTTTAGGTTAAGGTTTTGGTTGAGGTTTAGGTTAAGGTTTAGCTTTAAGGAAATGAGAATAGGTAAAGGTTTAGGTTTAGGAAATCGAGTTCGGGTTCGGGATTAGGTTTAGGTTTGGGTTTTCAAGTTAGGGTTTAGGTTTAGGTTAGGGAGTTGAGATTAGGATTAGGTGTAGGTGTAGGTTTAGGGATTTGAGAATAGGTTAAGGTTTAGGTTTAGGCTTAGGGAATTGAGTATAGGTTTAGGTTTAGGAAATCGGGCTCGGGTTCGGGATCGGGTTTATGTTTGGGTTTTAGGTCATAGGTTTTGGTTTAGGTTAAGGTTATAGGTTTAGGTTTGGGTTTAGGTACAGGTTTTGGTTAAGGTTTTGGTTATAAGCTATAGGTTAAGGGAATTGAGAATAGGTAAAGGTTTAGGTTTAGGAAATCGGGTTCGGGTTCGGGATCGGGTTTCGGTTTGCATTTTCAAGTTTAGGTTTATGTTTAGGTTAGGGAATTGAGATTAGGATTAGAAGTAGGTTTAGGTTTGGGGATTTGAGAGGTTAAGGTTTAGGTTTAGGTTTAGGGAATTGAGTATAGGTTAAGGTTTAGGTTTAGGAAATCGGGTTCGGGTTCGGGATCGGGTTTATGTTTGGGTTTTAGGTCATAAGTTTTGGTTTAGGTTAAGGTTATAGGTTTAGGTTTAGGTTTAGGTTAGGGTTTTGGTTATAAGCTACAGGTTAAGGGAATTGAGAATAGGTAAAGGTTTAGGTTTAGGAAATCGGGTTCGGGTTCGGGATCGGGTTTCGGTTTGCATTTTCAAGTTTAGGTTTATGTTTAGTTTAGGGAGTTGAGATTAGGATTAGGTGTAGGTGTAGGTTTAGGGATTTGAGAATAGGTTAAGGTTTAGGTTTAGGGAATTGAGTATAGGTTAAGGTTTAAGTTTAGGAAATCGGGTTCGGGTTTGGGATCAGGTTTATGTTTGGGTTTTAGGTCATAGGTTTTGGTTTAGGTTAAGGTTTTGGTTAAAGTTTAGGTTATAAGCTACAGGTTAAGGGAATTGAGAATAGGTAAAGGTTTAGGTTTAGGAAATCGGGTTCGGGTTCAGGATCGGGTTTCGGTTTGCATTTTCAAGTTTAGGTTTATGTTTAGGTTAGGGAGTTGAGATTAGGATTAGATGTAGGTTTAGGTTTGGGGATTTGAGAATACATTTAGGTTATAGGTTTAGGTTTAGGTTATAGGTTTAGGTTTAGGGAATTGAGAATAGGTTAAGGTTTAGGTTTAGGAAATCGGGTTTGGGTTCGGGATCGGGTTTATGTTTGGGTTTTAGGTCATAGGTTTTGGTTTTGGTTTAGGTTAAGGTTATAGGTTTAGGTTTGGGTTTAGGTTAAGGTTTTGGTTAAGGTTTAGGTTATAAGCTATAGGTTAAGGGAATTGAGAATAGGTAAAGGTTTAGGTTTAGGAAATCGGGTTCGAGTTCGGGATCGGGTTTCGGTTTGCATTTTCAAGTTTAGGTTTATGTTTAGGTTAGGGAGTTGAGATTAGGATTAGGTGTAGGTGTAGGTTTAGGAATTTGAGAATAGGTTAAGGTTAAGGTTTAGGTTTAGGTTTAGGGAATTGAGTATAGGTTAAGGTTTAGGTTTAGGAAATCGGGTGCGGGTTCGGGATCGAGTTTACGTTTGGGTTTTAGGTCATAGGTTTTGGTTTAGGTTAAGGTTATAGGTTTAGGTTTGGGTTTAGGTACAGGTTTTGGTTAAGGTTTTGGTTATAAGCTACAGGTTAAGGGAATTGAGAATAGGTAAAGGTTTAGGTTTAGGAAATCGGGTTCGGGTTCGGGATCTGGTTTCGGTTTGCATTTTCAAGTTTAGGTTAGGGAGTTGAGATTAGGATTAGATGTAGGTTTAGGTTTGGGGATTTGAGAATAGGTTAAGGTTTAGGTTTAGGTTTAGGGAATTGAGTATAGGTTAAGGTTTAGGTTTAGGAAATCGGGTTCGGGTTCGGGATCGGGTTTATGTTTGGGTTTTAGGTCATAGGTTTTGGTTTAGGTTAAGGTTATAGGTTTAGGTTTGGGTTTAGGTTAAGGTTTTGGTTAAAGTTTAGGTTATAATCTACAGGTTAAGGGAATTGAGAATAGGTAAAGGTTTAGGTCTAGGAAATCGGGTTCGGGTTCGGGATCGGGTTTCGGTTTGCATTTTCAAGTTTAGGTTTATGTTTAGGTTAGGGAGTTGAGATTAGGATTAGATGTAGGTTTAGGTTTGGGGATTTGAGAATACATTTTGGTTATAGGTTTAGGTTTAGGTTATAGGTTTAGGTTTAGGGAATTGAGAATAGGTTAAGGTTTAGGTTTAAGAAATCGGGTTTGGGTTCGGGATCGGGTTTATGTTTGGGTTTTAGGTCATAGGTTTTGGTTTAGGTTATGGTTATAGGTTTAGGTTTGGGTTTAGGTTAAGGTTTTGGTTAAGGTTTAGGTTATAAGCTACAGGTTAAGGGAATTGAGAATAGGTAAAGGTTTAGGTTTAAGAAATCGGGTTCGGGTTCGGGATCTGGTTTCGGTTTGCATTTTCAAGTTTAGGTTTATGTTTAGGTTAGGGAGTTGAGATTAGGATTAGGTGTAGGTGTAGGTTTAGGAATTTGAGAATAGGTTAAGGTTAAGGTTTAGGTTTAGGTTTAGGGAATTGAGTATAGGTTAAGGTTTAGGTTTAGGAAATCGGGTTCGGGTTCGGGATCGAGTTTATGTTTGGGTTTTAGGTCATAGGTTTTGGTTTAGGTTAAGGTTATAGGTTTAGGTTTGGGTTTAGGTACAGGTTTTAGTTAAGGTTTTGGTTAAGGTTTTGGTTATAAGCTACAGGTTAAGGGAATTGAGAATAGGTAAGGTTTAGGTTTAGGAAATCAGGTTCGGGTTCGGGATCTAGTTTCGGTTTGCATTTTCAAGTTTAGGTTTATGTTTAGGTTAGGGAGTTGAGATTAGGATTAGATGTAGGTTTAGGTTTGGGGATTTGAGAATAGGTTAAGGTTTAGGTTTAGGTTTAGGGAATTGAGTATAGGTTAAGGTTTAGGTTTAGGAAATCGGGTTCGGGTTCGGGATCGGGTTTATGTTTGGGTTTTAGGTCATAGGTTTTGGTTTAGGTTAAGGTTATAGGTTTAGGTTTGGGTTTAGGTTAAGGTTTTGGTTAAAGTTTAGGTTATAAGCTACAGGTTAAGGGAATTGAGAATAGGTAAAGGTTTAGGTTTAGGAAATCGGGTTTAGGTTCGGGATCGGGTTTCGGTTTGCATTTTCAAGTTGAGGTTTATGTTTAGGTTAGGGAGTTGAGATTAGGATTAGATGTAGGTTTAGGTTTGGGGATTTGAGAATACATTTAGGTTATAGGTTTAGGTTAAGGTTATAGGTTTAGGTTTGGGTTTAGGTACAGGTTTTGGTTAAGGTTTTGGTTATAAGCTACAGGTTAAGGGAATTGAGAATAGGTAAAGGTTTAGGTTTAGGAAATCGCGTTCGGGTTCGGGATCTGGTTTCGGTTTGCATTTTCAAGTTTAGGTTTATGTTTAGGTTAGGGAGTTGAGATTAGGATTAGATGTAGGTTTAGGTTTGGGGATTTAAGAATAGGTTAAGGTTTAGGTTTAGGTTTAGGGAATTGAGTATAGGTTAAGGTTTAGGTTTAGGAAATCGGGTTCGGGTTCGGGATCGAGTTTATGTTTGGGTTTTAGGTCATAGGTTTTGGTTTAGGTTAAGGTTATAGGTTTAGGTTTGGGTTTTGGTACATGTTTTGGTTAAGGTTTTGGTTAAGGTTTTGGTTATAAGCTACAGGTTAAGGGAATCGAGAATAGGTAAAGGTTTAGGTTTAGGAAATCGGGTTCAGGTTCGGGATCTGGTTTCGGTTTGCATTTTCAAGTTTAGGTTTATGTTTAGGTTAGGGAGTTGAGATTAGGATTAGATGTAGGTTTAGGTTTGGGGATTTGAGAATACATTTAGGTTTTAGGTTTAGGTTTAGGTTATAGGTTTAGGTTTAGGGAATTGAGAATAGGTTAAGGTTTAGGTTTAGGGAATTGAGAATAGGTTAAGGTTTAGGTTTAGGAAATCGGGTTTGGGTTCGGGATCGGGTTTTTGTTTGGGTTTTAGGTCATAGGTTTTAGTTTAGGTTAAGGTATAGGTTTAGGTTTGGGTTTAGGTTAAGGTTTTTGTTAAGGTTTAGGTTATAAGCTACAGGTTAAGGGAATTGAGAATAGGTAAAGGTTTAGGTTTAGGAAATCGGGTTCGGGTTCGGGATCGGGTTTCGGTTTGCATTTTCAAGTTTAGGTTTATGTTTAGGTTAGGGAGTTGAGATTAGGATTAGGTGTAGGTGTAGGTTTAGGGATTTGAGAATAGGTTAAGGTTAAGGTTTAGGTTTAGGTTTAGGGAATTGAGTATAGGTTAAGGTTTAGGTTTAGGAAATCGGGTTCGGGATCGGGTTTATGTTTGGGTTTTAGGTCATAGGTTTTGGTTTAGGTTAAGGTTATAGGTTTAGGTTAGGTTTAGGTTATAAGCTATAGGTTTAGGAAATTTAGAATAGGAAAAGGTTTAGGTTTAGGAAATCGGGTTCGGGTTGGGGATCGGGTTTATGTTTGGGTTTTGAAGTTTAGGTTTAGGTTAGGGAGTTGAGATTAGGATTAGGTGTAGGTGTAGGTTTAGGGATTTGAGAATAGGTTAGGTTGTAGGTTAAAGTTTAGGGAATTGAGTTTAGGTTATAGGTTTAGGTTATAGGTTAAGGTTTAGGTTGTAGTTATAGGTTTTGGGATGTGAGAATAGGTTTAGGTTATAGGTTAAGGGTGTGGTCCCTGCAAATACAGATATAAACACGCAAATACAGATATAAACACGGCCTGTCCAAATGGTCAGGCCCTTCCATTGTTGTCCATAGGAAATGGACAGCTTCATCATGGTTAGCGGTTCCCACCTTCCAGGGCCCCCCGCTCATCCGGATAGCTCCGACGCACATCCGGGCTTGCTCCATTATTTTCGAGCAAATACATAAATACAGCCTGTCCAAATGGCCAGGCCCTTCCAATGCTGTCCATAAGAAATGGACAGCTTCATCATGGTCAGCGGTTCCCACCTTCCAGGGACTCCCGCTCATCCGGATAGCTCCAACGCACATCCGGGCTTGCTCTATTATTTTCGAGCAAATACATTAACACGGCCTGTCCAAATGGCCAGGCCCTTCCAATGCTATCCATAATAAATGGACAGCTTCATCATGGTCAGCGGTTCCCACCTTCCAGGGACCCCCGCTCATCCGGATAGCTCCGACGCACATCTGGGCTTGCTCCATTATTTTCGAGCAAATACATTTAAAAACAACATAAATATATCTAAAAGCATCTGGATACCTGAGGAAGGCCTACCATATTTGTATTGTTGGTTACTCATCCTTTTGTCTGCTAGCCACAATTGACCAACAACTTCTATCGCTACCTGTACTTTGAAACCAACAGAAATATAACTGGACCTGTACTCTGAAACCAACACAAATATAACTGAGAAACAATATAAGGAATAAGAAAAAATGAATTTACCTATACACATCATTAAATGTTTCCCTATAAGGAGGTGATATTATATCTTTGATAGCCACAACCTGTATGACAGAGAAAAATGCAACTGATACAGTGTTAAAATTCAAAGGAGAAAAAAGATTTGTGGCTGCATCGATATTTTAGTACATTATGAACGGCTGCCTACGTACCCAAAAAGTCAGATTGGGATCAAGCCACTACGTAGTTCTTTTTAATTAACCAAGTTACTAAAGGTCATAAATTCCATACTTAACAAAGTATCATTAAACAAGTCGTCTCAAATCGTTTCTGGTTGGTGCATTTAAAAAAAAAAAAAGAACTAATATACAATCAATGTATATTCTTGTTACATCTCGTACTGCAACAAGAGACAATGTTCTGTCAATACTTCAGTTACATTTGAAATTGAAATCCTTTAGTAACTTGGTTAATAAAAAACAAATGACAACAAGCCATAATTAATCAAAAGGATGCTGAAGATTAAATAAATAAAAAAGGCAACTTGATCAAAAAAGGATTTCAGTAAATAATCAAGTTTTCGTCATACAAAATGTCCTAGAGTTCAAAAAGGCATACAAAATGTCCTAGAGTTCAAAAAGGCAACTTGATCAAAAAAGGATTTCAGTGAATATCAGGACTACTGAATATTCAAATTCTCATCAGGAATTTGGGCCAAACAACAATTTCACCCAATTGAATATCTTCAAATGTCCTGTCATCATTAAACAATTCTGCTGTGCGAACATTGATATCATCTATTACAACTCTGATGCATTCTGGAGGGATGCCTATAGTATCTGACACCATTCGCTCACTAGCAACTGTTCGACCACGGATATCTCTCAATTGGTAAATTTGTTCCATTGATGGAGTTGTTGCAGAGTCTTCTCGAATACTTGAGGGTTCACCAGATCGACGGTGGGCCTATAAATAAAATAATGGTTTAAGTAAATAATAATACTACTTTTATCTTTAAAAATAATAATTATATCATTTGATCGGGGCAAATGCAGTACATGAGATGCAGCTGTATCAGGAGAGCAATGAAGTTGTTGACTTTGATGAGCAATTTGTTGCCTAAGTTCTGCAAATTGTTGCTCAACAATCGTACGAAATTCTTGCATTTGAGTCATTGATGCTTCAAATTTAGCTTCAATGGACATACGTGCATTCTTCTCCGATCGAGCTTCTATGATGTAGGGGGTGGCAACCTTCATAGTAGTCTTAGAAATACCCAAACCCATGCCCCTAACCCGGCCTCTGCTATCACGACCACAAACCTAAACAATAATTTTTAAGTTAGTAATGTGTGTATATTATTATTTTAAAAAAAAAAAAAAAAAAAAACACCAACGACAATGTATGTAAAGTGAGTAGAATTGATGAAAAACCTGTGAAACTGGGTCATGGTCTAAATCCTTGTGCTTACTGGTAGGATCACTGCCAGCTATCGATAATATTCTTTCCTATTAGAAGATAATTGTTACAATAAATACTTCATTGTACTTAAATAAAAAAATGATTAAAAACTGAAAAATTATTCTCACCGCTATTTCAAGATGTGTTTGTGTTGGATAAGACCCATCAGGTCTGCTATGAGTGGCAACAAACAAGTCGGTCCTGGTGATGATAGTATTTGGATTTTCTTTTCGCTGTAATTATATAAGCAAATTAGTTAACAAGAATTTATATTCATCAATTAAATTGTCAAAAAATATAGTACAAATTACCATTTTCTCTAATGTCCTAGCAGCACCTCGTCTTCCAGTCGTGCGAGGGCATTTCACCTGTGCTCTGGAAGTCTTTCCCTTCTTACGAAGATTGATTAATAATTCTGTGGATTGTAGATTAATGAAAATGTCCCAATCCTCTTACTTCACACCAATGGGACAATTTCTTCTTCTTTCTACATCATTGTCAAATTTATCATATCCCTTTCGCAGATTGTATTTCCATACCTTCCAAGCTTTGCATACTTTCGAAAATGCATATTCTTTTAACTCATCATCGATGTCGTACGTGGCCTATTTCATTAAATTAATAATCAAACAATCTTATTGAGTAAGAATTAGAAATAAAATCAAGAACAAACATGCTCACCAAAACCATAGACCAGATATTATCTTTAATTGTACCAGGCACTTTGCGCCAATCAGCAAATGAAATTGGACAGTGTGTCCTACCAAGTTGCCCTAAAAATGTGTTAAAAGGCGCTGATGTTTCTCCGATTGGTTGTTTATATTCATTTAATTCAACTCTCTTCCTTGTATTGCTTGGGCTGAAGCTGATGAACCACCAAAATCTGACATAATTCCTGCAATTTTATAAAACAAAACAATATCTCATTATTATGTAATTGGCATTCTATTAATATTTTGATAGCTAAAAAATTGTAACAATCATTACTAAATAGAATTCAACTCACTTTCAAACTGATTTGAATCTTATTAGTTTCTTTTCCGTTTCTTATGACGTGAGGTACTCGGCTCACTCTCTACCCATGATTTTTCCTGTACAACTTCTTCTTCATTTAAATCAACGATTAATGAAATTGCTGAAGAACCTACATTCCTTTTGGCCTCAAACTCAAGTGGATCTTCAAATGCATATGCATCTTTCGTCAATCTCTTAGGAGCGTCCAATACAACATGCCAGTCATCTCTAGTTGGATCCTTACAGTAGAAGACCTGAGCTGCCTGAGATGCAAGAATAAACGGCTCATCGTCTTCCTTTAAGTTCTGTCTAAACCTTCCTAGATTGACAAATATCAAATTTGTTTCGGGATCTATGAAACATCCATTCAATTTATCTTCAATATGCACCCAATCACAGTAGAAGAGTAGTACTCTGAAGTCGAAGTAGTTCAATTCAAGAATTTGTCTAATGATGCCATAATAAGTGACTTCTTCTTCTATAGGATTCTTATCCCTGGCGCTTGCCCTAAAGCTAGTTAGCGCTTTCATTGAGACTCCACTGTTTTGTGTTGTTTTATTCATTTCAGAATTCGCAGTGCTAAAAACATATCCATTTATTGAGTAAGTATTATATGATATGCATTTGAAGTCAGGACCTTTGGCAATTCTCTTAAATTGAGACATTTCTTGATTATGTAGTTGATGTCTTAACCAAGGAATGTACTCCATTGGTTTTCCTGCTGACAGATTACCCTTTCGATTTTGTCCCGTACGTGTTTGGCCCTGGATGTATGTTTGGTACTTCCTATAAATTCCAAATCATAGCAATTATCTATATATATATAACAATGTTTATTATCATAAGCTATTTAAAATATAAAAAAGAATAATATACTTCATTAACTTACTCCTTCCATTGATGATTTTCAACGTGATGTTGCAAAACCCATCTGCGTGCTTATTGATATTGCACTGTAGTAAGATTATAAACTTTCCCTTTCTTATCATTCTGGGAATCACCAGCATTTTCATCATCATTGAATATTTTTAGTCCTTGCTTATGACCTCCTATTGTATTATTAGGATAGTATTCCATGCAGTACATCATAGATTCCTCTATAATGTAGCGTTCCGCAATACAGCCCTCTGGGTAAGCTTGATTCATCACATACTTCTTATATGTTCTCATCATCCTGTTAAATATTAAAATCAGGTATTAATGAAAATATATAAGCTATTTTGAAAAAGTTAATAAATTAAAACAGTTAAAGTTACCTCTCAAAAGGATACATCCATCGATATCTGACAGGTCCGCAAACTTGTGCCTCCTCTGCCAAGTGCACAATAAGGTGTGTCATAGAAACGAAAAACAATGGTGGAAAATACTTTTCGAAAACACATAATGTTTCCACTATTTTATTTTTCATTTCTTGAAGCTCCATACGATGAATTTCTTTAGAACATATGACGTTAAAGAATCTTGACAATTGTATAATGGCGGCGCGCAATGACTTTTTTTTCTTGAATGAATGCATCAATAATACGGGTAGTAACTGCTGCATTAGAATGTGATAATCATGTGACTTAAGGCCCTTGAGGTGATAGTCATCCATACTGATATGATGTTTCCAGTTTGCACTATACCCTCTCGGAACTTTCAAATCACTCAAGGTTCGACAAATCAGTTCTCTTTCAGATCTGGATAATGTGAAAGGAGCCTTAGGCAATAACAACTTACCATTTTTTTCCTCTGGCCAATATTTCGATCTTATCTTCATAGCCATAAGATCCTGACGGGCTTGTAAACCATCCTTAGACTTGTCCTTCATGTCCATGATTGTTGCAATAAGGTTCTCAGTAACATTTTTCTCAACATGCATCACATCCAAATTATGACGAATGGGCATATGCTCCCAATACGGCAATGTAAAGAAGATTGATCTCTTCGACCAAGCAGTAAGGTTAGACTCCTCATCCATGGTCTTCTTCCTCTTATTTCCTATATGCTTTCCGAACTTGGTTTGTATATTATTCATTTTAACCAATACCTGTTCTCCAGACAAACGCTTTAGAGCCTGCCGATTTTCATCATTCCCATTGAATTGAGATCTTTGGCTCCTAAAGATATGAGCTCTTGGGAGGAATCTTCTGTGCCCCATATAAGAAAACTTCTTCCATGTTTTAGCCAAACAGAGTCAGTCTCCTCACTACAAACAGGACATGCATACTTTCCTCCTGTCCTACACCCAGAAAGATGTCCATAAGCTGGAAAATCATGTATTGCCCACAATAAAATCGCCTTCATTGTAAACCTGTTCTTCCCGAACGAGTCATATGTTATCGACCCTTTCCACAATTCATTTAATTCTTCAATTAATGGTTGTAAATATACATCGATGTCATGCCCTGGACCATTTTTTCGGGGAATTAAAAGTGTTAACATAATAAATTCCTTCCGCATGCATAAATGAGGTGGAAGATTGTATGAAACAATCATAACAGGCCAGCAACTATATGAGATGCTCATATGCCCAAAGGGATTGAATCCGTCTGTTGCAAGTCCCAGCCGAACGTTACGTGGATCCGCAGCAAAATCACTAAATTTTCTATTTACAAACTTCCACATAGAAGAATCCACAGGATGACGCATGTACGAGTCATTTTTAGCCCCCTTTGAATGCCACAACATATTCTCTGCAATCCATGATACGCTATAAAGTCTTTGTAACCTTGGTGTTAATGGGAAGTATCTTAGCACCTTCCATGGTACATGTGAGACTCTTGATCTTACAACACTATTCACTTTCCATCTGCTTGCTTTACATGTAGGACAACTTCCTTATTAGCATGCTCCTTCCAGTACAGAATACAATCATTATGGCATGCATGTATCACCTCATAGTTCATACCCAACGAACTAATCAATCTCACTACGCCAAAAGTGGCAATTTGCGACGTATTTTTGCGACGGACGAATCTCTTGGTTTACCGACGGATTTAATCCGTCGCTAACGGAAAAAGTCCGTCGCTAAGCCCGTGTTTGTCGAAAATCCGGTCTTGAACGTCGCTGAATTTAGCGACGGACTGAAATCCGTCGCTAAAAACTGATTTACGACGGGTTTTGGTCCGTCGTTCATTGGCGACGGATAAAATCCGTCGCAAATTTGATTTTGTTACCGTCGCGCGCTTTTCAGTTGCTTTTGCGACGGATCATGGTCCGTCGTAAAAGGACTATTGCGACGGGTCATGTCCGTCGTAAAAGGACATTTGCCTTTTAAAAATTAAAAAAATTAATGTTGTTTTTTTATAGTCTAATAATTGTTTTTTAATAGAATTTCAGTGGTTTAATTGTACATATTTGTATCTAAGATTATTTTTTAATAATTGATGGAATGCAAAAAGAAATTTTATTTTGTTTTTATATCAAATGAGTGAAATTTTTATTTTTATTTTTTAATTTAAAATTATTATTTAAATGATTTGTAATATCACATGAAAAAAAATATTGAGAAGTTTAAAAAATTTAACAATGTTTGAGAAGAAAATTAGATTTTGAAAAAATAAAAATAGTGATTTAATAAAAATCTATTTTTTGGGAAAAAGAATTTTGAATAAAGTTGATAAATTTGAAAAAAAAAAAAAAAGCATTTGATTTTGAGAAAAAAATAATATCCTGAAAAAGAATATTAAAAAAAATGAATGTGAAAATTTTCGCAATGTGGGCCCCGCCATAATATTTTATAAAAACAATGAGATTTTGAAAAAAAAAAATTTATCATTTTAAAAAAGAAAATTGAAAAGTTGAAAACAAAATGATGCTTTTAAAGAAAAAAATTGGCATTTTGGAATTTTTGGGAAAAAAATTAAAATTTGGGAAATTTTTTGAGATTTTGAAAATAAAAATTCTGAATTTATATTTTAATTTTTTTGAAATATTTTATAATAAAAATGATATTTTGTTAAAATATACATTTTGAATAAAAAAATGTTATTTTTAAATAGAAATTGAAATTTATCTGTGAAATAAAAACATTTGTTAATAAATTATTAGGTACGTCCACTAATTGAACCTTTAAACGTTAAAATGAAATTTCACTCAAATTATTGATCAATCTTGTATGCCCAATATCTTCCTCATATGTAGCTTGATCGAGGCGAGTAACTAGTCAAATTGTGGGTATTGATCAGTAAAGTAGAGTGAATGGACCAGACATGTAAAATGGGTCAAATATTCTGGTCAAAATAATGACCCAACTTAGTAACATCGTGAGAACCTAAAAATTGATGTTAGTAAGTTTTGTGTGCCCCATCATGATGTGTGTCGAACATCAACACCATGCATTTGATGTGTCCCCTTTAAGTTATGAGATATCTCAAAAATCATTCGTATACGAAACTTAGGTGGGCCATACCATCTAAAACCATGTGAAGACATCCTAAAAAATATAAAAGCACTTGGTGGGGCCCACATGAGTTTTGGATGCGGCCGAAACTTGGTCTGACCCCTCATCCAAGTGGGACGCACATAATGAGTGGGTTGGATATGTGAATCCCATTTAGGCAGGCACGATATATGATTATGAATGTTTCAAGGAAACCACTCTCTACTATATTTAGGTGAGTTACTCTTTACCCTTACCAAAGTAAACTCTGTGGGGTCTACCCTTATTTATTTACTTTATCCACTCCGTTCATCCATGTTAACAGATAATTTGAAGTCTAAAGAACAAAAATGAAGCATATCCAAAGCTCAAGTGGACCACACCACAGGAAATAGTATGATAAAACCTCTACTATTGAAAAATTCTTGGAGGCCATAGAAGTTTTGGATCAAGCTAATGTTTATGTTTTCTCTTCAATCATATCTTTTTTATATTATGAACAGGTTGGATGAAAAATAAATATTACTGTGGGCCCAAGGAAGGTATCAACAGTGGAAATCATTATTCCACCCTGCTTCGTGTGGCATGGTCCACTTGAGTTTTGGATTTACCAAAAATCTGGGATCAACCCACACCGTTCATCCATTTTTTAAGATCATTTTAGAGAATTATCCAAAAAATGAACCATATCCAAAGATTAAATGGACCACATCACAAATAAGGGGAATGGATTGACTACTCTCCCGACACCAGCCAATGGCTGGTGGTCGGTGCTCTATGGGCCCCAGCATGATGTATGTGTTTCATCCATGCCGTCCATCTATTTTTAAAGATCATCTTACAATATGAAACCAAAAATGAGGTATTTCTTAATCTGAAATGGACCACATTAAAGGAAACAATGTTGAATGAGCGTCAACAATAAAAAACATTTTGGGAGCCATAAAAGTTTTGGATCGAGATGATTTTTGTTTTTCCCCTTCATCTAGGTCTGTATGACCTAATAAACAGATTGGATGTCAAATAAACAGTACATTAGGCCTTAGGAGGATTTTAACTATGGATATCCAATCACTATTGTTTTCATGTGGTGTGGTCTACCTAAGATTTATATACCTCTCATTTTTGGAATAAATTCTTAAAATAATTTTTAAAAATGGATGAACGTAAAGGATGGAATACATAAATTACGGTGGGGCCCATAGAGCACCCACCACCAGACATGGGGCTGGTGTCAGGGGAGTAGCGAGACTAGCCACTGAAGTGACGTCAGCAAGTTCCGTGGCCCCACCATGATGTATGTTTTATATCCACACCTTCCATCCATTTGTAATATCCAATGAGTGAGTTAAATCCAAAGCTCTAGTGGACCCAACACAGAAAACAAAAACAGTGGGACAGGGAAGCCCACCGTTAAAAACTTTAAAGGCCAAGTTTTAGGGTCTGTTTGAGCAGTGGGATTAGAAGGGATTAGGTGGGATGAGATTCAATTATTACCCATGGCAGAGATTGTCCCCTGTTGCCATGGGATAAGATTAATGCCATGCTTTGTTGACAATACGGTGATACATTGAATGGATATACCCACCATCATTTGAAATTAATGAGAACAGCACACATGTGTTATATCTATACCGTTCATTTATTTTGTAACCTCATTTCATGGCATGGGCCTAAAAATGAAGTAGATCCAAAACTTATGTGGCCCCAAAGAAGTTTTCAACGATAAGTATTCAATCCCCATTGCTTTCTATGATGGGGTCCACTTGAGCTTTAGATTTACTTGATTTTTTGGCCCATGCTCTAAAATAATCTCGATAAATGGGTGGACGGTGCGAATATAGCCCACACATCATGGTGGGACCTACACAACTTGCTAACATTGAGTGAAATTGGCACTGACCCGATGCAATTCCATTTAATGTAATTCCAAGCTTTTCCATTCTTCTCATACATGGAGTGGAATTGGCACAGAACCGGATAAATCCCATGTCCCCTAATCCCTTCTGATCCCACCGCCCAAACAGGCCCTTAGATCAAGCTGATATTTATGTTTTGCCTTGTTTCATGTCTGTTTTAACTTTTGAACAGGTTTGATTTCAAATAAACATTATGATGGGCCTTAGGATAGTTTCAACGGTGGGAATCACTCTCCCGCTGTTTTCTGTGGTGGGATCCGCTACAGATTTTTATCTGCCTCATTCTTTGGCACATGACTTAACATGATATCTCAAAATGGATGGACGGTGTGGATATAACACATACATCATAGTGGGGCCCACATAGCACCGACCAGCATCACTGGCCAAACCCGTCCGTAATGAGAGCTTAAGTGGTAGGTGGTAGTTGTGGATATGATGTAAAATGGTGGTGATTTGTTCATATCACTTGTGGCAATGATTTAGGGTTATCCAGACCATCCAAATAGTGGTTACACTTGTAGATTGTTAATATGGATCATTTTACCATATAATAAAATTATAAACAACTATTAGGTGGTCCATTAAATGTACGGATGATAACATATGATATTATTTAAATGATGTAAAACACACATTGTGTGGATTTGAATGCAAATTTCATTTTCGAAGAGGGATTTCTAAAAACCCTCTTTCGAATTCCATTTCTATTCTGTTCTTCGTCGGAAACGGCCTCCCTTTCGCCTTTTTCAAGCTGAGGTAACTCACATATCAAACCCAATTTCTGATATTTGATTGTTTGCTTTATTTTTATTGAAATTGGTTTTTCTTTTTGGATATGTTGCTTTCTGGAATTGCGTTTTTCTGCGATTTTTTTTTTCCCGGGGAACAGGTTTGATGTTTGGTTATTGCTTTTTTTTTTTTTTTTTTTTTTTTTGTGAAACCATTAGTTTTCATATGTGAGTTTCTCTTACCTGGAATTTGGGTTTTTCTGTAATTGGGTTTTTGGTATGTTAGCTTATTACTCTTTGCAGTGGTGAGTAATATCTAGATGTTGGATTTTTGCAAATCGGGTCTTGGGTTTGGGTTTTCTGCTTTGAAGCTTGGCTGTTTGGAATTGCAGATGGTCAAGGGTTCTTTCATGTAATAGGAATTGATATTTACACCCTTTGGTTTGAAGATACACCCCCTTTGGGGACTCATTGGCATTGCAATGTAGGCATGCACTTTGTGTATGTGTATATCAAAATAGTGGGTGCAAATAAAAAAACTCATGTTTGGGTAGCTCGGATCATGTGTTTGGGTGATGGGTTTTGTTGGTTTTGTAAGAGATCTTAGTATTTGTGGAATTCTGAGCTTGGATTTTGTTGCCATTTACATCACCTGTATGTATATGTACCTTCTGTTAAGTCAGTTCACTGTTCTTTCACAACAGTTGAAACATTACAGCAAAAGAATGGCCTTAAACATTTGTGAGCGAACCTATCTTGTATGTGCTATCTGACCATCCATTTTGTATGCAACCGACTGGAAGGTTTGGATCACCTGGCAGGTGTGATTTTTTCAGGGATCCTAGAAATAGTGGACCTAACAAACAGTCCATACAGGTGAAAGGATTTTTAGATTTTTTTTTTTTTTAAACCTTCTACCATTGATGTACTTACTAGAAAAAGAATTACTATAATAGAATTGGGCATGGTCTGGTCATAACACTAGCGGCTATTATAGCAAAGATAGTGTAGGATAGGGCAATGGCAACTTATGGAAGGCCCGGATCGAAAGAAATAATTATGGGCTTAGGGATAAAAACTGCCTAATGCCTGCTTTAAGTCGCTTCAATGATGATGACCTTGCAGCTATTTATTAAACCATGTATGTAAGATATTGTTGGAAAACTATCGAAAAGCTCTATTATATCTATGTAGTTAACCATGTTTCATTGATTTTGAAAGATTTTACAAATAAATGTTTGATTTTCATTTCCTTTGTAAATACTTTTAAAATAGGTAATAATTATTTACCTATGTAATTACCGTGGCAATTCCCATGCATACCTTTGATAACTAGCTTTTTGAAAGTTAAGACTATGGAGGGGTGCAAAATAAATATGAAGCCCACCGGAATGTACAAACGGTATCCATCCATTATGCCATATGATTCTATGGCATGAGTCCAACATGAGATAGATCCAAAGCTCAAGTGGATTACACAGTTAGAAATAGTTGAAATCCAATGCTTGTCTTTAAAACCTTCTTAGGCCTTCATGAGTGTGACAGAACATCTATTGCGCCCATGCTTGGGACCATTTGATTCACCATGTGGAAGGGCCATATCCCCAAGGCCAGATCAGCAGTGGGGACGAGTTCCATTTTAAGCTAAAAACTTGTCTTTGATACCATTTGCTGCCATCTACAGGTCAAAGATCAAGGCCCGTCAATGCTCGGTTGAGACCATAGTGACAAACACTGCTCTCTACAAATTTTGGGGAGATGTTCAAAATTTGAGGTTTTTCTTGGAAGATATTTTCGAAAATCTCATCCATTTTTTATTTTTTTAAATACTTTTAAATTTAAATATATATATATTCGCATAACAAATATTTCAGTGTATACTTTGTGATGTTATAGTGATGTTTGTCACTTTGGTTATGACTCATACAGTGAAGGACAACCCAAAGAAGTATGATGGATGAGCCAGTTGAATGGTCTCTCTAATTTGTAGATATTGGATAATATGCATGAACAAACATCCACAGGGATGTGATTTTTTTCCTTATTAACTGCAATTTCAACATTATATGTTTAGACAAATCCATTGTTGGAAGGGCCAGGAATTCAAAAAGGGTGAGATTCTGAAGGTGTACAAAGCACTGGTTTTTACAGAGTTGCCGCAGTCTTGCAGAACAAAATCATAGGAAAAAGGTTGGCAATCGCAGTGAGTTTGTCAATGAGATTCTTAGGTGTAGAATTGGTATTGATTTTGCTCAACAGAGGATTAGCAGTGTGATAAAGATCTATTATGTTGAAAATCTCATGATATTATCATGGGGAATAAGATAAACAGTATTATAGTGAGATTTTCAAATATCAGCAGTTTTAAATTACACGGCATAATAATGTAAAAATTATCTGATATTAGGAATTTTGAAAATTGGTATTTTACCAACTAATGTCCCCATGAATGAAATGAACGAGAAGTGCTTTTGGGTGGTGAAATTATCATAGGACCCAGCATGCACTTTTTATTTAGAAAGTGGTAAAGTGGAGAATTTTGGCCTCATGTGATATTTTTATGATATCCAATCAGTTGAATGATGTAATTTGGTACAAGATTGAGAAGAACAAAAACTTGATTAATGTAAATGGAAGATGAGCCACACCAAAAAAAAATAACATATACCACTTTAAAAACATCAAAATGCACATGGGACTCATCCAGTGATTCAATCAGAAAGGTTTTTAGTCATGTAATCATTCTCATTAGTTCTGTGAGATCAATATGGTTAGTTGTAGATGTTTGATAAACTTGGATGCCATACACATAATACTTGTGCCACAAAATTTTTCAACTTTATTATTTTTTAAAGAAAAATAATACACGAGTATTTGGGTAATTTCCAAACTTTCTCGTAAAAATCCCAAATTATAACTAGTTTGTATTTAAAATTTTAAATGATTTATTAGTTTATAACAGATATTTTAATACTTAAAATTCAAAAACCTGCAGTACAGAGTAATGAACTTCGACTGTTGAAACATTGGTGGGGCCTTACCGACGGTATGAATGGCATACAAACATCACGGTAGAAGTTTTAGATCAGGCTAATTTTTGTGTTTTCAGTTCATCAAGTAGAAATGACCTTATGGACGGTATGAATGGCATATAAACATCACGGTGGACCTAGGGAGGTTTCAATGGTATGCACTTACCTACCCATGTTGACCATCTTTTTCTTGTCGTACAGACTACTTAAGTTTTGGATTTGCGTCATTTTTGGTTTCCGAACCTGGTTGGTAAGTGTGGGTCCCATGGCTAGTCTATCCAAGCCATTGATCTGACGTCCCCCATCATGGATGGACCATTTGCAGTATCTCCTCTCAATCGGTCAGCTCTAACCTTATTGTTTTCAGCATGTACATTTATGTTTAAAAGAAATGAATGAAAAAACCACATTCACTGGAGGAAAGACCAAAGATTTGATGGCTAGGATCTTCCAATTTAGGAGATTTTAAGTGAGTCGTCCATCATAGATGGGGGCAACAGATCAATGGCTTGGATAAATCAACCATGAACCCCACATTTATAAACTAATTCCAAACAGGGAACTAGCCTCGTATGAAACAAACTCTGGCCTCTTCTACGGTAAAGAGTACCAAAATTGCTTTTTGACTGTGAAAGAGATTCCTCTCTTCCATAGGAAATCCCTTTCTCTCCCATGGAAGGAAGCATCAACCTTTCTCTTTTCCTTTCCGTTTTATTCAAGGAAGCATCCAATTCTCCATCACACGTCTTCTCATCTACCTCTGTTCAGCTTATATAAACATGTAGTATGAAGCTTTCAGACGCTTTCAGGCTTGCTGCAGCAGTTGATGCCTTGTTAATTTTATTTTGCGAAAGCTACCGTAGGAGCCAAACTTCAGGTATGTAAATCTATTGAAATTTCTCTCTTTTCTCATATTAAAATATTTTCTATCATGGCTAGTGTGAATTTCTGCAAAAGCATTCTTCTAAGGTGTGCAAGTGAGATGATTTGCGCAGGGCTGAGTTGAGTTCCTGAGCTGACCCGACTAATTATCAGAACTGTTTACCTGCAGGCACCAACACCACTCCTTGTGGTATAGGACATTTTTAGCCATTAGATGTATTAAATATTCTGTTTTCCCCATTTGGATGGTAGAAAACGCACTGTACGATTGCGTGTGCTGCAGGCTCGTATAAGGTGATCAGTTCCCTTTGATAAGCGGTCTGAGTTTCAAACCCGGGCCCAATCCACCAGAGTATAGGTTGGATTTGGGTCAGTTCCTAGTCCGAATAAGCTGGGGGTGAAAACTTTTAGGTATTGGTAAAAATTAAGTTTGTTAGAATGTTAAGGTAATTCTATTAGATTGTGATACTTTCTTATTAATTAAGAAGAGTACATGATAAAATCCCTAAATTTCTATAAATCTCCAATCACTTCTAAATATTAATAAAATAAAGGAATTTTTATAAAATAGTACCTCATTAATACAATATTTACATCCCAGTATCTTTGTAAATTATGTTCTCATCAAAATACCTCATTAATCAAGTTAATGTAAAAGGGTAGCTTCTGTTTGATTTTCTTAGTTTCCATTATAATTTTGTTTTAAATGACAAAAATGCCCACAATGTTTGGGTAAGGAAATTAAAAAGGGCTCAATCTATACCGTTCATCCAATTTCTCAAATCATTTTATAATATAAGCCAAAAAGTGAGGCAAATGCAAAGATCAGGTGGACCACACCATAGGATGCAGCGGTGATATGATGTTGACTGTTCAAACCTTCATAAGGCCCATGTGACGTTTACTTTCCATCTAACCTATTTGTAAGGTCACACAAACTTTTGGATGAATGGATAAAACAAATTCCAGCTTGATAAATAACTTCTGTGGCTACCAAGTTTTTAATGGTGGGTGTTCAATCCCCATGGTATGGACCACTCGACCCTTGGATCTGCTTCATTTTTTGGACTCATACCCTAAAATGATATGAAAAAAATGGATGAACAGTTTGGATAAAAGTCATTCACAACAGTGGGTCCCACGGAGCCTTGCTTGGACTGATTTTGCCGTGAAGGATGAATCCGCCTCCTTTACATAGCTGGATGTAATTATCATTAATGAGGTGTAATTATAAAATAAAAATAAAAATGCCTTAAAAAGAGAAAAATCCTATATTTTTCATCGGACACTGCATTGGAATGTGGCTATTGGTCGGTGCTATGTGGGCCATTTTAGTGCATAAGCCCAAAAATGAGGCATATCCAAATCTCAGGTGGACCACATCATAAGAAACAGTGATAATTCAATGCCCACCATTAAAAACTTACTAAAGCCCACTGTAACGTTTATCTTCAATAGAACCGGTTGATTAGATCACACATACCAAGATGAATGGAAAACATAAGTATAGCTTCATCCAAAACTTTTATGCACTTAATGGTTGGGAGGGGGGTTGAATCACCATTGTTTCTTATTGTGTGGTCCACTGGAGATTTGCATATTTGTCATTTTCGGCTCATGACATAAGATGATATGGCAAAATGGATGGATGGCACGTATAAAACATAAACATCATGGTGGAGCCCACAAATCCCCGCACGCAAAACCACATCTAAAAGGCTATGATGCCGCAGTCTGTGGGATGGAATCCGTAGGGACCTTCCCTCTCACACGACATGGGGCCGCCCCGTCAGTGGGCCTCACCTTGATGTATATATTGCATATCCATGTTGTCCTTCCATTTTGCCAGCTCTTTTAGGGCATGAGCAAAAAAATTAAGCAGATCCAACTATCCCATAGGGAATAGTGCTGATTGAACCCCACCATTAAAAACTTATACAACACACAGTAATGTTCACTATAGTGCCATCTAACATGTTAACAAGGACACGCATACCTAGATAAAGTATAAAAACAAATATCAGCTTGATCCAACACTTTTATAGCCCAGGAGTTTTAATGGTGGACATTTAATTACCACTATTTACTTTAGTGTGGTCCACCTGAGATTTGAATGTACGTCATTTTGGGGCTCATGCTCTAAAACTAGCTGGAGAAATAGGTGAACAATATTGATATACAACAGGTGCATCAAGATGAGGCATCACGAAGCTTTCAGCTCAATCCCCACTACTTCCTTTGCTGTGATGGACTTAGCCTAGGACAAAATGATATGTCAAAATAGATGGATGGCACGATAAAACATATACAGTAAGGTGGACCCTCCAAAGGCTGTGATAAGACCGGCCGTCTCTAGCCACGTTCCCACCAATACCCAATCTGCTTCTAATGCAGTAGTATAGCCTTTAACTTGAATTTAACTCGAATGCTGTTGGCATACAGAGCTTTGTAGGCCCACCATGATGTATGTGTTTTGTCCATGCTGACCATTCATTTTACCTGGTCATCTTATGATTTCTTATGGCATGAGCTGAAAATGATGCAATGCTTCACACCATAAGAAATATTCGTGATTCAACAATCAACGCCAACCATTAAAAACTTCTTTGGGGGCCACAAAAATTGTAGATCAAGATGAACCTATGTTTTCCCTTCATCCATGTCTGTGTGACATATAATCAACAGGCTTAACGGAAAATAAACAATACGATGGGCCCTAGTAAGTTTTTAATGGTGGGCGTTCATTCACCATTGTTTCTTATTTTGTTGTCTACTTGAGATATGAATCTGTCTCATTTTTGGGCTCTCTAATATGATCTCGAAAATAAATGAATGGCATGGATAAAACATATACATAGAAATATTCGTGATTTTTTTTATTGCATTTTGTGAAGAAGATTTGATTCAGAAGAAGATTGATTTTCTAGTAAACTATGTCAGTTACCCATTTAAAATCGTTAATAGCATTTTCGTTATGTATGTCATATACAATCGAGAGGGTCAAAATAAGGTATTTAATGTATAAGTGGCTATAGGATGTAGGACTGGCAAGATCAGTGTTGGCTTTGAGTAGAATCCTTGCCTATTCAGATAAGACATTTATATTGCATTTTGTGAATTGTCACCAAAGGGTCCTGAGGTTTGAGAAAATTTCAAGTTAGGCTAAGCATTGTCTTTTGCTTGAAAGAGGAAAAATAAAAATAAAAATCGTCCCTTTCATGAGAAAAGAAAATGTATGAAAGCCCACAAAAGAAAATGAGAAAAAAAAAAAAAAAAAAAAAAAAAAACTATATTCAATACCTTTGAAAACCATGACCAATGAAATGTGACTCTTGAATCTTGATAATTTTAGTTAAAAGAAAATCAAGCTTTTCTAATTATTAGCTTCCTTTTTTGGTTGATCACATTTTGATGCAACTTGGTTATCAAGGCAATGGTTAGTCACATTTTGATGCAATTTGGTTATCTGGAGCATAAATGTGTGCACGCATGGAATCAATTTCAAAATTCTGGATTTCTTCTTCTTCTTCTTCTTCTTCTTCTTTTTTTGTTTTATTTTTTTTTGTTTTATTTATTATTTTTATTTTTTTTGCCATTTTGGCCATCTCTAGACTATTTTTTTATGTGAATAGTAACTCAGTTACTGAAAAATGTAGATCTTTAGCATTGATTAGAGAAGTGCTTATATTTTTTAACAAAACCAGATGGTTATTGGTCTTGTACTTTTAATCTCTGTCTTCTTATTTATTGCATTTTCTTTGTTATGTTTTGCTTTGTTTTACCATTGAAAGTAACTGAATATTTCTTGTACCCTGGTCTTTAGACCTACACAGAGTATTGGAATGCTATCCAGCACATTTTTTAGGAGTACTCAGAAGGAAGATACTGTAGTTCCTATGGTAAGAATAGTTTTAGGTATTGTTGTTACATGCTTCTTAAATGCTTTTGAATTGTGTTCAAAATTCTTTTCCAGCAGGCTTATTGCTATATTTATGTTGAATGAAAGTAAATTGACTAGATAATCATTTAGGGGTGGTTATGGCCTAGGTTTGGGCCATGTCAAGGTCAGCTAGAATCTAACCTATTTACTAATTGAGCCAAAATCAGACTTCACATACATTATTTTAATGCAAGCCGAGGATAAACATCTTATGCTAGAAGTAAGATTCATTTTTCTCTACTTGTTACTTTTATTAAAAGCATGCCACTATTTTTCTCTACAGTCCAATCTGTTGATATGGACTCCCCGTAGATGGGAGATGCACAAAAAATTTGCCAAATTGGAGGATCCTAACAAATATTCTTAAGAGCAGTAACAACCCATATTCTGAGATTTGTTCTGGGAGATGTGTTTGATGATGCAGGCTGAAGTGTATCATTCGTACATGGAAGTGTTACGTGGATATGAGATTTTTAATGCAGATGGAGAGATGTGGAGGAAGCAAAGAAAGACTGCAAGCTTGGAGTTCGCATCAAAGAACTTGAGAGATTACAGTACTCTCGTATTCAGAGACTGCCCTCAAGCTATCAACTATGTTATGCCAAGCTTTTATACAAAACCAACGAGTTGGCGTGCAGGTCTTCCTCATCTACCCAAGAAACACTCTCTTCTAATGCATGCATATCTTTATTGATGCATGTGGATGTGCGTGTCTTTCTAAAGAGTAATGATCACATGAATCTCATCACATTCAACTCATAGTATGTTGTACTTTTCTTTCCCCTCAATGTGTCATGTGTGTAGGATGTCCAGGTAGTGCAAAAAGGTGGGCCCAATCAGGATGAGCACTTGGCCTGAAAATTGAACAGGTCGACTCAGCAAGTAGGGCGACAACCAATGATCTGACCCAACATACAGCTGTTGCCCAATTGATGTGTGGATACACCTATTTTTCATGGTGGAATCCACATTTTGCAAGAAAGAATTGGATGTTCTACGCATGTGCAATTCCCACCGGCAACGGTATATCATGCTAAATTAGCTTTCTGTGCAGTTTTTGGTCTTATACAAAAAAAAAAAAAAAACTTTTGGTCTTATATAAAAAGTTTCAGGATGACAATTAGCCAACATTTGGCATCATGGACTTTTCCTCAATTATTGGCTTGCCAATGTGCAAGTTATAGATTGGGGCCTTTTGTTGTTGCTGTTTAATTTTTATGATGATAGAATTAGAGTTTCGTGCTTGGCAGAGAAAGGGTTAAGTAGAGGCTGGCACATTATCATGGGGTGTTGCCCATATATATGTAGTTTTCCAATGATGTAGAAGAGACTCTCGAGCTCTGAATCTCCTACTGGTATGGAATTATCGAATGCTTGCACTCATGGATCCTGATTGTTTTTATTTCCCCCTGTTTTCCCCTTTAATAGTTAATTCTATAAAATTTTCATGCACTAGAGCCGAGGTTTGTTGGAGGGAGAGCATGTTACTCTTGTCCAAAGCTACAATGCTCAGTTATTGCTGTTGATAATTACTAATGAATATTTTGGCCAGGCATTGGTGAAAAATGCAACAGATGTTATTCTGAATATTCCACAGGGTTGGCACTAGGCAGAACATGCTAAAATGTCATTTGCTTAAACTTTGGTTTTGCAAGATTGGTTATGTGGAGTGCTACTACCAATATTTTGTGCTGTTTGATCTGTTTGCAATGGATTCCTATTACTTTTCTTTTTCAGATTTCTTTGAAGCTAACATGTTCTCTGGTGACTTGAGTTACCAAATTTGTTAATAGGATTCTTAATAGTGTGAATTATTTTTTGAATGACTATCAGGTGCAAGATTTTTAAAAAAATAATAATAATTTACCGATATATATTGTTATTTACAGATATTTTTGCGACGGACCAAATCCGTCGATAATTTCTGAACATAGAATACCGACGGATTCGAGGTCCGTCGCTTACTCATATTAGCGATGGACCTTATCCGTCGGTAATGTTTTAGTGACGACTAAATTTTTGAATATTACGGACGGATTTTTTATTTTTTACGACGGATTTTATCCGTCGCTATGATGCGACGGACCTTATCCGTCGCAAAATAAACGACGGATTATATCCGTCGAGAAAAAAACGACCCGGTAAACAGCGACGGACGAAGTCCGTCGTTTATTTGGTTTTACGACGGATTTGGTCCATCGCAAATCAGCGATTTTGGCGTAGTGTCTCTTGTATTATAGGTACTATCCGGCAAAGAGTTCTCGCTTGGCAAAATCTTCTTGAGCAGTTGCAACAAAGTCGTAAAGCTATTATCTGACCACTGATATTTAGCCTTCATGCTCATCAACTCAACTGTCACTGACAACTTTGTATACTCACGTTTACACGATGGATATAGGGGTTGTACCGCATCCTCCCTTAATTTATTGTACTGAGTATCATTGTCTATGTCATCTTGAGGCTGACTACCATGTTCCTCATTGACCTCATTCATACATGCATCTAAGTCATCAGGTTGAACACGACCAAAAGCATCATTAACCAAATCAACTATTCTAGGCAACAACTCTTCATTACAATCAGTGGCAGATGTACTAGGAGCCTTGGCATTGACACCAATATTGGGAAGTTCTCCATGAAAAAACCAAGTTGTGTATGTCTGATCTATACCATTCATAATCAAATGCTCAGAAACTGTACTTAGTATTTTCTTCCCACGCACATTACGACATCTAGCACAAGGACAACTATACCAATCAATACCTCCCGAATTCCTTTTTGCAAATAAATAAATGATTCAACGCCTTTAATGTATTCATCACTCAATATATCTTTGTCATCCAATTCTTGCTCGGGGGCGTCAAATCCATATCTGATATCAAGTGCATGCAGCATATAAAAAGTGAGATACAATAAAAAATAGGCTTTTCATAAACTGTCAAAACATGCCACACATGGTCACCAATCACAAAAAAATAAAGATCTATATATATCCGCAAATATATGCACATGATTAGGCGTAGGTTTTAGGTTATAGGTTATAGGTTATAGGCTACATCAAGTTATGAGTTTTTAAGTATTGACTCGCATATGTAGACTGAAATATGAAAAGCAGTCTTACCATTCTTGCACTAAATGAAAATATGAAGTTTCAATCCACAAAAAGAAAGAAGTAATAATTCAGAAGTTATTTAGGAAACAAGAGCAGGAAAATGCAATAAACAATACTTGCTGTAATGAAGTTTTTTTGTGCCTACATTGCAAACATAACATCAATCTAAAACATAAGTATTTCATCAGTAGTCTTTAATATGGATGGTCTAGACCGTTACATAGTCCAATCAACAATTTTACCCATCTATTTCCTATGGCCCATCTTGGATTACTTATGTTTATAAAGAATCACTTTTGTCATACATCTTAACCATACCATCCATGGCTTGGGAAAGGATGGATGTAGAAAGTTTGGTCAAATCAAAGATGGATTGGATCATCCAGTCAGTTTGATTTTGTTAAGTAGCCTATATAATTTATTTTTGACTCTAACGGACAGTTCAGATCTAATGATCAAGATGTTAAATTGAACAACTAGTAGCACTACAAATTATCTCTAAGAGCACTGGAGCATTTCTACTTAATTAAGAGCACTGGAGCATTTCTACAAATTATCTCTAAGGCCTAGAATTTGTTCAACAGCCATCAAGAGCAATTTACAATTTCACTCTTTATAAGAGGAGTTATTGGCAGGAAAAGGGGAGTACTGAGTGCAAAAGCAAAATGGAGAAGCTTCAAATGTCATGTTCCCTGATTCTTTTAGACTTAATTTATGCATGACAAGATGACATCTGTTGGAGAGAAAGGTATTGACTAAAGATGGTGTTCTGTTTAGGATTTTTTTTTTAAAAAAAAAAAAACCAAAAACTGATTAGGAGCATCCACACAGTTGGAAGGTTGTTCCAAGCAGATCTGCACTTGGTTCCATCTCAGTCTATTTTTCATTGCTTCCCATCCAACTGATGTTTTGAAAGCTAATAAACCGTGAATGTTCTGCCATGGTCATCTTGTTCCCAGTTGTCTTCCATCTTGTGTGACTGATTCTAGGTTTCTGTTTAATTCATTAATAAAGCAAGAGTCAAGGATTGCTACCCAAAACATGCGGCCACCATTGATCATTTATACCCAAGGATGATCAATATGTTGCCACCCCAAAACTAAGGCCACAATATATCATTTATATCCCTCCAAGGATGATCAAAGTGTTGCCACACCATACCTATAAGCAGCCCTTATCCTAAACTCTAAAACTTTTCAATCTCATCTGCAGTCCTAATACTATATATAAACATCTAATTCCAGTAAAACCAGTCCCTCTTTAGGCACAATCTCTCCTAAAATAGTCCCATTGAAACCAGCCTATTGCCCACCTATAAGTCTAACCTACAATCTGACCCCAAATTCAGCCTCTAATTGTTCCCAACATTTCTACAATCTGTCTCCTTTCAGCACTAAACACAACACCCCTAATCTGACCATAGTCAAAATAAATCCACCCCATACCTGTCCCAATCCTCATTTTATAGTGGACATTACAGACCAGCAATCCTCATTTTATCCAAAGCTCAGCTGGACCACACACAGGAAAGAGTGGGGATTATGACATCCACCATTGAGACTTTCATAGGGCCCACAGCGATGTTTATTTGTCACCCAACTTGTTCATAAGCTCACACAGACATAGGGAAAACACAAATATCAGCTTGGTGGATCCCCCTTTTTTTTTCATCAATTCTAACATTGTATTTCTGTTGGGTATCATACTCACACAACAAACACAACAAGACATTCGCAGCAAGGTGAAATAAGTCGAAAAATGGCTGCAATTGGCTGCTGTCGGATAAGTTCAAAGATCTATTTGCTTGGATCCCATTGACAGTTATGTATTTGCTTTACATCTATTGCTAGATGAAGTGGATCCAAATCTCAGGTGGACCGCATTAAAAACTTCTTAAAGGCCACTGTAATGTTTATTTGTCATCCAACTAGTTGATAAGGTCACAAAGACATGGATGAAGGGACCACACAGATATCATCTTGATCCAAAGCTTTTGCGGCCCACCGAAAGTTTTTAATGGCCAACACCACTGTTCCCTGTGGTGTGGTCCACCTGAGATTTGGATTTGCTTCATTTTTTAATCACACTGTAGAATGAGCTGCCAAAAAAAAAAAAAAAAGACGTTGATGTAATGCATATACATAAGATGGGCCTACAATCGCTCCTGCCGGACTCAGATTCCGTAGCTTAGACAACATCACCTGGGCGCAGATTGTGTACTACCCAACACGACCAAGCTAGAGACAGACGGTCCTGTCAGGGTTCTGTGGAGTCCACAGTAATATACGAGTTTTATCCAAGCTGTCCATCTATATTGAAAAATGAGAAAATCAGGGAAGTGGACCCCACCTTTTAGCCAGTCGGTTTTATGAAAGAAGACAAACCTTATTTTGCAAGTTAGACCTCCACGTGCGGAGACCTTTAATTTGGACGAAAATACCCCTCTTTCCACTGCAAAACGGCAGAGCCTCCCTTCTCATTCCACTTTCACTGCCGCTTTCACTGCCGCTTTC
This sequence comes from Magnolia officinalis, assembly GCA_021015155.1. Classification (NCBI taxonomy): domain Eukaryota; kingdom Viridiplantae; phylum Streptophyta; class Magnoliopsida; order Magnoliales; family Magnoliaceae; genus Magnolia; species Magnolia officinalis. The sequence continues at coordinate 80,144,419 of JAJHSJ010000005.1, read as the reverse complement.
ACTGCCATTACCTCACGGCCGTTGCTTTCGCCCCCTTTTCTCACTCTGTTTCCACGAGACAGACCAGCGCAGCTCCTTTTGGTGGGCCCCCCTTATCAGCGTTTTGTCGTCTTCTTAAAATGGTCGGTCCAGGGAAGAAATCACGCACGGCAGGTATGATACACCACTCAGTTGGGCCCACACCAGCCCTGTGGCTGGTGGTCGGTGCTCTGTGGCCCCCCAATCACAATGTGTTTCATCGTTTCCGTTCATCCATTTTTACAGATCATTTTAGAGGTTTATCCGAAAAATAAGAGGGATCGAAATCTCAGATGTACCACACTACAGGAAAAAATAAGAGGTTTCCGTTCATCCATTTTTTAAGATCATTTTTATGGCCCCAAAAAGTTTTCAATGGTCGATGTTCATTAAACACTGTTTCCTGTAATGTGGTCCAATTGAGATCAGGATATACCTCATTTTTTATATAATACCATAAAATGATCTATAAAAATAGATGGACGGCATGGATGAAACACATACATCATGATGGGGCCCACAGAGCACCGAACACCCCCCATTGGCTGGTGGTAGGGGGAGTTGTCAATCCGTTTCCTGTAGAATATATACGCCGTCCATCTGTTTTTCCTTCTAAATTAAGGTGTTGAGCCTCAAATTGAAGCATACCAAAATATCAAGTGGATCATACCACTGGAAACAGTGGACATAATGATTTTCGAGTTTGTCCCGCTGATTTTGATGTTTGCCCCGCTGATCTCATGTCTGGCCCGCTAATATTTTACATATATAGTGAGGAACTCATTTACTTGCTAATGAAATAACATGTTCATGTCCACCAATTAATTGACATGAAAAAATCAAGTGCCAAAATGATTGATATTGAGAAAGACTTGTGCTAGCATATGTTACTTAATAAACTAATAGGGAACGGTTACGAACTAGGATTTCTTGACACCCAGTACATGTCCCCATCTTAAGCACTATTCGCCTCGCTGTTTTTGCATTATGCCCCGCTGAAATTTCACTTTGCCTTGCCGTTTTTCTAGTTTGCCCCGCTGATATTTCACTTTGCCTCGCCGTTTTTCTAGTTTGCCCCGCTCTCCATCCGTTTTCCCAACTTATTGTAGCGGTTTAGCCCGAAATTGAAGCATATCAAAAGATAAGTTGGATCATACCATGGGAAACAGCGGGGCATAATGATTGTCACCGTTGAAACCATAGTGGGCCCAAGAAAATCATCCATGTCTGTAACAATGTAACAGACATAGATTGCATGTATGAATGGGCTTGATTTGTGTGTGTGTGTGTGTGTGTGTGTGTGTGTGTGTATATAAAGGTTATATGAGGATCTTTAATAGGATTGTAAGGGTCATTTTTAGTTTTCTATTTTGGGATATCGTAAAAAATATGATTTACGATAAGATTTGTAATTCGATACAATTCAACCCCTACTACGATTTGCGACACGATATCGATTTTGACAACATTGGTCACATGACTCACATCACTTGCATCTGACTGTAATGATGCCTAAAATGGTGGTTTAATAGCGTGAAAATGTAAGGATTATATATAACATCACCTCCATCCTTTGCAAGTGTAATTGACTCTCGATATATGAGCCACATTTTATGTTTAAACAAACACTCGGAAATGGTAATGATGGCTCCTTTGCATTTCATATGAAATTGGAAAATCAAACATGCATTGGGGAGAAAACATTCTAATTGAAGAGGGAGAGTTTGAACAAAAATCGCTTTTTCTAGTTTGCCCCGCAGATATTTCACTTTGCCTCGCTGTTTTCTAGTTTGCCCCGCAGATATTTCACTTTGCCTCGCTGTTTTTCTAGTTTGCGCCGCAGATATTTCACTTTGCCTCACTGTTTTTCTAGTTCGCCCCGCCGATATTTCACTGTGCCTCGCAGTTTCTCTAGGTTGCCCCGCCGGTATTTCACTTTGCCTTGCTGTTTTTCTAGTTCGCCCCGCCGATATTTCACTGTGCCTCGCAGTTTCTCTAGGTTGCCCGCCGGTATTTCACTTTGCCTCGCTGTTTTTCTAGTTTGCCCCGCTGGTATTTCACTTTGCCTCGCTGTTTTTTAAGTTTGCCCCGCTGGTCTTCTACCATTGTACTAAGTAAACTCCGCTGGGCCCACATTGAATGTATGTAGTATATCCACTCCGTCCATCCATTTTTCCAACTTATTTTTGCAGTTTAGCCCGGAATTGAAGCATGTCAAAAGATCAATTGGATCATACCATGGGAAACAGCGGGGCATAATGATTTTCACCGCTGAAACCATAGTGGGATACAAGATATATTTTTCTTTGTTATCCACAGAGAATCATTCTCAACGCAAGAAAATCATCCATGTCTGTAACAATGGAACACTAATTTAACACGATTTACAGAAAATAAACGGTGATCGCTCTTCGAAATGCTCACCGAATCGAACATGTGGGATATATTGCACTACTTGTCTATTTTGTATCGCACTGGACCCTTACAAGATATATCTGCCAATATTGTCGATATTTAAAACATTGACTATAACCACATTCTTCTGGTATATGCTTATGTCTGTAGATTGATTGGGAGTAGTGTGTGATGAAGATGTGGGTCCCAAAAACCTAATTTACGAGTATGATCTTTAATAGGATTGTAAGGCACAAACTTTACTCCGGAAAGCCTTTCTCAAAATCAGCATCAATGTAATGTGACCTATCTAGATATGGATGGTCTTGTGGGGCCCATTGTGATGTATATATTTTAACGTCCATCCATTTTGAAAGATCATTTTATGGCCTATACCAAAAAGTGAGGCATATCAAAGGTGCATGTTGACCATTCCATAGAAAGTAGTGAGATTGAAAACCTTACCATTGAGAACTTCTTTAGGCCATAGAATTTTTAGATATAACTCATTTTTTAGCCCATAATGCTAAATTAAATTCTAAATTCAATGGACGGAGTGGACTTGACACATAACTCACGGCAGGCCCCACAACCCCTACACATGACAACCTTTACACTTAACACATTATAACCACAACCTCGACCCCTATCACATTATATTCATAATCTCGACCTTTATAACATGACAACCTTAACCTTTAATACATTACAATCACGACCTCAATCCTTATAATATGACAACCTCAACCCTTAACATATTATAATTGTAACCTCGACCCTTAATGCATTACAATCATGACCTCAACTCTTATAACATGATAACCTCGACCCTTATCACATAACGACTATGAATCATACCTTAGCAACGTAGACCCTTAACTCATGACGACTACGACCTAGACCTTTAACACATGACAACCATGACTCAAACCCTTAACATGTGACAACCACAACCCAAACCTTTAATACACAACCTCAACCCTTAGTGTGTGTGTATATAAAGGTTCTATGAGGATCTTTAATAGGATTGTAAGGGTCATTTTTTGTTTTCTATTTAGGGAAGAAAAAAAAGTATGATTTACGATAAGATTTGTAATTCGATACAATTCAACCCCTACTACGATTTGCAATACGCTAACGATTTTGACAACATTGGTCACATGACTCACATCACTTGCATTTGACTTTAATGATGATTTTGCTGCATTGTTTGTTTCCACAAATCATGCTTAAAATGGTGGTTTTATAGTGTAAAAATGTAAGGATTATATATAACCTTACCTCCATCCTTTGCAAGTGTAATTGACTCTCGATATACGAGCCACATTTTATGTTTAAACAAACACTCGGAAATGGTAATGATGGCTCCTTTGCATTTCATATGAAATTGGAAAATCAAACACGCATTGGAGAGAAAACATTCTAATTGAAGAGGGAGAGTTTGAACAAAAATCGCTTTTTCTAGTTTGCCCCGCAGATATTTCACTTTGCCTCGCTGTTTTTCTAGTTTGCCCCACAGATATTTTACTTTGCCTCGCTGTTTTTCTTGTTTGCCCCGCAGATATTTCACTTTGCCTCGCTGTTTTTCTAGTTTGCCCCTCTGATATTTCACTTTGCCTCGCTGTTTCTCTAGTTTGCCCCGCAGATATTTCACTTTGCCTCGCTGTTTTTCTAGTTTGCCCCGTTGTTATCTCACTTTGCCTCGCTGTTTTTTAAGTTTGCCCCGCCGTTTTTCTAGGTAGCCCCGCTGATATTTCAGTTTGCCTCGCTGTTTTTCTAGTTTGCCCCGGTGGTCTTCTACCATTGTACTAAGTAAACTCCGCTGGGCCCACATTGAATGTATGTAGTTTATCCACTCCGTCCATCCATTTTTCCAACTTATTTTTGCGGTTTAGCCCGAAATTGAAGCATGTCAAAAGATCAATTGGATCATACCATGGGAAACAGCGGGGCATAATGATTTTCACCGTTGACAAATGCATTAGTGGGATACAAGATATATTTTTCTTATAAAATGTTTTTAAATCCATCGGTGCAGGCAATGAAGAAGATGCCGTTATCTCCAAGCCATCATGTAGGTGTATACTGACATGGTGGTTTGACAAGGTGAAGGCTGGAGTGGAGAAGCACGATAGTCGCCTGAATCTGTTCAGGCAATCCCCTTTCGCGTTTTTGTTACATGTTACATCTTTTAGTTTTGTAGCGGCCATATTTCAGCTACTTTTAGTAAGATACAAAGGTGATTCAGTATTTGAGATAAAAGGGAGACAATTGCAGTTTTCCGAGATGGATTTCGCCCTCGTTACCGGTCTTAAGACTGGAGATCTTACTATACCCAAGAATCGTTGCACTATGCGTACACTAAGAGACAAATACTTCAAAGAACATCCAATATTTAAGAAGCACCTAATGGCCGTGTTTGAGAGATTAGTTGACACTAATAAGCATGATGACGTAGTGAAGGTTGCCCTACTCCTAGTTGTGGAGTGTTTTCTTAGGGGAACTGAACCGAAAACCAGGTGCAACATGGATTATATTCACCTGGTGGACTCGTTAGATGATTTCTATATGTATCCTTGGGGTAGTTTGGGATACATTACAATGTTGCAAGGAATCGAATCTGCCGTTGCCGCATCAAGTTCCCCTCGGTATACTGTATGTGGTTGCATCCTTCCTCTACAAGTAAGAACACCTTTTATTTTCGATATCTTTTCCCTCTATAGTCATCTTTGAATTTATGTTGTTGAAATTTCATTCTAATAGGTATGGGCAGTAGAGATATTACCGGCCCTGCAAGAGTGTGTTGTTTCGTATATTCCCCATCAAATTCCACGCTTCATTCAATATCGAGGCTGGAAGTGTTTGAGGTACAAAAGAATACATGCTATTGTCCGGAGTAAAGCTGTAAGTTTATATATGTCCATCATTTACTTTGCTTAACTTGACAAGCTTATCAATTTTTATCGTAATATTACTCCTTGTTCTTTTGCAGACATCGGTAGTGATGAAATTAGAACCAACGCTACGAGAATGGGAAACGGATGCCGTTCGATCGGTGCGTGACAATTTCCAGGTGAGATGTTATGAAAAATGCACTATATTTTTTATTTTTTGGCTAAAGTTATCCTTACATTTTGTAGATCACTCAAACACAAGAATATGATGAGGAGGATGGCGAGTCAGAAGATAGCGATGAGAATGGCGTGGAGGGAGAGGGACCGAGGGAGGGTATACCAATGGGGGGTGTTATGAAGAATGTTGTTTTTATGGAGGAATTTCGGATTGAGAGGGAGGAGTTGAAGAAGGAGAGGGATGAATTGAAGAAGGAGAGGGACGAATTGAGAAAAGAGAGGGAAGGGGTGAGACGGAAAGAAGCAATGATTAATGAGAGGAAAAATATGTTACTGAAAGAGAAAGAACAATTGAGGATGGAGAAGGATTTATTTTTTGAAGAGAGGGAAAAGTTAGCATATGAGATAGAGGAGTTTAATAAGAAAAAGGAAGGTAGTCGTACACAGACGGGATCTTGTGTGATGGAAGAGGAGGGTGAGGAGTTGAGGAAGAGAGGGAAAGTAAATGATGGCCCACATACAAAATCCAGACACGGGGATCTGGATGGGCAATCGTATAGTAATGCCAAAGTTGAAGTCTTGTATGCATCCACTTCTCATCCCGTTTATAAAAGGAGAACCAAAAGGATACCAAAGCCGTCATATTACAAGATATCTCCGTACTTGTCTCTGTCTGCAATCGATACAACCCCTGGGCCGGTTCCCGAAACGGAGCAAGTAACAGCTTTTGCAACTTCTCTGATACCATTTCCTCTACAGATGGATCCTTTCAGGATACTATCCACACAGGAGGTGAAAGAGGCAGAGGACTGGTACGAAGCAAATAAGGCCAAGGCAGAGGGGAAATGGTTTAGTACGATATGGCTGAAAGATGCGTGGGTTGATAGTGAGGTCCGCATTACTAATTTATTCTCTATATGTATTGATTGACATATAATTATGTATTATATTAATCTATGATTAACATTCTACTGCCCACAATCATTAGGCTATCGACACATACATTGAGTTCCTTTCGAGAAGGCATAACGATCTTTCAAAAGCATATCCTCAGGATTGCAAGTTTTGTCCTATATTTTTTACGGTAACTGTTTATTGCGTTAATCTGTAATCTCATTGAAAATTTAATTTTCTTACGTGTATTGAACTTTCATCATGTTTGTAACAGCAATGCCTTGAGTCTTGTTTACCTGTCATGAAAGCATACTAGGCCTCCTCCTCGGCCTCAGAACGGCAGGAGCTATTAGGTCATATGGGTACGGCTTATGCAATTGCCAAGCAGCGTGATCAACCACACGCCAAGCCAATTTGGCGTTATGAACGGGTAATGCATTTGTCATAGAGCATCATCCTTTACTGATATGTCTTCTATCGTGTTTGACTAATATATTACTTTGTGAATCATGAACAGGTCTATGCGCCCATAAATCACGAAAATACACATTGGTTTCTACTAGTCATCTACCCTAGAGCAAGAGAAGTTGTTATTGTCGATAGCTTGTGCACAAATCTAATGCCAAAGTACAAGCAAAAGATGAAGAAGATCACTGATGCACTCCCCATTCTCTTTCATGCCACTGGAGACAGCACGACGTTTGAAGGGCAGAAGTGGACCGTCATAGTCGATGAATCTGCGCCGAAGCAGAACAATGGTTATGACTGTGGTATATTCGTTATGAAATACATCGATATTTTGTGTAGCGGTCTCACCTTGGCGGGAATAGACATGCAAAAATTCACCACCGATTGGAGGAAGTCAGTAGCATATGATTGTTTGTCTCTAGTTGGTAGATGATATTTGTCCAGTGCCCCCCCTTGAATTTGGAAAGATGTTGTATACACTGTATTATATACATCGTTGAATATACATTGTAAGTTATGATACAAAGGGAACTTTGTAAGTTATGATATATAGCATACTTTGATAATTTTGGTGGATAACATACTTATGAATCACCCAGAATTATCACACTTCTTGCACCCAATTCCATCAATAATTCCAAGCCGATTATCATGGTTTCATACTTGGTCTGATTATTAGTACACTCGAACTCTAATTTGAATACAAAGTTCCATCTCAAAATCCTTGCATCTCACTGAGTCCACTTGAATGTTTATTTGTCAAGTCGTGATTGAATCCCTACCATTAAAAACTTCACTGAGTCCGATTATCATGTTTATTTGTCATCTAACCTATTGGTAATGTCACAAATACTTACATAAAGAGACTTCTGCAGTATCATCTTGATCCAAATATTTTGTAGTGCACGAGAAGGTTTTAATGGTTAATTAGCCCATAATAAGGGGTCACACATGAAGCCTTGGGAGTGTATTAGGTGAGACCCTGGATACACCGAGGTGGGTGGAGCCTGATTGTGAGGCTCACAGTGATGTACGTGCCTTAAATTCATATTGTCCAACCATTTTCAAAGTTTATTATAAGGCATGATCCAAAAAATGAAGTATGCCAAATTCTTAAGTGGATCACACCACGAGAAACAATCTCAATTGATTCCCTAACATTAAAAACTTCATGGAGTTCACTTGAATGTGTTTTTGCCAGCCAACCCGTTGATAAGGCCACAAAAACCTATATGAAGAGACCACTCAAATATCATCTTGATCCAAAGCTTCTGTGGCCCATGAAAAGTTTTTAACGATCAATTACTACTGTTTCTTTTACTATAGTCCATCTTAGATTTGAATCAATTTTTTGGATCATACCTAGGATCCGCCGAAGCCGCACCTAGCTAGGCTGGTAGCGGATTGGGTGAGACCCAAGTCGACGAAGGTGGGTGGGACCTGAGTGTGAGGCTCACGGTGATGTATGCGCCTTAAATTTACAGATTGAGTAGTAACCTGTGGTCCGTCTAGGAAGGGGCGTGGACTCTGAGGGGTCAACGTGTTGTGTGGGTTTCATCCAAGCTTTTTTTTTTTTTTTTTTTTTTTTTTTAAAAAAAAAAGAAGGACAGATGCAAGGCTTAAGTGGACCACACCACATGAAGCAGCGGTCATAAATGACACTCACTGTTGAAAAGTTCCATCTCAAAATCCTTCAAGTAGATCGTATATGATCGATGTGTGTACAACAAACAAATCCAAGAAAATAAAAATGATTTAAAAAAAAAAAAAAAACAGGATTGCGAGTAGCAATCCTCGATATAATCGACATATCACCGATCTCATCGACAAAAGTCATCGATATATCGACATATTGTAGATTTCATCGACATATCGCATATAAGAAATGTATCGTCGATTTAACCTTCATATCGTCGATATATCGATGCTAGTCATCGATTATATCTACATATCATCAATTGTATCGACATAAGTTATCGATAAATCGACAACATGTCGATAATATCGAATTCGGTCGGCAAGTGTCCAGCAAGTAATTCCCGGAAATTGGTTTTTCATCGATATATCGACATACCGTCGATATATCGACGATATATGGGAATCGATTTATCGAAAACGTGTCGATAATATCGAATTCGGTCGTCATTTGTCCAGCAAGTAATTCCCGGAATTTTGTTTTTCATCGATATATCGACAAAGTGTCGATATATCGACTAGATACATTAAACGATATATCGAAAATGTGTCGATAATATCGAATTAGGTTTTCATTTGTCCAGCAAGTAATCAACGGAATTGACGTACTTCATCGATATATCGACAATATGTCGATATATCGATAGTAAAGTATATTGATATATCGAAAACATGGCGATAATATCGAATTTGGTTTGGAATTGTCCAGCAAGAGTTGGTTCAAATTTCTATTGTATCGATATATCGCTAGTATGTCGATATATCGATAGTTGTCGATAGGATCGACATATCATCGATATAATCTACATAAGTTATCGATGTAATCTGCATATATCGATGTAATCGTTATAAGTGATCGAGTAGATCGTCAATTTGACGATAATATCCAATGTTGATGACACATTTGAACGATGTATCGACATGTTATCGATATATCGATGGGATACTTTTCGATATATCGACGTTATGTCGATAAAATCGAAATAGGACTGTAAGTCTCCAGAAGTGAAACATTAAAAAATGGATCCTGACGATATATTGATAGGTTGTCGATATATCGATCGTCGATTGTCGATATATCGACAACATGTCGATATATCGATGGATTGCGATTTTCAAAAAAAAAATGCACTAACTGCTTTCACCAACCGGCAGTTATTGCACCAAACGGACGTTTATTTGCACTCCTTCTTCTCTCTAGGCTTCCCACAACTTCATCTCCAGCGGATTTCTCGCCCCAAGTTGCGCTTAATCTTTGGGCGATTTCCAACTTCGCCACAACTTCATCTCCAGCGGTCACACCATCAAGAGTGTGTTCTTCTTCTTCTTCTTCCTTCTTCATTTTTATTTTTTTTCTTAATGCACATGAAATTTTATTTTTTTAAATGTATATAGAGTGTCGGCGAAAACTTGGAAGAAAAACATGCACAAAACACCTTGGTGTGGGTCAATCATCAATAGTGGCTAACCTTTGATGTGGGTTATCCATCATGTGGGGCCCACCTTGGAAGTGGGTTGACCATTGGGCCATCTTTGGATGTGGCCATTAATCATTAAGAGTCAACCTTTGATGTGGACCATTGGGTCTACCCTGATGTGGGGCCCACCTTTGGTGGGGATAGTCCATTGTGTGGGCCCTACTATTGATGTTAACAGTCCATCATGGGAGGCCGCCTTTGATATGGACTGTGCAGCGGGTTGACAGTCCATCATGGGAGGCCGCCTTTTCTAACCTCGTGATGGTATTCTGTAGCATGGTAGTAATTCCATCCAAGTATGAGTTTAGTCAGTCTTCTCCATGCTTTTGTCCAATGAAAAATGTTATTTGCAAATTATAGATGGTCTTTCTTTTCATGAACTGCTCAAGTTGGAAACTAGACGAGTTGAACTTGATTTTTGTCTTCAACTCACCATTTTAGGCAATAAATTATTTTTTATAGCATTATATATAACAAAAGGTACTATGAGGTCGACCTCATGTGAGCTTCCCATGAGGTTGAGCTCTTTGGGTCCCGTTGTAATGTGTGTCCGACATCCACACCATCAATCGGATGCACACTTCCATGGTGGGCCATGGGATTAAAAATCAGGCCAATGCATGACTAAGGTGGGTCGCACCACAGACAACAGTTGGGAGTGGATGCCCACCCATTGAAACTTTCCTGATTGTTTATAGGGCCATTTAGGATGTGGTTAAGGCATGATTTCACATGATTTCAGCTCAATTCCGGATATGGCCAATTTTTGGGACATCCCATAACCCTAGAGGGGACACACCAAATGCACGGTGTGAATGTCTGACGCATCACAGTGGGGCCCACGAGCCTCAACCCCATAGTACATTTTCCCATATGTGTGTGCGCGCGTGCATGCGCATGCATATCCTATCAGCAGTTTCTAATAGTTTTTCCCCCACACTTTCATCAGGGGAAGGATCTTGATAAACCTGTGGCTATTTATGAAACATTGTGTAGCCAACTGACTACTATTGATGTTGACAGTCCATAATAAGGGTTGAAGTCCATGAGATGGGCTTTCAGTTGCAAACAAGTAACTCTTTTCAACTTTAATAAACTGAATCCCTATCCTCTCATTGTGTGATGCAAAAATCTTCTTTATTTTTTTAATTGACCTTTTCACTATCCCGTTTAAGAGCATTTGTGGAATATGGGTGGCAAAGGACTGTGCAGCGTTGGCTTTAGTCTCCCAAGGGCCCGTTTGGATTCACCCTTTGAAGGGATGTTTGAGGCTTAAACACGCCTTGTTTTACAAACGTGTCGTCGATGTTGTGCACCAAATGCATTTTTTTAAGACCCATTCTCATCTCCCGCTTGATAAAATAAGTGCTAGAATGCTCACTCAGATTAGTGTTTTTTTTGAGTTAAACCGTAAAAACAGGTACATTAGTTCAATATTCGATTACAAATCATGATTAGGACAGGTATATATCGATATTTCGAGTTTATTGGACATTTTTTTTTGTTTGAAACAGACAATATCATCACTACAGATAATGGCAAAGGATAAAGGGAAAAAGCCTATACTTGGAGAGTCATCCAGGGGAGCTCGTCAAAAAATTCGATCCAGACCTAGACTGGAACAGTCAGAGGAACGACCTCTCCAATCGAGTCGCCGGCTAGGCGAGCTCGTACTCAGACGAGTGCTCTAATTCAGGACCCCCATCCACCAATCCAACCGGAACAAGTTATCCAGCAGGTTCCTCCTCCTCCTACGAACCTGTACAAAAAATTCCGTGCTCGAAAAATTGTATACGAAAAAAAAATCGACCGAGCGTCCATCCAGCGGTTTGGGATTATTGAGATTTTGGAAAAGGTTGGGTGGATTAAGATCTTAGATTTTGGAGGGACGGTTCGAAATGAGCAAGTTCTCATATTTCTATCATATTGTCACTCTCCGGTATTGCACCATCCTTCCTTTCAGGTGACCATTGGAGAGAACTCCGTCACCATTGATACTGGGGTAGTTGCACATCTTTTGGGGATTCCTGTCACATCTCGAGGATTAACTGATCACGACATCGATGACCCAACTGTACGGTTAGCAATGACGAAGTTTTTTTGTAACGGTCAGGATGTTCCGTGGAATAAGGGTAATGCACTGAGATCATCGCACATGGAATTCAAGTATAAGGTGCTACACAATATCTTTTGCTTAAATGTTATCCAAGGGAGTCGAACAAAGTCGATATTACTTCATATATGTTAGACATTCTATACAGCATCTGTCATGGTATTCCTCTCTGTCTGCCCACAATCATTACTCAAATGATCGCCGACAACATAGCGACCACGAGAAGGGATGCCATAGGCTTCCCACACCTTCTATGTTTACTCTCCCGTCATGTGGGGCTGATGCCCACCACTGACAGACCCAGACCCGTGAGAATGTTTACAGAAAACAACATCAAGCGCATGAAAGTGGGAAGAAAGGGGCATCGGCATCAGTGAGGCGCAGTGAAGTTTTGATGGGCGAGACAGACGAAGAGGCAGCGGAGACAGAGGCTGCAGAGACGGACGCGGCTGAGACAGAGGCAGCCGACACCGAATATCCCACGGAGGGCGAGCAACGTGAGGAGGCAGGGCAACCATATGGTCCTACCAGTCGAAGGATGCCGTACCGCAACCGCCGGCATATATTGTTAGGCACATGGATGAGCAGGATAGACGAATGTCACGACTGGAGCGGTTTTTTGAGGCCATCCAGAATAGTATCAACCGGGTCGAGCGTAAAATTGATAACCTTATTGCCACAATCACCTGCCGGCATGATGATGTCGCTCCACCGGGTGGCGGTCCGTCCAGGTAGACTAGATTTACACGGGAATGATGGCTTGTGCATCAGGTATCTTTTTGGTAAGCCAAGCCTATAAAAATTCATATGCTCAAAATGTTTCTTTAAATCATGGGGTGAATTTTACTTTGACTGATGAATGGATGTTGATTTTAGTGCCCAAACTTGGGGATCTTATTTTGATTACTATATATGGTGTTATGCTGAAATTTATTTATGTACTTCATGTTATGTTGCATGTTCTCATTTTCATTCGGTACATATCTGATGTTGATGGATTTCAATGGTGTGCATATGTTCCTTCCTGACAACTTTAATACATCGACATTAGCAAATGATTTCAGATAATGTTTACAAAGTATACTAAAACAAAAGGCGATTTCGCAATTGCTACTCAATGTGAAATTGTGAAGTTGGATTCGTTCACTCAAACTTTGAAATGAACACTCGGTAATTTTATTTTTTGGAGTCCCAAAGTATCGCCAGTGATCAAATCTGCCTTTATAGGTTACAGTGCCTGCATCTTCGCATACGGACAGATAGGCACCGGAAAACATTAGGAAAGGTATGATTGCCCATTGATGAGAACTAAAGGGTATATTTGAACTTTCAATTAAGTTCATGCAATCAGTTTGTGGAATCCTTCTAGAAAGTTGTAGAACTAAAGGTCGTATTATTGTGACTTCTGATGTATCTGCACGCGGTGTTGATTATCCAGATGTCACCCTTATTATGCACGTAATATCGAATATGGATAATTTCTTTTTACAATATAAGGAGGCATTTTAGAATGCATATATAGATAGGGCTGATAGTTGCATTTTTACACGATATGCTATACATGAAGATCAACTAGAAGCAATATATAACTTTCAATAGTATGTATCATACAAAGTACAAAAATTACATCAATCACATGATATGCTATACACCGGATATCGGATACTTGCACGACCGTCGATTATGCCCGGTTTGTTTGCATCGCCCACACTTTACTGTTTTCGATTCCTCTCCACGCGATGGAATTCTAAGCTTTTTGGGTTTCCCAGCTGACCTCCTCTGTCTTGGGGGTTTAATTTACGCACAATACTCCTTCATCCCCGCAGACATTTCCCACTCGCCCTTGTCGCGACTGGATACACCGATTCGCTATACACGGCCAGGTAATTATGCGCCGTGTAGAATGGGGAGCAGTATGAGTAGTGATCAAAATTATAGTTTATGCAGGCTGACAGGACATGCATGCTGTCACGCCCCAAATCCGGAAATCGTATTCACTGGAATCCCTATCACCGAATTTGATGCCGACAGCCTCCGTAGTACCCCATTCTCGGCTCCTAGCGTCCATACGCCAGATTCCGATCCTGGGATCCAACAAGGAGGATATTTTTTTTTCCAATGTACGTTTTACTCAAAATAAGCATAACCACAAGATTACCCAATTCACAAAGGCAACATCATCATCACATATCCACTGATATAATCATTTGAGTACAATGCTGAAAGAGAAATACATAAATCGAAAATCAAGCTCCAGAAGACTGCTGCATGCTCCAAACTCGACACTGCTGCAACCTAACATCACCTGCACGCATCTATCGTGCATAAGCTTATAGAAAGCTTAGGGGGTGGTGTAAGTGTGTGCATAAGGTAAGTACCAAGTAAGCAATATCAGAGTAATCAGAGTAATCAAAGTAATCAGAGTAATCAAAGTAATCAGAGTAATCAGAGTAATCAGAGTAAGCGGAAATACTGGCAGTCCGTGAGTCATACAATGTCAGGGTATGCAATGCAATTCAGCTATACAAATGAGGAGTTAAAGAAAGCCAATATCAGATGTTGAGGATACAATGTCATAAATCATACAATATCGAAATAAGCGAAAATATACTGATAAGTCTATGAGTATCATCAGCCGTACCATGGCTATGCGATGCAAGACATGAGTACTAACGGCTATATCAATGTAGAAACATGGCAACCCAAAATACTAAGTACTGCGGATGCAATGTAATATGCGGTGCGAATGAAATGACCATGCTGGAGTGAAGTCAGGATGATAGTACGTAGTATCGCAGGCTACGGGGTCCAGCACAATGGACTTCTATCCAAACCAGTCCCATACCTAAATTTGGATAGTCAGACTCAATGTGGTAAACTCCTAATCTCAGGTTAGTCGCGCGCCCAACCGAAATCCTGGCCATGCGAAAGCACACGTAACAATGGTTACGCACCATCAGCCCGAGTGGATAGTGAGTGAATGATGAATGAATATGCAATTGCTGCACAATAAGTCCACATATCAGTACGGTTACTCTCTGGGATCATCACCGGGGTCTATTACACTCTAAACCAGATTGCCGCCCCATCGCGCGCAACAAGGTGAGTGGAAGAGACCTCACTATCCGCCTGCCAATATCGGGTCCGGCTCGTCGATAGCGGACCCATTCCTCGAGCTGGTCAGACTCAGCCTAGCATTGCCCCCTCCTCTCGGGCAGGTAAGGCCGTACCCCCTTCCAACCGACCACGACACAGTGGGAGACGCGGCCTAACGGTATGCGGCCCTCATGCGCTCATGCATCCACTCGGTCTAGACGTTGGAGCAACCTCTGGAACCAAGAGGGTTTAGGGACTTTCACCCAGGGATATCTATAGCACCCCATGTAGAACAGATTTCTGGTGTCCCATCAGGCCATCCACAAAATACCTGTGGAGGCTACGACCCCGATGTCGCTAGGGCGTACAGTAATCATAACATACAATGCAAGATGCATGAGTCAAACAATCCAGTCATGCATCAATCCTGTGAATGTCATGCTTTCATATGGGGCAACTCCACCTATCAGGGAGCCCTATGAACAACCTGCCCTATGGCATATGCAATGGTCAATCACATCTCATAACAAACATACAGATGATGCGTATGGGCATGTATTATGATGCTATGCAGTCACATACTCATAATCGGTATCAGCAATCGACCTTGACAATGTGGACATTTAACCAACATTGTCCCCAAGGAATGCCTCACACAAAGCCAAACATATAATGGACCCACAACCTCACACAAAGGCCTAATATACAACACAATGGGCCTTACTTAAGGGTCATATATACACAATGGGTGGGCCCTGCCCATGGGCTTTAAATACATGACATGTGGACCCTACACATAGGTCTCGAATACATCAAATGGGTCATGCATCATGGGTCTAATACATATCAAAATGGGCCTTGCCCATAGGCTACGAATACATCACAGTGGGCCCCAACTACGGATCGCATATACATCATATAGGTCGTGACAATCGGTCTCGGCCTCAACAATCGAATTGACACTCGGAATTGACCTCGATATGCGGCCTCGACAATTGGAATCAGCCTCGATACTTGGTTTCGACAATCATAATCGACCCAGATACTCGGTCTTCGACATATCAGAATCGACCTCAATACTTAGCCTCAACAATCAAAATCGGCATATACAATCGGCCTCGACAAATCGAAATCATCGGAATTGGCCTTGATACTCGAAATTGGTCGATAATCGGAATCGGCAAATCGGTCACGTCAATCGGAATCGGCAATCGGTCACGACAATCGCACCGATCGACAATCAGAATCGATAAATCGGTCAAGTCAATCGGAATCGGCAAGCGGTCAAGATAATCAGAATCAGCAAATCGGTCACGACATTGGCACCGATCGATAGTCGGAATCGGCAAATCGGTCACGTCAATCGGAATCGGCAATCGGTCAAGGCAATCAGAATCGATCGATAATCAGCATCGGCAAATCAGTCACGTCAATCGGAGTCGATAATCGGTCAGGGTAATCAGAATCAGCAAATCGGTCACGACAATCGCACCGATCGATAGTCGGATCGGTAAATCAGTCACGTCAATCAAAATCGGCAATCGGTCAAGGTGATCAGAATCAACAAATCGGTCACGACAATCACACCGATCGATAGTCGGAATCGGTAAATCAGTCATGTCAATCGAAATCAATAGTCGACCTAACCAAAAGCCTAAGGGAAGGTCACATGAGGACCTTCAACCGTCATTGCCCATCAATGTGGACATGTAACCAACATTGTTCCCAAGGAGTGACCCATACAACGTAGCGGGTCATACATACATTGCATTGGGCCTCAAATACAGCAAGTGGATCGCGTCACGGGCCGCACCAATGGGCTTCATATATATTAATTGGGCTGCATCAATGGGCTGCACTAATGGGCCTCTAATACATCACAATGAGCCTCGCTCATGGGCCTCGAATACATCACATTAGGCCTCATATAAATCAAATGGGTCGAATCAATGGGCCGAATCAAATGAGCCAATCAAATGAGCCAAATCAATGAGCCAATCAAATGGGCGGATTCAAATGGGCCGAATCAATGGGCCTTACATTCATCAATGGGACGCAATAATGGGCCTCACCAATGGGCCTCGTACACATTAAGTGGGATTAATGGATGGGTCCAAAATACATCAAGGTGGGCCTCACAGATGGGAGCTTGGTTTACATCTAAAATCATTTCAATAGTTGCAGGTGCAACATGTGTATCACTGTACACATCATTCTATGGGGCACATGGCACCCTAATGATGATCATCACCGCCCAACATTGTCCAAACATTGGACAACAAATCAGTACCATCCAAACATTATCCAGCACCGGTCAGCACAATCTAGGCGGTGCGGATGAAATAAATACATCACGGTTGATCCATGGTCCAGATGGGACCCACAGAAATTACTGACATCGATGCAGCAACTGCTGTTGCTGCCTATTAGCCCGCCGTCTAGTCAGTGGACGGCGGGGATTAAAACACATTTCATGGTGGGCCTCTGTACAGCACCATCCAGCAATCGACGGTGCGGATAATACATACATCACAGAGAGGTCAGTACAGCACTGTCCAGATGGACGGTGCATATGAGACACATTACGGAGGGGTCCCACGTGGCAGGTGGGTCCACACATGCGGGACCCACCAGCAGAATGGATGGACGAGTGTGGATAAAACGGATGGACAGCGTTGATACAACGCACGCATCTCGTGGATTCCACCCACACGTGGGTCCCACGGCTGCTGTTGCAGCAGGGTAAAAACACATATATCACGGTTGACTCCACCCGTCCAGATGATGAATGGACGGCGTGGATTCAAACATACATCATGGTGGGTCCCATGCAAGTGGCCCACCTTACATGCATATATATATAATAATAATATATCATATCATATTATAATATAATATAATATATATAAACTGCATAGAGCCACCGTCCAGACTCCTGCATGTTCTGGACGGTGCAGATCTCACGCATATTACATGGTGGGTCCACATGTGTGGCCCACCTCATAGCATAATAATATATATTATATTAGTATATAAATATATAACATATAACATATATATTATAAATACCTATCCGGCGTCCAGACGTTGGACGTTTCGATGGACAGTTGATAAAACGCTGATGGACGGTGTGGATCAAACCCACACAACACGTGGGGTCCTCAGCACATGCAAAGTTCTGTCAAGCACCGTCCAGACTTTCTGGACGGTGTGGATGAATTACATACAACACGGTGGGCCCACAACACATACATCAGGATGGGGTGTTACGTCCAAATGGACGGACGACGCTGATGAGGTCCATACATTGAGGAAAGGGCACCACCGTCCAGATGTTGGACGGTGGAGATGAAGTAAATCAAGTGGGTCCCACATGGGCCACCACATACATATATGTAGTATAATATAATATAATATTGTATTGTTATTATTTTACTTTATTTGAAAGCAAACTTCCAGCGTCCAGACATTGGACGCTGGACTGATGGCATGTATAAAACATATGCATCATGCATCCTCAGGGGTCCCACCGTCCTGGGCAAATGGACGGTGAGGATACATAATCGATATATCAAGGTGGGTCCCACCACACGTGTCACTCGTGTGGGGTGGGCCGCACCCATATAGGATGGATGGTTGGGATAAAACCCACATATATTCAGGGTGGGGTCGTCAGGACAGTTGGACAATGGATGATTGAATACAATGCATACGTCAGAGGTGGGTGGACGGTTGGGATACAACAAGTACCACATGATCAGGGCTCACCACCGCTGACGACATGCAATGGGACAGGGTGAATAAGATCATGGTGGACCACACATCAAAGGGGGATATAGAGAGAGAGAGAGAGAGAGAGAGAGAGATAAATGGAGAAAAAGATAGAGGAATCGGATGGTGGTGGAGGGACCCCGCCACTATGGGCCCTCCATTCATACAACACAAACATCAAGATGGGTCCCACCACAAGTGGGCCCTTAAATCACAAAATTAAACAATAAAATCACCCACCTTAGATCTCTCCTTCTTCTTCCGTCAATGCATGCAAGAGCTCCAAATGAACAATTTCAACGGTTGGGATCAAACTTGGATGGTGGAGATGAGAGATGGAAAGTAGGCCACACAAAGCCTCTCCCATGAAGAGCCATGGACGATTGGGTTCTTCTTTGGTTGCTTGGAAGAGAAGGGAGAATAAGAGAGAGAGAAGATGGGATGGAGTGATGGAGTGATGGGTGAGGTGAGAGCTTTATTGACTTTTGAGGTAAGAGGGTATGGGTTGCCTTGACTTTTGAGGTTGCTTTGGTAAGGGAGTGATGGGATATGTACTTGACATATGAAGTGATTGATGTGTACTTGATTGATGGGACATGTTGTAGAGATTCTCTTGTGATTGCAAATGCGCGGCGTTTCCTCGAACTGAACACGGGCCGACATCTTCTAGCCTGGGTATCGTCTCGGCGCGTGAGTCGCGGCATCGGAACCGCGGCGACGGCGCGGTCGCAATGGTACAAGTCTCGGATTGAGTCGAATCAAATTAACGACGTGTGAATCAAGGTCGCGCGCAACGCCGGTTAAGGGTCGAAGGTTGCCGAAATTCGACCGAAAAGACCGCGGGAACCTACGGAACGGTACGGTCCAGGATACGGGTCTTACACATGCAAGGGTACCCCTTCACGCTAAACTCACGACATGTACATGAAAACTCACTGAGCTTCACCGTATCGTTTAATCTCCAACAACATAGTACTCATCTCGAGAAATAGCATGGCAACGAACTTCTCGCCCTTCTGCACGATATCCTTTAACTGTTTCTCCCGCCCATGGTGTCAATGGACCGACAATTGACCCCGCGAATTCTCGTCTCTTGTAAAACAATTCCTGTATCTTCAATATTATAGCCTCTATCAATTTCGTAACAGGGTATTCGCGTGCTTCTTTGAAAAGGGCATTAACGCATTCAGAATGTTCGTCGTGACCAAGTTGAATCTTCTTCCTGGAAAGTGCGAAGATGCCCATCTCTCGTACCCGATTTCTGTCAGCCATGCGTGTACTGGGGAATTGGCCATTTCGATATCATGCATTAGTTTTTCAAATTCGGCCCTCCTGCAAGTCTTCACAGCCATCCAGTAATACATCTCCAACGACTTGTCCTTAAAGTGTCCACCAAGTTCCTGTAGATATGGTACGCACAATACCCATGGATTGCATGCGGAAGACTTGAGGAACCTCTATCATTAGACCTTTATGTCGGTCCGATATAATGACAAGACCCTCCACAGACCCTAACACATTGTTAAGGTGGGTAAGGAACCAATTCCAACTACTGCTTGTTCTCTGATTCCCCGATGCCAAACGCAAGTGGAAATATATGATTGTCCTCATCTAAGCCGTGGCGATGAATAGCACACCCTTATATTTGCCCTTTAAGTGTGTGCCGTCAATAGCCAATACCCTCCGCAATGATTTCTGGAAACTTCGAATGCATTGGCCGAGAGCTAGAAAACATCTCTCGAACCTCCAAGTCTGTTGGTTTATAGAAACAGTTACTGTCCTGGGGTTTGCCCTCCTCAACTCATGCAAATACAAAGGGAGTTGATTGTAGGAGTCTTCATAAGACCCCATCACGTGATTAATTGCAAGTTCCCTAGCTTTCCATGCCTTCCAATAACTGATACGAATATTATATTTCTCTTGCATGGCGAAGATTATGTCACGTGGCCTCAACCCTAGGCGTTGTTCAATGCGGCTAAAAACCAGATCACACGCTAGCTTACTGCTGGCTTGCCGGTGATCGCTCTTCATCCATGCCATGCCGCACGTGTGTTTTGACGTATAAGTCCGTATTTTAAATATACCTGTATCATTCACCCGAGATGCATGAACCCTCCATTCACATGCATCTTCGAAGCACACCACGGTAAATCTGCTCGAATTTGAGTAGAGTACTCTATACTGAAAATTATTCCGATTGCAAATTGACTCAAAACATACTGGCACCGACTCTTGTCCTTAAACGTTTGCCCTTCAGCTATATCAGTTGGTTCACAATCCAGATCAGTATATTCCAGCATGCATTTTTGCATTGGTGAGCGCATCATCATCAAATGGCACGAGAACTTGACGAGTCATGAGGTTTGATGTTTCAGGGAGATCTCGAGACGGAAGTCGCTTACACGCACAGATGGGATGGTGGATGATGATGGCAGATCTATTATGGATGCTAACGGCGGTGTCTTGTATTCATAATTACTGTGAATGTCAACTGCACCACTGACTTGTCTAGTCACGAAGTTTACTGTTTTTGGCGGCTCTTCTAATTGATCATTGCTTGCTACCACTTGTATTGGAGAAGGAATGTGTTTTGAATTCCACGCCATAATCCTCAGCCACATTGTCCACATGTTGTGGTATTGATGTGTTTATTGTTTCGATGACT
The DNA here is from genome assembly GCA_021015155.1 of Magnolia officinalis. Lineage (NCBI taxonomy): Eukaryota > Viridiplantae > Streptophyta > Magnoliopsida > Magnoliales > Magnoliaceae > Magnolia > Magnolia officinalis. The sequence continues at coordinate 80,122,756 of JAJHSJ010000005.1, read as the reverse complement.
AATGGGATGAATTTTTCCGAATGCTCGAATTGGTAAGTCAAGAACTCTTTGACGTCATCGTCGTCTTCGATTTCTATTGGAGGCATTGATTTGTTGGTGCAAGGATTCAATACTTTCATCCTAATATCACATTCTTCTGGTATGCTCTTAATAATCTTGTAAATTCTAGATCGAAGCTCCTCGTACGTAGTCTCGAGACGTAGTGTCATTTGTTTTGATGTTCCACCCGTGTACGAGTATTGCTTATTTTCAAATTCTAACTCCCCGCCAAAAGAGCACATGATTCTTGCAGCCATTATCTGAAAACCAATACAAATGATTTCAGTCAGCAAAATGAGAAGAAAACCCTTCGTACTTCTGTTATTCGTTGGAAGAGAGGGCAGGGGAAGCACCTGCTCGTTTTTTTCCGTCAAGGGGAGTGAAAGCTACGCTGACAAGCAACAGCAGTGAGTTGAGCAAAAAGAAGGGGTATTTTCCTCTAGAAATTCAAAGTCCGCATGTGGAGCTCTAAGTTGCAAAAGAAGGTTCGTCTTCATTCATAAAAACAACTGGCTTGGAGATAACGGCATCTTCTTCATTGCCTGCACCGATGGATTTAAAACATTTTATAAGAAAAATATCTTGTATCCCACTAATGCATTTGTCAACGGTGAAAATCATTATGCCCGCTGTTTCCCATGGTATGATCCAATTGATCTTTTGACATGCTTCAATTTCGGCCTCATCGGCAAAAATAAGTTGGAAAAACGGATGGACGGAGTGGATAAACTACATACATTCAATGTGGGCCCAGCGGAGTTTACTTAGTACAATGGTAGAAGACCAGCGGGGCAAACTTAAAAAACAGCGAGGCAAAGTGAAATACCAGCGGGGCAAACTAGAAAAACAGCGAGGCAAAGTGAAATATCGGCGGGGCAAACTAGAAAAACAGCGAGGCAAAGTGAAATATCTGCGGGGCAAACTAGAAAAACAGCGAGGCAAAGTGAAATATTGGCGGGGCAAACATCTTCTTCAGCGATTTTTGTTCAAACTCTCCCTCTTCAATTAGAATGTTTTCTCTCCAATGCATGTTTGATTTTCCAATTTCATATGAAATGCAAAAGAGCCATCATTACCATTTCCGAGTGTTTGTTTAAACATAGATTATGACTCGTATATCGAGAGTCAATTACACTTGCAAAGGATGGAGGTAATGTTATATATAATCCTTACATTTTTACACTATAAAACCACCATTTTAAGCATGATTTGTGGAAACAAACAATGCAGCAAAATCATCATTACAGTCAAATGCAAGTGATGTGAGTCATGTGACCAATGTTGTCAAAATCGTTAGCGTATCGCAAATCGTAGTAGGGGTTGAATTGTATCGAATTACAAATCTTATCGTAAATCATACTTTTTTTTCTTCCCTAAATAGAAAACAAAAAATGACCCACATCAATCCTATTAAAGATCCTCATAGAACCTTTATACACACACACACACACACACACACACACTCCAACTAAAAATGACCCTTACAATCCTATTAAAGATCATACTCGTAAATTAGGTTTTTGGGACCCACATCTTCATCACACACTACTCCCAATCAATCTACAGACATAAGCATATTACAAGCATGTGGTTATAGTCAATGTTTTAAATATCGACAATATTGGCAGATATATCCCACGATATATCTTGTAAGGGTCCAGTGCGATACAAAACAGACAAGTAGTGCAATATATCCCACATGTTCGATTCGGTGAGCATTTCGAAGAGCGATCACCGTTTATTTTCTGTAAATCGTGTTAAATTAGTGTACCATTGTTACAGACATGGATGATTTTCTTGCGTTGAGAATGATTCTCTGTGGATAACAAAGAAAAATATATCTTGTATCCCACTATGGTTTCAGCGGTGAAAATCATTATGCCCCGCTGTTTCCCATGGTATGATCCAATTGATCTTTTGACATGCTTCAATTCCGGGCTAAACTGCAAAAATAAGTTGGAAAAACGGATGGATGGAGTGGATATACTACATACATTCAATGTGGGCCCAGCGGAGTTTACTTAGTACAATGGTAGAAGACCAGCGGGGCAAACTAGAAAAACACCGAGGCAAACTGAAATATCAGCGGGGCTACCTAGAGAAACGGCGGGGCAAACTAGAATATCAGCGGGGCAAACTTAAAAAACAGCGAGGCAAAGTGAGATATCAGCGGGGCAAACTAGAAAAACAGCGAGGCAAAGTGAAATACCGGCGGGGCAACCTAGAGAAACTGCGAGGCACAGTGAAATATCGGCGGGGCGAACTAGAAAAACAGCGAGACAAAGTGAAATATCTGCGGGGCAAACTAGAAAAACAGCGAGGCAAAGTGAAATATCAGCGGGAAACTAGAAAAACAGCGAGGCAAAGTGAAATATCGGCGGGGCAAACATCTTCTTCAGCGATTTTTGTTCAAACTCTCCCTCTTCAATTAGAATATTTTCTCCCCAATGCATGTTTGATTTTCCAATTTCATATGAAATGCAAAGGAGCCATCATTACCATTTCCGAATGTTTGTTTAAACATAAAATGTGGCTCGTATATCGAGAGTCAATTACACTTGCAAAGGATGGAGGTGATGTTATATATAATCCTTACATTTTCACGCTATAAAACCACCATTTTAGGCATCATTACAGTCAGATGCAAGTGATGTGAGTCATGTGACCAATGTTGTCAAAATCGATATCGTGTCGCAAATCGTAGTAGGGGTTGAATTGTATCGAATTACAAATCTTATCGTAAATCATATTTTTTACGATATCCCAAAATAGAAAACTAAAAATGACCCTTACAATCCTATTAAAGATCCTCATATAACCTTTATATACACACACACACACACACACACACAAATCAAGCCCATTCATACATGGAATCTATGTCTGTTACATTGTTACAGACATGGATGATTTTCTTGGGCCCACTATGGTTTCAACGGTGACAATCATTATGCTCCACTGTTTCCCATGGTATGATCCAATTGATCTTTTGATATGCTTCAATTTCGGGCTAAACCGCTACAATAAGTTGGGAAAACGGATGGAGAGCGGGGCAAACTAGAAAAACGGCGAGGCAAGCTGAAATATCAGCGGGGCAAACTAGAAAAATGGTGAGGCAAAGTGAAATATCAGCGGGGCAAACTACAAAAACAGCGAGGCGAATAGTGCTTAAGATGGGGACATGTATTGGGTGTCAAGAAATCCCAGTTCGTAACCGTTCCCTATTAGTTTATTAAGTAACATATGCTAGCACAAGTCTTTCTCAATATCAATCATTTTGGCACTTGATTTTTTCATGTCAATTAATTGGTGGACATGAACATGTTATTTCATTAGCAAGTAAATGAGTTCCTCACTATATATGTAAAATATTAGCGGGCCAGACATGAGATCAGCGAGGCAAACATCAAAATCAGCAGGGCAAACTCGAAAATCATTATGTCCACTGTTTCCAGTGGTATGATCCACTTGATATTTTGGTGTGCTTCAATTTGAGGCTCAACACCTTAATTTAGAAGGAAAAACAGATGGACGGCGTATATATTTTACAGGAAACCGATTGACTACTCCCCCTACCACCAGCCAATGGGGGGTGTTCGGTGCTCTGTGGGCCCCATCATGATGTATGTGTTTCATCCATGCCGTCCATCTATTTTTATAGATCATTTTATGGTATTATACAAAAAATGAGGTATATCCTGATCTCAATTGGACCACATTACGGGAAACAGTGTTTAATGAACATCGACCATTGAAAACTTTTTGGGGCCATAAAAATGATCTTAAAAAATGGATGAACGGAAACCTCTTATTTTTTCCTGTAGTGTGGTACATCTGAGATTTAGATCCCTCTTATTTTTAGGATAAACCTCTAAAATGATCTGTAAAAATGGATGAACGGAAACGATGAAACACATTGTGATTGGGGGGCCCACAGAGCACCGACCACCAGCCACAGGACTGGTGTGGGCCCAGCTGAGTGGTGTATCATACCTGCGGTCCGTGATTTCTTCCCTGGACCGACCAATATTTTAAGAAGACGACAAAACGCTGATAAGAGGGGCCCACCAAAAGGAGTTGCGCTGGTCTGTCTCGTGGAAACGAAGTGAGAAAAGGGGGTGAAAGCAACGGCCGTGAGGTAATGGCAGTGAAAGCGGCTGTGAAAACGGCAGTGAAAGTGGAATGAGAAGGGAGGCTCTGCCGTTTTGCAGTGGAAAGAGGGGTATTTTCGTCCAAAAAAAGGGTCTCCGCACGTGGAGGTCTAACTTGCAAAATAAGGTTTGTCTTCTTTCATAAAACCGACTGGCTAAAAGGTGGGGTCCACTTCCCTAATTTTCTCTTGAAAAATCATTTTAGAGCATGATGACAATAAGGAGGAAGATAGAAGGCTTAAGTGGACCAGAACACATAAAGCAATGGATATAAAGACCCCATCATTGAAACCTTCTAAGGGTCTGCCATGATGTTTATTTAACATCTACCTGTTCATAAGGTAAGATAGATCTAGATGAAGGGAAACCTTAAACATTATCTTGATCCAAAACTTCCGTGGCCCCTAAGAGATTTTCAGCAGTAGGCATTCAATCCCCCCAATAGATTTCATCAAACACATGTTGTGCATACCTTAAACATGCACAACAAATGATGAATGGTAAGACTAGTCTATCTTTGCATCCATTGTATACATGGTATACATCCATTGTATGCGGATTTACAGATCTAAAAATTAAAAACGTAAATAGGGAAATGAGTACCTGGTCGGTGAAGAGATGAAGGGCAGGGGCTGCTGGCCGCACCAGATGAAGGGCAGGGGCTGCTAGCCGCACCAGATGAAAGGCAAGGGCTGATGGCCGCACCAGTCAGAAAGAGAGAGAGAGAGAGAGAGAGAGAGAGAGAGAGAGAGAGAGAGAGAGAGAGAGAGAGAGAGAGAGAGGAGAGAGAGAGAGAGCAGAGGGAGGGCGGCGAGGGCAGAGGGAGAGATAGAGAGAGGGCAGAGGGAGGGCGCGCGGCGAGGGCAGAGGGAGAGATAGAGAGAGGGCAGAGGGAGGGAGGGCTATTTTGGGACATTTGGGTTGGTGCTCCGTGGGTCCCACCATAATGTACATGTTTCATCCATTCCGTTCATACATTTTTAAAGATCATTTTAGTGCTTGACCCAAAAATTGATAGCAATATAAATCCTAGGTGGGCCACACCACAAGACAAAAATAATTAATGGATATTCACAATTAAAATCCTCCTAAGGCCCACTGTACTGTTTATTTGACATCCAATCTGTTGATTTGGTCATAAAGACTCAAATGAAGGGAAAAAATAAATGTCAGCTTGATCCAAAACTTTTATGGCCCCCAAAACGTTTTTAATGGTCAAAATTCATTCAACATTATTTCCTATAATGTGGTCCACAATTGAGATTGAGATATAATTCATTTTTTTTTATCATATCATAAAATGATATATAAAAATAGATGGACGTCATGGATGATACACATACATCATGGTGGGCCCCACAGAGCACCGACCACCAGCCAACGGCTGGTGTCAAGGGGAGTAGCCAATCCATTCCCATGATTTATTCATTCCTTCCATCTACTTTTATATAATGTGGTCCAATCAGTTGATCTCAATCATCTATTAAGTTCAGAACACATTTTCTGGGCTACCTTGAAAAATATTTAAACTGAACGAGTGATATAATCTATGCTTAATTTGGACTTTTTCTCTGACCATCTTTTTTCCAAGACATGGATAGGATGCTTTCGATTGGCTAACAAAAGTGATTCTTTAGACTCATAAGCAATCCATGATGGTCCTAAAAATTTGATGAATCAAATTGTTGATTGGACCTACTTTTTTGTAAATGATCTTGACTGTCCATTTTCAGACCATTGATCAAATCTTTTCTTTTTTTTTAGTTAGATCAATATGATTTATTCATGGTAGCCTATGAAATATGAGTTGGACCTAGTAAACCGTCTAGATCAATGGATTGTACTCTAAAATTTCCTAAAACAACTAGGAGAACTGTAGAGCACTGTGGGCCCCACCATAATGTATGTGTTTCATCCATTCCGTTCATCCATTTTTACAGATTATTTTATTGCTTGATCCCAAAAGTGAGAGGGATACAAATCTCATGTGGATCACACCACATGAAAACAATAGTTATTGGATATCAATCATTAAAATCCTCCTATGGCCCACTATACTGTTTATTTGACATCCAATCTGTTGATTAGGTTATACAAACTTAGATGAAGAGAAAAAACAAATATCAGCTTCATCCAAAACTTTTATGGCCCCCAAAATGTTTTTAATGGTCAACCCTCATTCAACATTGTTTCCTGTAATGTGGTCCACTTGAGATTTGGATATACCTCATTCTTGGACTTATACCGTAAAATGATATGTAAAAAATATGAATGGCATGGATGAAACCGTCGACGATGCTCTGTGGGCCCTACCATGCTGTACGTGTTTCATCCATTCCGTTCATCCATTTTTAAAGATCATTTTAGAGCTTTTTAGAAAAAATTAGAGGGATACAAATCTCAGGTGGTCCACACCACATGAGAACAATAATGATTGGATATCCACTATTAAAATCCTCCTAAGGCCCACTGTACTGTTTATTTGATATCAAATCTGTTGATTTGGTCATACAAGACCAGATGAAGGGAAAAAAACAAAAATCAGCTTGATCCAATAGATTTAGGCTACCAAAATTTTTTTAATGGTCGACACTCATTCAACATTGTTTCCTGTAATGTGGTCCACTTGAGATTTGGATATACTTCATTCTTTGACTTATACCGTAAAATGATCTAAAAAAACAGATGGATGGCATGGATGAACCATCGACGATGCTCTGTGGGCCCTACCATGGTGTACGTGTTTCATCCATTCCGTTCATCCATTTTTAAAGATCATTTTAGAGCTTTTTGCAAAAAATTAGAGGGATATAAATGTCAGGTGGTCCACACCACATGAGAACAATAGTGATTGGATATCCACTATTAAAATCTTCCTAAGGCCCACTATACTGTTTATTTGACATCAAATCTATTGATTTGGTCATACAGGACCAAATGAAGGGAAAAAACAAAAATCAGCTTGATTCAATAGATTTAGGCTACCAAAATGTTTTTAATGGTCGAAGCTCATTTAACACTGTTTCCTGTAATGAGGTCCACTTGAGATTTGGATATACCTCATTCTTTGGCTTATGCCATAAAATGATATGTAAAAACATGGCATGGATGAAACCGTCGATGATGCTCTGTGGGCCCTACCATGATGTACGTGTTTCATCCATTCCGTTCATCCATTTTTAAAGATCATTTTAGAGCTTTTTGCAAAAAATTAGAGGGATACAAATCTCAGGTGATCCACACCACATGAGAAAAATAGTGCTACTTTACTCCCAACCACCCATTTGTCAGCCATTAATTGAATGGTTACAATTGATTGATCAATGCTATTTTAGAGATACAATCCATCTGCAATGGAACTCACAATTTGGATGATCTGGATAGCTGAACATTAGTGCCACAATGAAAAGGATAAGTCACTATCATTTTTTCAAATGGTGGAAAACTAACATAGAAGTCATTTTCCCCTCATTCATTTATAGCAAGTTAATGGACAGAAAATCAAAGAAAAGAATACATAGTGTTTTTATTACTACAACAGGTAAGATGTTACTTTCACTATCTTCAAAATTGTAGCCCTAGGATTCCTTTGTGTCAGGATACAAATGGAACTGATCACCTATTGCAGAGTACCACACATCATGATGGGCGTCCATTCACTCTATTTTACTGATCATTACCCTCAATTTGACTAAATACTAGCCTCGATCATACTACATATGACAAAGATATTGGGCAAACAAGATTGATCAACAATTTGAGTGAATTTTGATTTAAACATCTAAAGTTATTTACTCTTCATGTTCGAACTGATCAGATTGTCCAAAAATAGTTAAAGGTTGTTCATAATATCAAAAATATATAAATGAATAGAAAACACAAAAATCAGCTTGATCCAAAACTTTTATGGCCTCCAAGAAATTTTAAATGGTAGAAGTTCAATCACACTATTTCCTGTGGTGTGGTCCACTTAAGCTTTGGATATGCTTCCTTTTTGTTATTTAGACCTCAAATCATCTGTTAACATGCATGGATGAATGGAGTGGAAAAAATAAATAAATAACGGTGAACCGCACAGAGTTTACTCTGGTAAAGGTAACGAGAGTAACTTAAATGTAGTGGAGAAATGTTTCCTTAAAACATTCATAATCATATATTGGGCATGCCTAAATGTGATTCACATATCTAACCCACTCATTATGTGTATCCCACTTGGATGAGGGGTCAGACCAAGTTTCAACCGCATCCAAAACTCATGTGGGCTCCACCAAGTGCTTATATATTTTTTAGGATGTTTTCACATAGTTTTAAATGGTATGGCCCACTCGAGTTTCGTTTACCAATGATTTTTGAGATATCTCATAACCTAAAGGGGATACATCAAATCCACGGTGTTGATGTTCGACACACATCATGATGAGGCTAACATCAATTCTTAGGTTCTCACGAGGCTAGTAATTAGTTGGGTCACAATTTTAACGAAAATATTTGGCCCATTTTACATATCTAGTACATTCACTCTATTTTACTATCAATACTCTCAATTTGACTAGTTATTCGCCTCAATCACGCTACATATGAGAAAGATATATAATGGGCATACAATTGATCAACAATTTCAGTGAAATTTGATTTAAACATCTGAAGTTATTTACTCTTCAATTTGAATTGATTAGATCGTCTTAAAACAATTAAAGGTTCAATTACTAGATGTGCCTAATAATTTAGTAATTTTATTTTTCACAAATAAATTTAACATTTTTTTTTTCAAAATGTATATTTTTTTTCTCTTTTAATTAAATATCATTTTTATTATAAATAAATTTAACATTTTTTTTACAAAATTTAGTTTTCTTTTTTAAAAAATATATTTTTTTACAATTTGTCAATTTTTTTCACAATTTTGTTTAATTTTTTAAATTTTCCTTTTCAAAATATCATTCTTTTATCAAATTTTTTTTCTTCAAAATTATCAACATTATTCAAAGTTCTTAATATTTTTTTCAAAATCTAGATTTTTATAAAATTATAGGTTTTTTTTTCAAAATTTTAAATTTTCTTAAACATTATTAATTATTTTTCTAAGCTTCTCGACTATTTTTTTGCCAAAATTCTTAATTTTTTTGAGCTCCTTTATTCTCCAACTGATGGTTTAGGATAGAGACGGTCTTTGACAGGGTTCTGAGACGGCTGAGGACCGTCTCTATTAGAGACTGTCAAGGACCGTCGCTAATAGATACCGTCATCGACAGTCTCCATTAGAGACGGTCATTGGCAGGGCTATAAGACGGCTACGGACCGTCTCTAATAGAGACGGCCTTTGACAGTCTTAATTTAGAAGTAAACGACGGTCAATGACCGTCTCAAATGGCCGCATATAAGACGGTCACCAACCGTCCTAAACGATTTGTGGACATTAAAATTTTTAAGACAATATTACGGACGGCCAGGGACCGTCTAAAATGTTAGAGACGGTTTATGGCCATCTCTAAAGCGTCTTTAAACCAAGCATTTTTAGAGACGGTCCAGGACCGTCTCAAAATCCGTCCTTTTTTTCCATTTTTCACGTAGTGCTTATAGGTGGATTCTATCAAGTGTATACAACAACTGGATACACCACATTTGGTTATGGATTCATTTAGAGTTCAAAACTCATCCTCTCACACGTTGCTGCTTGCAATGCCTACACGGGCAAGTTCTCTATAGTGCTTTCCAGTCTCATAGTATCTTGTTGTTTACCAATTGAATCTATCCCATGGGATCTTCACTTGTATAGGTTGGGTTGCCGACACTGATAGCTCATTCGGTTAGGCTTAGGCCCCATTCCTTTCGATGTTTACACGACTAATCTTTTAGATAGTTATTTGGTCAGATGATCTACAGGATTCTTTTATGATTGTACGAAATCAACAGCTATGAATCCATCATTCAACATGTGTCTCACAATATTGTATTGGAGTCTAATGTGTCTACTTTTACCATTATATATTTTACTATTTGTCCTTCTAATAACTGCTTGATAATCACAGTGAATAGATATAACAGACATAGGTTTTACCCATAGAGGTATATTCGTTAACAAATTTCTAAGCCATTTAACTTCTGATCTTGCCTTTTCCAAGGTGGAAATCTTAGATTCCATAGTCAACCAAGCAATGCAAGTTTGTTTAGTAGACTTCTAAGATATTGCACTTCCACTAAAGGTGAAAACATATGCACTTGTAGATTTTGTTTAATATGAATCAGTGATCCAATCAGCATCATTATATCCTTCTAACATAAGAAGATAACATATATAATGAATATCAAATGCAATAGTACGTTTCAAGTATTTTCAATATTCTATTCAATGCATTTCAATGATCATATTCAGGATTATGTGTATATCTACTTAGCTTACCTACTGTAAATGCAATATTAGGTCTAGTGCAATTCATCAGATACATTAAGCTACCAATTACTTGAGAATATGCAACCTGAGATATACTACTTTATGTATTCTTCTTGAGATGCACAATATTATCATAAGGTGTACCAACAAGTGAGCAAACAAAGTAATCAAACATTTTTAATATTTTCTCAATGTAATGAGATTGACATTGAATAATGCTATCATCTTTTCTATTACCTTAATACCTAATATCATACTTGCTTCTCGTAAGTCTTTCATATTAAAGTTAAAAGACAGGAGTTTCTTAATCAAAATGACTAACTTAACATTGGTTCCAAAGATAAGCATATCATTTACATATAAGTAGATTTTGACACCATCATTACCAGAGATTTTATTATATAAGCATCTATCCACATCATTTACTAGATATCTATTTGACTTCAAAACATTGTTAAATTTCTTATTCAATTGCTTAGGAGCTTTTTTTTATATATAAACAGTACAACGACTTGATTAACATAAACACTTTATTTTTCTTTCCTAAAATTATATAACATTGAGGTTGCTCCATGTAGATTTCTTCTTCCAACTCTTCATTTAAAAACGATACTTTAACATCCATTTGATGTACTACTATCATGTATATGTATGCTATTACAACTAATACATTGATCATTATAATTGTAGTTACAAGTGATTAAGCATCAAAGTAATCATATCCTTTTTTTTTATCTGAAACCTTTTCCAGACAATCTAACTTTAAATTTATCTATAGATTCATCTGCTTTAGGTTTCTTTTTAAACACCCACTTACATCATATATGTTTATTCGTAAGAGTAAGGTTTACGAGTTCCCAAGTGTTGTTCGATATGATCAATTCTAATTAATCATTTATATCTTCTCTCTAGGAAAAAGCATCACGAGAGTTAATGGCTTTTGAATAGGTATAAGGATCATCTTCTAACAAGAAAGTGAAAAACCCATCCCCTAGGTTGGTCTCTTTTCAAAATCTCGTGCTCCTTTTAGTTTTTGGTTCTACTTCACCAATCGCATCTGTGTTTCTATTTGTTAAATCAACATTAGACCCATTAATTCCTTTTATTTCTATGGATCTAGTCTTTATAGAAAAATATTTTATAGAAATTTTGTATCTCTATCTTCTATAATAGTGTTTGGATCTAAAATGTTATCTTCTTCCAACTCTTTATTTAAAAACAATGCTTTAACATCCATTTGTTGTACTACTATCTTGTATATGAATACTATTAGAACTAATACATTGATCGTTATAATTCTAGTTACAAGTGAATACGCATCAAAGTAATCATATCCTTTTTTTCGTCTGAAACCTTTTGCGAACAATCTAACTTTAAACTTATCTATAGACCCATCTCCTTTAGGTTTCTTTTTAAACACCCACATACACCATATATGTTTATTCATAGGAGTAAGCTCTATGAGTTCCTAAGTGTTTTTCGCTATGATTATCACGCCCCAGACTCGGTAATCAGACTCACAAGGAACCTGACCGCTGGTTCTGGCTGCAACAGCCTCCGTAGTACCCAATTCTCGGCTCTTGAGGCAGGTTCCGATCCTGAGATCCTACAAGGAGGATTTTCATAACCATATAATCATTTCCAACACGAGCATACCCAAGATCACAGCAAGTATCTGAAAATAACAAGACACACATCACAAAATTCACTAAAGAATTTAAACTTTTACAAGCTTACATAAGGTCCAAAAGGACATACATAAGATAATAGAAGAAAGAAAGGAAGTCTGCATCACTGGGTCCTCAAGCTCAGCTCTAGCCCAAACTCTGTCACTATGACGCCTGCCTAGGATCTCCTGCACGCATCAATCGTGCATAAGCTTATAGAAGCTTAGAGGGTGGTGAAGGTGTGTGATAATAGTGCACAGAAGAATAATAGGAGATATAGGGAGGAAACATGATCCAAGCCAACACCACCAGCCTTACCAGGACTGTCATGAACGCAAGAAGCTATACTAAGGTAGTAGAATAATGCAAGAAACCATCCCAAGGCTATATAATGCAATGAGTACTGTAATGCAATGAGTACTGGGCGCTATGCCAAGATGATGCAATATGAGGCTTACACAGTCGATGCAAATGCAATGTGAAGTAATGTCAATGCTCATATCAATGCGAAGTAATGCAAATGCAATGCGAAGGAAATCACCGGGATCCATTACACTGCTGGATGATTGCCGCTCTACAGACCCCGTACAGTCAAACGAACGTAAGAGACCTCACTACCTTGCCTACGAACAACCAATCACCAACAAGGCCTGAAGGTAGCGGACCCATTCACGAGCTGGTCAGACTCAGCCTAGCAATGCCTCCTTACATCAGGAGAATAAGGCCACACCCCTATCCAACCGACTACACGACAGTGGGTGTCGAGGCCTAATGGTGTAAGGCCCTCGTGCGCTCATAGTTTCCACTCGGTCACGGCGTTGGAGCAGATCATTGGTACCATGGAAGTTTTAAAAATTTTACCCATGGGCATCTTATGCACCTGATATGCTTAAGTAACATTTTCGCTGTCCAATTCTAGTCATCCACGATGTAACTGCGGAGGCTACAACCCTGATGAAGCAAGGACGATAATTGTCCATATGTTATGCAATGTCAGATGCATGAATCACACAATCAACCATGCATCAATTCCAAGTATCCAACATACTCAAGGGGGAATACTACGTCCCTCGGAGAAGGTAACATACAATGCCCAATGGCATAATATGACCACACACACACAGTGTCAACCAAGCATATAATGATGTACCTGGGTCATGAGGATGAATTTAATCACACTATATGGCGATATACAATATATATTACATTCCTCCTATCCAAGAAGGAACCAAGACTAGGTACTTAGACAATATCCTTAAGGAAATCCAACTTCTAGTGGGAGCCCATTTACTTGGGGTAGTCCACGAGCCTAAGCATACAAGCTACGGGTCTAAGAAATATAGAAATGAGCCTAGCAAGAGTCTAAGATGAGTATCCAATCACTCTTAAATACAATCGGACCTAGAGGGGACCATAATGGGGACATTTAACCACCATTCCCCAAAGAGGCATATTAACCATGAACTATATGGATAGAAGGCCCAAGGCCTACATTTAAGATAAAAATAAAGGTAACCACATACATATATTCCTTATAATAGGCCATAAAAAGATATAATACCACTTTTAACAACATGGGCCCCAAGAGGAAAATTAAGGCCCAAGGCTCAATTCCCAATAGCCATAGAATCCATGCATTAAATTGGATTTGGTGGGAAGCCCGCGTACACAATATACGGTCCAAAAAAATAAGTTTAAGTTTGGATGAAATGGGTCCAACTACATCAGCCCAACAACTAGCAATTTAAGTGGGCAACTAAGGGCTCAATACTATCCTTATCTCAGCCCACAAGTCCATCAAAATGGCGGGAGTCGGCCCAATATATGGTTGGGCCAAGCTGGGACGTCCCAACCCACTCTGGGCCTATGGGAGCCCCAAAAATCTCATCTAAGATGGGGTCCTCATGTGATCACTAAAGGTGACCCAAAAGAATGCATTGATCAAGCCCAAAGATTATACGAAAACACAAGCATGCAACACGTACACAAGTTCTTGATATGGTGGGTCCCACAGTGTAACGCCCTGAAAATCTGGGGTCGAGCATAAACTCAACTCCCGAGTTCCAACACATCACATATGCAACAAAATGAATGATGATTGAATGTTGTCTGTATTAGAGTAGTGAACATGACTGAGATTAAGCCAAAACAGCATATCATACTCCAAAGACAGTTAAATTGCAAGCGGAAGACTGTGATAGATATATAAAATATATAAAAATAGTGGGGAGTCTCCAGAGTGTGATAAAGTTACCAAGTTAAAGAATTACAAGTACAATTTTAAATTATACCAAAGGTGTAGTGTTATCTAGTCAACATCCCTGTAATCCCGTCGATCAAGACACGGCTCACATGAAGCCGCCAGAATACGGCAAATACGAGCAAACATCATAGTCATCATAAAGGTCCGGCTCCGCCTCAAGAGTACCGTCGCCATCTGAAATTAGACAAAGTCTGGTGGGTGTTCGGAACACCATCCCGTAACGTGGGAGTGAGTAGCTAACTCAGTGGAACAATAAAGCATAGGTTAACATGTTATCAATTCAGTCAAGCAATAATGATAAAGCAGTACAATCAAACACTCCTAACTACTCTTATTAATGCAAGTATGAATGCAGTCATGATGTATGCCCTCACCACACACTCCCTCGTGCGACACCATCTTACGTTTGCGGCATGCTTGCATTCCTCAGTGCTCCACATCTTCCAAGCATATGCAATGCATGATGAGCATGATTACCGAGTTGTTATTAGTCCATTTCAAACAGCAGGATTGGGAAACTAAGGTACCTCCCTTGTATCATTCCCAAACATGATCCATTCTAGGGTCGTCAGTCCTAGTTAATCTCAGACGATGGTGTATTTTCTAGGTCGCTGCAAAGGCTGCCAGGGCTGTTACGCACAAAGGTTACACCACTCCCCCATCACCTTTTTAACGATTCATCACTATACAGATACAGGCCTAGTTTCATACTCTATACACTGCGGCAAAACTCGTCGCCTCACCTCAATTCAGAGTATGCTCGAGGTCACTACAAAGGGCTGTCAGGGCTGTTACGCACAAAGGTTACACCGCTCCCCCATCACCTTATCAATGTAGGCCGACAGCACGAATATAGTGTCCCATACCACCATAATCGGCTCACGAGTCTGGTTGCTCACTGGTCACTACGGGGAGTCACGTGGCCCCAGCGTAGGCCGACAGCTCGACCGCGGTGTCCTATACCACCATGCCCGACTCATGAGTCTTAGCGGATCGAGGTACCATGGTTAACGGGATTCCACTGGTAAGTTTGGTACCCTAGGTTCAAGCAGTAGCGACCAAACATGGTGAACATACATAAGACAGATCGAGTTGCTTGACGAGCTCGGCTAGCTCGAGCGCACAACAAGTTGAACGATATGAAGCGCATAAGCACTTCGTGTGGCCAACCACTATCGCCAACCGAAGTACGACTCGGGTTCGTCGAACACATCTCACGTGGCAAATGAAACTCTGCCACGAATTCGATCCTATTACCAACTGCCTGGACTATACAATAGCCCCAATCACAGTCAATTTCAGATATTTAAAGCAGTAATGGATCAAAATTCAAATCATACAATCAAAGACTGATATTATCCGTTTAGGGCTGCCAGGGCTGTTGCACGCACTCGTTGCTCCACTCCCCCATCACCCATGACGGATCATACAACGTAAACATGAATTTAGACATATGCATTACATAGATAAAATCATACAATCAATTGAGCATGTTATGAAGTACAACATAAGCATGAGTTTGTACATATTCAATTTCTAATCACACATATATCTAAAGAAATCATACACATAGTTAAAGAAGTTGAGAATCATATCTCAACACCCTTAAACATTACAATTTACTAACTACTACTCATTTAGATAATTCAACAAACACTTTAAAATACATACATCAACATACATGACATATGTTGATCACATAGGCATTAGGCTAAATCCTTTCACTAGGGAGTTGCCCCAATCATAACACGCGTACACCCACGACGGATAGTCATGGAAGGTAGGAATCCAAGTTCCATATTCATTTGAACATTTTCACAAACACTTACATATTTTAACATATATAGCGTATAGTGGCCGTGGTGTGATTCAGGGCAAATCCTTTCGTCAAAGGGGTATCGCCAATACAACAATCATAAATCATTACAATTAGTCATGGTGAGCACGAATGAGAATTCTATACTCATTCGGTCATTTTCACAAACACTTAGAATACACTATTTTAACATACATAGTGTATATTAACAAAAACATGTATTAGGGCGAACCCTTTCGCCAAACAAGTATTTTATCCATATATAATATATTAATACAGCAAATAATCATGGCAAACATATTTCCAAAATTTATACGTATACGGTACTTTCTACAGATACCTAGAGTATGTAAAATTCCATATTCTTCATCTTTAATCGAAACGGAAAACGGACAGCACTTTGAACATGTGCAATTGCATGCAGATCATGAATCTATCATTATCTGACATTGAAAGCATTGAAAACCATAACCTATACACCTAAAGTCCGCACCTTTTGTCGTAGAATCGTAACGGAGTCGATAGGATTGCTAAGCTTCTGTATACGGCAGTTTGGCAACCTATATAACAAAATAGGTTAGATATTTCATAACCTACAACCTATACAACCCCAAAACAGATTAGGGTTAAGGTTTCTTACCTAGAAACGAAGTCAGAATCGCCGGGAAAGTGATGAGAATGGGGTGGTGCAGCCTGTGTAGTGGCAGGGAATAGCAGTTGGGAGATTCTCTCACTTCTCTCACTCTTTCTCTCTCTTTTCTCTCTCTCTTCCTAGGGCTTTTCTCAAATTCGTATGGCTACAATGAGAGTGGGTTTAAGGTCATTATATAGCCTAAAAACTCACCGAAATAGACTCTAGGTCAAAGTATACTTAGGTTATAACCAAAGCAGACCTGTTCCAGCTCAACGGAGGACTTCTGGCGGGCCTCCTTGAGGCAAAGGTCGGACTTAATCTCACTAACACTGGATTTATGTTTAGTTAAGTTTTCATTTCAGTCGGGATTCCAAATCGCAAATGGCGGACCAGTATCAGTTCAACGGTCAGTGGATCTCGATCGAAGATTCCGAGTACATGGATATGTGTATGAAATTTCTCCTGATCCGAGGGTGTAATTTGGTCTGATTCTAACGGTCTGGTTGCTTAAAACTGATCCGCAAGCGAGAGGTGCCAGATTACTATTTGAGATATTTATTTGTAAAGAAAATCAAGTGTTTTCACACTCCTCGCTCCGGACTCTAGCGAATTACACTGGGACACTATCTGGATTTGATTTCCGAGATGGTTGTCAAGCCTAGCAAGGCGGTCCTAATTCCTTAACTTCGTGTTCATCGGACTTCCGACATGCGGTCCAAATCTGATACGGAGTTTCGTGATGCTCCCGAGAGCAGACGGGTAATGAGATTGATCCTAGATTTTAGGGTACCCTAGCGTCAATGATTCTACAAGTTTTGGGTCTTGCAGATTGTATTAAAAGTGATTGGTGCTAATTTCACAGGTACTCTAGTTTCACTCTGGCTAATCCTCGCCTAATTTCTAAAGGATTTAGTCCTGAGTAATTTCTATCTGAGGTGGTACCTGGGCCTTTGTAGTTTGTATATAAAGTGATCCAAGTTATACTACTTAGCTAGTTTAAGATAGTGTCTAGGGTGAAAGTACTTAGAAAAATTTAAAGAACAAGGTGGTGAAGGGTGGGATTTGTGAAAAAAATGGGTTTACAAGCGATTTTAGCCTTTGGGACTGAGTTTTGACAAGTTAATAAGGTGTTAGGATCGACCCATTGCCTAAGGACGTCTAATCTCAGGTTGGCAAAAATCTGGGATGTTACACACAGCCAAATAAAGTTTTAACCATAAAATTGTTCATTTAAGGTCTTTTGATAAACTTTTGGCCCGTTTGACTTCCTAGACCTGCTAAGGTCCAAAACTTAGTTAACTATGTGGAAATAATCTCATGAAGGCCAACTATACTCACTGGGGGATCCCACCAGATGGGGAGTGTGTATATATCATGAAAAGATCAAGTGGGCCTGCTACTGGATTGTGAGTCCAACAGGAACCCAAGGTAGAGAGTGCATCCACAATCGAGCGATCCAAGGCTTGGATGACCTGGACCAAACATGCGTTAAGGTAGGTTCCACATATATACACATTGAGCCTTAAACAAATGGCCTAGGGTTTATGGTGGACCTTTAACCATTCATAGAGAAACCCATGGGCCTACCTTAGGATCACCCAGGAGGACATCCAACCTCAACTAGTTCTCAAGAGGTAGCCCGCCACTACTCGAACATGAACTAAGGCCCAAGGCCTAAGGCAATCCATGGCCTAGTGGGCTTATACTCATAGCCCAACACATAGGTAATATGGTGGGCCCTCAAGCAAGGTTGGGCCCAACCATAAAGATCATGAGTCCACTCATTGTGGTGGGCCTAATGGGTAGCCCATTATTCCAACATATGGGTGATCCTTATATTTAAAACAAGTAAGTTGGGCCTCACATCTCGGCCCAAGTATGGTTTACTTTAATGGGCAAGCAAGGGCCCAACTACCTGAATATTTTGGCCCATAAAACTCATCACAATAGTGTATTAAATATAAGCCCAAAGGTCAGGGGTCTATCAAGGAAGTTTCAAGACATTGGGCCTAGGAAACCTAACAGCCAACTATGAATATTGTTCCAATAAAACTCATTTAAGGAGGGCCTTAAGAGAGTACTAATTAATCCCAAAAATCCAATCAAGATAGGGCAAGATATGTCTAATAATGTCCCCAAATATGGTGGGCCATGCTGCCCAAAACATAGATTTGTGGGTAGCAACCTTGGGCCAAATTCTAAAATTCCAGCCCACCCCCTATCTGGGCTCGCTGGAAATAAAAATAAAATTTATTTATAGTATATTTATTTCTCTGATGGCCCAGACACATCACTGTGGGCTCCACCTAATGAGAGGGCAAATATACAACACAGATATTCAAGTGGGCCATGTCGTTGGAATGCAGGCCCAGCAGCCCAATGTAGGGGCGTCCCATGGTGGGTAGTCCTACAGGCCTGGGTATTTGGCCCAAAACTGACCCAATTTGTAGG
The DNA here is from genome assembly GCA_021015155.1 of Magnolia officinalis. Lineage (NCBI taxonomy): Eukaryota > Viridiplantae > Streptophyta > Magnoliopsida > Magnoliales > Magnoliaceae > Magnolia > Magnolia officinalis. The sequence goes on along the minus strand of JAJHSJ010000005.1, from coordinate 80,103,344 downwards.
CTTCACCACGGTCAGTCCAGGGGCCTGATGGCCCTGAATATTTGTAAGATGGTCCTTCCATAGGTGGACCACAACACCACAAAATTTTGTTATTTTTAGATAACAAGAAGTATTTTAATTTATTTTTAGAAAGCAGTCTGTCCAGAAAATCGGACTGACCCGGACGTTCCAACATGGTGGACCAGTCCGGACTTTGGTACGGTGTGTACAGGTATCCAATGGCCCTACAATTTTATATGTGAGTCCTACTATGGGTAGGACACTTTTCTGTAAATTTTCATAATTTTTGGATACTCAAAAGTATTTTAATAAATTCTGGAGTTGCAATCTGTTCAGGGTGAAATGTTGCTGGAAATAACTGTCCTGAATTTGGGTCATCCAAATGGGTGGGTTATGGGACTCCAAAATTCCTGAAATTTGGACCCAAGGTCCATCAAGTCTACAACAAGGTGGGACCCATAAGTATAGGCTACCTTCTGAAAAAATATTTTTTAAAAAATTATTTTTATGGAACTATGATGCTGGACTGCACAGCAAAAATTTCTGTCAGCCCTCTATATTTCCCCACCCTTTTAGATGCCCAAATGGGATCCATTGGCTCTAAAATTTTGCAGGTAGGTCCTAACATGGGTGTGACACCTCTCTGCAAAATTTTAGAAGTTTTGAGGTAGTAGAAGTATTTTATTTAATTCATACAAATTATGATCAGCAATGAATATCAGAAAAAAAATCCGCTGGTGCAGAAAATATTGTTGTCCCATATTTGGCACCACGTGGGGTGGGCTTATACTTGCCTAAATTACTGAAAAATTGGTGGGTTTGATGGTCCCACATATGGACAGCAAGTGGGGTCCACTGGAGTGGCCCACTTACTCCCAAATCAAGATGGAAAATGAGCAATTCTAACATGCAATGTTGCTGGACTGTCCAGAAATTTCTGGACTGTCAGCCTACTTTGGCCCATCCCATAGGCCTCAAGTATGGGGAAAATGATATGGACCCCATTCCACATCAAAGTGGGGTCCATATTATAGAAAACCCATAAAAAAATTTGGGAGAAAAAGACATGCAAACAGACCAAACATTAGCTCAAAAGTCATGCTCAAACTGGGCCTGAAATCTGGATAACAACATATGTTGTCCATATTTCAGCCCATATAAATTAATCAAAGGGTTTATGGCCCTGATTCAATATGTGGGGTCCACCTTGATGGGTTAACAAAATTTCAGACCCAGGAGCTTACTCCGACCTCCATGAAAAGACCATTTTAGAGGCCACCCAAACCATGCATGCATGGTGGGCTTGGACATCTAGTCAAAGTGGGCTTGGACTTCCCATTTAGCTAAGGGTCTAAGATGTTGCTGACCTCTCCTTGGTGGGCTACACATCATCAGATTACACAGGAGAAAAATAGAGAGAAAGGGAGAAGGAAGAAGTAAACCGACCATTGGTGGAAGGTCCCGCCACTAATGGACCTTCCACTCCACAATCCACACCATCCACTATGTATACACTTACATGCAAGTTATTATGCATCAAGATAATTTGTTGGAGGGTAGAGACACCCTCCCTTCATGCATGCAAAGGCCTAGGTGGCCTATGAGATGCAAGAATAAAGGAGAAGGCATCATGGTGGGTCCATGGAGAATGGCTCACCATGGAAGGAAATGAGTAGAATCTAGGCCCATGGCCTTCATCTTAGGAACCATGTAGGACCTCCACCATGGATTGGTGGGCCCTACAGCTTCCATGCATGCAACAAAAGAAGAAAAGAGAAGAAAGAGAGAAGAAGCTCAGGAAAGCACCCACCTCAAAGCTTATGCTCCTTCTTCTACACTTGGGTTCTATAGCTCCAATGGTGAAGTTTTAATGGTTGGGATGGGTTTTTGAGGGTTAGATTGGGAGAGATCTAGCTAAGAAGGGGCTGGAGAATTTAGAGATTTTTGGAGGAAGGTTGCTTGCTAAAAATGAGAAGAGAGAGAGAAATGAGAGGGAAAGAGAGAAAATCCTTTTAAGCAAAGCAATCATTGCTTTCTTACCTTGGTTAGAGAGGGGAGATGATTGCAAGTAGGGAATTACAACCAAAGTTGTAGGTTTAATAGGTTAGTAGGCATGTGAGTGGTGTTTAAGGGTAGGTGGTGTGTGAGATGGAACTCTAGGTAGTGTGTGTGGTGTTTGTTGAAAATTGCACCAAAAAGGGAGTGGGCCACCTTGAAAAATGTGCTCTCCTCACTAGGTGGGCCACATGATCATTATCAAGGGCTAAAATTGAATTGTCTACATCTTATGATTTACACGTCAGATGGATGCACAAGATACGGCATCGGAACCACAACGGCGATGCGAACAAGATGGCACAGGTTTCAGCTCAATTCGAGTCGGGTCTACGTGACCGAACTTAAGGATGACTGCAAACACTATCCGATGGTCGCGGGTTGCCGGAATTCGACCAGTAGGACCGCGGGATCAAGATGAACGAGATGCATACTCACACGCACACATGCGAACTCGGGTCGGGTCTCACAATGATCAATTCTAATTCATCGTTTATATCTTCTCTGCAAGAAAAAGCATCAAGAGAGTTAATGGCTTTTGAATAGGTATTTGAATCATCTTCTAACAAGAAAGTGAAAAACCCATCCCTTAGGTTGGTCTCCTTTCGAGCTCTCGTGCTCCTTTTAGGTTTTGGTTCTACTTCGCTAATTACATCTGTGTTTCTACTTGTTAAATCAACATCAGACCCATTAATTCCATTTATTTTTATGGATCTAGTCTTTATAGAAAAGATATTTTATAGAAATTCTGCATCTCTATATTTTATAATAGTGTTTGGATATATAATGTTTTCTTCTTCCAACTCTCCATTTAAAAATGATGCTTTAACATCCATTTGATGTACTACTATATTGTATATGAATGCTATTACAACTAATACATTGATCGTTATAATTCTACTTACAAGTAAGCATCAAAATATTCATATCCTTTTTTTTATCTGAAACCTTTTGCAAACAATCTTACTTTAAATTTATTTATAGACTGATCTGGTTTAAGTTTATTTTTAAACACCCACTTACACCATATATGTTTATTCGTAGGAGTAAGGTCTACGAGTTCCTAGGTATTGTTCGATATGATTGATTCTAATTTATCGTTTATATCTTCTCTCCACGAAAAAGCATCAGGAGAGTTCATGACTTTTAAATATGTATTAGGATCATTTTCTAACAATAAAGTGAAAAACCCAACCCCTAGATTAGTCTCCATTCTAGTTCTCGTGCTCCTTTTAGGTTTTGGTTCTACTTCACTAATCACATCTGTTTTTCTACTTGTTAAATTGACATCAAACCCACTAATTCCTTTTATTTCTATGGATCTAGGTTTTATAGTGTTGCACAGCATGCCAACAACGCATGTGAACCGAGATCCAATCTCCGTTCTCACCCACAAACGATAAACAGGAAGAAATATAATCTAGAAGTAGAATCCAAGCATACCAACAAATCACAAGACAGAATATACGTGGAAAAACCCCAACAAGGGTAAAAAAAACCACGGGTGCAAACTTCCATTATGAAAAAAAATGAGATTACAAGTAATATACTCACCTTCGACGTATAAAAACCCCTTAGCCTTGCTTTAGAAAATATTTTTTCATACCCTAGAATAACCCTAGAACCCTTATTTATAGTTTAGGAAACTTTCGTTCCGCACCTCTGCAAAACTGCCTCAAAATTACGTATTTCACACCAAATCCACGTAGAATCTGCATAACCCTCGACTAGTTGAGTCAGGGCCTCGACTGGTCGAGGCCAAAAAACATGAATCGCTGGACTTTGAGTCGAGCGTCACTCGACTGGTCAAGCGGCCTACTCGACCAGTCGAGCAGTCCCCTCGACCGGTTGAGCAGCATGGTGAAAGACTTCCGTTTTACAACGGGCGCATTGGTGTGCTGGCTCCACACCTCAACACTCTCCCACTTGGAGACACATCACCATAATCTTTCGTCTTCTACATGCAGAGTGCACCACCTCCCTGTCTTCAAGCCTGAAGACCAATCAAATCTGAACAGAGCTTCAGCTTCTCCCGTGTGACCGCCTTGGTCAACATATCCACAGGGTTTTCACTTGTATGGATCTTCCCTAGAGCAATCGAATCATCTTCCAGTAATGAACGTATGAAGTGATATCTAATGTCAATATGCTTGGTCCTTGAATGAAAGGCTGAATTCTTAGCCAAGTGTATTGCACTCTGACTGTCACTGTACAGCTTGCAATCTGCTTGCTTTTTTCTCAACTCTTCCATGAAACCTTGCATCCACACTATCTCTTTGCACGCTTCTGTAGCTGCGACATATTCTGCTTCCGTTGTACTGATAGATACTATCTTCTATAACTAAGAGACCCAACTGACTGCAGCACTACCCAGAGTAAATACATACCCTATAGTGCTTCTTCTACTGTCGATATTTCCTGCCAAATCTGAATCTACGTAGCCTTGTAGCTTCATTTCTGATCCTCCATAACACAGCCTTATATCCACAGTACCTACCAGGTATCTAAGGATCCACTTCATAGCTTCCCAATGTTCCTTCCTGGGGTTGTTCATGAACCTACTAACAACTCTCACTGCTTAAGCAATATCTGGTCTCGTGCTCACCATAGCATACATGAGGCTCCCAATAGCTAACGGGTATGGGACTTTAGTCATGTAGTCATGTTCCTCCTGCGTCTTCGCACCTTGTTCCTTAGAAAGCTTGAAGTGGTTGGCTAATGGAGTGTTAACCGGCTTAGCACCTCCCATACTGAATCGATCAAGTACCTTGGCTATGTACTCTGCCTGTGACAAAACTAGTTTCTTGTTTTCCCTGTCACGCTTTATCCTCATGCCTAGGATTTATTTTGCAGCTCCCAAATCCTTCATGGAAAATTCTCTAGACAGTTGTCTTCTGAGATCTTAGATATCCTTCATGTTTGATCCGACCACAAGCATATCATCAACGTACAGAAGAAGGATGATATATGACGTATCAAACTTCTTCAAATAGCAACAATGGTCTGCATGACATCTCCTAAAACTGTTTCCCGACATGAAACTGTCAAACTTCTTCTACCACTGCCTTGAGGCCTGCTTTAGGCCATATAGACTCTTCTTTAGTCGACACACCTTGTTCTCCTTTCCTAGTGCCACGTATCATGTCGGTTGATGCATGTATATCTCTTCTTCAAAGCCCCCATGAAGAAAGGCTGTCTTAACATCTAGCTACTCTAGATGTAAGTCCTCTGTAGCCACTGTACTCAAGACCATGCGAATCGTAAACATTTTCACCACTGGTGAAAATATTTCAGTGAAGTCGATACCTGCCTTTTGTTAGAACCCTTTCACAACCAATCTGGCCTAATACAGTTTCGAACCATTGTGCTCCTCCTTCAGTCTGTAAACTCACTTGTTATGAACAACTTTCTTACCCTTAGGTAGAGTGACTAGCTCCCACGTACAATTGGACTCAAGAGAGTCCATCTCATCATCCATGGCCTACTCCCACTTAACCCGTGTATCTAACTGTAATGCCTCTTCAAAACACTCTGATTCACCATTATCTGTCAGCAATAGATAATGTGATGAGGGTGAGTATCGCACCTTGGGTATCCTCTCCCGAGTAGACCTCCTCACAACCGGTGTCTGCGATTCTGCCTCTTTATACTCCTGTGCATACTCATCCTATAGCATTGTAACACCCGTGTCCAGTAACTCTTCCAACTCTACGAATTCTTTCTCATTTGCATTATCTCTGTTTTGTTGGACACTGTCCTTATGCATCACTTTTTCATTGAAGACTACGTCTTTGCTTCTGATGATTTTTCGGTTCTCTGTATCCCAAAACTGGTAAGCAAAATCATGCTACTCGTAGCCTATAAACGTGCACTTCCTAGACTTCGCATCCAGTTTGTTTCTGTGCTTTACATCAATGTGAACATATGAAGTGCAACCGAACACTTTGAGATGTGAAAGGTTCATTTCTTTCTCAGTCCACATTTTTTCTAGTAGCCCACCATCCAATGGTGCTGAGGGACTTATATTGATGAGATATATGACAGTATTCACAACATCTACCCAAAACGTCTTGGGCAACCCTGCATGTAACGTCATGCTCCTGGCGCGCTCAAGGATAGTCTTGTTAATGCACTCAGCCACACCGTTCTAATGTGGTGTCTCTGGAATCGTTTTCTAATGTTTGATTCCATTTGTTACATAATATTCCTCAAACCTCTTATCACAGTACTCTCCCCCATTATCTGATCTGAGACATTTTACTGTTTTAACTGTCTCGTTTTCTACCATTACTTTGCACTTCTTAAATACATCGAATACATCAAATTTGTACTTTAAGAAATAGACTCACAGTTTTCTACTAGCATCATCAATAAAATGAATAAAATAACGTGAGCTACCAAGAGATGATACATGTGTCGGTTCCCACACATCAGTGTGTACAAGCTCTAACAGATGTGTCTTTAGAGCGCGTCCTGTTTTCTTGAAGCTTACTCTCTTATGTTTGTCATACACGCAGTCTTCGCAGAATTCTAAGTCAATAAACTTTAGCTCTGGTAGCTTCCCTTTTGACAATAGCACTTTCATCCATTTCTCACTCATATGTCCCAACCTCTGATGCCATAACTGCCCATTCACTCCAGTTGATGCGACCGCGAGTGAACTATACGATCTGGAAGTCACCGTGTGTAACGTAGACACTAAGATTTGGTTTTTTCCTGTTGAATGCTGGTCATCCAAAAATTTTCATTTCATTTTGCCAAATTTTATAGGCAGATAGAGATGGTCAAAATATTCCATCTGTAAGTATCATAGGGTTGTTCGTACAGCGTACAATCCACAAGATGGACGGTTTAGATCATCGTGCTACTCGTCATGTGTGCCCAGTGGCAGAGACGCAAACTAAATCCTGTGTCGCGACATACGCAAAAATATCTCCAGGATAAGAATCGCAATGGTGCTGAGATGGCATTGGAAGCTCATGCGGTCTACGGTCGTCTTATTTCCACTACTGTGGTGGGGCCCACTTGTCTTGGTACATGTCGGCCTATTTTCACGGCCAAGGAATTCTCGTCGTTTTCTCTCTTTTATGGCAGCGTAACTTTTATATACACGCTTGCATCGCGACGTTCGATGTTAATTCATTTTCTATCGGATTCCCGAGGCCAAGGCCAGAGGGCAGGCGGCCAACAATAGAATTTCTATTGCAGTCGCGCATCTGCAAGCGCGAATTACAAGTCCTATGCATGATTGAAGATTCTCACTTGTCGAAGATCTGATCCGTTCAGAGGATGGGCCCCGAAGTAAAGTGTAGGTGTTATGCAATACGTATCTAATCTACGGCTGTAAAATGTGTACTGAGAAAATGGATGTTCAAAGTGTTCGCAACTCCAGGGGCCTTTATGATTGAGGGACCAGTTTTTTTTTTGTTTTTTTCCTAATCCGGGGACAGCATGTTTATGTTGATATGATCAGTATTATGTTTTTTTTTTTTTTTCTAAGCGTCCGTTTCTTTCTTTGTAGGCCCATTTTTCTAGTAATCCATACCGTTAATCTTATTGAACAAGTCATTGATTGAGTAGACCGGCTAAGAAAGATATTCGCCAATGAAAGATAGTGGCATTAAAATCCCCCACCTGTTGTCAGTCAAATGTTGAGATATGTTTTATGCATTTTCAACCATTTATCTGTGGGCCATTATTCAGGCCACGGGAGTCAGTGGGGGAGTCCCTTATCAACAGCGCGCAGCCAGTGGCCCACGTAATTATACGGGGTAGGTCCCATCATACGAGGCAGGTCCCTTCATTTCTGCCAATCGAAACGGCGTGGTCTATCTTTAGTTTTCACTGTCCACCGTGACGAGAGAATCAGCTTCGAGGGTCGTGAAAACAAATTGAAAAAGAAAAAAAAAAAAAAAACCAAATATATTTTGGTGCTCCGGTAGGGTAGGGGATAAGTGTGTACTCGCACCTCTACACATGCTCCTCTCCGTGCCATTGTAATTGATAACCGAGCACACGTGGGAAATCCGAGAGATGCAGCAGATGGTGGTTAGATGACCACCTGAGACAATCTGATTACGAACAGACCACCACAAGAAACTTCATGAAACCAGAGCTTTAAGGATCATCCTATATATGGGTGGTTCCAATAATTCGACCATATCTGTTGTGGCTCGATGGGGCCACATAAGCTGGCGATATCGAATGCAACATAAAGTTACGTTAGTGG